>OY740775.1:47584269-48784269 GCA_963513935.1 Aphrophora alni | reverse complement strand
ATCTGCAAGATAGCAAGAAGTAAAAATCTGCCTACAATCTCAGATATAATTATATCTCTAGAGGGAAATGTATTTCCAATCCTATAAATCAGTTTTTATCCAACATTCCTTCCCCCCATCAAATTTACTGCAGCAAGTATTGATTATATCCGAGAGTGAAAAAAGTTTCTTGAGCAAAATTTATTTCATATAAAAAGTTTGTTGTCAACATTTGTGATCTTTTTGGTAGAAACTTCCCAGTATCAAATAGTGAAAGGATTTTTATTTTCTTAGATATATGTTATATGGAAAAAGTTTTGTGATGTTCAAATTATCGATGTAAATTTTTTTGCAAACAAACCTTTTATTGGTCTCCTTCAAATCAAAATGTATGTTAGGTTGATATTGGGAAAAACATTAATAATTATCTTCTCAAAGTTTGTTAAATCGACTTCTTAAAAATGTTTATGAAATTTAAACGTTTATAACAAAAACTATTTTGTAATAGAATTACGATTGTCAAATAATTGGATATATGCTAAAGATGACAGCTGTCATTAAATACTCGATTCTAATTATATACGATTAAGCTGAGGGGGAGTTTATTGCACAAGAGGTGCTTAGATTTTAATGAAACATATGTACATGATGATAATTTTATCTTGAGTTGTGTTGGTGTATCTTTTATATATATATTATTATATGTTATCATTATAAATAAGTTTATATACAGTATGTAATGTGATTAGATTTACTACAGGTTTTAGAAAAATATTCTCAGTATTCTGTCTAAATATATGATTTTAGCTACTTCACTTTTTGAATTCAACTAAAGATTATACTTTACAGAAAACTTTAAATGAAGGAGATTCGATTGTTTTTATGGTATTTAAATATATTTTACAAAATAACTTTAAAACTCCATACTGAAACTTCAATTAATATGATGAGTTCTGATTTCACACCAAATTTTAAGACTATTTTTTAATCTTTGGCATTTTTTGATAAACCTACTTGTTTAGTGAGTTAACGGTAATTTGAACTTCAGAAAATCAGAAGTTTTGTTCATTTTCGGAAACAGATTATTATTCATTTTGTTACATAAAGTTAAAAATTTAACTCTTCATATTATAGGATGACTAAAATTAATACGTTGAACTATGTAAGCTATGTATTGAACTATGTATGGAGAACTATGTAAGCCTGATTATAGATTACAGATAGTTTTTAATTGGTCCACAAATAATTATTTTAATATTTATACTTACCTGAATATGTATTATTATTATATTTGTAATTTGATACAACAGTGGAAAGTTGGGGAAATCGTCTCCTAGCCGTATACAAACTTTATTTTTTACGAATTTCAAGCACCTTAACTACTAAACGAGTGGGTTTATTAGTAAAATGCTCAGAAGACGTTTAGTAATTTGGTGTAAAATTATAAAATACTATGAAAGGGCATTTCTGTAAGGGATTTTAAAGTTACGTATCATATTGAATATGGCAACTATTTACAAAACTAGTTTTTAAATTCCATGAAATAATCGTTTTAAAGTTTTTCATAGTATCAATAATTTATGAGAAACGAATAAAATGATTACACTCTGTATTTTTCAAATATTCACGTTAATTCAATAATAATTTAGAGTTGTCCCTATATATCCGTACTGGTATTTTAATCTATCATTCAGAAATTGGTCATGCAATTGCATTAAGAAAATCACCAATTATGAAAGTAATTAATAAATTCAACGTTTTAAATATCAGATAACTCTTTGTCAAAACTAGTGTTTAACTTAAGTGTTTAAATAAACTTTTATTTGTTGTGTTTAAATAAACTGTTTAAATATTGAAATTAATTTTTTATAAATTTAAACCACTAGTATTTTAGGCGTCTTTCTCAATCAGTAGAGAACAGTAGAGTTGCACTAAACGATTTAGGTTATTATATATCAGATTTTTTTTTTTGTTTTAAATATCTACACGAATTCAAAATTTTAAGATTAATATTTTTTATTTTAATAAGTTCTAGGAAGTATGGAGGGATTTTTGTGAGCTTGACTTTGTAATTATATCCGAGGGAAAGTGTTGTTATCTAACAGCCACCAACGTAAAATTTATTAATTATATCTGAGAATGAGTTAAGTTTATTGAACAAATTTTATATCATATATAAAGTTTGTTGTCAAGATTTTTGATATTTTTGGAAGAAACTTTTCAGCACCAAATTGTAAAAAAAAAATCACTTTCATAGATATATGTAATATAACTTAGAGGAAATTTTGTAATGGTGAAATAATCGACGTCGAGTTGCTTGCTAGAGTTCAAACAAACTTTATTTGTCTCCTTCTCATCAAGATTACATATTAGGTAGTCATAGGTAAAAACACCTTCCATGTTGTGTTTTAAAATAATTATTTTATCTAAATCCAGTCAACATTGTTAATTGATTGATTGCATATAAAAAGCGAGTGTTTATTTGGTTATGATACAGGATTACAGAGGATACATGTTGTGTTGTCAGATTAGAGTACAGAAGGGTGACCATAAATTTGTTGTTTTACGTCCACACATTGCTACTGCCATTTATATTAGATTTAGTTTTTAGTTTTTGTATGGTTTTTTTAGCTTGTTTAGTTATTTATTTTGGTACATTTTAAGGTTGTTTTTTTGCTAAATGAAAGAAGTAATCCCGAAACGACAAATAAAACACTAACACAATTAACTTTAAAATGTTTAATGAAACTTTATGTACATTTCGGTAACATAACTACAGAAGGTTATAGTTTAATATTGAGATTGATGAGATGATATAGATTTGGTATTGGTTTATAACCCTCTGAAGATGGTAGTTATATTAACGATATGTACATAAGGGTTTATTAAACTTGCTAACGTTGATTTTTTAGTGTTTTATTTGTGGTTTGGTGTACTTTTTTCATAATATTATTAACCACAAGGCTCTTTGTATATTTGTATTGTTCATTACTAATTTATCGTTAAGTTTTTATTGTTTTTACTTGTTGTTTAAAGGCAAAAAACTTCTCGGACGTCATCGCCTAGTAAAAAAATGAAGAAAAACCACTAGAGACTCCTAGCTTTCAAATACTCGTATAACATCAGGGTCAGAAAGGAACAATAGTCGGTCATTAAATACCTGGTAGGAAAGATCAAAGAGAGGGATCTAACCCAAAATTACATAAAAAAATTAAGTTGTAGATTATTAAAGCGAGTCTCTGAGAATATTAATTGTTTTTCGTCCAGACATGGAAATTATTATAAACTGATGTTTTTATTAGTCATTTTATGACTTTTTAACTTGTTCAGTTTTATTTTTGTTGCTTTTAAGGTTGATAATTTCTAATTAATTGTTTGTTTAGTGTAATTATATAATTTCGATTATTTAACTTACATTTATGCACAAGAGTCGTGTTAGTTGAAGGCTATATGTCTATGTGTGACATATTATTTCCAAGTGTAATCTTTTTAAATATGTAAAATGTTTCCTGGAAATTACATGGAGAAATTAAATTAAATTTAAATAAAATGTGTTACGAGGGGAAAGTTAGTGCAATGTTTCCACACTTTATTTCCTGTTTAAAACACCCATTCCTTGACATAACCTATATAATTTTTTTTTTCACAATAAAACTTGTTTAAATTAGAAAAGTTGATGTGCAGAACGTAGTAAATATGGAGACAGTAAAAAGTAGGTTATAAATTTATAATTAGGTCAACAAGTAATTATACAATAAGGTTAAACTTTACATCTAAAAGGGCAGTTTAAAGGATTTCACCAAAACTGACTTTTAGTTTAATGTTCTGTGAAATAAAGTAGTTTCAAATTTGGTAACTTTCCAACTGTAAGAGGGCATTTAATATATTCTTAGTTTTGTAGTAAACTGAAGCAATCTGTAAATTTTAAATTTAGTTTAAAAAATGTTAGTTTTATACATTTAACTAAGGCAGTAATTTTGTGCCCAATTTTATTTTGTTACGTTCGAGATTTAAAAAAAATACGTTCACTGGACTTAAAAAACATCTGAAATAAAAACCCATTTACTAAAAAAAAAATTAAAAAAAAAAAAAAAATGGCACAACCCATTTCATGAAAATCTAGAAACGTAAAAATTAATAACCAAAACCAATATTTCAATCGTAAGAAAGTTAAAATTACGGCTCAGGAATAGTTTGCATAAAAAACAAAAACGAACCAATATTAAAAACTAGATTTTAAATAAAATATGATTTACATTTAGCACAAATTAATAAAACAGGCGAATTAATGTGTTAAAAATATGAATTTATTTACCTTTCTTTTAAATTTTGTACAAAAATTGATAAAAAATATCTAATATAGGCTCTCATATGAAATACATGGACGACTTTTATCTTAAAATAATTTTGCTAGATACCAAAGCGATACGACCTGTTTGTAGGAGACATTTTTTCGACTCAGTTTATCAGGTGCAATTTGCGATAAGCTCTCTAAGTGAAGATGAAATTTTAGTAATGCATTTGAAAAACAAGGGAAGAAAGTATTGGGTGAATCTTTATAATTTAAGAATGTGCGACTCAATTCAGTAGTAGTTGCAACAAGAACTATCTCTATACAAATGTTTTTGTATATCTCTATACACTCGTACAGTTTTTGAAGGATTTGCATCATTTTGGTGAAGAGGGTTTGTTACATGGTTATTTTTTCCTGGAGTTTGGACGATGGTAGCTAGTGGGTCTTCACGGAAAATCTTCTAATTCAACATTCCCCACACGTAGGCGTCAGGTGATGTAAGATGGGGGGGGGAGTGGGCTGGGTAAGGAAAGATTGTTCTAAAGGAGATGAGGTGATTGCCAAAAGTTTCATGAGGGAAAGCAATGTTGGTTAAGGCAGTGTGGCTGGTTGCGCTATCTTGCTGGAATCATTGTAAACGAAAAGACTGGTTTATGGCACGACTAAATCTCCTTAGGTCTCATATAAAACGATCAAGAATGACTCTATATCGGTACTGATATAGAGTAAGAAAATTTCCATTATTGTCTTCGTCAAAGAATGGACCAATTATGCCTCTCCCCGACACAGCGCACCAAATGGTTACACGCTTACTATGCTGTGGCCTCTCTACAACACTGTCAGGACATTCAAACCTAAGAAAACATGTTGTTTGCTTGTTTATGAAACCATTAAGGTGCACATGACATTTATCTGAAAATCATACATCACTCAAAAATTCAGGTTCTCCATAGAACATTGCTAACATTGCAGTACTGTACTCTGACTGTTTTGTTTATACAGTTCAAAGGTTGCCCAGTTTGTATCTTGTAGGGAAAACCACCATTGTTTTTAAACATTCTTCTCAACGACGTATTGCTTGTATTCAGTTTCAAAGATGTTCGATTTAGGCTTCTTTTAGGTGACTTGCTACAACACTCTTCCATGGTTTTCATTTGTACAGACAGTAATTGGGCGACCTGAATAGCCCTTCCGCTGCGTCAAAACACTACCTGTTCTTCGAAATGTTTGAACAAAACTAATAATCACATCATTACTAGGCGGGATTTTTGTGAAAATGTTCCTGAATACGTAATGCAGTGTGACAAACGTAGCTCACCCGCACGTCCAACTCCGTATGAGCGAAAATAATGTTATCCGATAAAGCTTTCTCTCTTAAGAGTACCTTAAATCTTAAAGTACCACTTCAAACACCTGATCAGCTGGAAGATGAAGTAGACCAGTTCATCAGAAGTGTGCATAGATCGGCATGGGAAAATACACCTCAATACGATGAGATTAGACATAACACGGGTAACCTGCCAATGGACATACGTGAGATGGTAATTGAAAAGAGAAAAGCCAGAAAAAAGTGGCAACTAAGTCGCTCTCCTGAGGATAAAAATTTATTAAATAGACTCAGTAACAGGCTAAAAGAAAAGATTCGGGATGCTAAAAATGTTTCTATTTCTACTTATCTTCAAGGCTTGACAGCAGAGAAAGATACAGACTATTCTCTATGGAAAGCTGCAAAAAGTGTCAAGAGACCCATGAGACAAACACCCCCCTTAAGAAGATGTAACAACGAATGGGCTAGAAATGACAGAGAAAAATCGGAAATATTTGCGAGGTATTTGGAAGAAACTTTTCAGCCATTCCCGAATCAAGGTGTTGATTTGAATTTTGTATATGATCACAGAAATGACGAAATAACAATTAAGCCTGCATCCTTAAAAGAACTTAGTGAAGTTATCTCGAAATTAAATATTAAAAAGGCTCCTGGATATGACATAATTACGGGACAAGTATTAAAACAACTACCGAAAACAGCTACTCTTAAATTGCTGTTTCTTATAAATGCTTCTTTCAGGTTACAATATGTACCAAGGCAATGGAAAGTAGCCGAGGTTATTATGATTCATAAGGATGGTAAAGACCCAACCGATAAGAGCTCTTACAGGCCTATTTCGTTATTGCCAATAATATCTAAGATATTTGAAAAGTTGCTGCTTAAACGTCTACAACCAATAATAGAGGAAAAAGGATTGATTCCTAATCACCAGTTTGGTTTCAGGAATAAACATTCTACAATTGACCAGATACATAGAATAACAAATATTATTGAGGCTGCATTGGAAAACAGGAAAATATGCTCAAGTGTCTTCCTCAATGTATCACAAGCCTTCGATAAGGTGTGGCATGAGGGTTTGATATACAAACTCCAAAAAGACTTCCCAATTTGGGTGTCCAAGATCTTGACATCGTATTTGACAGACAGACTCTTTAGGGTTAAACATGGAAACGAATACTCGGAATTTAAAGAGATCTCTGCAGGAGTACCTCAGGGAAGTGTCCTTGGACCTACTCTGTACTTGCTCTTCACAAGGGACTTACCACAGGGGAAGGAAACAACAACAGCTACTTTCGCCGATGATACATGTATTATGGCATCAGCGGATACAATAGAGGAATCAACCATGAAACTACAAGATACCGTAGACAGGGTTAGTGCTTGGACGAAGAAATGGCGCATGAAATTGAATGAGACTAAGTCAACTCAAGTTAATTTTACAAATAAAAAAATCAATTCAATGCCTATTTTTCTTAATTCTAGGATAGTACCATGTCGAAATGAAGTAAAGTATCTTGGTATGATATTGGATACTAGACTAAATACCTTTTGAAATACCTTTTATTTATAATTGGAAGACACATATAAAAAAAAAAAGAAATTGGAGCTTGACCTTAAATATAGGAAAATGTATTGGCTACTTGGCCGAAGATCCGAATTAGATACCTGCAATAAGCTATTGTTGTATAAGCAAATTCTGAGACCTGTGTGGACATACGGGATACAGTTGTGGGGTTGCACTAAAAAGACCAACATTCAAGCTATACAAACATTCCAGAATAAGGTTTTGCGAGCAGCTATTGGTGCTCCATGGTACATCAGGAATGATAATATCCATAGAGATCTTCGTATGGAAACTGTCGAAGAAGTAATCAGGACTACTGCAGTTAGACACGCTAGGAGACTATGGAGTCATGTCAACTCCGAGATGCTAGAACTTAATAGTAGTGATGTTGTGAGGAGGCTTAAACGAAGAAAGCCTTTGGACCTGGTAATGTGATTGTTTATTCAGTGGAATAGATTGTTTTGTTTAACGTTATTATATTGAAATGAATACTACTAGATAAGGTCATAAAAACTTAGTTGTAGTTGTAAATAAATAAAAAAAAAAAAAAAAAGCTTTCTCTGCAGTAGTTAGCACCATGTTAGCAAAAACTAACCTCAAATAACAAAGAAATAATAATCACGAAGACGTGGCAATAATCAAAAGTTGTCACAACTGATCGAGAAGGCAGCTACAGCTGATTCAGTTTTAGTATTATTTATTTTGGCGCATACTGTATATTAATCTTCTTAATTATCAAGAATCCAGAATGACTATAATTATTACAACTGAGAGACTTGATTCTACGTTAATGTTTATAATGACTTGACTCTGAATAATTACAAGTTTCGTAATACACAAGGATTGCTCACCCTGTTTGCAATTATTTTGGATGTTCGTCCGAAGTCTCAATTCTTCCAGGAAGTTCTTACTAGCCAAGTCCTTTTGGCTATTTTCAAGAAATCCTGTAGCACCTTACCTTGATCAATCCTGGCCTACTGACCACGTTTACTCCCACCCAAGGGTTTATATATCATTGTAACATCAATGATGTCTGCCTTTCTTGCAAGGTAAGCAGTTTCATCAGTTTTTCAGGTCTGTCACAATAATTGTTGTCATTCTTAAAAAGAACTTTTAGATTATATTTCTAACTAAAACTATCCTAAATCCTAACACTATGATACACTTAATTTTATAAAAAAATATATATTTCAATTTTGAATGTAATGGTACCAATCCCACTTTTCTTTAACGACAAATAACAAAGCTATAATCAAAAATGTAATTTCGAATCGTGACCTCTCAAGGAAATGTGAATAATCTTATAGTTACGACATCCGGCCATTCCAAATAACTGTCACTAGCGCAGCGAATTAAGGCTTCTTTATATATACAGAGTGTTCCTGAAATAGTTTGACAAGCTTCGGGAGCTGATTCCTTACATAAAAATAAATACAAATTTTCTATAAATATGCCACACTGAAAGCTTCGTTTTTAGACAATCGGCCATTTTGTATTTTACCAAAAAACATTATAGCTTTTGAAGTAGATACGATATTGGGTTCAGATTTGGTATACAAATAAAAAATATATGTATGCAATGTTTTACAATTAATTGTGCAAAAAATAAAGACTACTTGTATTATTTTTAAAATGGTGACCGTTTAAAATTTTGAATATTGTATATCCTCGAGTTACAATTATTATTTTCTAGATATTAAACATTAAAATTTTTTTAAAGGCGGCTATTTTTTCACACATATAAAATCACATTAGAAATGCCTATATCTGAACTGAATATTAACTTCAAAAGCTATAATTTGTTGTTGTTGTTGTAAAAATACAAAATGACAGATTGAAAACGATGCAGTTTCGGACACATGTTTACAGAACCATTTTTATGTAAGGAATCAGCTCCCGATGCTTGTCAAAATATTTATGAAACATCCTTCGAGATTTGTCAAGACTGAGACAATAATGCGAACCTATTGGAGACTTTTTAATACGATGCTCGTTAGGACCTAGTCAACGTTAAGAAAGTTGTTATATATGCAATTACGAGGTTTATTAAACCTGTATAACAACTGTTTTAAACAAACCTACCCTACTGG
This sequence comes from Aphrophora alni, assembly GCA_963513935.1. Lineage (NCBI taxonomy): Eukaryota > Metazoa > Arthropoda > Insecta > Hemiptera > Aphrophoridae > Aphrophora > Aphrophora alni. The sequence goes on along the minus strand of OY740775.1, from coordinate 48,775,012 downwards.
AGAAGACCTCCTGATCTAACAATATAACTTAACATTTCCTACAAGGCCCAAGAAACCATTTTTGTTTCATTACATTTAGAGGATCTGCTTCTTTTAAATTTTATTCACATACCGAAATAAAAGTCAGTATAAACTGTTACAAAAAAAGATTAGTTTACCATTAAAAAATAAACGTGAAAAAAAAAAATAAATAAAAAAAAAATACAAGCTCTAGATTCCAAAGATGCGTCACGAAATTCAGACAGTGGAGTAAGTAAAATCCAGAATATGGTAGATACTTTATTAAATTTATTGTGAACGTCGAAGTCAAAAGCAAAATTGAAAAGAAAATGATATTCTTACAAGTATTACGTCTCTCAGCCTAGACTACTTTGGTAGTCAGGTTTTTAGATGGGATATTTGAGTAATATTTTTTAAAGAATGGGTTTCCAGTGAGAAGCCAGGTGCTGAGGTCAGGTCGGAGAGGGAGGAATGAGGGCTCCAGATTACAATCCTTAATCTTTGCCACACAACTTCATAAAATGTTTTTAGTTTAAAGCTTTACACATAGTATTGATAAAATACCAAAATATCTCTATCTCCAGTTACAAGTTAGATTAAAAAAAAAAAAAAAAAAAAAAAAAAAAAAAAACAAACAGAATTTTGTAACGATCTACCTCTTCTATTTACATGGTATGCAAAACGTTAGTACTACATACAGCATGTCTTAAAAAAATTATAAAATGTTATTATTTCCAGTTTTGTTTTATGGAACTAAGCGAATATGTTGATGCTTTTTTTGAGTAGAAAAATATTTATTTGTATATTTAAATTATAAAGTGCCCCTTTCTTGCTCGAGATAAAAAGTTGTCACCTAAAGCGTAGGCAAATCAAAAGTGGTGTACATGAAAGTCGTCATCATTCAATATATTCCATGGTTGCATCCATGTTTACAACTATAGTAGTTATTAATGCGTTTTCTGCTTGTAATTTAATTAAATTATTGTTGCTATAGTAACTAAGAACAACTGATAGAACAACATGGATGTAGATATACTGACCATCCATTGTTCATCAAATGGCTTTTCTTTGCGCTCAAGGGCGCAAAATAATCTGTTTTGCACTCTTAGCTGTTTTGCATTATATTTAGACCGTAAAAAGTTATTTTTCACAGTAGCTGTATGAAACAATAAATTGATTTTAAAATAATAATCTAAATGTTTTATCAAAAATTACAATGGTTTAAAGTTCTTGTAGCTCATTTCCGCAGATGGGAAACAGAGGGAACAATATTGTTGTAAAAAGAATAAGGTATTCTACTTTGAATTGTTTTATAAATCAGGGTGGGGGGAACACAATAATTTTTAAAAAATATAACTTGTTTCTGTGTATTTTTTATGTGCTTTAAGAAAGCTCGAAAATATTTTAATATTACCAACAGACAAAATTTGAAAAAAATAACTTTTTATAAATATTTTGGCTCACTCTGTAAGATGGTGATTTCAACAAAATTCCTTTAGTTTCATATCTCTATCTAAATTAGAACAAAAATGTTAGTTGATTAGTTTTAGTTAGTGTTTTGATTGGTATCCACAGTGAGAGAGTTTGTGAAATGTTTTTATCCTATTTATTACTTTTCTGGCAGCTACATTTAAAGTTTAAGATATGAAATAAAAATGGTCGACTAATTTCGGTTGTAGGGATCTGTATATAAGATAAAGTCGCCATTCCACTCACCATAGATGTGATCGAAAAAGTTACTTCAACGAAAAATTCTGGGTTAATTATTTTAAATAGAAAATTTAACAATTATTAAAAATAAAAATATTTTTACCGAGTTTATAATATATATCGTTGTATTTTCTTGAAATCTATTACGTTTTAAATATCTCAATCGTTGAAAATAAAAGCGGGAATAGTATTTTAGAGCATTTTTGTTCTAACAAAACTTCAGACAAACTTTTGTTACCAAAAAAGTATAAACAACTTGTAAATTTTGAAACATTTGTGAAACATATTATAAATTTTACATTTAATAATACGAATTAAGGTCTTTCATATGAAACAACGATTAAAATTGAAAACAAATTTATTTCTCGAAAATTAATAATAATTTTGTAATGGTTCAATTTGTATCCAAGTAGAAAAAAAAATGTAACTACTATACAATGAAAAAGATTGATTGATTCATAAGTTAGTTTTTGTTAAGAAATAGACAGTTAGGCCTATATATAGTTTAAGGCAATATTTTCTACCTAGTAGTATAGGGTAAGTTTGGATTAGGTTAAATTTGGTTATTCTATTCATAATCAGGTTTTTTTTGTTAACGAATAGACATTATACCTATTTTAAGGTAAATTTTACCTACCTAATAATAGGGTATGGATAGTAATAAGGTTGGATTCGGTTAAGTTAGGTTAGGTTATTCTTAAAGTAGTTTTTTAACTAATAAACAGTTTTACATATTGTAACGATATCAATCTAATCATTTACGGTAATTATGATTAATGATTTCAAAAGATAAATAGTTAATTATTTCATGTAAAATAAAATAAAATAATAATAACAACATTTAAAAAAGCAATTCATATTGGAGAAAATGTAGGATGCCAGGTGCAGCTTGGGAAGGTTGGAATCTAACGGTACCAAGGGAAGAGTACAAGAAAAAAACAAAAGAAAACGGGACTTTAGCCTTGAAGGAGCAAACGCGCATACACACTTAAAAAAACAAGTAACGGGAGAATTGGCCAAGGACAGATGTGAATAAAATTTGTATATAAAAAAAGAGAAAACAAGGGAAAAGTTAGCGTCCCTAACTGTACATCAGAAAGGGAAGTTCCAGATGTGTTCGAAAGAACCGTTTGGTTACAACTGTTTGCAGAATGTAGGTCGACCAATAAGAAGAGATCCCACTTTTAAAAATCAACGGGCAGATTTTGAAAACCGCCACTAAAAAGACAGAAACTATGTTTTAACGAATCAGCGAAGAGAAAGTCAGTTCAATTTCAAGAGAGGGGATGATATTCGGTACAAACCAAAATTAAAAAAAGGGAGTTAGTCTAGGACTGGGAGCGAAGAACGGAGAGTTGTCTAAAATTGTTGACCCAAGAGACGAATTGCCTCTGCGTCATCTTGTTCAAGGAGTTGTTTTAAAGTCCTAAAGTGTTTGCTGATCAGGGAAGTTGAGTGTCTCTGAGTTTGTAGCTGAAGGTCAATCAGCACCAAGTAAATTAGTATCAGAGAGGAATAATATTTCGTCGTCAGGAAGGAAGGCTACTTCTGCAGCTAGGACCATCCGTCACTTAGGAGTTTCACTAAGGAATTTGTGAGTGCTTCAATTTTGCTTAAGTGAAAGAAAATCCAGTGAAGTAATAAAGCAGAGTCAATGAAATCGTGAAGTGTATTGTGAAAAATTTATCAGTTGAAAAAGGAGCGAACCATTGATAAGTACAAATTTGTTAAATATTCTTTTATTAAGATTTGTAAATTTCATTTTAATTGAGCCATCAAAGAATTGCCCCCGAGAAATTAGAGTTAGTGCTATTAAAAAATTAAATTGTTTTGTTGTAAAAGAGCAAGCCGTGGTAATATTATATGTTTAATATTTAAAGTTTTAAATTTGTTTTTAAATGATATGTTGTTTTTTAAATAATTAAAGTAATTAAATTGTTCTGTAAAGAAAATCGAAGCCGAGGCAATAAAATGTATGTTAGATGTTTAGAGTTTTATCTTGTTTTCTTTGTGAAGAAAAATCAAGATTTCATTAGCCAAAATAAAAAGAAAATTATAATCTGGGTAAAATAATTGTTGATGTCCTAGAAAGAAGTTTAGAGAAAGTTTTGAATTAATTGAATCAAATAAAAATTAATTGTAACCAAATTAAAATTAATTGTAATAAAAAGAGAGAGAGAGAGAGAGAGAGAGAGAGAGAGAGAGAGAGGGAGAGAGAGAGAGAGAGAGAGAGAGAGAGAGAGAGAGAGAGAGAGAGAGAGAGAGAGAGAGAGAGAGAGAGAGAGAGAGAGAGAGAGAGAGAGAGAGAGAGAGAGAGAGAGAGAGAGAGAGAGAGAGAGAGAGAGAGAGAGAGAGAGGTCTTAAAAGTGTTATTTTTGTTTTCAACGTGTCTCCTGTAGTACTTTTACAAACGATTAAATATTAAATCACAACCACTTATTTAATTCACCCTCTTCATCGATCAAACCCAAATTCCATTTAATAATAGTTTCGAATAACAGTCAACATTTCTACGAAAGGACGCTTTAGGGAAAACACAGAAATAATGAAAGTGATTTCTTTATATTGCAAAATTTGTTTGCCTTTCCTTCTTTCTTGTTCGATTTCAGTTGTACAAACTTAGAGGAGCTTTACTTTCTTTATATAAAAACTAGAGTAAGTTTGGAATGGGGGGGAAAATAAAAAAAACTTAATGATTATTTATTAGTATAAATATATTTTAATATTAGAAATAAATAGTGCATACATTGCACAACATTTCTCATACAATCATTCACAGTCGAAAAACTAACCAAACTATCTCAATCGTTGTGAAAAATATCATTTCGGTAGTAGTATAGAAAGTGAAAATCAACCAGGGTCGCTGTTTTAAATTTTGTAGGGTTTATAAGCAATGTTTAGATATTCAAAGAACGTTTTTAATTGCGTTGTAAACTCGTTAAGGTATAAATAATATAAGATAAAATCAAGTTTAAATAATGGGGTAATATTGTTATACTTGTAATTTCGCACACTGGTTTGGAGCATTAACATTCACATTTCATAAAAATTTCAATGAAATCGGTAGAACCGATTTTGAGAAATTACGTAGTTTATAACAGTTCCACTCCCGATGTTTTTGTTTTTAAAAATAACTTACTAACCAAATATTTGGAAGATGGGGACCGATACGTTTTATTTTTACTTTGGGGTTACATTTAAAGTAGAATGTGATTAAAAACGTTATAGCCAATTTTAAAAAATCAGAATTTTGTTTTATATCAGATAGATCAAAAATTTTAATAGAAAAAAATGAATAAATGGTTAGCCAAAATATTCTGACGTGCCAAAATTTCATTAAAATAGGTTTGTACGTTTAGGCTGTAGAGACAACTGACTCCCGAGACCAGATGGTAGATATCATTCCCAAAACTGTTGTTTAAAGGGAAAAAAACTTTCGGTCATCATCTTATAAAAAAGGAAGAAAATAAATTAGTATAATGAACCATAGCTATCGGATAATGTCAGGATCTGAAGAGAACAAGAGTTGGTCAAGAGAGACCTCATAGGAAAGATGAAAGAGACGGATCTATCGCAAAAAATAGAAAAAGTTGTAGATCCAGCTATGGCCCTCTGGATCGCAAAGCCCGCACTCACGAGAGTCCCTGAGGGTCGCTCCCAAAACAATTTTTGGTCTCAGAAGACCTCAAAACTTCACATCATCTGAAACAAACTAGTGGTCACGCCTTCTGGACCACGTCACTTGTTGCTGTATCGTTGATACAAAAACACGTACTTGCCGTTAGTTGTGTATTTACCGGATTGTGTTTTTTGACTTCTCAGTTCCAGCTCTGAGTTTCAAAGCTCATCAAACAGCTCATCAAGGCCTATATACCATGGGTTTTCTTTTATGTTGTTTATAGGCAAAAAACTTATCGGCCATCATCACCTTATGAAAAAATAAATGGAAGAAAGGAATATAAAATACAGACGGTAGCTCTCGAATACTCTATAGTTCAAGGTAGGAAGAGAACGAGAGTTTGTCAACATAGGAAAGAGTAAAGTGAAAGATAACACCTAAAAGTGTTGATCCAGATAGATCATCGAGATTGCCGTGTACGTACTCACTAAAGTATGTCTCTGAGGGTTATATACCGTTAAACTAGGGTTGTTAGCATCTAGTGATAATTTTCACTTAATGTTCCTTTATTATTAATTATAAAATTACATTTTTATAGCTAGCTCTCTGTGTGTTAGTTACAGATTATTTATGGATAGATTCATTAAATATAAAGTGTCAGTAATATAACTATCATTACTCAAAATGGCGTGCGGTTGGGAAAATAAGGTAGGTCTAACAAATGTCCATATCTGACAGTTAGTATACAACTGTCAGAGTGTTTGTTGGTTTGGATGAGTGGTTACGCGTTATTTAATGAGATACATATAAAATTATATTTGAGCGGATACACTGAATAAGAAGAAATAAAGGCTAAAACTGGAAGCAGGTGGACTGTTAATTTGAAAGATTTTGAGTGGAGAGCAGATGTAATAGGCATAGCGAACTGGTGATGATTGTTGATGGAGACAATGATGCTTTGTAGATTGAGTCTCAAGTATGATAATTATATTGATTATAAGTTTTCATCGAAACCTTAGGTATATATGAAGGTTATATAAGACACCCCCTTATTTCCATGAAGATGTTGTATTGAAAAGTTATATGATGGGTCAAAAATAAGGTCCTAAATTTTTAGCGGAAATATGAAGTTACTTGAGTCGAAAAAAGAGGTTCCTGAAATGATGTCTTTCTGGCATCTGTAAAGAGTGAACAGATTGGCGCTTACAGCTCAAATGTGAGAACAGATTTTGATCAAATTTATTGTCTGACAATATATTTTTCTATATCTACAAGAGATGAGATATACTTTTCATTTTACTTTCTCACATATACTTAGTATAAAGTAAATTATGAGTTGGATAAAAAACTCCTTGTCTAGTTTTTGTGGCTATATCCATTTTGAAGTTTCCAAAATCTAAAAAGAATTTGGAATGACGCTTTTTCTCGTCGTTTATGCAGACACAACGTATAGATCGATTTTAATTTAAATTGTTATGTGAGAATATTGTGGTCATTTCTAGAGAATTTTTTTTTTTTTACATTTCTTTCATAGTTAGCTGCATAAAAGAAGAAAGCACAAAATTACCATTTTCTTAAAATCAGAGGTAACTATTTGGTTTGTAGTCTGTAAGGACCGAAATGTTGGTTCGTGATGTATCGTTAAAAAAGAACATAAAATCGGCCAAAAAGCAACAAAAATATGTATTTTAATAAATCAATTTTGTTTAAATTTTAGTGAAATCTGAAGATTTATGACCCAAACCCGTTTAAAAAGATTTTTACATTTCAGGAATAATTAGGGGTAAAAATGAATCTTGACCGCCGTCATTAAAACTCATTTTTTACCAAAATTTCATTTACGTAGTGAACGATTTAATATTACGCGAAGCTAGATTAGATTCTCTTTAAATATGTTTCAAAGATGGCGTTTTCACATTTTGATTGAAATATTTAGTGACGAATTTTTCTTGGTTTTAATTTGGTTTTGGGATTGGCTGAGTGAGAAAGATTGTGCAATGTTTTTGTACATTTTATTCTATTGGGGATAGGAACCATCAGAACAAAACTCATAATTACAAAACGGCGCCCTGTCATTGGATAAATTGATAATTATGTATTTATATATTTGTACCATGTAATATTCATATTTCATCACCCTTACTGCTTCCGCCAGTAACATCTTAGAGATCTGTCTCTCTGTAAGTGTACTTTGAAACGTTAAAAGCAATATAATCTGTATCCATTAGTGTCAGGTGAAATAATAATGTTCTCTTGGAACTTTGCCAAGAAAACAGTTGAATATCTTAAGAAAAAATTACCAAATCTACGTTTCCTCTTATAAATATCATAAAGTAATAAAATTAGTTGTTGACACCATCATGGTACTTACCTAACCCTATTGTTCAGTTCAAAGCAATTCTAAATATAATGATCGAAGTAAATTTTATTGAACTGTGTAGAAAATTTTAAATTGTATTGGTGGATCACGGGGTCTTATCTAGCAAGGTAAGTTTGTTAAAACAGTTGTTACACAGGTTTTCTGATCTTAGGACTTCAGGGTTCGAAATAAATATTTAATAACATAGAAACGCGGAGTTGATAAAATGCACTACAGTATTGAAATCTGCAAAATATAATATGTTTAAAGTTAAATAGCATACGATATATGAGCAAAAAATAAAATGGCCGACTGTTTAATTATTTCAACTAAATTTTTCTGATTTTCAGTAGGGTCCTTCCTATATTACCACTCTATACCAAATTTAATATTCTTATGTTAATTTGTATGACTGCTATCATGTTTACGCACCGATGGACGGCAGGTTGAACTTTTTTTTCTTCCATTTTTCTGACGTCATGAAACTTAAAAATCAGTAAAAAAGGAAGTCGAAATGTTTTGGGATTATTAAACGAACTCTATACTTCTTATACTGGAGAAGTACCTTGCTAAATCTTTACCTTCTTATATAAATATTTTGTAGTAATAAAATAAAATAAATGAAACAAATTTAAATGTAATTGTATTTGTATTTGTAATGAGTCCATAATAATCAGCGCAAACAATATTGCACAAACTTTCACAATCACCCATACCTAAAACGTAATAAAAACGACTCTAAACTATGTCACGTAATATGTTTTCAATCAAAATATGAAAATGAAAAATGAACACTTTGTTTGAAAAAAAAAGCGATGTGTTTGAAAACTTGCTACATGTACTATTAAACGTCCTCTCAGCGTCGTATTTGAATAAAATCGAAATTCAATGACGGCGGTCAAAGTTCATATTTTTCCAAATTATACCTGAACTTGAATATTTGTTTATTCGAAATTTTAGATAAGTTTAAGCCCATAATTTCACTAAAATTTGATCGAAATCAGTATAGCCGATTTTGAGAAATTATGTAATTTTAATTAAACAGCCTCATGCTTGATTTCTGGTTTCATTTTTACTGATTACTAGAGAAATTTGTTTTTGGAAAAGGTTCAAGATGTTACATAATATTTTATCAACACCGTTAGAGTTAATTTTGATAAAAAAAAAGAAAAAAAAATATGGATTTTAAAAATATGGCAGCTAACCCAAAATTCAAACGAAAGAAAAATACATAAAAAAAAGTCCTGAGATTTTGCCAAAATTTTTCTTATACTAAATTTGTTTTATACTAATAGTTTGTCCACGCGTTTGGACATACATTACTGCAAATACCACAACCGTCAAAAACATCATCAACAATAGTCGGATGCTTTACGCTTCCCAATAATTTGGTACACCAGCAAACGAGGTCTATCGTTGGTGGTGATTTGTATGTGTTTTTATCACATTATTTATTGCCTTTAAATTTAAGTTCGGGGTTAGAACTATCTAGTCCTTTCTTCCACCCAATGCCTTTCAAACAAATAATCAAAATTTACAATACCTATACAATTTAAAAAAGAATAATAATAAAAGTAAATTGAATACAAAACAAACTATTTTACAATAAAAAATAATAAAAATAAAATACTTCTAATAAGAGATAATGATATTATAAAAAAAACAAAACAAATAAACAGTAAACAAAATTAAAAAATTTAAACACTTATGCGTCATGATATTATGAAATAAGAATTTAGGGTTACAACAAGACATTACTACTAATATGATCGTAAGGAATGGTAAATTAACACCATAATTCCAAGATCAAGGGACTCGCAATTATTGAACTTTTATTATTTCTCCCAATGAACGGTGTTTTGCTCAAGTGTACAGTAGTTATGATATTATTTACTATTACGCCTTGGGTTATGTATATTGTTTGTAACACCGCGTGTTAGGCAAGAACTTACATGAATAATTTAAACTATTTTTGCTAAGGACTTGGTGGTATTCCATTTTAATAAATAAAACACTTTTATTTTTTCGTATAACCACAAATTTATTGGATCTTGCCGACTATGGTTTCGCTAGTTACAGCATTGTCAAGGTATTTTACAAGAAAGACATTGCTGTAACTAGTGAAACCATGGTCGGAAAGTTTCAATAAATTTGAGGTTATACAAAAAATATAAAAATGTTTTATTTATGAACAATTTATAATTTTTTTTTAAATCTAAGGAACAGTTTACAGAACCGTTAATAATTTACAATGCCTTCACTCGTGTGACAAAAGTCGAAATAAATCCGATTGATAATATTTGCTATATGTAGATTTTATTATAAAAACGGATCGAAGATTTTTCATTACATAAGCGAAAAACCAAATTTCCATTTTGGTGGCAACAAGAGAGAGTTTATTATGTATGTATAGACAGACCTAGGTGTTATGGAATGGCTCTTGCAATTACAAAATTAGATATAATCTGTATTTTATGGACTGTATTTTCTTATCCTCCCCTTTTAATGGGATGAGGTGGGACGGCTGGGGATGAGGAGGTCAAGATAGTTGCCACGTGCTGCCTCAATCTGAAGGTTTCAGGTTTGTTATAGGCTACTACTTATAGGCTGCTAGAAGTAATGAGAAATTTCATCGCTCTAGCACGAACTATCTCAAAAGATGCATTTCTCCAATTTAATAACATACACATTTTGGAGGATGCGTTTCAGTTATAGGCGTATATAAAATTGCGTTTCACATAAAGAAAACTGTATTCCGTTCTAATTAAATGTTTCCTCTTGTTGTTTAAAGGCGAAAAACCTGTTGGTAATCACCAGCAAAGGATGAAAAGAACATAACATAAAGACCCCAAGTCCTCAAGTACTTATAAGAGTCAGGGTTGGAAGAAAACAAGAATTGATCAAGTGATTCCTTATAGTAAAGATGAAATGAAGGGATCTAACCCATGACTACGTATACAAAAGTGTAGTTATAACACGCTCACTATACTGAGCACCTAAAGGATACTTTAATACTTTAAAAATAAAGACATAACTTTCCAATTTGTTATACTTCTGATATATTATTATTATTATTAAGACTGGGGAGAGTGTTTTAGACCGCCTCCTTCATTGCGACCTACTTAGATCTTTTGTGTCCCCCTCTTGTTGGACTCAGGAGAGGCATAAGGCCGGGCACTCCATGTTGATGTGTTCAATGCGTTCCACCTCTTTACTACAGTACCTGCAAGTGTCATCGTCCACCAGGCCCATCTACGTGCAATGGATTACTTCTGACGTAGACGTAGAATACAGAAAGTTATGAGAAGGGTCATAAAATTGTTGTCGAGGTTTTTTCTAAAAAATATCCATATTGAAGGGACTCAGATTAAACAAAAAGTAGTTTTTGGATTGATGTCTTTCCGTCAACTGTGTTGTGTTCTACAACCCAAACGAGTGGACGGATTTTAATCAAATTTCTTATTTGAACATATTTCGACCATATTTGTGGTACACGTTCTTCATTTCTTTTGATAATACAAAATTTATGTGGAACTTGCGTATGGAAAATTGGAAAATGTATTTTAGTTGACAAAAAGTAAAATTCAGATTTTCTCAATTTATTCTAAAGATTTTGATGGAATTTCTGTTGCAGTCTCTAAACAATGAAAAAACTTACTGATAGTCATTTCTCAAAAAATGCATGTTTGAAGGTATATTTGAAAAACAAAAAAATCTTTCACGGGGCTTTAAACGACCCAAACTATTGTTGCAAATCGTAAAGAAAAGAAAATTACAGTTCATGAATGATTTTCACAAAAAGAAAACAAAATTTGACTACCGCCGTTCAAAAATTCGTTTTCAATCAAACAGCCTAATTTTACACTATAGGGGGGGGGGGGAGTAATGAAGGTTCACTTTTCACTTATAGACAAAATAGAAAATATTTTTCCGTATATTGTATAGCGAAGAACATTATTTTGGTTTTGTTGATGGGTGCATGAGAAAGTTAGTGCAATGTTGTACTATTCGCGTAATCCGTTATCAGACTTCTTTATGAATATTGAATCTAAATTTCCGATTAGATCTTCGGATACTTGAATACTAACATAAGATAACATGATTAAAGTTAAAAAGTTAATGGGCGCCATCATGGTACTTACCCAACCCCTACATACAATGTAATACAAGCAGATACTACAAATGTAACGCTCAAAAGTTGGTTTCTAGGGTTTTGTAGGATATGTTAAATTTTATAGGTAAATCAGGAGTTTTATCCAGTTGTTACACAGTTTTTTTGAACATTTTAATTGTGTATATTACTATTTGGTGTCGTTTAGGACTAAACGTGCTTACTAGATGTGTATATAGTAAGTCTCTACTCGTTTCGCTTGTGTCAGTGTCAGAGTCCTTGTGGGTCTCGAAGCTATACATATGTGAAGGAGTTTACACTCGCTAAGCTCGTGTCTGTTCGCTGCCTTCGTAACTCTACAAACATCACATATTTTTGAGAGGTCAAAGTTAGAAATTCCAGTTTTCACAGTAACTTCGCTATTTGTTGAATTGTTGGGGTGGGACATGCAGAAACGAAATCTTTGAATTGTCATATAATATTTAATGTGTAGAATAACACACGAAATATAAAAAAAAGAAACAGTTTAAAATGGTCGCCATTTGACATTTTCAATTTCATTTTTCTGAATTCCAATAGGATTCTAAAGGAGGACAATATTGTCCCTTAAAACAAATTTCATGTTCATATCTTAACTGTTGTCTCCGCTATCGTGCCTACTTACAGACGACCTCGACACCTACGACGGAAGGACGGCTGTCAAAAAACACTTTTTAGATTTTCTCAGATCATTCTAAACAGAGGTTGTTATCTTTTACGATTACCAAACTTATCCTATACTTTGTATATTGGTTAAGCGAAAAGTACAAAACCTAACATTTACATTTAAAACTAAAAGTTATAGACTGGAGAGGGGGGGTGGCAAAACAAGTATACAATTTTAGAAATGTCGGGAATAAATTGTTTATAACAATTAAAACTGTAAAATAGGGGTTTCTTATAGTTTAAAAAAATTATGTTTTAATGAAACGTGAACCAAAATGTCCTTTTTAAGATTTAGATGAATAATGTTGATACGATTGTTATTATTATTTAAAAAACAAACCTACACTATATATAAACAAGTTGATGTATCTTTACAAATAATTTACTTAAACATTGCTATACGGGAAAAATATACAAAAACTCAAAATATTGAATATAACTTTTATAAATCGCGTAAATTTTGAAGCTTCATCAAAGTAAGCAGTTTCGATAAAACGTATTTCAACTGCACTCAACTTATAGCTTTTATTAAATATTTTCAGTTGTAAAAAAAAATTCAATTACATTTTAAATTTTTTCAAAAGGTATATATATATATATATATATATATATTAATTATATTTTAAAACGAAAAATCTTCAAAATGTAAAAGTAAAATTTTCATTTAAATATTGAGTTGGGCAATCTGTAAGGTCAAAATGTTGCAAAATAGTAACCTCAAAATATTGAAATAAAACATGAACACGTAGGCTATTGCCAAAAAATGTGTTTGTTAGAACAAACGCGTTTCAACAACCATGTCGCCATCTTCAGTTATGCGTGAGCTGCAACAATCCAATTTAATTTGAGTTTTTGTTTCATTATTGTAATTTATACACCTCTGAAGATGGCGATAATGTCGTTGAAACGCGTTTAAAATAATACAGGTAATTGTGACAAATTGTGTTCAAGTTCATATTACAAGTCCAACTCAATATTTATTTACAAAAATAGTGACCTTATTCAATAGTTTTGAAATCATACATAAACTGGCCTCCTTTGCAAGCTGAACACATCCGTTGACTTTATCACCCTCACTGTTGTGCTGAGACAGAGTTGTATTCTACGGATTATGGATTCAAAGCAGGTGTGCCTTCAACATTTACCATTCAAACTGCTTCCTTCTTGGTTTAATTTGTACCGTGGGTTTACTATTATTGTGCTTCGAGAGATTCTGCCAAATATATTTTTTTTGTTGATTTTAGCGCGAACTACCCTTGATTGATGATTGATTGATTTTATTTGGAGTTTAAAAGGTTTTAAATGGTGTCATATAACCAGATCCTCTACATGAAACCTACAAAAGTTATTTTTTAGCTTTTAGGAAATTTAAATTATATTGGTAGAACAAGGGGTCGAATATAGCAACGTAGGTTTATTTGAAATAGTTGTTTAACAAGTTTCAAGATCCATATGTGACCTTTTCAACGATCGTAGGCCTTTGGAAGGGTTTCTAGATGTGTATTTATATAAAAAGTCTCCAAGCGATTCGGTCCTTACAGGCCTTAAAGCTATAAATACGTGAATTAATCTCCACTCACTACGCACGTGTCGGTTTACCCGGCCCTCGTAACTTTAGTAATAATAAGGAAAGTAAAATTTTCAATTATATTTTTGACAATACGTTCGTTATTTTTCACTGTGGAGAGATGGGGGTTGGTACCACTACATGCAGAATTGAAATCTGCAAATGTTTATATAATTGTATGTGCTATAAATTGAATAATACACGAGATAAAAAAAATTAAATTGCTGCCATTTTGAGATTTCAATTCGATTATTTTGAATTTCAATATTGTTCTATATGAGCACACTATAATATTCCGACTATGGAAGGACGGCATGTCAGAAATATTTTTTTCGCTCTCCCGCGATCATGAAATATGAAAAAAACCGTGGTTGATATTTTTTGCGAATACAGATTGTCACAATTTACTATAAAACCAAGAATATTATAAATGCTCTCCTACAGTTGGAACGTTGCCAAATTCAAAACAACTTTATTTCATAGAACACTAAACTAACATTTAGTTTTGATGAAATCCTTTAAGGCTGCACTTTTAATTGTGAAGTTTAACCTTATTGTATAATTACTTGGTGACCTAATTATAAACTTACAACCAAGATTTTACTGTTTTTTTCATTTACTATATTCCGTCCAACGTAATAAAACGTCCTTAACTAAAACAAGTTTTTTTTTGTGGAAAAACAGTATAAAATATATGTGAAGGGGGAATATTTGGAACCGAAAGCGTTGAAAAAATTTTCACTAACTTTCTCACGCATCCAAAAATAATTCGTCATTATATCAAAAAAATTTCTCTCTTCTACTTAAAAGTGAGATAGATGGGAAATATATTTATAAAGTATTTATATTTTATGAGTTTTTCCTAATGTATTTCTTACGGGAGTTAAATACTTTGTATAATTCAACCCCCCTCTTCTGTATAACATTTTAATAAAATTCTATCATTTCATATTAAAAATTTTATTTCCAAGAATACTTTGCATATTTTTGAATACTTTTGTTGTGGAAAAACAAAATACATGTAATAACTCTTGTGTAATAACTTTATTAAGGACAAGTCTCACATTACTATCCAATCATTATTACTTCGGTAATTTGTTTATAGTGACAAGAATTTAAGTTAAATATAGATTATGTTTCTAAATATTTTAAAACATTTACGATGTAAAAATACATAAGGTCACACTAGGAATTTAATTATTTTTAAAATGATATTAGTTTTAAAAAGTTCGATTAAACTATGATGGAAAAAAAACTTAGTAGTTGAAGCGAGTGGTTTATGAAAGTGATGTCTAAACAGTATTCTACAGCTCGGAATAATTGTCAGATTTTTATTACATTTGGTGAGTGGATATATGTTGAGACTTTAAAAAAACTAAATTAGATTCGTTTTTAGAACATAAAATAAATAACAATAGTCCTAGAATAATCTAATAGCGACAAGGACAGAAGAGATTAAGAGTTGGTCGAGAGAGACTTGATAGGAAAGATGAAAGAGAGGGATATAACCCAACACTTTATGAAAATCCAGCTCATTTACTCATTTCCAAAATCAAATAAAAAACGAAATACAAATGTCAGTTTGGTAGTTGTCAGTCGAAAAGTGTAAATGAACTGTGGATGCCGTTTTCGGGAAAAATAGGGTCGATTTCAAATAAAGGTTTAAACTTGTATCGCTTGTGTCGTACGTCCTCAACGTAAATTGTAACATTTTTGTTTTTATCAATTACTCCTGAACCTGATTTGGTTTCACTTACAATTTAGGAGATATGTTCTAACCATTAATGTTCCTAATTCTAAAATTTAAATGCAATTTTTAAAAATTACATATTTTACAAGAGCACCAATGTCGATTTCTACCGATAACTCACTAACCACTATTTTTATAAGATGGCGACCAATAAGTTTTGACTAGGCCCTTACAGGCTACACTTGAAGAAATTTTAACCAAAATCGTACATTTTATGTACCAGGATATGGCTAATATATTACAACATATCAAACTTGATTAAAATTTATCCATCCAGTGGAGTTGTAGAGACAGCAAACACACGATAGATTGACATAATTTCAAAAACATTGTTTCGACTCAACGGATTTAAAAATGTAGACTATATATATCCAAAAAATATGACATATATTTTTGACCCATCAAATAACTTCCTCTCCACGTGAGAATGTAAATAAAAACGGATCCAATTTAATATAAAATGATTTATTTGTATAGATTTGTAGCACCAAAAGAGTTCGCTAAAGTTTACCCCACTGTGAGGAGTAAAAGATGATAATTTATTGATACAGCGTAGAGCTTTCAAATCCCAAAGGTTTGAAATTGTTAAAAGATTGAATT
Source organism: Aphrophora alni (assembly GCA_963513935.1). Lineage (NCBI taxonomy): Eukaryota > Metazoa > Arthropoda > Insecta > Hemiptera > Aphrophoridae > Aphrophora > Aphrophora alni. The sequence goes on along the minus strand of OY740775.1, from coordinate 48,758,591 downwards.
CAAAATATCTCTAAGTCACGAGTATAAACAGAAATGTCGAACTCCCAATCGATGAGGAATGTTTGACTTTATTGAGGTATTTCATCGAAAGATCAGGAATTCAAGTAAGTATTTGAGTGGTGAAATATTGCGATGATTTTGCGTGCCATTATTCATGAACTGATTGTAATAAGCTACGTCATGTTATGTAGAAAATAAATTTTTTCTTACTCTTCATATTTGGGAGCGTAAGTTTTTAATTCCTTAAAGTTGTGTATTGGATTAAAAAAATTGGTGTTGAATTTCTCGAAGAAATGAAGCTTTTATCTATTCCTTAACAGTGTTTTAATAACTTTTCTTTCGTTGTTGTTTAGAAAATCAATAAAAACTATTGTTTTAGAAAAATATGTCTAGGGTATTATCTGATGTGGTATTGGTTTTACCGTGCTATCAGAAGATACCTGACTTTTGCGAGTCCATCGGCCTCGCGCACAACTTCCGCAAGCACATATTCGGAATGATGAATGAATGTGATGTAGGTTTCAGGAAAAATAGAAAAAAATAAGTAATATATTAAGTGATAACATGCCATATATAAGTGATGCCGTGAGGGGCAACCAACACGACCACGACAAGGGAAGGTTGGAGGATTTCCGAGCTGAAGGGACAACCAACACTCTTGCACAGGGGAGGGGGGTGGCGATATCCGTGCTGAATGGACAATCAACAGACGATGGATTAGGTAGGAGAATCTTATTGCTGGACGGAAAACCAACAGAGCACGACAACTCTGGGTTGGAGGATTTATGTGGTGAAGGGACAATCAACAGACCATAATTAGCGGGGAGGAGCGGGTTGAACTTTTTCGTGGTGAATGGACAACCAACAGACCTGGACTGAGGGGGGGGGGACCAATATCCGTGCTGAATTGACAATCAACAGACGACGACCTAGGTAGAAGAATAGTCGTGATGGACGGAAAACCAACAGAACAAGACAGAGGATTGAAAGAGATTTTGACAAGGAAATAAAGAAATGCAATTGGTTTAAAATAGGTCCAAGCCGAGCAGAAGAACTAGCAAGTGTTTAGGTCGACCTGTAGTTATTTTTCTCTGGCAGCAGGGACCTCAATTTATACTCCGAAAAGAAGAGAGCGCCTTGTTTAATTTCCGTTTACTTCTAAAGTTTGTTTTCAAACCAATGTATAATGTAAACAAGTTAAATCGAAAGTTGTGTAATTCAATGAAAGAATTGTCATACAAAATATTTGTATCGTAGTTGTCAGTCATAAAATGAAAATTAAACCTGAACGCTGTCATATTATACATATTTAAATAAAGTTGGTTCGTTTGTGCCATAATCGTATTTCATAAAAATCAAACTCTCAATGACGATCAAGGGTTCATTTTAGATCGTTATAATGTTTTACTTGCGATTTTGCAGATGGGTTTGAGTAATTATTTTTTACATTTTATCAAAATATGAAAGAAATTAGTGAAGCCGATTTTGAGATTTTACCTTGTTTTATGTAACTGATTTTTTTTATGTTTTACTGATAATTCACGAGCCAATAAGTTTTCATTCGGTCCTTTGAGGCTACACTTGAAGGAAATTAGATTAAAATTGTTATTGCCGTTTTGAAGAAAATTGTAATTATTTATTTTATATAGGAGCTATCCCTAAGTTCTTATTTATGGAAAAAATGAAACAATCATCAGACCAAAATTATGACCAAAATGTGCCTAAATTCGAAATTTGTTTAATATCGGTCCACACGACTTAAAAACGTTTTCACTCAGATGACCTCGAAAAGGTTTTCTTTTGAAAAAAGACCAATATAAAGTTTTTAAACCCATCACATAACTTTCTTTATACTAAGTATATTGGAGAAAATAAAAGATTTATTATTCATATGCTAGTAACACGATTGTTCTTTTTGATTTCCAAAAACTTGATATAACTCCCATGTAACATTTATATATGCTTCAGATTGATTATGTTTTTAAGGAGCGAGATCTTCGTTCACAGCTTCTCTTGTTTTGTAGATTTCTTAGACGGCTCGTAATACATAGATTCATAGCAGAGACTTTATTAATAATGAAACCAACTCCGTCCAAGATTTGGAATCGTGCAGTACTGTTTTGAGTGGCCGTCATTTTGAAACGGATAAAAAATTTTTTAAAATGTAAATACTTCAATCGGCTTTGATGTAGGGCCTAAACTTATTCGTTAATTTTATAAATCGTAGACTCGTTTGTCCACAACTGTATAACAAAACGCCAAATAGTGAATAAAACTTGACCTATCTTCGCTAGGTTTAAATCTCGTCTACTATTCTGTGATCAGTTGACTTAGGAAGTAAACTCTGTAGGTTTTACTACGTTCAATAAATCATTCTTGTGCATATAAACTGGTTACGCAACACAACAATATTCATAGATTAAGAAATAGCAGTAAAAAATTCCGCACTTTCACAAGGATTAAAAACTTAAATGCTTATACTTATTGCATTGTTATTGTGATTTAACTTTCGTGGGTTCAGCGTGTTATCTGCACGAATCGATGTATTTAACTTTGGTATTCTGTCTAAACTGAAAAAAAAAAAATCTATATCCCCACCACTGGTCAGCCTTTGTGTCTGGTGATTATTTATGGAAATCGTAAATGATCCGACTTTTGATCATATTTACATTACTTTTGATCTAAATTACATTGATGAATACATGAAAGGTAAATCACGTTTTAAGAGAAATTTCGAAAAGAAAAAATTGGAATTGTTGTGTAAGTAATAATGTATGTGATATTTTTGGAACTTTGAGACTGGAAAATTCATATAAATGAAAATATAAAAATGGTATTATGTGAGAGTTTTTTATATGTTTTGGTTAGATAAGAACTTTCTGCGCGCAATTTTTAGAAAATGGTTCAAATTTAATCTTTCATTTAACGTTCCTTTAGCACGACATCTTGTTATAACTCGTTCACAGATTTAGTACATCGGAGTACTCGCATTTCGAATTATGTAGCACAGTTTTGTTGGCCACAATACTAAATATTAATTTATATTATTATTAATACAATTATATAAAATACATTTATTTTTATTAATATTAATTTTAATACAAATATTCCATCATTAGTAATAATTTAAAAAATAGAATAGATTCACGGTACAGACCCGGAACTAATATTAAAATCTGTCAATTTGAAAAACTAGACGTGAGTTCTGTCTGCATGTTTTAGTTTGTAAGTTAGACACTTGATAATGGGGGTTGATTTATACTCTCGAAACGTCGTGTATTGTTTCTTATACACAAATGATGGAAAATGTCAGACACAACAATACATTTAATACAAATAATACAAATATTCCATCATTTAGTAATAGTTTTAAAAAAGAATTGGCCACAATATTTAAACGGAAACAGAAAATAAATAAAAGGGTCAAACCTATGTTAAACCCACTCGACTTACTGTGTGTAAGCATAAAGGGACAGTTATTTTTATAAAGTCGATGTTTTTAAAGAGCCTGGCTCCAATATATTAATTTCTTCGCCAAATAAACATACATATTCGTAACCTGAATAACATCTAGTTTTATTTGATACTCCACATAATATTTTAACAATAAAATATGTCAACTTTATAGCCCCTTGGATTTTTTTGTTATTACTATATTTTTGCTATTTGTGGGACAATATAAAGATTATCATTGTAAAGTTTGAAATACATCGTCTTGTCTGTGTAGACGAGTTGCGACTTACAAACAGACACAAGCATGAAATTATGAGTCCTTGGTTTTGGCTACGGACCCTAATATAGATAAATCAATGAAAATGTAATATACATTTTAATGACTATTAAATTGTTCGTCTCAAGATTCACAAAAAGTGCTTTTGAAACTTACACTCTACGCAATTCTCATTTTGTAGTTAAATTAAGATGTATTCGTCATAAAATAACTATAATATATGATTTGGCACTAAAATGTAATTTAAAATCCACATATTTTTTCAGATTTAAGGTCACGTCGTGTTCAAGTTGGGTAGGGGGGTGGAACGTGATATTCAACACTTTAAATTTTGTCAACATATTATTTTTCTTCAAATAAACAATACATATTCGTAATCAGAATAACTTCTAGTTTTATTTGATACCACACACATAATAGTCTACTCCTCCCCCCCAAATTCCAACTCTATAGTTTTTCCCCCTTAACTATTCTAAGGTAATGTTTTTGTTACCACTATATTTGTCCTATATATGGGGACAATATAAATAGAAAGTTTAAATATATAGGATTTATAGTTTGTCTTTGTAGCCAGGTTGTGATCTACAGACACACAGACAGACACGAGCGTAAAATTATAAGGGTCTCTGGTTTTACCTACAGACCCTAAAAACACCTTGTACATACAAGATTCTGCCAAGTTGCAAAGGAATCTTATTCCTCAATTTAATAACGATTGCTAAACGTAACAGGTTCGATTGAGATTACCTAACAAACCCACAATATGTAGAGGAAATGAAGGCAACGTTGCTACGTAATGTATGGACAGTTCGTTGCTACGATGAGTTAAAACTATTTAGTTATTATTGAAAGAGTGACAATCCGATGAAGACTTCAAGCAGCTGCATAAAACATTATTTACAGTTGCACGTTGTTGACAACTTGGACTAGACAGATAAACTTGACCGTAGATGGCGTGACATCACGTGACATTGAATAGATAATGTCATGATTACCTACCCTTCCCTCCCACTCACACCCTATCCCTAGGGAATAAATATTAAAGTTCAACATCCCTTGTGAAGGCCAACATCACTGTGTAATGGGAATCATCAAATTAAGTTAGTAAACATTTAAAGTTGGTAGCGTAAATGATGTGAATACTGTATTCTAATTAAAATTAAATGTATTAAAGACGGTGTTCAAGCTACATTTTTGTTTCTTGACCATTAATTCTAAACTATAATTTCCTTTTGGAAATCTCGTAATTTGGAATTCTGTTTGAGCAAACATCATAAAACAAATTAAGTCTCTATCTTATATATCTCAAAATTAACTGTAAAGATTTGGATAAAATTTTGCTTACATAAAGCCACTAACAAAACATATTGGTTGTCATCTTGCTATAAATGTTGAGTCAAGAGTTATCGATTAAATAAACGGTTTTAAAACATTTGCACTAACTTTACAAATTAAAAAATAATATTCACCACTATTTCACACACAAATTTTCTACAATACTTTTAAATGAAAAAAGAAATATGAATATCGTTCTGCTGTTTTTCCTCATACCTATCACAAAAATTTGATAGAAATTAATTTTACCTTTCCGAAATTCAATTGTTAATTTTAAATTTTAAACATTAAACCTAAAAACAACATCTTATGAGAAGAAGAACAAAATATTTCGTTCGAGCTCTTACAGTTTACAATTTAATATAATTTTTTAAGAATCTTTTAAAATAAATCGTAATTATATATTTTTGTGTTACAGCAGTGTCTCTCCAAACTTTGAGATTGATAGATGTTTTGATTTCTGGGTTTTATGGTTGGTGTCTCTTATTTTTGCAAGTTCTTCAATCTTCTCGTTACACTCTAATTGTATATGATCAGACATCCTACTTAATTCCAACTGGTTGCACTCCTCACACTAAATTATTGTATTTGGTGTGCATTTATATTCATATGTTTGTACAAGCATTGCAGAGTTTTTAATGTTCTCACATATATGTAGTATAAGGAAAGTAATTGATGGGTTAAAAAAAAACTAGTTTTTGTGTGGATATATCAGTTTTGAGGTCCACTGACTACAAAAGTAGTTGTTTCTGTAATGATGTTTGTCTGTCCCCGTCTGTGTAAATATGTTTGTCTGTCGCCGTCTGTTTAATGATGTTTGTCTGTCACCGTCTGTGTAATTATGTTTGTCTGTCCCCGTCTGTTTAATGATGTTGATCTGTCCCCGTCTGTGATGTTTGTATGTCGCCGTCTGTTTAATGATGTTGATCTGTCCCCTTCTGTGATGTTTGTCTGTCACCGTCTGTGTAATGATGTTTGTCTGTCCCCGTCTGTTTAATGATGTTGATCTGTCCCCGTCTGTGATGTTTGTCTGTCGCCGTCTGTTTAATGATGTTTGATAGTCGCCGTCTGCGTAATGTTGTATGTGTGTCGCCGTCTGTGTAATGATTTCTGTCTGTGTAATGTTCTATTTCCCAAAACAATATTTGAATAAAATTTTGTATATTAGCATATTTTGTCTATATCCCGAAAGTTTTAATCTTATTTTTTATGAAAGTCAAACAAAAATAGGATCTTTTAAGTCGGCTTCAACGATTTGGCACAATTGTAGCCTCTAAGGACCTACACAAAACGGTTGGTCCATGGTCCATCTCTCCCTTATCTCTCCAAAAATGCCTCTTTGTGAGTTATAAGGGGAAAAAGTCGGTCATAAGGTGTTATAAAATTTCTCAAAATCGGCTCAAAAAATTTAGATAAGTGAAATGTGAAGATAAATAACTCAAATACGTTGGCAAAACAGCGGCTAAAACAATTATTACGATTTAGAGAAAATCGGGAATAAAAAAAAAAAAACCTCAACAACTAACTGTCTTTAAAAACTCGATTTTAATTAAACACGATTAACGCTCAAGACGTCATAAGAAAAACAAATTAAAATTCTATTTGTGTAGAGCTTGTACATGGTTCATTTACAATTTTTGATTGATAACTACGAAAATTTAAATTTGTGACGATTATTTTGGGTTCGTTTTTATTTAACTTTGGGGATGGGTGAGTGGGAAAGTTTGTGCAATGTTTTTAAGCAACACCCATGTTTCGATATCGTGTGAAGACTTCCTTGAAACACAGATTTCATTAAAATATTCAAACTAGAATAACCAATAACACAAATGAACACACAGTAAATAAAAATGTTTTTACAAAACCTATTGTTTTACGGAAAAGATTTCATTACACGTCTAATGTATGGTGTGAGAATATCTTTTGTCACGCTCATTGCACACTATGAAGTGTTGAATAAACACATGACTATATAAATGTCTTTTACAAACGGAATAGTGTTGTGTTTGGTATCAATTTGCTTATATTTTCCTAAACATTTTAACTATGCTGAAAAAAATTTAAAATTGTGTCTCCCATAAAAAAGTTAAACAGAGCAGTGTTAACGCTAGTAGGTGACTCATCCCGGAAACAGCTGGGTGAGGAAGGGAGCGACGGGGGGACGGTCGCAGGTAGTCAAGGGTTCAGACGCCAAGTTAGTGTATACAGACTATAGATGATTCATCCGTTGCGGTTTTTTCTTTATATTATGCATGCCCTGCATGAGCATGACAGTATTAGCGTTATATCAACGTGAGAAACACACTCCCACAGTCAACCATACAATCAAATAACAATAAAAAAATAATACTCGTCATCCGTTCAAAAGAATTTAAAAGGGGAAAAATGAAAATATCTATTTCATTTCATTTTATTATTTTTATTATTGTGATGTATCTTATTTGACGTAGTCTGAGCCCAAAAAAAGTGTTTTGGAATGATTTCTTTGTGTCGTCTGCCTTTCATATGTACAAAGCTCTACAGCTTAAGCACGTAAATCGGTTTTAACGAAATTTGGTATTTGGATATATTTCATCTCTAGAAGTTTCATTCGATTTTTTGGTAAATCTAAATTTGGGGGTAGCTCCCGTAAGGAAAAACGCAAACCAACATTTTCTCATATTGGTTTACTCAAGAGTAGTCTTTAAGGACCCTCCTCACCAATAAAACAAATTGATCGTCATTTCTAAAAAAAAATGTTTCCTGATTTATCGGTAATTTTTAAAATATCGGCCATGGAGCTGTTATAAAAATGTAATTTAATAAAATCAGATCTAAAGGTTTGGTTTAAATTTTAGTAATATGTGAAGATTAATCGCACAAAACAAATGGGCAAATTTGAAATAGACGAAGTTTACCATTAAGGAACTATACCCATGATATATATCATTTAATCTTGATTTTATTTTATAATATATACGAAGATACGTTTATAACATAAATGGAGCAATTTTAGAACTTATTTCAATATAAAATATTATTTAAAAAATCTACAAAATCTAAGACAGCGTACATGTTAGATTAAAAAAAAAATTAATGAGAACTGTTGCATTTTTAAAGACTATAGTTTTCTTAGTATATCAATTTAAATCAGTGTGTCAGAATGTTTGTAAAAATCTGTTTTTAACTGCCGTTCGAAAAATACATTTTAATTTTTTTGATCTTGATGGTATTGATTTTTAGAAAAAAATGGATCAAGTTATTTGGGGTCGGTTTTGAGAAAATTGGAATTTTGGCAGTTCAAAAATTAAGTACATGGAAAAAATAAACAAAAATCCTATAAAATATAAAATTTAGTCTATTATTTTAAGATATAGATCCCCTGTGTCGGAGGGATATCATTCCATAAAAACAATTTTGTGGTCTTACTACTTTAAAACTTATAATTCCACATCTATTTTTTATCCATCACATAACTTCCTCTATACTACGAATATGTAAGAAAGTAGAATGATGATTGTATTATGTAATTTAGGTTGACATATAGACAAGCCACGCCCATTTTATAGTATCATCTAGTAAGTAAGTATACTAGTTGGAACCGTTCTCCGACTATTTTCTGATATTTATTAGATTCAATGGTATTGACATGAGATACTATCGGCCTTACGCTAGATTTACATTCAATTGTGTAAGTTTTAAAGTATAAATAGAGTTTTTAACGAACATCTAAGAACCACGCAAATATCACTTTCTCTCGACTTCTTTCTCTGCTTTCCTCTTCTTCCACGTCTCTCATTATCTCAGATTGAAGCGTCTTTTTTTCTGTTCATTTTCCGTTGCTGTGCTCTTGTTTCGCACCCACAAGAACCATTATTTAAAAAATTCGTTCAGTAAATTGTTTCCTATCCAGACATCTTCATCAGCAATTTCAAATTCGTAGAGTTCTTCTCTCGTCTGTTTTACATATCCTCCTTGGCCTTCACGCTTCATATTTTTTTCGAAAATTTGTTCCATATTTCTGGTTGGTTCCATTCTGATTGTATGCCTTATTCTATTGTTTCTAACAGATAGAATTTGCATAACAAGGGTCAATAACACAGGATCAAGATGTTTCACTCACACCTGAAACAAACACCCCCACAACACCAGACACACTTATACAACAATTACAACCACTCAACCAATTTACATAAAAACCCTTATATTACAATTGGGTTTTATTGTAATACAAACTTCAAACTAACACTAAAAACACACATCATAAATACCTTACAAACTCCAGAATAGCTACAATCATATTTATGTCATGGTGTTCTTAGTTATTTTCATTTACTCGGTCATGTCTGAGAAACTCCTCCACCGAATGATATGATCCTGAAAATAATGTCTTTCTCAGGGTGTTTATAAATGGAGTTTTATCCTAAATTGTTATTAATTGTTGGCGAGTTTATTCATAAGCATAACATCATCTTGACTCTTTATGCTTTACAAGTCTCTACGGGCTCTGCTGGGGAACATTTCTTTTCCTGGTGTTATACACATGCAACTGAAGGCATATATTAAAACTTTAGTACATAATTACTTCAATAATATATTTGTTTGGAAAAGTCAATATTGACAGTTCCTTAACGGAGTGTAAATTTGTTACAGATCCATTCAGTATGCCTTTCTATTTTCAGCCACCTTTATCTGATTGTTATTTTTAATGGTTCCAGCTTTTCGGATATTTGTTTGTTTGATTTCAGTATATAATCTGCCTCTGTTATTTTTGGGCCGTGAATTCTGTTCAGTATTCTTCTTTCGATTTTTAGGTAGCTTTCCAAATTGGTCAGGTTTACTGTTTTTATTCTCTACAAGGTTTGTGTGTGTTTCAAGATGAGTGCTTTTGAAACAAAAATAAGAAAGGAAAAAGTCTTTTGTCTCAATCTGTATTTATTGTCTTATCTTCTACTATAGTTTGCCAACTGCTGTCTCTAGTATTTTATTTTGATGTCCTCCCCTCCTCCTTGTGTGTTACATCTCTACTTCCTTATGTTGGGTTTATTGTTTGTTTTGTTTTGCCCATCTCCCACCAATGGGATTACATTTTCGTACTGTACAGTCAATAAACGTCAGTTTACAATATATGTACTACAGAGAAAGCAATGTGATGGGTCGAAAAAACAATATTGATTTTTCCTTGTGTTGTTTAAAGGTTGAAAACGTTTCAGTCACAATCGCCTTATAACAAAATGGAAGAAAAGGATGTAAAATAAATACCACTATCCCTCGAATAATCTAATAGTGTCATGGTCGGAAAAAAACAAGAGTTGGTCTAGAGAGAAATGAGAGAAAAGATGGCAGAGAGACATCTAAAACAAGAGTATATGAAAAACCGTGTAGATGCAGTTGGTCCCCAGGGATGTTTAGCCGGTACTCGATGAAGTGAACCCCTGAGGGTGAACAAATTGATTGTTGAGTTTTATCTGTGCCTTTTGAGCACAAGAGAGTGACTTTGGAAATGATGTGTCTGTCGTTTGTACAGTGATCTACAAAAAAAAACCCGTGGTTCAATTGTGATCAAATTTAGTATATTTGCTAAATTTTGAAATAATTTTTTTACACAACTCAAAATTAAGGAATATGCTGTCTTTACAAAAAAAGAAAACTTCAATATTCAGAATTTTTTAACAGCACCTATAACGATTTTAATGAGACTTTGTTAAAATGTGGGAGTCACGAACTTCCATCGACCCTTTAAATTCCAGTTGGGATTATCACATTGACTTATTGTGCTCCCAAAATGAATATAGATGGTTTGATGCTACTAGAAATCCCCAGCAAGCTGCATGAACTTTAGAATCTAACTGAAAAGATTGATTTGAGGGATAATATGGCCCTGTGTGGTTAAGTCTTAGTCCTTTCCCGATCGAGGCATTCCCATTTAAAGATCACGTGCTCTGCAGATTCCTCATGGAGACATATTTCCTGTACAGAAGTTCCTCAGTGAGAGTATACCCATCTTATTGGCAACGTAATATTTCCGAAGATGATAATCTATAACGGAAGATGTGTCCTATAAACTTCCTTATATTGCCCTTCCCGAAATAGAGAAGGTCAGACGCGAATTGAGAGTTTGGTCATCCTTAGACTTGAGGTGTTTCTCAATTTCATTTATGTTCTTTCTGTGCCCAAGTGCTGATAAACCTTCATAGCCGGCGTCTTGGTTATGTCACAGAACGGCTCAGATCATATGAATTTCCCTGCCGACGCCTTGTTAGACATCACTTCTTCATATTCATTGCCGCTAATACCACCATTTTCAGGTACTCAACAAACCATAACATTGATAATACCCCCTCCCAGCCGTAATGAGATAAAATAAATCCCAGATGAGTTTTTACCTTAGAATCCAGGTCTTTTAAAGTCAACTAACTGTCTGTGTAGATACATATATCCTTATCCTTCCAAGTCTCAAGATTTCTTTTACACTTTTTATTAGGACTACTACCTTACCCACCGTTGGTACAATAACATCGGCAGATTCTTCAGTTGTTTAGTTTTGTAAATACGGGCTTTTCAATCACCAGCGACTAAAGCTGGATCAATAATGTTTTAATGAAGTCTTGGGCAGAGCCTTCTCCTCCATCTTTCCTAACAGGTCTCTTTTGACCAATAATGGTTTTTATCCGATCATGATGCTATTGCAGTATATGAGGTGTCTTTATTGTGTGTTATTTTCTTCATTTTTTTAATGAAGCGTTGATGACCGAGAGGTTTTTTGTATTTAAGAAAGAGAGAAGAAAACCATTTTAATGTCTACCTCCTCGCATTCCAATCCATGTTTCATCCCTGGTTTTAGAGCCGTCGGAGAACCATTCCAGCTCATGCATATATTAAGGCTTCTTTCACTCTAGCTATTCTTAGTGATCAGGTATCATCACTGTGAGTGGTTTTAATAAGGAATATTCAGCTTAATATGGCAGTGACGACCAAGATATTATAGGGTGTATTCTGAACGATCTTGTACATTTCAACAGTTCCTGACAATTTAGACGATATTCGATTTTCCTTGTCGTTATGTTCATAAACAAATACAATGGAAGGATGTTAAGACAATAGTTTAAGGTTGCACCAGGAACGCTTTTAAATTGTTAATGTAACTGCAAGACATATCAGTTATTAAAAAACCTATTTGATTGTGCCATATAGTGCCATAAATTTAAAACAAGGTGATCCCATAAATGTTGGTTTATTGGAACTTGTAGGAAATGTTATTTGTATTTGTAGATCAAGGTGTCTACTGGGGTAAGTTTGTTTAAAACAGTTGTTACACAGGTTTTATGAATCTCGTAATTGTGTATAATTACTACTTCTATTTTCTTGATTTTGGCTAGGTCCTAACGCGACTCGTAGTTGTGTATGTATTAAACAGACACCATAAAGGTTCGCTCGTTTGAGTGTATCGACTTTGTACATATGTTAAGGCGCCTCCACTCGCTACGCTCGTGTCACTGATTAAAGTATCGTAACTATACGAATATCACCTGTTCTAGAGAGGTCATGATTCGAAATTATATTTTTGATAATATCGTCGCTGTTTGTGTTAGAGGGGTTGGTACCATTACTTTTATATTTGAAATTTGTGTATTTTCATCTAATTTAATTTGTTATAAGTAGAACAATGAGATATAGACAAAACTATGTCCGCCATTTTGACATTTTCAATTCGATTTTTCTGGATTTCAATAAGATTCTATAAGAATACACTAAAGATCGTATAAAAAAAAATGTATGTTTACATCTTAATTTGTGCGGCCGCTATCGTGTCGACAAATACGACAGACGGACTGCATGTCGAAAATAACTTTTATACTTTCCTCAGACTATAAAACTTTTTTCACCATTACCAAACTTAATCTAACTGGGTAAGTAATAACTAATTAAGACTATTTTTTTAAAAACTTTTTTTATAATAATACCGCACAAATTGAAGTCGGATTAACAATTTCGATTTTATGTCAGGCAATAAAAATCGAACGACTGAAATCAAACGGAAAAATTCCATACAAATGTGCTCTTCATTTCAAAAGTAAAAAGGTCAATATATAAAGTTGGTTTTGTGCATTATATAAGTACATGAAAAGACCAGTAGAATTATTGCATGTCATTCCATTTAACTTAACTGTATTAATGATGTGCTCGACCTTCTACAGAAAGGCTGCGCCTTGACCTAGTAGTATTTAGACAACGTTAACAAAAATTTGATATGAATTCCTGTCTGAAGTAATCATTCACTTATTTGAAGTGTTGCTCTCTTTTAAATGTAAATGCAATCTTGTCCTCAATATGGAAAACCACAATTACAGCACCAGGCAAGCTTGTGACTATCGTGTCAGGCATCACACGTTAAATGTATTAACTTGCGCCAAGGGATTCACATGTTAAATGTATCACTAATTAGACGAAATAAAAGGAAAATTATAGAAAACTGTAATTGTAAATGAAGATAGATCTAAAACACCTGACGTTCACTGCAAAAGGAATTTTAGATTTTTTTGACTAATTACATTTTAATTTTAGTGTTTATTATACGAATTTTATGAAATTAAAATACAAGTAAATAAAATGATTTATCATAAACATAATATTATTAGACCAGAACAAAAATGGCAGCCAATATGGTAGACTAAGTAGTTTTGAAGGGCGCCATTTTGTTCAGATTTGAGTTATCGGAATTCACCATTAGCTTTAATTTGATAAAACCTTCAAAATGATGTAACGCAAGTGCTAACATTTTTTTTTAATTTTTAAAATACAGATAAAATAAGGAAAAATTTAATTTGACCAAATATGCGCTTGAGCGTGGCGAATATATACACATTTATGAGGCCTGTAAGAGTCTATTTAGAGAGTAGTGCTAAAACAATTACAAGGTTCAGAAAATCTGTGTAACAACTGTTTTAAAGAAACTTACCCTACTGGATAAGACGCCTGATTTATCATTCATTACATTTTAACATTTCTATAAAGCCCGAGAAGCCAACTTTTGAGCCTTACATTTAGAGGATCTGCTTGGATGATTTGTCTGGATAAGTATTATGATGGCACCAATCAACTCGCCTTAAAGATTGTTTTGTTACTTATTTGTTTCCTAGGTTATGTTTCACTTATGATTATGAGTAATGTTTTTTTTGTCCTGTTTATGCTATTCATACATAATTAATTATGTTACACTTTGTATTTGTATTACGTGTCATACAAATGAGTAATTCATCATAAAATAATAATAGAAAATGAATTATATATTTTAATTAAAGACAAAGATTTAAACAAATTTAATGAATTCGTTTCACGAAATGTCACTGTGTTTTCAATTTTATAATATTCGATGTCATCCTCAGAGGAAAAGTACAAAATCCTTTTTTATTAGCATTTTAAATTTTTAACATATGCGCACTTTTACGATTTTCTTAATAATTTATCTGCTCCAAGTAACAATAAATCCAAAAAAGTAGTTCTGGAATGACGTAGGTTTTGTGCTGTACAACCCAAAGGAATGGACAGATTTTAATAACATTTGTAACCTGGGCATATTTTGACACATTTAATAAAAATTTTTGGTAACGAACAATTTGCGATAATACTAAAAAAATAGTTTCTGATCATTTTTATAAAATTTTGCTATTAAGTATCTAAAAAAAATCAATCGCCAGCTCCCCAAATATTCGAGAGTCATCGGTAAAAAAGTAAATTCCACTGCGATTTGTTTTCTTAACAATCAGCCTGGAACCGTCGTTTTTGTAGAAATGACAACCAATCTGAGAAAATACCAATGTCGATTTTATGGAAGTTTTGAAAAAACCTTGAGATACAATTATAATAATATGACCACATACCAAATTTAATTAAAAGTTCAATCGTTTAAATGACAGGTTATTGGTAACTAATATTATAATAATCATTATGGGGGGGGGGGGGAGGGATTAGAGGACCTCGCAACGAAGTTTTCCCTTGAAACTGAACATCCATATTTTGATTCATAACTTAACTGTCTCTATATTACATATAGGAATGTAAAAGTTATTTTAACTTAAATAAGACCAGATATATAATGATTCTGTTGGAGTCAGGATTCTTTGCTCCTCTCAGCATTGATTAGATAAAGTTAATTTCCTGCGGGAACACATCACTATGGCTTCCCTATCAATCCAGGTTAACATTTTGTACAAGTCAATTACACTTCTGTTGAAACTTTATGTGTGGCTCGATGCTGTATTTGTAGATTTTTAATTAAACTCACAAAATTCTCAGCTTAATAGAAATTAAAATTTTATTACATAAGATTAGTTGTAGGAATGATATAAAAATCTATTCAAGAGATAATTAGGATCGGAAAAAAACAATAATTTTTCGTTTAAAATTCCACAGGACAATGTTTATTTTTATATAAACAATATAATTTTGTGTATTTATTTTACAGAGCAAAAGGTGAAAAATATGACCTATAAAGTTTTTTTATTTATAAATTTGATAAAAGAAGAAAATGTTTACTTATGATAATTTTATTGAAATAATTGACAAGTATTTTCCTAAATACGACTGTTTGAAAAGTTCAAATGGAATATTGAAAAAGTCAGAAATCAAAGTAAAACTCTTTATTTCTTCAGTCTTTTTATAAGAAAATGACATTTTGTACCTTTTTAAAAAAAAAACGTCATAGTTGGAAAATAATGTGAAATACATTATAAAAAATCTATAAAAAAATGGTATTTGTAAATTGATTAAAGATAAACATTTTTTGTTCTTTTTTTTAACGCTTATATTCCAACTTGTGAGCTGTTTAAAAATACGCTAATCGTGAATTAAGTTAAGGGGAATTGTTAAACAAATATATATATATAATTTTACTTTATATTTCAATTCATTTAAAAATAATTTCCATGGATATATAAAATTATGTTATAATTTTGTGCAAAAGTTTGACCAAAATCACGACCTTTACTCTTTAACTAATAATGACAGCTGATTATAATTTGAAGGGACAAATATTCAAGTTTAAAAATATTCAAGGGACAAAAAATATTTATCTTACTTCAAACTACACCAATTTATTTTTTAGATGTTTAGAAAATTTTTGCACATGCGTTTTTTCATTTAAATTTAGATTGGTTTTCTAAAACTATGTCAATTTTGTTTTTAAGAAATGATAGAGGTCCACGAGTGTTGTATTTTTATTTTACATATTTCACATTTTTTAAAGATTTTTTGACAACATTTTACTATTCCATCAACCATTTTGATAATATTCAAATTTCTTATCATCTAACAAAATCTTTTTGGTTCATTTTGTTTTTTGATTAATATGTAAATAATTTTATTTATAAACATTCGATCATTCATATTTTTCCGATTTTGTTATGGCAAAATAATGAAGATTACCGAAATTTTACGGGACCTCAAAAAAAAACAAGGTATCGTGAGCACAAAATTTTGGTTTTGTAGTATGTGCATACAGTTTTTTAAAAATATTTTTTTTATTTGTTACTGACTTATTAGTCAGTTGCCAACTCAATCAATGAACAACAAAAGCATGTCACGTGACACACAAACAAGGGCGTAACCACTGCTCCCTGTTGCTTTATCTGTAATTGAAAGTGTCTCTGAGTTCCAGACTAATTTAGAAATCCACTCTCCAGAGTCGGATCTCATCGCAATGTTAGGGTATTTTTTTAAAGATGAGAAGCAAATTAGAAGCTATCTCGGCAACTGTTAAAGATGAAACTATTTCAAGCGGGGGGGGGGATGCAATACTTAATTTATAATTACGGTAAAAATTGTGTATAGAATTTTTGATTTCGAATGGTGGATCGAAAATTTGTTTAATTGTAAACTATATTTTTGATGATATACATTGATTCAGGTGGTTTATAATTTTAAAATTAAAAAAAGACCATAAGACCCGACAAGCTTCTTTTGTGTATTTTCAAACGGATTTAAATAATGAATTTAAATTTCATATTTGTTCAAGATAATATTTTTAATATTATTAGAAAACTTTACAATTATATTAAAAATCGTTCGAAAATGGAGTCTTTTTTGAAATAATTGATTCAGAAAAACTTGAAAATAATTAATAAAAATAAAACAAATACAGGATATTTTGTTCTATTAACGAAACATATATCTACTTTATTTACCCAGTGTACGCAGACAATATCGGCTTCCGTTTTGTAACTGAACTTCATGTTCCATGCCCTCGGGGGAAAAGTAAGCACGACATGAGACACAAAATAGATACACGATAACTTGGTATAGGATAGTATAGTGTACTCATTATAGAAGCGTATTGAAATTCAGTAAAATTAAATTTTAAATGTCAAAATATTAGTATTTTTAATAAATTTGTCCATATCCAATTTGTTATCTAAACTATAATACACTTAGATACAAATTTGCAGATTTCAATTATGCTTGCAATGGTATCAACTTCACCTCTCTATCACGACAAATAGCGAAGTTATTGTAAAAAATACAATTTCGACCTCTGAACTCCTAAGAGAATTCTTATAGTTACAAGTGCAGGAGTTTCGAGTCACCAAGACGAGAGTGCGAGTGGAGGCTAATTCACATATGTACAGCTTCCGTTAGTTGGTGTAGATGAATTAATATATTCACATAGAGTCAATAAAGTAATGATAACCACAACTATAAGATTAGGAAACTTTTGTAACAACTGTTTTAAATAACTTACCCTACTGGATAAGAACGAATGTACAGTGTTTTTCAACCTAAACGCGTGGCGTGATTTTAATCAAATTAATTATGTGGGTATGTTTCAGTTATATCTCGGAGTGTTTTGGAATATTTTCGATAACTCTAAATTCGGTAACAGTTCTTTAAAAAAAACCACAAAATTACAATTTCCTTAAAATCTGATTTAAAAGATTTTGATCAATTTTGCTTATTTTTTGATAAATTATTCTCAAAATTTTAATGTTCTCTAGGTTCTGAACAAGACATCTCTTGAAAGTGGTTTAGTGACGTATCATTAAACAATCAAAACTGCACCAAAAGGCAGTAAAATATGTAATTCCTCAAAATTAGCTCTACCGATTTTTTCACCGAAATTTTGGTGAAATGTGATTGTGATTGACCCAAAGCTATGTGCAAAATCACGAGAAAAACACTACGGATCAGGAATAATAGATCCAAAACAAATAAGTTTTATGCTGAGGACTCATTCATGGCAAAAGCAAATCAAGCTTTGACGCTTTTGAAATGTGTAAATATGGTTTGAAGGTCCATGATTCTTTTTAACTTTTCGAAAACTACCGATACCGAAACTAATAATTTTGTTTGTTTTTATTTCGATTGCGACTGGGTGTGATAAAGTTAGTGAAATATTTATTTAGAATAATATTCATTTAATTAGCGTTTATGGTTTATTTTTTCGTGACAAACAGACACTTTTGGCTGACAATAGTTTCGTTTGAACAATAATTGGTTATGTGGATACTTGTATCAGAAAATTTGTGTAATATTTGTACAGTTTATTTAATATGTTGTTGAATTGTGTGTTGTATTCATTGACATAAAATCAGAAGCTCATTATAGTAAATATAGACTTGGCAATCCCGAGATATCTAGCTGGATCTACGACTTGCTTCACGTAGTCTTGGCTTAGTTACTTTCCTTTCATATATCCTATCAGTCCTCTCGTGTCCAACTCTTGTTATTTTACGATTCTTACGTTATTAGTGCTGATTAACATTCCAGGGCTGGCAATTGTTATATTGTTTTTTCTTCCTTTTTAGTTTAGGGTAAAAGTTTTTGGTAATCGCAAAAAAAATCTACCTTCATATTTTAATGATCGTCGCGCATACGAGGCGCGTTGGTACCCTAGGCCATGTTAAAACAGTAAAGATACAATCACGAGGTTCAGAAAACAGCTGTAAGATCTCCCTGGAATCACTGTATACTGATTCTTGTAAATGGGGTACTCCATCAGTTCTCCTTCCTACAGATACTATTGTATTACCTTCATAAGAACTTTCATAAGGAATGATTTTAGGCTTATTCGACGAAAGGATTTATGTTCGGTATAACTTGTCTTTCTCAGCTTGGGTATGTAGCAAAGTCTCTATGCTCCTCTGCAAGCAAAGTGGACTAATACAATACCATCACTTCCAAGAAATTTATAAGATCAAATATTACTACTGCTCATTTGGTCTTTTTGCATGTAACTATGTGATTGGGCAACTTCCATCCTCAGTCTTTGCATTGGATCTAACTCATTTATCTAGACTAGGTTTGTCTTCATCAATCCTTTGAATTAGAGCTATATTTCAATGCTCTGCAGCAAATCTCTACATCAAATTACAACTTTATTGTGCTATAGGTTGATTCAGAAGATTTTTTCCATCTCCTTCCTCTCTGCCATGTTAAATTTTGAAGTACACCTGTTCTAACCTCAGAAACACCTTTCCACCACTAACCTTAGATGAGTGACCATGCCGAATCATCTATGACAAGGACAAGAGTCTCTCTTTCTACCTCCCATTAAAGGCATCTAATTGTTTTTCCGGTAATCTTACTTCTGGGGAAACTTCTGAAACAACAGTATTAATAGCAAGTCCCTGTAGGCGATCTTGACTGAACACTCTTTTACTTCCCCCGGCTTTTGAGAACAGAGCCTTGGGTTCCGTACCCCCTTAACTCTGTCACTTCACCACCAGTCCACTTTTCCATAGACGAGCTGCTGTCACAGATATTCCTCTTGCAGCTTCTCTTCTTCATCTAGACCTGCCTTTTTTGGCTCTTCTTTTTCTTCCTTTGAAGGCCACGAAATTTCCTCCATTCAGCCAGAGCCACCACAGTACCCCAATCTCTCTCCTCTACCTTATAAGTTTCCTTGTTCTTGTTCCAAAGAGTTTGAGATTGTTATTTCAGACGACGGTCTCATTTCTAGCAAACAATCTCTCTTCCTGGATGAATCCATCATTTTGTCCTAAACTTGGAACTCATTTTATCAATGGAAATGTCTAGGTTTATTGCCCCAGTCACTATCGCTTGGTGCATCTTTTCCAGATTACCATATGTTGAATCTTTAAATTCAGAGCTCATTGAGACTGAACTCAGCGATTTCCTCCTGAAAGGAATCTTGTAGGCAATAGTTGACCTCCCTCAGTGGGCGTATTTTATTCGCTGATACTACGTTTTTCACATAGGATACTCGATCTATTGTATTGATTGCCATAATTCTCATCTATTTGGTTAAATTTTTGAATAGGCCTACCTTAAAAGCTAACTCATATACACACTTTATGTACAGGCTATGGTAAGCTGATTTAATATTGTTAAAATCTTTGGTTAAATAAATTTAATTCAATCTAAAAATGCTTTACTTATCTATATAGAGAGTTACTTTGATTTACTGTGATTTAAATTGATCTATCACCTTTGAAAAAAAATAACTAAAATCTTAGGTTAATTTAAAGTAAGAAAGAAGCACCAAAATATGTTTTACACAATAACCATAAAAGAAAGAAAACTTTAAGTTCCAAGCGAACTTACTCTACTGGGAAAGATTCGTTCATCTACGAAATAAAATTTAACATTTCCTACAAGGCAAAAAAAACAAAACAAAAACAAACAACTATTGGAAATAACATTTAGAGGTTCCGCTTGTTTTAAATTGCATAATCGGGCTGGTTATGCACCATAATGGCGCCCATATTTTTGTTTTTTAAAGCGATTATGACCGAAAGATTTTTTTTGACTTTTTAACAACAAGAACAACATTTATTCACAAAACGAAGGACCATAAATGTAATTCCAAGGAACCATTACTCGATTTTAAATAAATTACTGTTGGTTGTACAACGAACACAGTCGGCGAGCCTTGACATTTAGAGTAGGCCTAAGGTCACCGAGGGCAAACTTAACAAATATTCGTATAAAACTGATGACGGAATCTCTTAACTAGTTAATTTTGATCTAAACATTAGCCTTAGTTATTATTAGTAAAGTGTTTTAGATAGTAAATTAATAATTATTATAGCGAAGCAAACATTGGACAATTTATACGTATGTTTCTTGTTGTTTCGCAGTTACAGATAACTTTGTGTAAATGTTCATGCTTCACTAAAATTTTAACGAAATCAGTGAAGCCGATTTTGAGTGATTACGTAAATTAAACAATACATTGTCCGATTCTTGGTTTTTATGGATAACTCATGAACCATGATTTTTGGGGAGATGGCGACCAATTCATTTTGTTTTACCCTTTAGAGGCTACACTTGAACGAAAATTGATTGAATTCCTTACAGCCTATTTTGCGAAAATTGTAATATTCAGTTTTCATGGCAGTTACTCCCAAATTTAAATTATTGAAAAAATTTAAGAAAAAACAAATCCCAAAATATGGTCAAAATACGCAAATTTGTTTAATATCAGTCCAGTCTTTAGGGCTGTAGAACATTGCACTGCGACAGACGATATATAGACTTCAATCCCACAACCACTTTGTGGATTTGAAGGAACTCTAAATGGATATTTTCTTGAGAAACTCGAGGCCATATACTAACCTAACATAACTCGGAGCATACAACATAAAAGGTTAAACGAAGATTAATGTTCTACGGTCACTTAAAAAGAATGGATAAAGAGTAAATAGAAAGAACTTCGCCTTTACTATGAGGAAAAAAGATACAGATTCCTTTGATATAGGAAGTAAATAAAAAATAGAACAGCGAAATGACGAAAATGGAAATGGATATTAGATACTGGTCCAGGAACAAAGTAGGCAAAATAAAGGGATCTGATGGTTGAGAAAATTTAATGTTAAAAAGTAACAGCATCGGAAGAAGAAAGACAGAAGAGAAATCAAATAATACTGGCGTCGGAAATATTGAATTTATTAATTAAGCCCATAGATGGCTGAAACAACAAACAAAATATATGTAAATAGCTAAACTGCAGTAATACCATTAGCGGTTCAAGTATGGTTTTATTAATACCGAAGGAACCTAGCGGGATACACACATTTTTCATATAGTCTTAGGTTAGATACATCTCAACTTTCCTTTCTGGTCACTCTTGACCCAACTATTGTTTTTTTTTACTTTGACACTGTTTTAGTGTTCCAAGGTCAGGGTTCTATATTTTATGCTCTTTTCTTCCTTTTTATTATAAGGCGATGATGTAACAAAAATCATATAAAAGGCCAGAAATGTCACAGGTGCATGGATGCTCTCGCTTCCAAAAAACTTGTCACACGAGCTGCTGCTGTATCATTCTAAGGAACACACAAATAAACACATTTCTTATCTAGCCTATTAGACCAAGTCTGAGAGATTGAAACTGACAAATGAGAAATTCAATGAGTGTGTAAGACGACATTAATTCTAGGACAAGATTGATGTGGCTTCACGTCCAGTGTTGAGGAACTAATGAAGCGTGTAATGAAGTCTTCCAGCAAACAGCTGTGGAAGTCTAACCTATATATTGCTTTAAGTACTGTATTAATAAATAAAACTAGTTCAAGATGGAGGGAAACCATTTTAAGTGTCAAATTACATGAAAGTCATTAATAACTATTCCACAAGATGACTGTGTGACTATTCCACAAGACACATTTTTGTAAATTAATAGGAATTATTATTTGTTATATATATATATATATATATGTTTATATAATAAAAATAATAATAATAATAATAATAATAATAATAATAATAATAATAATAATAATATTTTATTGTGTGTTCCCTTATTGGCTCAATAGGAATTCTCAAGATATCTGGATCTACACATTTATTCATGTAGTCATGGGCTAGATCCATTTATTTTAACTGTCCTACCAGGCTTCTCTTGTCCAACTTTTGCTCTCTTCAGATCCTGACCATTTTAGAGTATTCGAGGGCTAAGGGTCTTTATTTCATACTCTTTTTTCTACTTTTTTTAAAGGCGATATTTCCAAGATGTTTTTTGCCTCTAAGCAAATCGGGAATGAGATAACGATGTATCGATTATTCTTAACGTAAAATAAAAAAAAACGTATATCTTTCATCAGTAAAAGTGCATAAAACATATTATCGTCAATTTTGTAGAATTGACGTTTTCCGAATATTTTTTCCTTGTGGTTTAATGACAAACCTTGCCATCATCACGTTAGAAAAAAGAAGAAAAAAAGTCCATACAAGAGATATTCCTGGCCCTTAAATGCTATAATAGCGTAATAGTTATAATAGAAAAAAACAAAACAGATTTTATTGTGAAAAAATGCATTTTGATATATTCCTAGCCCTAAATACTCTAATAGCATCTAATACTTGTCGCAAAAGAACAAGACAAGAAAGAAATGGATTTAAATCAATACTAGCTGAAGCAAATTGTACATTCAGATAGGGAACCTTGGATTATCACACCCGTAATCATTATAAGTTTTTCCATAAGAGGGTATTCTAGATAATGGGATCAAATCCCTAACTAACGCTATTTGAAACAGTTAAAGGAATAAATTGTACAAAATCATTGCACAAACTTTCTCAATCACCCATCACAAACAAAATAAAGACTGACCAAAACTAATCATCATCAAAACGTCATTTCGTTAGCTGTCAATCAAAAAGTGAAAATAAACCGTATTCGAAAAAAGATATGTATATATTTAAATAAGGGCATAAACTTTGCTTGTTTGAAGGAAGTCGACTCGTGTTTGGGTCATTAACCTTCACATTTCACATTGCACTAATTGAAATTCATTATAACTTTACCAAAACAGATTATTTAGCAATAACTCACGAACCGTTATTTTGGAGAGATGTCCACCAATACGTTTTGTTCAGTTATTATAAGCTAACTTTAGCAAGCTTTGATTTAAAATATTCGTTCTATTTACGTATATAAATACTTTTTATGTAAATACTTCATTTTCACTACTGAAAGACATTTTTGGTGTTTATTGAATTTCGTCGAGTGAAAAACTTTATGCAAATGATTTGACACAGTTTATTTTATTTTATTTGAGGTCTCTTATCACCTTCCGATATTTTACAACATCATTTACATTTAAAAAAAGACGTAAAGGCAGCTCCTGTGTAATGAATGATGACTTTAAAGGGAATATTGTGTGCCAAAAGCTTGCTTAGTACGTTGCCAGCAGTGAAGTTTGTATGATAATAAATGTATACGACCTTGTATTTTATCCTGTACCGCATCTCACAAACCTGGAGAAAATCTTTAGAAAAGGTCTACGAAATCTCGTAAAATTTCTTCAGTTGAGCGATTTACGTCACGCATTGAATATTTTATAATTCGAGGTTATTTACAGGGCAGGAGAGATTTTTTTGTCCCTGTTGTTTAAAGGTGAAAAATCTACAGGTCATCATCGGTTTAAAAAAAGTATATAAGGACAATAAATAAAGACCACTCCTTGAAACTCAAATAACGATAGGGTGGAAAAGAAAAGAGTTGGTCAAGAAATACCTGATAGGAAATATAAAATAGATGGATATAACCCAAGAAAAAGGTGTAGATTTTATTTCCATCTGTATTGCTGATCTAGACTCACTATAATTGACTCACTATAACAAATTTAATTTGCTACATGATATTCATATGTAGAAATGCAAATAATTAAAATGAATAAATTTTACACCACTTAGCTCTAATAATCTCACACCATATTATACTAATCAAGTGTTAAAACATTGCTCAAACTTTCTCACTCACCAATCCCCAAAACACGATAAAAAACGAACAAAAACTAATGTCAATTCGTGGATTGACAATAAAAAAAAGAAAATGAACATGAACGCCGTTTTTGAATAAAATATGTATAAATTTAAACAAGGAATAATTATTGTTTTGTTTGTGTCAAAATATATCCTTAGCGTAATTCGTATTTAATAACAATGAAACTTTTAAGGTTCGATTTTAGCTCGTTTATCCAATTAGTATTTTAATAAACCATCTTCATGAATAATTGATTGATAAAACTGAATATGTTCTCTTTGTAATTTCATAGAAAATGAAACTGTTTTTCAAAATGTTTGTGAGATGCCCGATTATGGTAAATGTTCTAATATTTTGGTTTTATATAAAGGAAATGACGAGATTTTGAATCCGTCACTTACATGACCGGATTGTCGAACACTAGGTGGCTACTTGAAACTTTAAATGGGATTATATTACAGAATTTAATTTTTGAGAAAACTTGGTAATTTATTTTCATTTTCGAATAATATAGTTAGTTCTCTGTCTTCTTATAGAAATAATAGCATGTGCGTATCTATATATTATCTATATTTATTTAATTTGTTTCCGCATTATAAAAAATTTGTTTAGTTTAGTTTTATAAGATAGTAGAGTAATTAAAAATTGGAGTCGTTGTAAACCCAGAAGATGGATAGAACGAACATTGTATATTATGCATTGTTAGTGTTAGTATTATTAAGCTTAAAACGTACTTCAGAAGTTTATATTATTAATAAGATTTTGGTTATTTGTTAAAAAACCATTAACTAAACACTTTTTTATTATTATTACATGGATTTTTATATAAACAATTATCCGAACAAATTTTAAAATATGAACAATAGATTATATGATAATCTTTAAACTAGAATTAAAATGGGCTGTTTAAAACTCCTCTAACCTTCACAAGTTTACTCTATTGAAGGAGTCTATTACAAGTTTACACATGTAGTCTGGTTAGATCCCTCTCTCTCATCTTTCCTACCAGACCTCTATTAACCAACTATTGTTCTCTTTGAACTATTGGAATATTCGGGGGCTAGAGGTCTTTTCTTCCTTTTTATCTACCCAATAGTTTGGTAATCGTCAAATTTCGAACCTGTTTTTTTGACTGATCTTCACATGGCTTCAGGAAATCGATAAATTTATTTTCAACATGGCGTCCGTCCGTCGTCATTGTCGGTTCCATAATAGCGGCCACCAACAAAATAAGATGGAATTTTAAATAGGGGACTTTGCGTTCTTATGTAAAACTCTATTGAAATTATTTGAAATCGAATTGAAAATGTCAAAATGACGGTCATTTTAAACACTTTTTTGTGCATATCTCTTGCGAACAAAGTATCTCTGGTGTGTTTTAACGTATTATACACTAAATTAGATTTCAGATTTTAATTCCGCATGTAATGATACCAAATTCACCTATCTACGATGACAAATAGCAAAGTTATTTACAAATGTATAATTTCTAAACCTGAGATATTGACTTGTAATTATATTGTAATCGGGTCTTTGTTGTCATCGTTATACAGCGGCATAACAGCTGTTTAAAATAAATAAATGCAGAAACATACGTTTGGTGTAGTACATTATACTCTGTCTATATAGAAACCGTATTGATATTGGGCAAAATCTAATTCAAAACATCATAATGGTGGCCATGTTGTATTCAATGTATAACGCACTAAATTATAAAAAGATCTGCAGATTTAAATTCTCCATGTAATGTTATCAACCCCCCCCCCCCACATCTCGACGATCAAAAAGCGACTTTATTTTCAAAACTCCTAAGAAAATGTAATATTCGTATAGTTAGATATCTGGTAGGACCAAGTCACCGACACGAGCGTAGCAAGTGCACTTTTATTGTGATATGTACAGCTACGAGACCTACAGAGATACTGAGACGAGCAAAGGGATTGGAGATTTATTAGTACATAAACAAGGGCGTAGCCGACGTTTAAGAGAATACAGAAATAAAAGGGTCATAAACACTGTTAATAAATTAAACAAACTTATCCTACTGGATAAGACCCCTTGATATACCAGTATAATTTAACATTTTATACAAGGTCCAGGAAACAAATACATTCAGATGATCTGTTTGTAATATATAGTGTAATCGGGCCGTTTAATTACCAAAATGGTGCCCACAAAGTTGTTTTATAAAGCGACGATGAAGGAGATAATTTTAGCCTAAATAAATAAATAATAATAAAACAGCCCTGTGTTGAACAAGTAGTTGTCGGCGTCTGTACTTAGGTAAAAGACGCATACAAGAGACTTGATATATATAAAAAAGTATAAAAAGAAGTAAAGGTAGAATTGGCAGCATCATTACAAGTTATATTAATGCTCAGTGCGAGTAACGAGATGCTTCTACAAGAGAACAAAGGCGGAAAACATTTCTTTCTTTATCTTAACTCTAGGTACAGTCGCGTGCACAGTAAATATGAAGTGCAAATATACTACAGTTTATTTTAAATGGTAATAAAATACTTCAAAGTCATTATTATTTTTCAGCATCATTTTATGTTAATTATAGTCAAAAGTAATTTTAAACCATTTTTGTTTCCTACATAATATATACGTAGTATCAAATTAAAATTCAATTTCTTTATTTAATTAAAATATATAAAACTTGAACACCTAACCAAGTGGCACAACAGCAAGCATTTACGAACTCTTGTGTCAAATAAAATCATAGACAGTTTTCAGATATGAATATAAATACACCTTAACCAGACAAAAAACTAAAACAAATAATAATATATAATAAAAACCAAATACACAATTTGAGCCACTTTATAAAAGATAAAATTGTTCTGAGTGAAAAATTAAATTAAAGACAAAATAAAACACGCAAAAATTATAAAAGAAATTACGAAAAATTATTGGGGAAGTTACGTCATGAGTCAAAAGTATGGATGTTGAGTTTTTTGCGAATATTTACATTTTGAGGTCCTCTGATTTCAAAAAAAGTGTATTTTTGGAATGATGTCTGTCTGTCGTATATATTGAAACGTGTGGACTAATTTTAATAAAATTTGATTGGTTGGGATATTTTTAGATTTTTGTTTTATTTTTTTTGTTAACTAAAATTTGGGTTATATCAGTAAGAGAAAAAACACAAAATTAAAATTTTCACAAAATCGGATCTAAAATTTTTAACAAATTTCGTTGAGCCTTTAAGGACTCAAAAAACTCAAAATTTATGATCATTTGTAAAAAACAAAAAACGACCACTGGGAAAATAAAATATATAATGTCTCAAAATCAGTTTTACCGATTTCGTTCAAAATATTATTTAATTGTCAACATTTATGACCCAAATCCGTGTGTAAAATAGCAATAAAAAAAGTTTACTGTTCAGGAATAAACGGTAAAAAAAAAAAAATTGAATAATATAAACCCTCGTAACTAAATGCTCGATTTTAATCTCATACGTAGGTGCTGACGTGTTTATGGTACAACAGAAGCACGTTATATTTGCTAAGCAAGACCATTGCTTGAAAAATATTTCTTTAATGACGGTGTCAATAGTTTTGATGGAGATGCAACGAACTGACAATTTTGGTGACGATTAATTTTGGTTTGTTTTGATTTAGTTTTGATGAGAAAGTGGGTATTAATTAATTATTTTCATTTTCATTGGATGAATATATGTTAGAATAATTAATTCTTGAATGTCATTTCCGCCTTGTAAACAACATTGGCTTATAAAATATTCAATGTGTGACGTAGATCGATCAACTGAAGAGATTTTACGAGATTTCGTGACCCTTTCTAAAGATTTGCTCCAGGTTTGTGAGATGCGGTACAGGATAAAACGCAAGCTCGTATATATTTATTATCATACAGACTTTATTGTGAACGTACGAAGGGAAGCATGGTTTTGGCAAACGATATTCCCTTTAAAGCCATTATTCCTTACATAAATGCAGGCGTCATTTCTTGGTACAAAATCAAACGTGCTTTCATATTTATTTTTCCTAAAATGTATGTATGGGGTGTTGCAAAACTACAGGGGTGCATCGAAATTAAAGGTGCAAAAATATTGCACAAACTTTCTTACTTAGCAATCTCTAAAAAATAAATAAATACTATTTGTCACTAAAAATGTCATTTTGTTAGTTTCGGAGTCAATAAATAAAAGCGTTTTTGGAAGCTATTTTTGAAAATAATACTTGTAATTTAAATAACCCTTAAACGTGTCTTGCTTGTGCCATATATGCGTTCTTAGTTTAAATTTTATTTAATTAAAAATCAAGCATTTAATGACGGTTT
The DNA here is from genome assembly GCA_963513935.1 of Aphrophora alni. Lineage (NCBI taxonomy): Eukaryota > Metazoa > Arthropoda > Insecta > Hemiptera > Aphrophoridae > Aphrophora > Aphrophora alni. The sequence continues at coordinate 48,729,516 of OY740775.1, read as the reverse complement.
CAAAATTAATGTTTGATATTTGACTGGACCGTTTTTAATTTCGCAGTCATTCATTTTAGTTTGTATTTAGTATTGGGGTGGATGAGTGGAAAGTATGGGTCAGTGACCTTCTACATTTATAAATGTCTCAACTAAATAGGTGTAGCATATTGTGAGAAATATATCTTTTATGATACTTCTTTGGACGATATTTCGTTTATATATTCTGGTATCATTCGAACCGGTATTTTCAATGTAATGATGGTTAAATAAGTTTCGTTTAGATTTGTGATTAAGAGTAAAATTGGATCAAAATTGGAATATTGGGTTTATTTTAAGGGACTATATTTTGAATTATTGATCGAAATTGTGAGAAAACGCCTCTTGATTCATCCAAAATGTTAAATATCTTCAAAATCGTTTTTCGTTTGTGATGAGAGCACAGCACAGATGACAGACAGACTTTATTAAAAAACAACTTTGATTCATTTCAACAAACTTTTATTTTCCAGATAAAGTAAACATCGAAAATTGTGACACATCTCTGGAAAAGTAAAAGTAGCAATAGTTGTAGAAAGCGTATAGTTAAACCCATTACGTAGTCCTGGAATGTACAACTCTAGTAGATATATAGAATATTCTAAATTATTCTTGAATGGACGTTGTCCAGAAGGATAAGAAACATGATCATTCTGTCACGGATTTCAAAATTGCATCTATTGTCGTAATTTGTACGAAGACATGAAATCACTGCAAATTGTTGAAGAATTACCTTACATTATTGAAGTCAGCAATTCAATTTTATTACATTCCTTTTACATCCTTGTCAGGATTTAACAAGTTGTCCCACCTTGACTTGATGTATTTTATCGTTCCAAAGTCTCACTATTTGGTTCCCAGGCCGAAAACTAAAGAGGCTCACTAGATTCTAACACATCACGGTTGATTTATGTATTGTGTCCCTACACAAATCTACCTTAAACGAATTGTACTGTTTTTGATTAAGTTAAAAATCTTATACAAGATACTAATAAATATACCTACTCTAACTTTCAGGTCTTTATATGCCACGCAGTAGACATGCGACAGTTTCTTTTGTTGTTTTCCCTGCCTAAGCCTTATTTCTGACACTAGTCATCCATTTACCTCAGAATTGTAATTGAGAAGTTCTTCTAGCGTCGATTATATTTACTCTCATCTATAATTATGTCGTCTTAATACCTTAGCTGTACTGAGATGTTTGTCCTGTTACTGGTTCTACTGTAGACGGCGACCAAGGTACATAAAAATCCGAATAGTAATATTTATTTTACCTGCGAAGGAGTGATAAGTTTTCACTAATAAAAAAACTCGCATATCATTAAAAATTTGATCGAAATCGCTACATGCGATTTTGTGTAATTACTTATTTTATTATAGTTTCAATGATTGGTGCTTTTGGTTAAACTATAACTCATGAACCGGAATGTTTCGAGAGATGGGGAGGAATACGTTTGGTTTGGATTTTTAGAGGCTACACTTAAGCGAAATTCAACCACAATAGTTGCTCCCATTTATGAAAAATTCGGATTTAAAACAAAATAAAAAAGATTTCACTAGATATTACAAAATATGCCCTTATACTAAATCCCATTGAAGTCGGTCCACGTGTTTAGGATGAAGAGCGCTGGACAGAGGACAGACCTCTGACAGACAAACAGACATAATTATAAAAAAAAAAAACTTTTTCGATCACACTGTACCACAAATCTAATATATCAACAAAAACATTGATATTGATTTTTGAACTCATCACTTAATTTTCTCCATACTACATATTTTTGAAAAAGTAAACTCATGAACTTATGTTTACAGATTGTTCAACTGTTTCTAAAATTGGTATCTTTTTGAGGTTTTGAAAGGTAATTGAAGCATTACTTCTCATTTTCAATTCAAATTTATAAAATTAAAACTCACCGACTTGCATTTCCGTTGTAAGCAGATTAGAGTTAGGACTATTAATACCCTTTGATTTATCGCTCTTCTCTGATTCGCTCAAATTACTAGCTGTAATAAAAGACCATTACTTAGCATGCCACATCATGAACTACCAGTAATTCTCAAGGTTTAAAGGTATCATTAAAGTAGTTCCTCGCGTGACCACGGTCTTAGCCTTGACTGTATTATGGGCTCAAGTACAAACAAGGCAGTTCGTAACTAAATCATCTTGAAAATGTATTTCTAAAGATTCCCTGGATTAAACCAACGTGGATTAGCGAAAAAACTAACTATATGTAAATAGAAAAAATAGATAAGTTCAGCAAACATACAAAATTAATTTGAGAAAGAATAATATTACACATTTAGAATAGTGAGCTCTACCAATAGAATATAAGTATTAGTAAGTAGATGGATTACGAATACAAATAACCTTAAAATGTTCAGTTATAGTGTACGGGTTTGGTAATAATCACGAGGGACCTAGCTGGATCGACACTTTTTTCCTCCATGTTGTCTTGAGTTAGATTCCTCTCCCCTTTATTTATTCAGATCTCTCTTGACCACCACTTGTTATTTTTTGACCTTGACGTTAGAGTAATCGTAAGGTAGTAGTTTTTTGTATGTACTATTCTTCTTTTATTTTATTAGGTGATCAAAACCGAGAGGTCTATCTGCCATTAGATATGAAGAAGAACTGCATTATTGAATTCCGTTTTACCTTCTCTAGAGGAAAATTGAAAAGGCAAAGTTTTCAACAAAAATAAACTAAATTGACAATTAAAAATAATTGTAAGCAGATTTTACATTTGCTTTTATTCTATGTGTGAACAAACAGGTGGCTATGTAAGACCTTATTGAATTCCCATGTAATGGTGCATTGAAACAATCTGATTTGAAAAACGTTCGTGTTAATCGCACTGGAATAATCATCACCAGTATGCCGTTCGTGCAATATGTACACGGTTAAACGTTATTACAGCATATTAAAATGGGAATCATATACAAGTTGAGAAAAAAGTCTGGAACAAGGTGAGACTATGTTCTCATTATATAATACATAGGGAGAAGCAAGTTAACACATTAACAGTCTTCATTTACAATGAGGACATGTTTAGGACACACACTATAACGTTTAGGTCCTTATTAAAGCAAATAAATATTTCTTCAAAGAAGGTTTCACGGTTCATTTTCACTTATTGACATTCCACTACTGAAACGACATTTTTGGCGACGTTGAGTTTTATTTGGTTTTGGGGATGAGCGAGTGGGATAATTTGTGAAAAGCTTTGCACCATTTATTTCTAAATTACGTAATTCTTACGATTTTTAAAAATATACACACCACAGATGTAACTCGTTGGTGTGACCATTATGGTATTTACCCATCCCCGTCACACAATCAGATACTCTAAATAAAATGCCAATAGATGATTTCATAGACATTGTAGGGCTGTTAAATTCTATTGTTAGATCAAGGGGTATTATCCTGTAAGGTCCCCTATACAAATATCATGTTAGTATCTTAATTTTTGTGCCCGCTATCGTGCTAACGTACAGACGACAAAGACGACCACGACGACAACGACAACGACAACTTGAACTTCGACGTTGGCAGCGACGACAACAACAACTACAATTTCGATGGTGGCAACGACGATAACGACAACTAGAACTTCGACGGTGACAACGACAACTAGTACTTTGACGGTGACAACGGCAACTAGAACTTTGATAGGGGCAACGACGACAACGACAACTAGAACTTTGACGGTGGCAACAATGATAACTACAACTAGAACTTTGACAGTGACAAAAACAACTAGAACCTCGAGAGTGACAACGACAACTAGAACTTCGACAGTGACAACAATAACTAGAACTTCGACAGTGACAACGACGACAACGACAACTACAACTTCGATGGTGGCAACGACGATAACGACCACTAGAACTTTGACAGTGACAAAAATAACTAGATCTTCGATAGTGACAACGACGACAACGACAACTAGAACTTCGGTGGTGAAAACTACAACTAGAACTTTGACGGTGATAACGACAACTACAACTTCGATGGGGGTAACGACGATAACGACAACTAGAACTTTGACCGTGACAAAAACAAGTAGAACTTCGACAGTGACAACGACGACAACGACAACTAGAACTTCGACGGTGATAACGATAACTAGAACTTCGACACTGACAACGACGACGACGACAACGACAACTTCGATGGTGGTAACGACGATAACGACAACTAGAACTTCGACAGTGACAACGACGATAACGACAACTAGAACTTCGACGGTGACAACGATAACTAGAGCTTCGGCAGTGACAACGACAACTAGAACTTCGATAGAGGCAACGACGAACGACTATTAGAACTTCGACGATGTCATCGACGATTGCGACTACTAGAATTTGGACGGTGTCAACGACAACGAGAACTTCGACGTTGACAACGACGACAACGACAACTATAAACTTGTAAGTACATTTTACTTACACCATATACGAAGTATTTGGGTACGTCTTATAATTGAGATGAACTTTCTGACAACTACCACCAAATCAAATAGTTACTATAATATATCAAATTCACGTCCTATTCTCAAAAAATGATCTAATAATGCTTTAGAAATAAATTCCAATTTTTCCTGGTCTTTTCCCTATGTATTTTTTTGTGTGGGATTATTATCGCATATCACCTTCTGGGACTCACTTATAGAGAGTACAGGCTCCACAATTCCCCAGGAACCTAGCTGGTCACGCTCTTTTTTCATTCCGATCTTATTTGAGTATGAAAGTTGACGCTATTAGAGTATTCGAGGGCCAGAAGTATTTACGAGTTCTCTCGTATTTTATGTTCTTTTTTTAACTTTTTTTATAAGCATATGTTAATATGCCTATAATACATGTGAATATTTATGTCTTCACTGATTCCATTCTAATTTTGGACAAATGTTTACTTAAAGAAGTATCCAAGTAAGTGGAAATTATTGTTCAGAAGTAAATGAAAACAAATTGATGGGCGCCATCGTGGTACTTACTCAACCCAATGTATTACTTGCAGATCTTCGAAATGTAGCGCCCAAAATCGTTGTTTCTGCCTTTGTAGGAAATGGTAAATTATATAATTATATCAAGATATCTTACTAAGTAGAGTAACACAGTTGCTACAATGGTTTCCTGAAACTAGAAGTTGTGATCTCTACTATCTTAACGTCAGCTACTCAGCCCTAGAAGACTCTTATAGCTTCAGGGCTGGGATAGAAGAAGAGACCTGATAGGAGAAATAAAAGAGCAGGATCTAACCTAGGACTGGAAAAAAATATATAGATCCAACTAGGATACAACTGGATTGCTACACATGTACTCAAAATAAGGAACCCTTAGGGTACAGTAAATTTGAGATTTATGGTATGAATCGATAATTTGTGTAAATTTGTTTAAAAATAGGGATATAAATAAACTTTTAAAAACTATAACTTGTTATCTAAATGGTTGAAGAAAGGTTTATCAGTTTGGTTTTTAAGAAAATTAATTTAAAAAATACAAAAATATAATATTAAAAAAATCTTTCTTCCTTTATCAAAGCTGAAGTTAACTCCCATATCTAACCTCTAGCTAGCAAAACTCCGGTTGTACATATTTATTTAATTAAAAGTTAAGTAATGATATGAACATCCTATTGAAAGTTACAAAATAAGTATAAACTTTGAATATTGTAAGGTTATTTCTTAATTAATTTAGAATTTATATATCAATCTTGCTTTTAAAAGTTACAAGACAGTATCTGTTTTGTTATCATTTATTATTATTAATGTAAAATGTTTCTTTCCAGATTTGCATTACCATTGACTGCTGTTATATTAGAGACTGCAGAGCCTTAGAGGGTTAAGAAAGAAGTCCTCATTGGAGCATATCCATTAGGTAAAACGTTCATACTATTAAAAGGTACTTAATACAGCATCAAGGAATGCAATAATAAGAGTTTTAAAGCTTTATCGCTATGGCTTGTATTTCAATCACTTACTTAATTTATTTATGGACTATTTTCTAAAGGTTTTATTTTTACGCACTTTAAATAGGTATGTCGAATAAGTATACATATTGATATAAGGTTATAGTTACAATTGAGCCCCCAGCTAGTTTAGTAATTAGCATTTAGACTTCACAAGTGGCAGTTCAGGTTCAATCCCCGTGGGCGCTAAAACTTTATGGATTTGATCCAGAAAATTTGGGAACTACAATCAGTAGGGAACTTTAATTGTGCTAGAATAGCTGCGAGATTTCGATTGTTAACCACACAGCCGTTTCGATTGTTACTGAGAGCCGTTTAACAGGCCTCGGCACTACCCTGGACATTGTGGCCTGAAGATACTTAGTACATAAGGTTATGTAATCTGAGTTGTGTGTTTGGTGGTACTGTACATTGTTGTACGTTGACTTTTCTTGGAGTACAGTAAGTGTTTTAGTTATACAATTTTCTAAGTTTTCAACTGTGATCTTCACAGGTTGTTTCGAATTAAGTTAAGTTTTTTTTTTTAAAAAAATAGTGTATACTCATAGAATATCTCTAATATAATTAATTCATTAATGATAAGTAAACAAACACATAAATAAAATATTGAATAATTTTCTGACTTCCATGAAAGGTTACAATAGCTCGAAAAATAGTCATATGACATCTACAAATTAGTATGTCTGGTTGTAAGAAGAAATAGTTTTCTCACCAACCTACAAAACTAAAACTAATATAGAACAAGTGGATGGACGCCATCATGGTATTTGATCCCTATTATACAAAGTAAATACAAGCCGATCCCTTTCAGGAAATATTAAATTGTATTGGTAGTAGATCAAGGGATCTTATCAATTGCTGTAAAATTCTGCTTTAAACAGTTGTTACAAAGGTTTTTTGAACCTCGTAAGTGTGTAAATAACTACTTTATTAATGTCGCGTCAACTAGATGTGCATATAATATTAGAGAGCCTCACTCGTTTCGCTAGTGTCAACGTCCTAGCCTTGAAGTTGTATATAATAAAGAAGAACTCTCTACAAAGTGCCGGTAACTCGAATATCACATTTTCTTGATAGAACAGGATTCTAAATTAAATTTTGACAAATAATTTTGTTATTTGTTATCGTAGAAAAATTGGATTGATATCATTACACGTAGACTTAAAATGTGCCCATTTGTATTTAATTTACTGTTCATAAATTGAGTAATAACGTGTTGATATAGCCTATATAAAGTGTTCAAAAAGACAGACATTTTAAATACCGAATTCCATGTTCCTATATTCTATTTTGTGGTCGCTATTCTCACGTGGATGCGACAATGACGACAGATGGACTTCATGTCGAAATTAATTTTTTGATTGCCTGAAGCAGTGACATAAAGATGAATCAAGAAACGAAAATCGAAATTGTTTGCCGTATATATACTTCGAATACTGGGGAAAGTACAAATACCTTACATGTCGTCAAATAAGACTGAATATTACTTTATTCGCGAGAAACATTTGATATCTCTATGCATTCTTAATGGGAGATACGTTTTTTTAAAGAAGAATCACTCTTCTTGAAACTGTTATTCATTATATATAGATTCTAAAATTGTTTAGTTTGTGTCCAACTGGTTTTCGGTGAGTTTTTAATTTTGGTCGTTTATTTAAAAAAAAAAAAATCATTTTTACATTGATGTTCACATTTCACAAACACTTGATCGAATTCGATAAAGTAAGTTTTGTTTTGTTGCTTAAAAACGAAATACCTCTTGATCATCATCGCCTTATAAAAGAAAGGAAGAAAAAAACATAAAATAAAGATCCCTTGCCGTCGAATACTCTAATAGCGTCAGGGTCCGGAAGTGAACAAGAGATAGGAAGAACAAAATAGAGGGATCTAACGTAAGAATTCAAGATAAAGGTGTAGATCTAGACAGGTTCCCTCAGGATTATTGTACCTATTGTAGTAAACCCATTAGAGCGTTTTTGTATACATCTGCATGGACGATTTTTTGATTTACCAAATATTCACAAATTCTTGGGGAGTTGACAAACAACAGGTTTTGTTTGAAACCATAGAGGTTATATTTTAGAACAAATTAATCAAATAATCTCCGCGGAAATTGAGAAACTTTAAATTTTAATTTTTTCTTATGAAAACTACCTCCAAGTTAATGTTATATAATTAATTTTTAAAAAATCGCCTATTTGTGACCTAAATAATATGATAATATATAACATTTTATGAAAACCAGTCAACTCATGTACTCGCTTATTGTTTAGAATTTTAGGTCACAACCACTTTATACAAGAAAGGAAGAATAGAAGATAAAATAAAGACCCTAGTTCTTGATTACTCTAAGACCGTCAAAGTCAGTAAGAGAACGAGTGTAGGAAATGAGAGTCTTGATAGAAAAGATGAAGACACTATAAGTGAACATCTTGAGGGTTCTACTCCTTTCGATTGAAGAGCACTCCACAGATTAAAACATTTTTTTAGGCTTAGGCAAAATAAAAACAGATTTGAAGAAAAAAAAACTCGAAATATCTAGATACCACGTATATGTGAGATGTAGGAAAAAAACATAATTAAATTATTAAGTTATAAAATTTATCTTTTTTTTATTATTATTATTATTATTATTTTTTTTTTTTTACCTTTTGACATATACGCATTAGAGTAAAAGGAAATTTTGCTATGGATCAAAGAATTTATGTTTATTTTTGTTGTTGGTATATTAGTTTTGAAGCTCTCTTGAATTAAATTACTCTACACAGTCATACAAAATTTTTAAAAAAATGTTAAAAAATCGTAATATCTGAAATTCAGTTACACTGATTTAGTTCATTATTTTTTAAATAAGAGAAGAATAATGTCATGTTTATAATAAAAAAGGAGTTAGCATAATGTTCAATTTAAAAATATAATAATCGTTCAGTATATACAAACATGTATAATACAAATTGATATTAGGGGTATTTTTACAAATTATCATCCATAATAAATACATGAGAAGATACAAAGGTGAAAATACTTAGTAAAAATTTTAATATGTGTATAGACAAATCTGGAAAGGTTGCTTAAAATATTATTTTTGTTACTAATTTGTTTTCTATTGGGGAGTATGAAGTTAGCTTATAGTTTCCCTATTTTATATTAGAGAAATACTGAATATATTGATAAACATGGTAATGCAAGTTTCACTTACCACTGTTTATGTCAAATCCTCCATATCTTCAATCTTCATTTCAGTCTATGAAGATCGTCGAAAGTAGAAAACAAGACTTCGGCACATGATGGGTCAAACACTGAACTGCCTACCGATGTAGTAAGTCCCATTGATGCTTACTCCATCTGGTGGGGGAAGTCTTGGACTACAGTGGGGGCGGGTGGCGTTTATTCTATTTAACTTAAAATGTTTATTTTGCAGCTGTGAAAATTTTTGAATTTGTTTCGATTATAGGTTAGAAATACAAGGCACTGGGTTGCAGTTTATAAGGTGTTACCCCGGTTGGGATTCAAAATTTTTATTTTGACATTCAATCTAAAAACTTGTTTACTGCATATTGGAGGTTATTTTATAAATTGCAGTCGAAATTTAATTGTAAATTGATTTTGATAAATTAAAAAAGGAATTTGTTGTTTTAAAGTTGCAATTATACTGTTAATTCGTATATTTAATGTAAAATATCAAAATAAAATAAAATTCAAATCTAATTGACAATTTTTCTTTGTAAGGAGAATTTAAACTAAGTGAATAATTTTTGAGTTCATATCTAATAAAGAAATATCGTTATTTATGTTTATTTATAACAATTTCTTGCCTAATTTTATTTTATTGTTTTAATATTTTATAATCTATTTGTTTGTAAAATTCTCTCTACACGTATATAAATTGAATCGTTACGATGTTTTATTAAATTTATTACCAAATAGTTTCCTTTACAAAACTAAATCAAAATTTTAAACGACTCATTAAATTTTCTCGTTTTACAAACACATCACAAACACAAACAACGAACCAAATTCTGATTCTTACTGTTAACACTACATAAAAAACCTCACACACTACAACACAAACACAGGTACACTTTCAAACTACAAAACAGTCACTGAAAATATCTGATTATCATTAATATTTAGTAACATTGTTACCACAAAGATTCAGTAAATCTACTTTTACTGTTTATTACATCGTCTGTTGGTACCCCACCCAACTACACGTTACCCCCACCACCATGCCTACCCCCAGCGACCGATCGATACCCTTCTCCGAGTATTCCGTTCTACGATAATATTTTGATTCAGTGATAATTTACAATACCATATTTACGGTTTGGTTTTTACGATATATCCATGTAAATAATACTTTAGCAAATAATTTTGTTATGAGTTAGTGTATTTTTATATGTGTCAGTGTTTCAAATAATGGGACTAACGTTGTAGAACTGTCAATATGATATTCATTTTAAATGTTCTGTAAATAAAGTACACTAATAAATACGGGTTTTGTGTACGAAAATGATTAATATTCACACTACAAATAAATATCAATTTTAACATATTAGGATCTTTTCTATTATACGACCGCACGGCTCAAATTATTTTCTATACTAACAGAATGATATTAAATTAGGTTTTCTCACCTCAATTGATGAAATCATTCATAAAATAAATGGTTTTATTGTTTTTTCAAAAAACACACAAATATACAAAATAGAAAAACACACTAACAAAAAGTAATTACATGAGAACGTTTTTATGACTTTTACACTTCAGGTTAGGTCGGGGTTAGGTTAGGTTAGGTTAGGTTTTACACTTCTGGTGGCCAAACTACTAAAATATCTTTGATAATTTGATCGAACAGATTAGTTTCTTGATGGTGTTTCCGCGATAGAAATTCACATAGTCCCTGCTTGTGCCACACTCTTTACAATTTCGTCTTTTTGCCGACGCCCACAAAGATTCTATTCGTTGAGTATGAGCTCCAGATATGGGGTCGACAAAATTCTCCGCATGCGGTCGTATAATAGAAAAGACCCACATATTAGATTAAATCATTTTTTTCGCTGAATTGGATGACTGAAAGATTGACCGACTGAAGACTTGAATGAATGAATTCACATACTGATTAATTACTGACAGAACAAATTCCAGACAGTAACTGACTGACAGATTAATGTCCCGAAGCAATGACTGACCGACTGTGACTCTGTGAATGACTGAGTGAATGTCTGACTGATTGAACGAACAAAAATCTCTTAATGAATAACTGAATTAATTAATCATCAGTTAATTACTGACTGACAAAAAGAATGAATAAATGATCTATTGAAACAATGATTGATTGACCGGCTGAATGAATGACTGATTAATATCCCGAATCAATGATAGATTTCATGATCGAATGACTGGATTAATTAATAAATGACTTAATGACTCAGAGAAAGAATGAATAAATGAATATTGACTGAAAGAAAGAATAATTATTGACCGACTGGTGGAATGTCTGACAGACTGACTGAAAGAATAAATGAGGTAATACCTGACTGACTGAATGAATGATTGAGCGATAGACTAATTAAATAAATGGTTTAATGATTGATGGAATAATGTCTCGAATCAATGACTGACTGACTTAGTAGTAATTGACTGAGTTAACGTTTGATTAACTGAGTGAATACATTATTTAATGACTGACTGAATAGATGAAAGAATGGTCAATTCACTGAATAAATGACTGACAGCTTGAGTAAATAACTTACTGCATAAGTGAATGACTGAATGATTGAATGATTTGTTTAGTGAATAACCGATCGACTGAATGAATTACTGATTGGCCAAATAAATGACTAATTTATTAAATTACTGATTGACCGACTGGTTGAATGAACATTCACTGAATTAATTATTGAGTGACTGAAATGAATAACTAACCAACTAAAAACAGACTGCATGATCAGCGGCTGACTGATTGAATGAATGAGTAACCAAACACTGACTGACTGCCTGTATTATTGGCTTAATGGATTACTGGCTGACTGATTGAATGATTGACCTAATGACGATTGACTGATATTAAATTATTAAAAAAATATTATAGCTGATTTTGATCATGTTATTGTTCCTGCATGTAAGAAAGAGGGGGTGGCGCCCTCATTGTCCAGTTGGGTGGTTTTGTATGCAACACCTAGAATAGGCGGGAAGAAAAGCGATCGGAAAAAAGAGTTATCTGGTGGTATAGCCGAAGTAGGGACACCATATTCAATATACCCACCTTCAGATAAGTATTTGTATGTCAAACACATTAAAATAAATTAGTTGATCGTTTAATAACCGATGTTTTATTTTTAATATTATTTTTTTATTTCAAGGATTTATATATTTCATATTCTTCTAAATCGTCCATAAATCCACCTTTTTTGCGTGATTAATTTTTTTCAAATTTTTGTGGAAGCTCGTGGAACTGTGGTTCATATCTATCAAATGGCGCGCATCATATGATTTATTAAATAAAAAGGTATTATTTGGTAAGTGCTCTTTAAATCTCACTCAATGCTCTCACAGTTTGTTCTATATGTATTTTATCGTAATCGTCACGTCAACCTATAGACACCTCTTCGGTCTTCAAGCGGTATTGGGTTTAAACAAATAAAATACTATGGTGTTGGTGGTATGAAAAGCTATAGTTCTATGTAATCTATTGAAAGTGTAAGTGATTATTTTATGAGGAATTATTCCATACTCACATGATAAAAAAAATGAAGTTTAGCTTTCTTTTTGAGAGGTTTTATAGATTTGTTTTTATGCTTTTTGATAAGCTTGTAAACTGTAGAGCCACCACAACCATTTTTTATGGCAATACATTTAATTATGTTTAATTTATTCTGTTAGTCTTGGAAATTCACTAAAACAGTAAATTTTTAATTTCTTAATCAGGGTAAAATTAAAGCGTTTTGATAGTCAGGTTTGACATTCAATTTTCTTAATCTTCATTCGTTTATTCATATAATTGTAAATAGTAGAAAAATCACCAGAAATGGAAAATTTATTATTTATTATCAAAAAATGTAATTTGTAAGTTTTTATTTATAATTCTGTTATCATTTTACCAATTGGAAAAAAACTGATATATGTACTTAACCATAAAGGAGTAAAATACTCTTGTCTCTTGTAAATATTCTGTACAATTATAAGGTTTCGAAATAATAAAAGTTTAATATTATAAATATCTAGCATTTTGAAATTATACACTTCTTTTTCTTCGGAACACTTGTAAAATGTAACATAAAAAAATATATATATGTGTAAACTCTATAATCTTATTTAATTCTATTTAAAATAACAGTAGAACAAGTGTCCTGAAAATCTCTTTGTTTTCCGTTTCTACATGAATCATTCTCTAGAAGTTATGGCAAAAAGTCATTTTACATTGTGTAAATAGCCTGATGGGATTCTTTGGGAGAAGTATAAATTTCTCTCGTTTTTCTTATTCCTGTCGGAATACTACACAAGTTGAATTTTCCTGACAAATAAAATTATTATCCCCTGGAGCGTTCAATATTAATTTCAGTTTTAAGTAATTCTAACAAATAAATAAAATAATCTAAATTAAAATACCGTTCAGCCATAATCAGTAAATATTCAATTACATGTTATATTATATAAGCAATATTGTTACACGAGGTTTCAAAATATAAAATATAAAATTTTAAACTCATACTTATAGTACCAAGTCACTAGTAACAATAACTGTAGATATTATCTTGTTTCCGTCGTGTGCCTTCGTTGTTTGCGTGGCTTATGACGCGTTTCGAAATATATGTTTCATCATCAGATGCTTAAAAACGTTAAAAGTCACAACATATAACATAAAACTAATATTACACAACATTACGATTGAAGTAGTTGAGTGATCAACCAACTGAGTTTATCCCAAATCCTTATCGCCGAGGTACATAGTGTATTAGACAGGATCTGTAATTGGTCTTTTAACAATTTGTTTTTGGTGTTTTTGAAGGTCTTCTAAATCTATAGACCGTTCATGTATTTACCTTTAAAAATATGGATTGGTTTAAAATTTGTATCGAAATCTGTAAATGTATGGTTTCGATCTATTAAATGACATGCGCAATTTGATTTATTGCTGTTTATGTTTTTTTTTTTTAATAGATGTTCATCAATAAATAAATAGATGTTTTCAATAGTTTTATGAATGAGCTTCTGGTTTGACCTATGTAGAAGCTATCACAATCATTGCAAGTGATTCTATATCCCTACGTTTTTACACCTATCGGTCTGGTAAATTTATCGCTGAGGATTTTTGTATGCTGTTGTTAGCTATGTCACATTTAGTTTTCGGAGGGTTTTGCTTTAGATCAAATTATTACTGCACTCTGACAATATGTAAAATGATTTATCCTTTCGTTTCGTTGTTTTTTATACAGTTGTCTGTTCATATCTCATTAGTTATACAACTTATAACATTTTATATAGCTTTTGATAGTACCTCCTTTATCTCTACTGAAAATTGAACCCCAGGTAATTAAATGGATTAAATGGAAGGCGCATAGATCTATATCATGTCAGACAGTCAGGCAGTTCTAAGGATCTAAGTTATACTTCTAAGTCGAGATTGTCTGAAAGTGTCTACAACTAATTAATCAACTGGCAACAAACATCAAAGTCTCCTTACTTTGGGTACCAGGACATAAATTGATACCAGGAAATGGCAAAGCGGATCGCCTTGCCAAGGAAGGCGCAGAGGTTGATATTGCTGGGCCTGAACTATTCTTTTGGGTTCATAAAACATATCTTCATAATATCATGGAAACCTGGGAACAAGATCAAAAGATCAAGTAATGGATCACCAACCATGGTCTAAGACAAGTCAAAGATTTTATAGTCTACTCTTAGAAAAAGACAACAAAAATACTGGGTCTCAGTAACAGGGGCTTAGGCTGATTATTGGCCTACTGTCCGGACATTGTCCATTGAATTACCATCTATAACATATGCGAAAGGCAGCAATGGATTCTAGCCGCTTCTACCTGACACAAAAAGAAACAGTGGAACACTGGTTGTGAGTGTGAATCTCTAACTTACAAAAGGCTACATCACCTCATCACTCCTTTCTCCACTACCGTAGAGGTAACGGTTATGTCACTCAGAACCATTGTAAGATTCCTAGGAAGCCTAAATCTTGGCTGAGACTAAAACATAATTAGTCACAAATGATCCATTTCGGTCGCAGTGACAAGAGGCTAAATAGCCTCGGAGCCCCCCTTAAAAAAAAAACAAAAAAAAAAACTAACTAACAACTTATAACATACTAAATTAGTAAAAAATTGCAGATTTCAATTATGTTTATAGTAACAATCTAAACTCTTTAAATAAGAAATAACGAAGTTAATGTAAAAAATGTAAACCACGAGATCTAGCAAAGCAGTGTCACCGTCACCGACACGTTCATAGCAAGTACATGTTCCTTCACAAGTACAGTTTCAAAGTCAGTCAGGGCTGAAACATTGGTACGACTGGGAAGTGGTTAAGTTTGAATATACACCATACACATCTAGGAGGCCTGCTAGGGCCTAACAAATATCAAGAAAGTATTGATATTCACAACCGGCAGGTTCAGAAACCAGTGTAACAACTCTTTCAAACAGACTTAACCTACTGAATGAGATCCCTAGAGACCAACTTTAGGGCAATAGGTTTAAAGGATCTGCTCTTATTAAATTATATGATGGGGTTGATATTACCATCGTCCATCAACTTGTATTATAAAGCGATGATGACCGAGAAGTTTTGTAACTTCAACGATCAAGAAGAAAGACATACCAACAGACACACAGGCAGAATCTTTCAGTTTCGACGCTACAACATTGTCTTTTCATGTGACATACGCCAAATGTATCGCCAGATACAAATATCTCCAACCGATCAAAATTACCAGTTGATTCTTTGGAGAGAAAAATCTGATCTTCCGCTCGCAATATACAAATTAACTACTGTTACTTACGGGGTTAAATCCGCACCTTATCTTGCAATACTCACGCTAAATCAATTAGCAGAGGACGAAGGTCCTAATTTTCCGCTCGCTTCACAAGTCATAAAACACAACATTTATGTTGATGACATCGTCACAGGTGCTTGTGACATACCAAACGCGCTCAATTTACAACAAGAACTAATTTCTTTGTTGGACAAAGGCCAATTTCAGCTTCGAAAATGGTCGTCAAACGCTCCTGAACTCTTAAACGCAGTTCCCGCACCTGATAGAGAATCACCACTATACTTTAGATCTCCAGATCAACCTTTGTTCTCTATCTTAGGAATCAAATGGCTACCCATCTCAGATGAGTTCTCCTATGAAATGGATATTCCAAATCCCGCTTTCACTAAACGCTCTGTCTTATCAATCATAGCCCGCATTTATGATCCTTGTGGTTGGCTTACACCAATCACTTTTTACTCAAAGTGCTTACTTCAACGCTTATGGACCATGGGTCTAAGTTGGGACGATCCTTTGCCCGACAACATCGGACAAGAATGGCAAGCTTTTACGATTGACGTACATTCTTTAAGCTCTATAAGAATACCACGCTGTCTTGAACTCAGCAACGCTCTTGACGTTCAACTTCACGGTTTCAGTGACGCTTCCGAACAAGGATACTCCGCTGTTGTCTACTTACGCACTACTGACGCTAACAACATAATAAAAACCATTATTTTGATCGCCAAATCAAAGGTGGCTCCTCTGAAGAGAATTTTGCTACCCCGCTTAGAATTGTGTGGTGCACATTTGCTCGCAAAATAATGCACTACTGTATTAATTTAGTACAACCGCATCATCATATCAGTGTGACTCGCTGTTGGACTGATTCATCGGTAACTTTGGCATGGATTCAAACTTCATCATACAAATTAAAAGTCTACGTCGCCAATAGAGTCAGCCAAATACAAGATTGGGTATCACCAGAACATTGGTCTCATGTCCCCTCTTGCTACAATCCAGCTGATTGTGCCACGCGTAACATTTCTCCGTCTGCACTCATAAACCATCCTTTGTGGTGGTCGGGGCCAACTTGGCTAACATCTTCTACCCATGAGTGGCCAAAATCACTGTTGCCGGTTATGGACACTTTGCCAGAAATCCGTAGTAACCCCCTCCACATTGGTATTGTTTCAACGACGACAGAATGGGACCTCTTAACACACTACTCTAATTGGATGACTACGAAACGTATACTTGCTTACGTTATCAGATTTATAAACAACTGTAAAGACAAAATTAAAAATACAAAACCATTAACTGTTCAGGAACTAAAAACCGCTGAAATCAAAATTATAAAGCTGGTTCAACACCATAACTTTTCGGATGAAATTCAACTACTCAAAAATCATAAATCATGTACGATGAAATTACAACGACTATCACCCTTTTTAGACACTAATCAGATTTTACGAGTTGGAGGAAGACTTCCACAATCTTCTCTTAACTATCACGCAATGCACCCAGTGATACTTCCCAAGAAACATCACATTACAACAATTATAATCCAGTACTATCACATCACGCATCTTCACGCAGGACCTCAGTTACTGCAATCGCTCATTTCACAACATTTTTGGATTCTGTCTGCCAGAAGTATTATCCGCACTTGCATTTTCAAATGTATAATCTGCTTTCGAGCTAAACCAGCTCAAACAATTCCACTTATGGGAAATCTCCCACGTGAACGCATCACACCTACACCTCCTTTCTTAAAAACCGGTGTTGATTATGCAGGGCCTTTCTTGGTAAAAATTCATACTTTACGTAGAGCCCAAAAGGTCAAAGTTTATTTATGTCTTTTTGTCTGTTTCGCTACTAAAGCGGTCCATTTAGAAGTCGCTATGGACTTATCTACTGAGGCATACATCGATGCTTTAACTAGATTCATCTCTCGCCGAGGGTTATGTTCCGATATTTACTCTGATTGTGGAACTAATTTCACGGGCGCCGCCGCAAAACTTAACAACATTAACTCTTCATTTTGTAAACTCCATAACTTTCAAGCTGATGTCAGCACTTTCGCAACCAACCATCACATAAATTTTCATTTTTTACCGCCAGCTGCACCTCACCAAGGAGGTCTCTGGGAAAGCGCCGTCAAAAGTGCTAAACATCATCTCAAACGCATTCTCCATAATCAGTGTCTAACACTTACGGATTTTATCACGCTTACCATAAGAGTAGAGGCCATTCTGAACTCGCGACCTCTAACTCCGCTTTCTTCTGATCCCACAGAACTCGCTACGCTAACTCCAGGACATTTCCTGATAGGTCGACCTCTTCTATTGCCTCCTGAAGAAGATGTAACGCTTTTATCACCGAACCGCCTAAAGCAATGGCAACAAGTTCAACGCTATACCCAGATGCTCTGGAAACGATGGAACGTAGAGTATCTACACACGCTTCAACAAAGGTCTAAATGGACACGTCCTTCTGACAACCTGTTAATAGGAGATCTTGTGCTCATACTAGAACCTAACACGAAACCCATGACTTGGCCGCTAGGCCGTATTCTTCACACTCATCCTGGCAAGGATGGTGTTGTCCGCGTAGTCACATTACAAACTCAGTCTGGAATTCTTTCTCGCCCAGTCACCAAAATCTTCAAGTTACCCCTTGAAGTCTAAATCTATTTCATTTTAATTTTTCTCACTTTTCAAAATTAGATTAAGTATGGACATAGTTGCACCCATCTTCCTACCGCATACTCTTCGGGTACCTTATAACTCCCAGTCCTTCTCGCACTCACATACCTTTCCTCATGTCAATACTTGTTGAAACATTGTTTCAAGGGCGCCGCTATGTATAGTACTTCCGGACCTTTGGATTGGTCGTTGGCTTCTAGCGACAAACCACGACTCGTCCGATTGATGTCGGGAGCTAACTAGAAAAAAGTAGTATGACTAGAGTTGTTACACAAGACGAGTCTAAAGAGACAACACGTAGATTTTTCGCTCCGCAATTCCTTTCGTTTTTTTTACACGCTAATTAACGCAGCAGTTTACTTTTAATTTAAATAAATATCACTTAATTCTTTTTCTATGTTATGTTACCTTTTATAAAATATTCATCTTTGTGAAAGTATTAATTGTATTGTATGTGTAATATGGGAACTATATTATTTGTGTGAACTGTGCTTTATTATACAATATATGGTTACAAGTATCGGCCAAGAACAGTTGAAGTGCTATACAACGCCTCCCATGGACATTGGACACCGAGCAGATTCCAATCCCAGAACCCAAAGATGGAGAAGTCCTCATTAAAATGTCTTGCGTTGGCATATGTGGATCAGATCTCCATTACTGGTGTCACGGGTTATGTGGGAACAGTGTACTGGAGAAACCAATAGTTATGGGTCATGAAGGCAGTGGAACTATTATTAAACTTGGCAACAATGTGCACAATCTTTGTATAGGAGATAGAGTAGCGATCGAGCCTGGTGTGTCTTGTAGGATCTGCGACTTCTGTAAACAAGGACGGTACAATCTGTGCGAAGAGGTGAAATACATGGGAGCATCTAGTACTAACGGTTGTCTGGTCAGATATTTTGCACATCCTGCTGATTTCTGTTATAAAATACCAGATCACATGTCTCTTGAGGAAGCTTCCATGGTGCAACCCCTGTCCATAGGGGTGCATTCTTGTAAACGTGCCGGAGTTGTTTTGGGTTCTGTGTGTCTTATCACAGGATCGGGCCACACAGAACCCAAAACAACTCCGGCACGTTTACAAGAATGCACCCCTATGGACAGGGGTTGCACCATGGAAGCTTCCTCAAGAGACATGTGATCTGGTATTTTATAACAGAAATCAGCAGGATGTGCAAAATATCTGACCAGACAACCGTTAGTACTAGATGCTCCCATGTATTTCACCTCTTCGCACAGATTGTACCGTCCTTGTTTACAGAAGTCGCAGATCCTACAAGACACACCAGGCTCGATCGCTACTCTATCTCCTATACAAAGATTGTGCACATTGTTGCCAAGTTTAATAATAGTTCCACTGCCTTCATGACCCATAACTATTGGTTTCTCCAGTACACTGTTCCCACATAACCCGTGACACCAGTAATGGAGATCTGATCCACATATGCCAACGCAAGACATTTTAATGAGGACTTCTCCATCTTTGGGTTCTGGGATTGGAATCTGCTCGGTGTCCAATGTCCATGGGAGGCGTTGTATAGCACTTCAACTGTTCTTGGCCGATACTTGTAACCATATATTGTATAATAAAGCACAGTTCACACAAATAATATAGTTCCCATATTACACATACAATACAATTAATACTTTCACAAAGATGAATATTTTATAAAAGGTAACATAACATAGAAAAAGAATTAAGTGATATTTATTTAAATTAAAAGTAAACTGCTGCGTTAATTAGCGTGTAAAAAAAACGAAAGGAATTGCGGAGCGAAAAATCCACGTGTTGTCTCTTTAGACTCGTCTTGTGTAACAACTCTAGTCATACTACTTTTTTCTAGTTAGCTCCCGACATCAATCGGACGAGTCGTGGTTTGTCGCTAGAAGCCAACGACCAATCCAAAGGTCCGGAAGTACTATACAATGCCTTTTATATAAGTAGGGGTTATTTTATAACTATGTATCCATAGTTTGACTAATGAGTATTTATTGTATGTAATGCTATATTTATTTAGGGCCTAATTTATTAATTCCCTAGGTTTATTTTCTCTGGATATTTACTAAAGGTGGTTTTCCTTATATGAATAAATAGCCTGAAGGATTTGTTCTACTGTAAAAAGCTTTATTACAATTCCCTCTTCATAAAATATATTTACCCACGCGAATAATTGGTGAGAACCAATATTTTGCTGGTAATATATAGCAAGCGCAAGATACATCCTTCAGGATTTCCTTGTAGTTAAAGAAGTAAATAGAGATTGTAGATGATTACATTGTCACAAAATACGACTTCAAGATATGTATTTGTAACAACAACAAAATTCTAGGTTGAATTCACTTTCTTGAATATAAATAATAATCTACAGGGCTGTTTACTCATACAAACTGAATGGTGTTTACTTTACATATTAAATATTTTAATCTCTATGGATGATTAAACAAGACTTATAGGTGTTTTTTCAAACAGCTGTTTTAAACTTAATTGTTGCAAAGCTTGTTTGTTTGTAGCCTGCTTTGCTTAAAGTTGTAACAATAACTAAATAGGAAAGTATCGCTAGCTATATGGTACTACTCAACAGCAACCCGTCTGACATTTTTTTTTGAGTTTACTGACAGTGAAATCTAAGGTGCCGATAAAGATATGATTTGAATGGCTTATGGAATGTGTGTATTATTGAACACTTTTTTATTGGAGACAATTGAAATTTTTTGACGAATGAATATTCTACAGTATTTCATAATGCCAAATGCTTTTATTGAAAGAGGGTGATTTAAAAATGGTTTCAGCAGGATGGCGCTCTTCCTGTATCAACGTTAACGAGTGGTTTGACGAATAGTTTTCCAACGCTCGGATTGGACGACGAGATGCTCTGGCGTGACCAGCTTAACAAAACACAAAATATAAATTGTCTATTTTTAAGTGGACCTCACTTAGCACATTCAACCAAACTAAGGGATGGAGGATTATAAATAAGTTATAATTCTGGCCTCGATCGAAATAACAAAAAAAGTATTCAAACAAAAAGCTATGATGTGGAATAAATGTAAATGTGCAGGTCGTTGCTAGCGTGTGATGTGAGATTATGTCATCAGTAACGCAGATATCGACTCTGGGGATTTGATATCAACATGTTTTAATACTGTAACGATATTTTACAATATATTGGGTTTGATTTTCACCACGTTATTATTTAGTGAAATGAGTGTGGGAGTGCTGATAGACTTTGAGTTAAACGGCGTCTTTGTACTTAAGATGACTTAGAGATTTTTAAATGCGAAGGATGTTGGGCTGTTGTTGCAAGTAAAATTATAAATGCTACTAAATTACTAAACTCACCACGAAAATGTGATGCGGTTTTAAAACTTTAATTGTTTCTCTTTAAAAAAATGTATTGGCAAAAGAGAACGTCACCGTCTCCTTCAGAACTTCTAAAAAAATATCATCTTTATCAAAAAATAACAGATGCAAATAGAACTAATGACCTAAGCTATAAGAAAGGTGTTTACAAACTAAAATGTAATGACTACACTTGTTTTTACATCGGCCAGACATCTCGCTCTTTCCTAGTGGTTACTTAATAGACATATAATAAATAACTGTAATTTAAATAAATCACGTGAGGTCAAATAATTGTTAAAAGTTAATAGGTTAAGTATTATAACACATTTTGTATCTGTTCCGTGACATAGCCTATGCGTGATGTAATTTGTTTCCGTCTGAATTACCAGTTGCTTGTGTAAAGCGGTAACATCCAGTTTATTGCGATATTTTATCCCCAAGTTTAGTGTAGGGTTTACTTTATTGGTTGGCGGTCAATTTACCAATTATGTTTTTACTGCTATCTGTTTGTTCTACCCACAACTTGACATTATTATTTTGAAATTATATTTTTCAATGGAAAGATTTCTTACAATATTATTTAAAACACCAAGTTTGTTAATTAGTGTTGGAATTGAAACCCTAGTTTTATTACCTTTATTTTATCACTTAATATGACCTCAAGGGGTTCACTTAAGTGAGGATGGGTGCGGTTATCTCGTACATTTTATCATGTTTTATTGGATTCTTTTTCATTATTCCTATCAGAATTCTTTTGCCCAACTCTTGTTCTTTCACGACGTTATTAGAATGTTCAAGGGCTGTCTTTATTTTCTTCTTTTTTTTTTATAAGACGATGATGACTGATAGTTTTTTTACCCTTAATCTACAAGAAGAAAAAAGGGACATTTTCCTTTATCATCATTATCATAATTAGCTTCTGTTATTTCAGATAATTATTATTATGATGATTGCTGTAAACTATTCTTAAGATCAAGATACACTTTACTTTTACAACCTCTGTGTTTTTGAAAAGTATTGTTAAAATCAGATGGTTACAGTTATTGTAGAAGTTTTTGTTAGAGTTATAACTTCTAAACAGACAAGTTAAAATTTCATGTGCTCGCATCTTTAACAGTTTTTTACATAGCAAAGTTATTTTGAATAATCGTAGAATGTACAATAATGAACATCCCAATAAGTTGTACATCGCATAGAGTGAGGTTAGGTTATACTATTGGTATATAAGGCAATTTTATCCTTTTATAACTTACTTTTAAAATTTTGATTTACAAATAAATATAATTATTTTATGTAATATGCATTTTAATATTTAATCCCGTTCAGATATAATTATGATCTGAAATAACTGAAAAATAATAATGATGTGAGATGAAACGGAATATACCCAAAAAAAAGTAACACTGTTTTAATAAAAAAGTTATGAAAAAAATCTTTGTCGTTGCACAACTGGTAAATTTGTAATAAACGAAGTATTCTGTGTCATTCTTAGACCTTTTTTGTTTACTTTTCCTTATAATTTTGGTGAGTACTATTAAGTGTTTTGAGAATGGAGTATGTCCGAAACGCCAACAAACGTGAGATTAACGAAGTTGGGAAAGGCGGAATAATGTACATGATAACATTTCTAGCCGAGATAAAAAATGATATAGAAAAAGAACTAATATGACTTTTTTTTTTATTAAGTAATTTTAGGACTTTTTAACCTTGGGTATTTTTGTTACACAACCGTTTAGAGTCTACGGTCCATGAATAATTGAAATTTTTTATTTAACCGTTTTATAATGGGTAGTTTAAGTTAGTTTATTATCTTAAATTTGGAGTAAAAATATGATTTCCTAAAGAATATAAGGAGGTAGGCTATAAGTGAATTTTATTAAATTATTTCTTGGTTATCTATACAAAAACTTTTACTATGGAAATATAACGGTGAAAAAAATACACTTCTACACATTGAAATAGATTTTGTGCATTATATTCTGTAGGAAATTTAAATATTTCTTCAAATTAAAAATAAAAACCTAATTAAAATCATTCACTAAAAATCAGGTATCATAAATTTTCAATCTTTCATGGGATATTGCTTCGGTTGGGTTTGTCAAAATGATATAAAAAAGTCTTAAATTTCTATCAAAACACCATAAAAAAATAATTTGAAGCTACATTTGGAATCGTCAGTGTCTTTTGAAAATGTCGATAACATGTTTTAAAATCCCATAAAAATTAACGTAAAATACATATTATTTGTGCAGTTAGTTTGGAGTATTGATTTATTAATAGTTAATTAATGTAAATTAAATGTATTTGCAATTTAGAGACTGTACCAACTTGCTAGAAATACCCAAGGGGGTGGGGGGGGGTCAAGTCTTACCAAATCATTTTACAGCATAGCTACCATCTATACTTAAATTAAATTAAATCTACACAACCCAAGTCCTAATGAGATTCACATAATTAACATTACCACAACCAGCAAATAAATGACTAATTAGGTACATGGTGGTCAAACTGATAACGTGTCTGAGTAAGCCATAATTAGGCCAGAATCTCACGATTAAAACTAGTTTAATCTAATTCTAGTAAGCGCAAATTATAAATTGCCTCGTGGTCACTAGATCCATACAAAACTATCTTAATCGATCATTTTGGGCCCATGGATAACACGACAGAAAAAAAAGAAAAATTCTTGTCTCTGAAGGCATGCTCCACGCTGTCTGTCCAATGCCATTGTGTAGCGGTAAGAAAGAACTGATCAAGTTGTTTAAGTCCGGAGGAAAGGGCCCGAACATCGTCACAAGGAAAAGTTCCCCATTTAGAATATTTTTTTGTATCTTAGTTGATCACCTTGTATGTTATCGATGTATACCTTATTAAGACATGACACAAGTTATATTATGAACTGTATTGTGATGGTCTAACTACACTATTTGAGTAATGATATGGCATCCCCGCGGTACCTAGCTGGATCTAAAGTTTTCCATGTAGTCTTGGGTTGCATACCTTTTTATATCGTTCCTAACCGATTTCTCTTGACTAACTCTTGTTCCTTTCCCACCATAATGGTATTAGAGTATTCGAAAGCTTGAAGTCTTTTATTCCTTTATTTTACTAGACGATGACGCCCGAAAGATTTTTACAAGTAAAAAAAACAAAACAATAAAAATCTAACAATAAATTATCAATGAACAAACTCAAAATGATAGTTATCAGATTTATAAGAGGTTTAGGGGTCTTTATCTTATGTTCTTTTCATCGCTTTTTTTTATAAAGCGTTATTGACCGAGAGGATTACGTTAAATACAAGGTAAAAATATTGTGATGGCATTGGATTTAGAAGGGTGGTTAAATTGTATTCCTGTTGTTTTCTGTAATATGTTGGAATTGCAAGTTGTAGTTGAATGTCAGTACAGTTTGTGTGCATGTATCAGAGGATGACGACTTGGTCAGTGAAACGTCGTCTTGGATTTGTAATGTACTTGTGTTTTCTTAGATTTGGAGTTACAGTAAATCTAAAATTCATGTATTCAAGATACATTTGGAATCACAGATACGTATCGAAAGCAAAACTCAATGATGCAATAAATACAAAATGACATATTTATGATGAAAGAATATCAATTTAAAGTTGACAGTGTATTATAAATAGAAACACATAAATTACCTTTCATTATAAATAAATCACAAACATGTATTTACAAAACCACACAAATCATTTAGAAGAGAAATATACACAAGTTGATGGACCATTATGGTACCTACCCAACCCAATCATACAATGTTGTACAAGCAGATCTTCTAAAATGTAATGCCCAAAAAATGTTGGTTTCTTTGGTGGGTCTTATAAGAAATGTTTAATTGTATATGTAGATTAAGTGTGTCTCCACTCGCTTGGTTCGTCTTCAGGTCTCAGTCCTGGTGGCCTTGAACCCAACTATACATATCCGACGGGCCTACAATAGTTAGGTTCATTTTATGAATCTTGTAATTATGTATATCACCACTTTATTGACATCGGTTTTGATATATAACGAGCCTGAAAGAATATCTCCACTCGCTACGTCCTTGTTAGTGTCTCGGCCCTGACTGTCTTCCAAGCACTACTTACGAAATTAGTTTCGGCTCGATATCTCGGTGGCTCAGCGCTGCTGGATCATAACTATACGAAAATCACGAAACTACATTTTTAACAATAACTTTGCTATTTGTCATTATAGAGAGCTGGGTAAGCTACCGTTACATTTATACTCAAAATCTGAAAATTTGTATCTAATTGTATAAGTTGTATAATTCACAAGATATAAACAAAAAATGTTTAACATGGCGGCTATTTTGATATTTTAATTAGATTTTCCCAAAGCCACTACACGTACCGATTCTAACTACTAAAATTCAGGAAGCGAAACGCTCTCTCAAACTGAAATGGATCGACATGTGGAAGAATGATACAACCGGCAGAGGACTGTTCAAACTGCTGAAATGGCCAAACGATTTGGAGATATACAGGAACCACAATAGGCAGACACAAACTTTCATCTCCCTATCCAGAACTGGTCGCATCATCACTGAGGAATACTTGTACCGTTTCGGTATGATAGACTCGTCTCTGTGCACTAGATGTGGACAGAGGAGCGAGAGTCTGGAGCATGTGGTCCTTGAGCGTACCCATGGTGATGGAGCAGTCAGAGAGGAAATACTGAGACATCTTCAGGTAGGCAATGCCACACGAGATCTTATGTCATCCATACTCACTTCCACGAAACTTGTGCAACATGCTGCCCATCTGTATAGAAGACATCGTGCAATTGGCGCCGAGGCTGGACGCACGTAGTAAGAAGTAAGAAGTAAGTAACTAGATTCTTCAATGGCGTTCAATATGCAGACACTTTGTATACCTATTTTCATGTTACTATTTTAATTTTTATTCCCGCTATCGTGATTTACACAGATGACAATGACGACGGACAGACGGCATGTCGAAATTTTTGACGATTACCAAACTTACTTTTGAGACATTTGAACCTTAGGTCATTGTACATTTAAGCCCTTCTTTGTGGTTTAAAAAAATGCAATTAAAAATATACGGTGTATTCAAGTAACATTTCGGCCCCCGGGTAAAACGGTTGCCACAACTCACGAAATTTTTGTTCCGATATTATAAAATTAAGAAAAAAAAAATAGTGAAAATAAAAAATGGCTGTAGTATAAGAGACTGCCAACTTGATCATAAATCCTGAAGTAAAAAGGTTTAGCGATCGGGAAGCTTCATCGTTTATTGATACGTGTGTTATCAATTCTTAAAATTACAAAAAAAAACGGTAGAGTGACTTGCTCACGATTTCTCCTTAACACCTACATCACGTCGTGAGTATGACGTAAGTTTATCAATGGATAATGGAAGTTGATCGTACTCTCGAAACTTCGTGTATTGGTTTTCATATACACAAATCTCCCTACAACTAATATGAACAATCCATGAATTTCAAATAATATTAAAATTATAAGTTAATTTTAAACGTGTAGTTTTATATTTTAGAAAATTAAAGTTTGGGTTTTCTACACTGAAATGATTTGAAACAATATTGGATATTATGGTACAATCCGTTACAAGAAGAGTCGTATACAATAAACTGGAAAGATTAGAAAAGTTTGTAAGAAATAGGAAGGGGGTTTGCAGAGTGATATAATGTTGTAGAGAACTATTTAATTAAAAATAATATAAATCTGATCGTGCAAATAACAAGTGCTAAACAAAAAATGAAACACGCCCATTTTCTCATAGTTGTGAGTTTTTCTACAAAAGAGACCAATTGTAAATTTTATTTTAAAGATGGACAATTTTGTTTTTTACTTTGAACACTGCTTCTTCAACCCCTTAGCGATGGTGAAATAAATCCCTATAGCTTTAAATGGTGAGAGGATTAGAAGAGCATACCATTTCATATATTTCTTTACAACGGTTACTTCATTCAGAGGCCCATTCACATTGAGAACGACGTGAAGGGATTTACCCTTTCTTGTAATTTGGGGTTAGATGCCTCTTTTCATATCAGGTCTTCACTAAATCTTGTTCTCTTCCAATCCTATTAGCGTATTCGAAGGCTAATAATGAATCTTTATTTTATGATATTTTCTTCTTTTTTTTACTTAAGGCGATATTGACAGAGAGGTTTTAACCTTTATATAACAAGAAAATAACTCCCCGAACCACCACTATTGGGTAAAGAGCGTTTGTGGCTTTTGCTTAAAACACCCATCAAAATTGGTTCAGTAGTCAGGAGGTGTTGAACTACAAAAATAATAATTAATCAAAACAAAACAAGTTTTGCCACTATGGTACTTACCCAGCCACATCATACAATGAAATAACAACTAAATGTAATGCTCAAAACGTGGTCTCTTGGGTCTTTTAGGAAACTTCAAATTATATTGGTAGATGAAAGAGTTTTACCCGGTAGGGTAAGTTTGTTATAAAAGTGTTTCACAGGTTCTTGAACCTTGTAATTGTGTTTATGTACCTCCTTTTAAACGTCACATAGGCCCAAACGGGCTTTGTAGATGTGTATATACCCACTTGTGTCTCGATCTTAGTGGGCTTTGAAGCTATAAATAATAGGTAATATGTTTGATATTACATTTTGACAACATCTTCGCTATTTGTTAACTTATAGCATGTGAGGTTGGTAACGATGCAAATTTTTATCTAATTCAATGTGTTATCAGTTGAATAATACATGAGATATGAACTGTTTAATATGGTTGTCATTTTGATATTTTCAATTGGATTTTTCTGAATTTCAATACAGTTTTTAGCACACTATAGTCATCTGTATCAAATTTATCTCACCTTAATTATTGTGACCGCTATCGTTCTTATGTACAGTTGACGACGACAAGGTAACTTTAAACACTTTTTTGCTTTCCTGAGTTTATAAAACTCCAACATGAGTCAATAAATGAAGGTAGAAATGTTTGACGATTAACAAACTTACCCTATACTTCATATACCGGGTAATTAAAATAGATAAAACACGCTTGGTCTATCAGATAAATGGAATCTTAGTTTTACCAGTAATAAGACACATCTGTGGCTTCGTGACTAAACTATAGTTTACCCGTTGTTATTTATAACAGAGGAAAGTCCAGTTTATTGCTCTACGGAACCCGATGATTTAGAGTCCTGGGGTTGTTTCATTATTTATCTTGTACAAATATCTATTTTTAACATCGCATGTTTTTTTATGTGATAGTGATTTTCTTCCTCCTTATACATCTTGTAAAAAGTTAAGTAACGGTTCAAAAATCGTTGTAGTGTTTTCACGGAAATATCACTTTTTAGATTCACTGAGATAAAAAAAGTAGTTTTAAAATTAAGTCGTCCGACAGTTGTTACATTTTTTTACAGCTTTTACGAGTTGACCAATTAATATAGTTTGTAATGTGGGTATTTAAAAAAATATATATCTGTTCAACAACCTTAATTGTTAGAGGTAGCTGCCATAAGAAAACAATTACAATAATTATGATTTTCTGAAAATCAGCTTTTAGGTTTTTACTTATTTCTGCCTCTACGGTCCCAAATAAAACGTACTGTAAATCCCACAATAATGCCGTTTCGTGAGTAATAATTAAAAAAAAAAAATTAAATGGGCTATGAAGCAATAAAAGAGGAGATTTCGCAAAACAGGAGCTACCGATTTCGTTCAAATTTTAGTATTTTTTTTTAAATAATACAGATTTGGACAAAAAATAAATACTCAACTAAAATAAAAACTAAACAGAAAGTTTTATGAAAAAGTAACAAGGGTTCATAATTTAAAGTTTTTCATCAGATTAATAATTTACGATATACCAATAGTGCCCATGATAAAAGAATAACTCTACATTTTAAAAATTTACATACATTTATCAAATCGACCAATAGGTTACCATTTGAAAGATGGCGACTATATGTTTTGTTTAGATTAGAACCTAACAACTTATTCTTCTATAGTTAAAGAAAGACTAAAATCGTCCACGTACTAAATTTTGATAAAATCCGTTCACCCGTTTAGCTTGTACATACAAACAGACTACAGATAACAGAAAAACACCATAAAACAATTCATTTTTTACTTATGTGACTTTAAAACTGATATAAAATTCCTCAACATGGATATTTTAACACATCACATATCTTTCTCTGTAATACGTATAGGCCTAATAATTTCCAATATTTAGATACATCGTTATATAAATGTATTTTCCATCTTTACTCTTTCGATAACTGTCTAAAACCTACGAGTCGCCATTGACACATCCACACACAAAATATCAAAGGTATTACATAAAAATAAATATATTTAGTTTTAATTACTTTTATTACTTGTAACGAATAAAAAATATAAAATAAAACGTATTAAAACTTAATCCTAAAATATATTTATAAATTAAGCCGGCATGTTTAGTTATCCACAATCTCGCAGCTGTGGTACTTGGAAGATGTCTCCAGCCATGACTCCACTTCAGTATTGGATGCCAAGTCATCAGTGGACGGTAGCTCCCTCAGTGGAGTCATCTCGACGACACGTCCGTTAGGTAATGGAGGTCCGTTGTTCCTCTTGTCCTTCAACAGTCGTTCTCGACTGCTTGCTACTATAAAACAAATGTTACATAAAACTTAGGACCATTTTAATAATTGCCTAATGGTGTTTATAATTATGAAACAAATTTAGTCGATGGTCATCATCATGATACCAGCCCCAACATACAATATAATACAAATAGATCTCAAAATGTAATGCCCTAAAATTTATATCCAGGGCCTTGTAGGAAATTATATTGACACATTAAGAGGTCTTACCCAGAAGGGTAAATTTGTTTAAAACAGTTGTTATACAGGTTTTCTGAAACTCTTAATTATCTAAATCGCTACTTTCTTAACGCCAGTTAGATGTGTGCTAAACTGCCTAAAATCGTTTAGCTTGTGTCAGCGTCTCGACCCTTGCAGGCTGGAGGAGCTTTCACTCGCTACGCTCGTGCCGGTGATTCAGCTTTGATGGATGTCGTAACTATACAAATATAACATTTTTTGGGAAGACAGGAAAAGAAATTATATTTTTGACAATTAATCGCATTTTTCATCGTAAGATGTAAGGTTGGCATATTGTTTTCAAAATTGCATTGTAAAAATTTTACTATTTTAGTATGTTTTATGATTTAAATAAAACACGAATTTAGAAAAAAAAAGGTTTGAAATTACCACTATATAGGTTTATATATATCTATACCAACCTATTTGTATAGTCTCATATACAAAATTCCATGTAGGCCTACCTATATTAATTTTGATGGCTGTTATTGCCCTTATGAACGACGATGGACGGATGGTATATTAAAAATAGCTTTTTCGGTTTCCTGAGAACATGAAACCACAAGATCAGTCAAAAAACCTGAGGTCCACGTTTTTGATTTTACCAAACCTACCCCATACTTCATAGACTAGGTACGTAATTAGGTTTTCCTAAAAGTATAAATTTAGCATGTAATGACTTATGCTAACATTATTTAGTGTAATTTAGCGTAAATAATTTTATTATAATCATTCATATAGTTTGTATTTTATAATAATTTGGGGAGACGTGTGTGTCAAATCCTGTGCTCCTTACACTTGACCATTTATTGATATTTATTAGGTGGAAATGAGAATTTTAGAATAATTCGATAAGCAATAAATAAACCAGGACTCTCAGGCTGTTGTAAATTATATAAAATGCTATTTAAATGAAATGGGGAGATGAATGAACCAAACTCGTGAGTAAAATCGCAACTAATAAAATAATTCTGAAATAATTGCCGAATAAATCAAAAACAAACCATGACCGCCTTATTAAAGGCTATCGTAGTAAAGGCTAGATTTTCATCAATTACCACTTATCCTGAGAACCTCATTATGGCAAATTAGGCCGTTCTTAAATACATACACATTTTTACGACTTCGGTGTCCATGGTTCATTATCACTTTTAATTAATATCTACTGAATAGACGTTTTGGATTAGGACAGTTGTCTTTGGTTTTCAGGGATGATTGAATAAGAAAGCGTGTGCAATTGTTTTGCATCATTTATTAATATTAGTTCAATTAACTGAATTTATATAGGCCTACATTGTGTTAAAAAAAAAACCTTTCAGGACTGAAAGCTTACATTAATTGAGATTTCGCAATTTTATGGAAATAACTACATGCGAATTTTGTTGTAATAATGGCAAAATTTCAAAAACAAATCCAAAAATCAATTAACAATGATTTAATCTTAATAATTTATGCACATTTATTTATGAGATAAAACTTAGCGACTTTTTTGTCACTTGTAAATATTTTGTAAAATTTACGGTTTTTGAGATACTGAGATTAAGAAATTTAAAATGGGCGCCATTTTGAAATGGTACAAAGTATAAACTTTGACATTCCATACCAAAATGGGTGCTATCAGACGAAATACATGTACCAAGATTGAAGGTGATATATTCAGAGGTTCCTAAGATATAAGGTATTAAGTAAAAAACATATACAGATAGATAGACGGGAAACTAAATATTTTAGGACATACCTTCATATAATGTTTAACTCCCAGTATACACATATATATTTTTTAATTCAAGTTGTGTTTACCAGATTCAGGAGATTGTTGATACTCCCCAGCCAGCAACGTTGTGTGCCTCTTCAATGCTTTTAAGGAAGTGTTTTTGTGATCACCAGAAGCTGACAAGGAAGAAGTTATACTTGGCAACCGAATGTCTAAGTGAGACCCTTTCTCTGTAACAATCTGTAAGAAACCACTCTGTATAAGTATAGAGTGTAATCGTATGTAGAAACAATGTAAGGTTAATTATTTTACAGAGTCATTGACAATCTTCGAGAGAAAGTTTCTCACTTTAAAATAAACTGAGCAAAATCAAGTAAAAGAACCAAAACTAATGGTCACCCAAAATGTCGTTTGCGTAGTTGTCAAACAAAAAGTGAAAATAAACCTTGGACGTTGACTTTGAAAAGAAATATTTATTTAGCTAAAGGTTTAAACTATACGATAACTTTGACGTAGATTGTATTTAATGAATAAACGCGCTTTTATTGAGGGTGGATAATGTTCATTTTAAATTTTGTGTAATTAATTATTAATGATTCGAAATATATTTTTCACTTGCAAAGTTGCATACAGATTTGGGTAGTCTTTGAATTTTACTCAAATTTGAACGAAATCGGTAGAGCGGTATTTGAGAAATTAATTATTTTATATAGCCACTATGGCTGATTTTGTAATTTTAGTGACAACTCACAAACTGGTATTTTGCGAAAGATTGCGACCAATTTTTGTGTGTGACCTTAATGGGTACACTTGAGCAAGGATTGATGAAAATGGTTATAGCCGATTTTGGAAAATCGTAATTATCTTAGGCAGCTACTTTCAAATTGTGTGTTAATAAAATGATGAAAAAAGTCTCTATATATGATCAAAACATGCCCTCTTACTAAATTTGATTAAAACCGAACTACGTGTTATGGTTGTAGAGTGTAGCGATCAGGACGTATGAGAGACAAACAAGAATAGTGTCAATGAGCAGTCCAACAAGCAAAACCAAAAAATTAAAAATTAATTTTGGATCGTTTTTCAAA
This sequence comes from Aphrophora alni, assembly GCA_963513935.1. Taxonomy (NCBI): domain Eukaryota; kingdom Metazoa; phylum Arthropoda; class Insecta; order Hemiptera; family Aphrophoridae; genus Aphrophora; species Aphrophora alni. The sequence continues at coordinate 48,695,832 of OY740775.1, read as the reverse complement.
ACTCCATATATCAATTATTCCTTTTCTAGTTTCATCTATAAAAAATATCAAATAAGTTAACACTTACACAGCAATAACATTATTGGTCTCTCCAAAATATCCACCATAACTTTATGAACAGTGTGTCCTACGAAGTCGTACATGCTTAAGTTTCTATTAATTGCTTCTTCTACAACAGATTCTTTTGAAACTTTACATACTCTTTAATGAAGTTACCAAAAATCAAGTGTGAAAATTTCAATCCTCTGGTATTTATAGAAATAAAATGATGGCAACACATACAAAAACAACTTCTAAAATTTTATTATACTTTTATGTCTTTTACTCTTGTAGGTTTAATTGTGGGATAGATGTTCGATTCAAATTAAAATACAATTACATTAAAACAGAAACCTATTACCTAATTGTTTTGAATACAATTTCATTGTCCTTTGTATTTATTTTGGAAAATGATTTTTACAGTTGAGCAGAAAGTAAAGCGTTAGAAGTCATTGTTGCAGAATCAATTAGACAATTTCAGGTTGCCTTCCTAGGTGTTGATCCACCAACAACTCACTCAATAATTAAGGACAAAGATTTGTTGTTCGAAACGTGAAATGTAGTGAAAACGTACACTCGATGTCCTTATAAGTAGAGAAGAACTGGTATGTGTCTCATTACTCCGTTATCCAGGTAAACAAAAATCACTAAAGAAGTGGAGCTTGAAACTGAAGTGCCCAAATCTTCAGTGTAGAATATCGTAAAGGAAAAAATTAAATTTAATAAAAGCCACCTAGTCCATAACCTACTTGAAGATGATGTGGAGTGGAGTTTTGTTACCGAATAATTGAATTTCATGAGACAGATTCAGATTGGCATACTCGTATTGTTTTCTCAGACAACTCGACGCAATTATTATAACACCCAAAATGCTTATGATGTTGATCTAAAACTTCTTAAATCAAAAGGCATTACTGTCTGGGCAGCTGGGACTGCTATTTGCGTGCTGTCTTATGACATTTCAGACAGCAACTAGATTGGAAACAGGTATAAATAATTTTAAATCAACAAGTACTGCTCCATATTCCGTTAATAGAAATGTGCCAAACTATTTTTCAACAAGATGATACTTCGCGGCACTATGCAAATTCAAACAATTACTAAATAGAAATGTTATAAGACGTTGGATTCGTCGTGGAAGTATTTATTAGATTGGCCACCACGGTCTCTTGATTGATCTGTGTGACTTTTAATGGGCGCTATTTAAAGGAGCAAGTGTACACATATATTTTCAAAAGTTATGAGAATTTTAAGAGCTTTATCAAAGAAGAACTTCTAAGTATCACACATAATACTTAACAAGTCATTTGTTAGGCGTTGATATCAGTAGGTCACTGTGATCTGGTTTCAGTTTGAATAAATAAATAAATTTTGCAATCTTATTTTCATTGGTTTTAAAAATAATTAGTTTTAGTTTGTTTTAAAGGAAAATTATGTTTGTATGAAATTCCGTTAGTAGCAATAAAAGTGTTTTTTTACAAACGTGAAATATCGGAAATTTATTTCAACGGTTGTTTTTTATTTTACCGCCATTTTGTTGCTATAAACACCTGTGCGTTAAAAGATTTACAAAATATATTTGGTAACTTTATTAAATGGTGTGCAAAGTTTCAAAAGAATTGGTTGAGGAATAAGCAATTAATTGGAAATTAAAAGCATGTATCTCTTCGTAGTATCATTCACTGTATATGAATTAGAGTAAAATATAAACAATCTTATAAAAAGACGCTTCCTTATAACGTCTAGAAACTATTAGGCCTATAGGAAATATTTGACCTAATTTCCCTTATTCTATTTAAATGTTTGGATCTACTCTATGGTACAGACTCTAACAACGGACTGCATTTCGAAAATAAAATATTCCGTTTCTGGGTTAATGAAATGTGAAGATTCGTAAAATCAAACCCAAAAATAGAGTTTGAAATTTTTTACAAGTACCAAACTTACTTTACTATATTTATCAAACTTCGTACAATGGGTAAGGAAAATTGTATTTAAAATCGCTGTTCATAGGACCAATGCAAGATATCTTTTCATTTCTAATAAATACATACTATTACTGAGGGACAGTTTAAGAATAAATTTATCAGGTTGTGAGAAGAACAAACAGAAACCAGTTAAAACAAATTGATAAATTGATTGTACGACAACCAATAAAATAAAGCTATACTAAACTTGGGGATAAAATATCGCAATAAACTGGATTTTACCGCTTTACACGAGCAACTGGTAATTCAGACGGAAAAAAAAAATTACATCACGCATAGGCTATGTCACGGAACAGATACAAAACGTATATAATACAACTTAAACCTATAAAAAATTAATATTAGAAGTAGTTTGAACACGTTTAATCGCAGTATAACTCAAACTGGTTGAAATTTGTTCTAAATGACTTTTGATAATAAACAAAAAAGTAATTTTTATTTCCAGTTTATTCTTAGATTTATAAGTTATAATATACAAGTCTATTATAATTCGTAGATTTTTAAAAATTTTCGTTATTTGTTTTAGGGCGCGCGCTCGTGCGTGTGTGTGTGTGCGAGATAGATAAAATGATAATCTATATTGTTGGGCGAAGATAGAACTGTCAAGTCTTTCTCCCACCTTACCCCATTATAAAAAAGAATAGTACAGATAATAATAATAAAATGAATATACGAAATAAGAAATAAAAAATATATTATTAACATTAGACAAAGAAATATATAATATATACAAAGAACAACAATAACTTGAAGGAAAGGGGAGGGATAGGAAAGAGAAAGAAGGACAGAGAGAGAGAAGAGATGGGAGAGTCCATTGAGGAAATAGAAGAGAGAGAAAGAAGAGAAAAGAAGAAGTGAAAGAAGTAAAGAGAAAAAGAAAAGATGGATAGAGAGGTGAAAGAGAAAGAGTGAGGAGAGGAAAAAAATGAGAGAAAAGGGAAGAGAGAAGTGTGTGAGAAGAGAGGTAAGAGCGTGGAAAGGGAGAGACACAAAGAGGAGTAAGTCAGAGGAAGAATGGAGACGAGAGGAGACAAAGAGAAGAAACGAGACAAAGGATAGGAGAATGAGACAGAGGGAGGAGAAAGAGAGAAATATACATAGAAAATTATGACACAACCGCAAGGATATTATTAAATTCCTTACTGATGTTTTTTTTTTTTTTTTTTTTTTTTTTAGGTAGTTGGTATGGCGTAAAAGATCGAACGAATCGAGATGTTTATTTAATTGTACTATTTGACATTTCTGTATGTTTTTTGTTATAATGAAATTACAGTCGAACGTTTGTTCTAATCATTATTTTAGGAATACCTTTCAATGCAACTAGGTTAATCAAGTATTAAAAGGTTGTAATACCTCGAATATATTACGCGTTCTGAAGTATTAAATATATAATACTCCATGATATATGATATTTGAAATATTTTCTAAAAATTACATGATCAAAAAATATTTAAAAATCTTCCTTACCACTTTTTGATTTTTTAATGTAATTTATGCTAAAACTTTTTCGAGCTATATAAGTTTTCAAAATATGAAATAATTTATTATTTACATAACAGTTACACTTTGTTTATATGCTTCAGTGAAATATAGAGTAGTCGGATTGTTTACGCTTCCAATGGGATGCGAGGTCTACTGTTGACTAATTACTAAATAGTCAATTAGTTTTAGATATAATGTACCTTATTGTTCATAGCGTACAGCTTTGTTGTGATGTCCCTTGCAACCAGTGTGGCCATGACAGTTGCCAGGTAAGTTTCTTTGACAAATAGATATTCTAAGGCTGTCCTTTGCCAGTACAGATATCGACAACTGGTAGCAGCTACTATAGATACCTTGACAGAATTATACAATTCAATGAAAATTAATTGTACAAACATAAAAAATCGTGTAGAAGTTTTTTTATTTATTATTTTATTTATTTATTATTTTTTTATTACAATCTTAATCCATAGATTAAATAAGTAATACATATAACATAAAATAACATGTATTAAACCTAGATATTAACTAAGTCCTGCGGTTTATGACGCTTAAGTCGTCTTTTGTCATATTCCACGTCTAAAAGTTGGATAGCTTCCACGTTCACATGTCGATGAAGTCTCTTTTCATGGCGAGAAGCGCAGTCTTGAATTACCTCATACACACACAAAAAAAAAGTTTTTTTTTAACACTTGTTTTTGTCATTGATTAATATCACATTGCGCCAAAATCAACCTGATAAATTTACTGCAAAAAATTTGCCTAAAGGTAACTATTTTTTATGATTAGTTAAATCAAATATTTTATGTAAGTAATAACGTCCGACTATAATTTAGAGTGAAAGGAAATAGAGAGAGAAACATGTGTGTGTGTGAGAGAGAGTGTGTGTGAGAGGGATGATGGATCAAGAGGGGAGATAGAGAAGAAGAGAAGGGATGAGAGAGAAGAGAAGGTGGGGAGGGAGAGAGGAAAGACAGTAGCAAGAAGGGAAGAGTAAGGTCAGAATGAGAGAGAAGAAAGAGAGAGGACGGAATGAAAGAAGGGAGACAGAGAAAAGAAAGAGAAAAGAGAGAAATAGTGAAGAAAGAAAGAAGCGAGAGGGGAAAGAGAGAAGAGAGAGAATGAAGGAAGAGAGAGATAGAGAGAAGAGAGAGGGGTGAGAGAAGTATAGTTGCTATGGAAACATAATATAGAGTATAAGATTAAGCCACTTGTACCATAACTGGTTCTAATAGTAAATCATCAAGTTTTTAATTATTTACCAATCAATCCTGCACAGTTACTTCATTTTACTTAGGATTTAGCACATCGGTTTTATTAATTTCTAATTATCTCATTTATCTAATATTTGAACAAAATCTTCCTTAGCTTATTTTCAGAAATTACCTATTTTATTATAGTTGAATGGAAGATTTTTGGTTGTATTTGCCTCCGTATATTGATTTTCTTCTTAGGTGATATGTTTTAGCAATATTTCTTTGAAACTCTGTTATATTTTTAAAATTTGGGTTTAGAATAATCGGTGCAAATGTCACGAGATATAGCCACACAAAAAAATTATTCAAAATCGGTTCACTGGCTGGGACACTAGAGCGCAACGTAAACAACAGACTCATTTCAATCACTTTTTCGAGACATAGAGCTCTAAACACCGCATTTCTATAAACAAATCTAAATAAATTCTTTTTCTACGTTATCTTTACTCCTGTCTGAAAATAAAATTTGTACCATATTATATTATTTTCATTGAATTATTTTGACTTACAGCTTTGTATTTGATCTGATAAAAATAAGAAGATAAGTTTCTGGTTGAAATCGAGAAAAAGATATCGCTAGAATTATTGTAAAAATTGTTGTCTTTGCTTACGGTAAGTTTGGTAATCATCAAAAATATTGACCTTGGATTTTTTGGTTGATCTTTACATTTCATGGCCTCAGAAAACCGAAAAGTGATTGTCGACATACCGTCCGTCTGTTACCGTTAATGTTTCTCGTTGTCGTTTGTACGTAAGCACGATATCGTCCACAAACCAATTAAGATAGGAACATTTAGTTTACGAGAGTATAGTGTACAAATATTGAAATTCAGAAAAAAAAGGAAACTGATAATGTCAAGTGGCGCCCTTTTGAATAGTTTTTTGTCCATATCAATTCATAACAAAACAAATCAAATAAAAATTATGCAGATTTCAATTCTGAATGTCATGGTAACAATCCCACATTTATACAATGACATATCACGGAATTATTGTCAAAAATATATTTTTAGAAATCTGAATACTCAAGAAAATTTGACATTCGTATAGTTACGAGATGCGGCAAGGCCTAATCACCAACACGAGAGAATCGAGTTTAAACTCCTCATAATTAGAGTTTTAAGGCCCACAAGGTAAATACACTGACAAGAGTGAAGGTAGTAGGGACTTTTGTATAGGTAAACATCTAACTAGGTTTGGGGTAGAATTCACAATTTACAAGATTCATTGTACTATAGGGTAGAGTAAGTACCATAATACCGCCCCTTAATTTGTTTTAATTCACAAATGTCACGCATTAGACAAATATAATGCGACAAATATAATGCATTGGACTGAATGGACCTCAAAACGGAAAATACGACGATTTATTTTCTCACCCATCACGATCATATAATGAGAAAGTAACAAGCAGGATTGTAAAATATATTACTGACTTTTTACTATTGCACAATTTTTGTACTATAATAAATGTGTAAACATCTTCAGCAGGTTGCAGCATAAACTACAAAATACAGAATATTAAAGACAATGAATAGTTAAAATGTATAATGAAATATACAAACCTTAAACTTGTCGTCCATATTGGCTCTACTTTCGAATTCAGGTGAATCGAGGAACTCACAGGGTAGAATGGGGTGAAGAAATTGTTGATCGGAAAGGACGTTCACTTTTCCTGTTAGAAGAAGTCCTAACCGATCTGTCCTTGTGAGATTTTGCATCGCGTAGGCTTCTCCGGCGTGCAAAGACATGATCATTGCGAGATCGTTGTAAACTAGTTTTTTGAATTGCAGCCGAGTTACCTGGTTTACAATAAAGACTTCATTTAGTAAAGTTAGTCATGTTAAAACAATTTGTAGTTAAAAAAAAGTTTGAAGTTAGACTTAGAAAAGGGATTAGGAATATTGGACCCCCTGCATCGCTATTTAGTTAAAAGCAATTATGCAACTAAGCCTCTAATTTCTAATCTACCCGATTAATTAATTATTCACGTGGCAAATTTTAACAATCCACCCCTCAAGTGGCAATCCAGATGGACCTTTAGCTGGATCTACATATGTTTTGTGCAGCCTTGGATTAGATCCACATTCATCATCTTCTTATCAGATTTCTCTTGTCCCGTCTATTGTTCTAATTCGAGACTGACGATACTAGAGTAATTAAGAGTTAAGTGTCTTTATTTTACACTATTTTCTTCTTTTTTTTTATAAGACAATGATCGCCAAAAGGTTTTCGGAATTTAATTTTTTTAAATACAATTCACTGTTTTGCTCACGAGAGACTTTAGTAGGTCCTTGCAATGCAATCAACCCAAGCCTCCTGCCTACAAAATCTACACTGTAGCCATCGGTTTCACCCGATCTCTATCCTTATTGCAGCATGTCTCAATTCATTTCATATCACAAGAACTTACCGAGATTGATGAGTGTACGCTATGAGGTTAGGATTAGCCCCATAATCCTCCACATACATATTTCTTTCCCTTCTTAATCGCATTCCATTTGGAAATATTATTTACGGGTGTTAGGTTTAATCAGCTATAATACTGTTTATTATATTACAAGCTGAATAAAATATTACTTATTTTAGCGAAATAATTGTTGAACGTAGAAATGAAACTAGTCATAAACGACATTCATAACTGTTATTCTAAACTTTTATGTATTATTGCTCTCTGTATTTTAATCAGCTGTTAACAGCTGTGTTTTGTATAATGTTATGCACATTATTATTGCACATAAGTGTGTTTTCACAGACATGCCAACACGAAAGGGTGTGAGTATTTATAGTCTAACCTGCTCCTGTGCAATTCAAATGTCAGTTTTACGAATTAGCTGTTAGGCACGCTAAGCTTTGTATTGATTACTACCGTGACATGGAGAAGGTACACCCGGACTGATAATGTTTGTCAGACGTGTTATCAATATCTGTTATCTTCTAATAATAAAATGATAAGAATGTCAATGTAAACACGAGTTTACAATGATAATTCAAAAGAGTGGTGGTGAAGCATTTAGGGAGGGAATCTAGTGTGGGACTGAAAAGAGACTTAATTGATGTGTAGAATAAATAACTGTCAAGCTCCGTGGTTCTAAAAATACCCACAGGTTGAGTATTTACAATGCATGGAACATTATTTTTGTGTATGTAATAACTGTTTTTTTTTGTTTTTTGTTTAAATAAAAAAACCCTGGGTTTCAAACATCCAAACTTATATTATATTATTTTATTTCACGTGCTTTTATGTACTTTTAAGTGCTCTCAATAGTTTATTGTTAAAATCAATGCTTTGTTTCAAAAAAATCAATAAAAACTTACCATTGCATCTCAAAGAACATTAAACATTTTCGAACGTGACACCTCACACTGTCCTCTAGAATTCAATGCCTTAAAATTATGAGCAAGTCAATTTCATCAAAATAAAATTGAAAATTTCAAAATGGCGGTAATTTGAAACAGTTTTTATTCATATATTATTTATTATTCACCAAAACGAGCGTAGCGTGTGGAAGTTCCTTTACATATATACAGTTACTATTAGGGTTAAGATACTGACACGAGCGAAGTGGATACGTTTTAATATAGCGCGTATCCCATGAAGAGTTCGTTATTTTGAATTAATATTTCAGACATATTGAAGACTCTACAAACTTGACACTTAAGTTCCATAGATAATAAAAATAATAAATAATTTTATTATTATTATTTTTTTTTATAACAAACCACTTTTTTAAAACTGACTAAAAAGTATAAAATAATTTTTCATGACCCTTCTACAATTTTGAAGGAGGATTGTTAGTGGTTATGGATATATTTGGAATACTTGTAGAGAAAAACGTGGGGCGCAGCCAGTAAATAATACACGTGGACAACTCGGATGAATTCACAGCTAATTTCAGTGAATCGGAAATGAGATTCACTGTAATTTAATTTATTTACTCCTCCTTAACTATCATACATTGCCTGCGCCCCACGTTTTTCTGTCCAAGTATTCCAAATATATCCATAGCCACTAACAATCCTCCCTCAAAATTGTAGAAGAGTCATTAAAATTATTTTAAACTTTTTAGTCCGTTTTAAAAACGTGGTATGTTAAAATAAAAAAATATATATATTTATTATTTTCTGTTTTTTAGTCTTATGTCCGGGTGAAAGATTTCAATAGGTTCTGTATATATTGATGAGACTCTGACAGGGACATATGTAGGAAATTCCCAATGCATTTCACATCCAGTTTAGCTGCAAATGTCTGAAATTCAAAATATTACCTCTTATTACCTATAATAGTTCTATTAGTCTTGTAACTCGGAAAATCAAACTAAAGAAGTAAACAAAATGTATTATATATTTTTTTATGGACATTAATTAAAGCAATACAATGTCAGATCCTTCTCCATTACAAATTGTAAATGTATCATAAATTTATGGTGGTGAAGGTCGTGTTTGACGTATTCTTCCAATCTCCGTCATGGCATGTTCATTGCAAGGTGTTTCGCCAGTGATTTTTGAGCAATCGAGCTCATTTTTTTTATTTGATTTATTATTATACTTTTCAGTTCGTTTTAAAAACGTGGTATGTTAAAAACATTGTTTATTTGTTTTAGTATTAATCCAATAACTCTCACAAGTCATGAAAAATTTGCCTCATCCTACTTCAATATTCCGGTTACCATTCAAAAGCGATAACGCCAAAATCTATATTGGCCAATTTTTATTTGTTTAAATAACTATTGTTTAAACAAATGTAGAGACAAGAAACCAACTGAATATTGTATTTTCATCCAATTCTGACCTATGTTTAAAATTTCAGGTCTCTAGCTTATCGGGAAGTTAGTTTAAACTCGATTGCAAAATTCCACCCGTACAGACTGACAGATATGACGGAAACCGAACTAATAAAAACGTGGTAAAAATAGAATTTATTTTCATTCTTTTATGGTGAATCAAGACAAAATAGCGGAATATCAGAAGAATATTAATCTTCTGGATATAACCACTTCATTCCACAATGCAATGTAATTAAAATGTTTATTGCCATCCGTTGCAACTCGATCAACTGTTGTTTTGTTATCACACAACATTGAAACAATTTGGTAGTTGTGCTCAATCAGTTTATGTGTGATATCTAAAACCGAAACAATGGATTTTTCAATTGTACAATTGAAATGTTGTTCTTGGGCTATTTCTTTTGAAAATTAATATGAAGAGATAATGTGCTTTCAAAGAATCTACCTAAATGTAGTTCCCCCATCAAGAAAATCAATTCATAAATGGAAAACTACGCTCCTAGAAACAGGATCAGTTTAAAAGAAATATGATAGATTTAATAACACACCAAATGAAGAGGATGTTCTAGTTCACTGAAATTTTCTAATTCATGTTAGTTTATTTAAACTGTCTCAATTTACTTAGAAAAGTTGACTTCACTAGTGGGATACCAAACTCGTCAGTTCAATGGTATGTCAAGGAAAAAATAGTTCACTGATTGGTGGAACATCACCCAGACAAATGAGTGAAATTTTGTTCAAAAGTAATTGAAAAGGTTGATGAAGATGCCAATTGGTGTGAAGGAATTGCATTCTCAGATGAAGCTACATTTTACCGAACAAGATCTGGAAACAGACATAATTGTAATTATTATTACAAACGAAATCCACATATCGAAAACGAAGAGAGCTTGAAATCAAAGGGTATTTGGGCATCCGTTACCAAGGATAGTGTTTTATAGTATAGAATATTCTATCAGACAATGACTTCAGACAGATGCGCATTAATATTAACTGATCACATAATTACTCATCTTTTTCAGCCGGTGATGAGGAACTTTTTCCAACAGGAGAGCTCATTATAATAATATGGCCAAGGTAGTTTATGATCAAGATATTTCCAACCATTGGACAAAAAGTGACAGTAACTTCATGAACTGGCCTTCATTATCCTCAGACTTGATGGTTCGTGATTTTTCCTGAGGCCTTTTGAAAGGAAAATTAATTATCAACCTATAGCAACAGGTGATGAATTAATCAGGTTAATTGAAGAGGAATTACTGTTGATACATCGGAAATTTTCCAAAACGCTTATGACTCTTTGTTTCGTTGCTATCAATGCAACCTTATGGTCATCAATTTCAATAAAGATCAAATTTCGATTAGTAATAATTTATTACTTTTATTTTTCGTTACTTTTCTTTATTAAGTTTTACACATTTTAATGTTATCTGTAAATCAACAATTTGTAATGGGTATGTAAATAAAATCATCATTTTGGTGGAAACGTACGATTATTTTCTTATTCCGCCATTTTGTTTTTATTGACCATACAAAAATGTAACTCAAGAGTACTTTTTTACATAACTGTAAAATAACAAGTTTGTAGAGTGTGTCCGGCATATTAATTAAAAAATACCGACCTCTTCATGGATTGCATATACACATTTACGAGGCCCGTTAAAGCCTGGACGGCGTAATAAGGTAAAGTACACAAAATTACGAGGTTCAAAAACTTGCGTAAATGTTGTTTTCCAAGAAATCAACTTTTGGGCTTAGAGGATCTTCTTGTATTAGTTAGTGATATGGAACTGGGTAAGTACCACGATGACGTCCATTAACTTGTTTTTAATTCCAGTAATGTTATTCCACTCAATAACTTAATGAAAATATTTTAAAAGTAAAACAACTACAACTACGATATAAAACTATGGAAATGGAAATAGGCCTACCTTAAATGGCCTGAATAAAGTGTGGTAGACTTCTTCCAGTTCACAATCAAATTTCACAGGTCTCATTTGGTAGAGAACGTAAATTAGTTGGAAGCAGTTGAGTAAAGTAAAGCATAGGTTCCAGATGAAGACATCAGGTGCGCATACTATACTCCAGGCCCATATAGAGAATAAAACATATCCTGAAAAATAAAAGTAATTAGTGAACGTCTCAGAAAGAGGGGTATATCATTTATCCAGGTTGATGATAGCTAATAATTTTTACCTCCGTTATTCGGTTGATCATGGCGTCATGAAAACAGAAAACGTTATTTTCGATATGCAATCCGTCAGACCTCGTTGTTTGTTGTCTTCTGTACGTAAGCACGATAGCGGCAACAAAAATTAAGATAGCAACATGAAATTGTGTATTGGGGACTATAGTGTGCTCGTATAGAACCTTTTTAAATTCAGAAAAATCTAATTATTATTGTCAAAACTGGCGGTCATCCATCCGATGTCAAAAAAGTAGTGATATACACAATTTACGAGGTTCAAAAAACCTGTTTAACAACTTCTTAAAATATACTTGCCTACTAGATAAGAGCTCTTGATCTACCAATACAATTAATTATAATATTTCCTACAAGGACCAAGAAACCAACTTAGAGGATCTAACTGCTTGTACGGGCTGGTTAAGTACCATGATGGCTGCCATAACATGTGTTTTATTTCATAACACACGCGAAGTATAGAGGAATCTATATAATGGAACAGAGTTTTTCTTCAATATATCCTTACGGTACTATGAGCCGAAAACAAGTTATTTTGGAATCATGTCGTCTTGCAGTGCTTTAAAACACAAACTAGTTGACAGATTTTTATGAAATTTAGTATATGTGTATATGTTGACTATGTTTACGTAAATCTTAATATATTTTTTCATTTATACGTTGTACCTAAAAATATTTATTGCCACAACAACTATAAACACAAATTATTATTATTATTTTAATAACCAAATGAATGAAAACAATTTTCCCACAAAAAAAAAAAAAAAAAAAAAAAAAAAAAAATTCAGTTTATTCGTACAACACAAATACCAGATGAAGTTTCAATGACCAAGTAATCATCTTCAGATGATATATGCACACAAAACCCTATTAACAGTGGACAGATTCTTACTGTTTTTCTACCATATGGAGCAAATATAGATGCCAAATTTCAATAAAACCTAAAACGAGAAAATTGTTACAAAATTAGTTTCAGGTCTTACAATTGTTTGAGAGTTAAATAGTTTTTCCTCTTTTTTTTGTGTTGTTTCTTTCCCCCATTGCTAATACACAATACAGTTATATAAAACATAATAATGTATAATACATAGTACAATAAAGTACACTCTGTAGAGTTTGTTTGTATGTAGCAGCTGAGGATGATGATTTAGTCATTGAAACATCGTCTTGTGATTATTTTTTTAAAATTGTTTTTTCATTCCTTTGGTTATTAAAAATTCCACAAGTGTAGCTAATTGCAGTTGATTATAAATTTGGTTATATATATATATATATATATATATATATATATATATATATATATATATATATTTCTTGTACAATTTTTGTCTTACAGTGGTAATTGGCATAAGAAAACACCCACTAAAGTTTTTTCAAAGTTACTCAAACGTATGCTCTAAAGATCCAATCAAACCGTATTGGTCACCATCTCCCCCCTAAATGGCATTCTTGAGTTATCGTTAAAATAAAAAAAATTGGCCGTGAAAAACCAAAAAAATGTGCTCTACCAATTTGGATAAAATTTTAGTCAAATATGAAGATTAAAGAATCAAACACGTGGAAAATTAAAAGTAAATAATATAATTATTGTTTAATAATAAATGTTAAAGAACAAAACCAGAAGTCGTTAAATCTCAATTTAATCAAACGTGACTTCAGTAGATGATGTGTTTATGGCAAGAGCGAAACAAGATTATAAGAATATATAAATATTTTTGCATATACAATATCCCAGTTCATTTTCTCTTTTTGTTGGACTACTTACCGAAATAGAATTTTTGATAACAATTATTTATATTTATTTTTGGTGATGGATGAGTGAGAAAATTCGTAGCAGTGTTTTTACACTGTTTATTTAGTTGTGTGTCTAATATATGTTTTGTAAGTTATTATTAGAAATTTAGCCTTACACTATTCAAAGGTTGCTTAAAAAATGGAACTCCTAAGGTTTCTCTTTCGTTAAACAGTTACTTACCTACTGTCAGGAGTGAATGCATGAAAACTATGCCATATTTGTTGGTGGGTGAAGAGTAAGATAGAATACAGCACACGTTGGCTAACTGGAATACAAGATGCTGTGTCTGTCTCCATTCTTCACACCAGCCGAGGCTATCTGGAATTAATTAAGATTATAATGTTTTACTTTCTGACAATACCTAGTAAAGAGAAATTTATGAGGAAAACTTAAGTCGAGTTTCTGTGTATATCTGTTTTAATGTCACGTGAGTTCACAAAAGTGGATTTTAAAATGATTTTTTGTTTAGTGATCCACAGCTCAAACTTATTTTCATCAAATTTTGCTTATATCTTGTAAAGTTAAAAAAAAAAAAAAAAAAAACTTTAGATAGATTAAAATTAGCTTTCACAAGAAAAATACGTACAAAATTATTAATTTCTCATAACCGGATCTTACAATTTTGAACAAATTTTGCTTAAGGGTAGTTTTTAATAACTCAAACAAAACGTATTGGTCGCCATCTATCCAAAAATGATCGTTCGTGAGTTATCAGTCAAAAACACAAATAAACAAAAGTCGTGCTTGGGGCTGCTATAAGAGACTTAAGTTTTCAATATCGGTTGTACAGATTTCGTTCAAATTTTAGCGAAAAGTGTAGATTAATCATCAAAAACCATGTGAAAAATTACAAATACAAAATATGACTGCTCAGGAAAAATGAGAAAAAAAGAACCTTGACAGAGCTTTCATTAAAAACTGAATTTTAATCAAATAATGTTGTCACTGAGGACATGATATTGACACAAACGAAGCAAGTTTTAAGCTATATTTAAATTTTTTTAAATAGTTTTTTTCATGTTTCATTTTCACTTTTTGAGTGACAAGAATCAAACTAATATTTTTGGTAAAAAATTATTTTCGGTGGTTTTTTCTTAAGAAAGGTGAGCTAGAGAGATTTTAAAATATTTTTTCATCCTTTCTTATGAATGTTGATTCCTTCATTATTTATGAATGTTGTTTTGTAAAACATCGGTAATTTCTTTTCCTTTCATCATTATCACAGAAGAAAGAAAATAATGTAAACTAAAGACTCCTAATTCTCGGACAGTCTAATAGCTTCTTTGTTGGTAGAGAATAATAATAGTAGAAGAAAGATTTGATAGGAAAGATGAAAATTGAGGGATGTAACCCAAGGCTACACGAAACAAGTGTATCAACGTGGGTCGCTCAGGGTTGCACATCCGTACACCTTAAAAATGAGCTACGATGATATTTGTTGTGATCCTTTTTCTCGAACTGAATAAGTATATTCGATTATATTATAATTCACAAGTCGCACTAAAACACATAAAATTATATCGTACAACGAGTAAAGTGTTTTAACCAGATTAATTATTTAACAATATTATTTTAGAATTTTTCAATTACAAAATATACAAAATGAGTATCCTATAATTAATTAATCTCGAGCTTTGAAGTTACATAGTCTGTAACTCTTTCCTCGGCTATTTTTACAATACTTTTGAATTTACAACATAAATTAAAACTATCTTAAAACTAATGAGAGGTGTGAAATGGTAGTGATGGATAAGTGATGGGTGAATATGATAAAAACTTAATGGTGGATTCAGTTTAAAAAATTGTATTTATATGGTTTGTGTTAATTAAAACTCTTTCCTTCACAGTTTTGAGTTTGTTTATATGACCTGTAATGAATGTTGAGAGAGTTGTAATTTTCTTACGTTAATTTTGTGATATTAAATTTATAACGTTAAATGAATTACATTGAAGAAGAATAAATTATATATTTCACTCACCACTGGTTCTAATCTGGAAGAATAAATTTTAATTACTTAAGTGTGTTTCATTACCGAAAAAATTATTTAAAATAGTCTACTTAATTTTCCTGGATCTATAACAATAATGTTGCCTATTTCGATGTTTTGAATACATCCCCCCCTTCATCCTAGTGACTTCCTTTTCCTCCCAAGTGATAGTTTTTCTTTCTCTCTTTTTTAAAATTCGTGACATATGTTAATTTTGTTACTGTTCATTTTCGACAAATTATATTATATGGAGATACAAAATATGAATGCATTTTATATCTACTGTGGTATTGGTTTTGATGAAATGAAAATGTTTCTATTGGTGATAATGAACATGTGTAATTGGGTGATTTTTATGTTATGCATCTATGATTTTATAACTTTGGAGTTTAGATGTCGATAACCACAACACTCATTGACTGTACACTAACTTGTAGGCACAACACCACGTCACTTAGTCAACCATTAGTTCGTTTTCGTGATTAATGGCACACTTGTACGCCATTTAGTCGCCACCATTCTTTGTTTTAGAGTCTAATGGCACAACTGATACTTTGTCTAGACTCAATATGATGAACTTGTGGATATTTTGTACACCTGAGACTTGATTGAATTCGCACGAGATGAAAGAGTTTTAAAAACATTTGTAAAGCAAGTTTTTAGGGTTCCTTATCATTCGTTTTAAAAGCTTTTAGATTTTTTTTAAACGTTTAAAGATTACTAAAACGTTTAAGAACTGATCATAAGTATAAACAACACAATCGTTTTAGTATTTCAATTCTTTTTAAAACACTGATACACATAATTAGTATTTAAAAGATGCCAAAAATATGTGCTTGTGGTTCAATAACCGGGAGACCATCTGGAATGTTTAAATACATCGATAAATCTTTTGTAATCCAAATATAGCTACTGTCGTGATATTATGAGCGACATATTAAAAAGAAATAAACATAAATAATTAATAACAAAACATCACAGGGGGAAATAATAACAAGTTGATTGGCCTCATCATGGTTCTTACCCAGTCACATAGTATAATGTAAACCAAACAGATCCTCTAAATGTAATCTCCAAAAGTTTGTTTATTGGGTATATAGGAACTGTTAAATTGTATTGGTTGATGATTAGAGTCTTACCTAGTAGGACTAAAATTTTAGTTTAAATGAGTTTTAGGTTATCGTTAATTAGACATTGTGCATATCAGTACTTTCTATATGTCGGTTTGGCCGTAACGAGCTTTGTTTAAACACACTTTGATTTTGTCAATGTCTCGGCTCTTACGGGCAAGGTGCCTTCAATCGATAAGCTCGTGTCGTGACTAGGCACTGTTTGATCTTGTAACTATACGCATATCACATTTCCTTGCGAGTTGAGGTTTCGAAATTACATTTGCTATTTGTCATTGTAGAGAATTGATAAAGTTATATGCAGAAGTGAAATATACAAATTTTTACCTAATTTTTAGTGTTTAAAAGTAATAATGTAATAAAAAAAAACTGTTTAAAATAACCGCCATTACGACGTTATTATTTTCTAAATTTCATTAAAGTTTTACATCATTCTACACCAGCATATTATAGTCCTCCATACCGAATTTCATGTTCCAATTACAATCTATCTTCCTATTTTTGTGGCTACCATCGTGCTTACTTTCAGATGTCAACGACTTGTCGAAAAATACTTTTTATGTTTCCTGAGTCCATGACACTTGGTCAGATAAAAAACAAAGGTAGACATAGAAATAAACGAATTTTCAATTTTACAAAAGAGAGTCATTTTGCGACGAATGTTTTGGCGTTAGGAATTTTGAAGCTACTTTATTGAAAATAAAACAATTCTAAATAACCAAAATTACAAGACAAAGGAAAAGTGCACAATGATCTGACCTATTGGATGAAGGGGGATGTTTTCGAAAGCAAGGTGTACACAATATGCTTCTAAAGGGGTGATGGGTTAAGATTTGTTATTTAAGTTGGAAGTATGGTTTATTCGAAAATAATCTATTGATTTCCAATCATTCCACGTTATTGAGTTTGTTACTTTTTTGTTCCATGTCTGGAAGTTTAACATTTGACTTAGGATTAAAATTATGTCCTGTGTCTAATAAACGATTTACAAAATTTGATTTATAATTGCCATACTTCCAACTATGTACGTGTTCTTTAATTCTATTTTTAACTGTCCTACCGGATTGACCTCTGTCAGAGGTAGATTTTTTTGATTAACAAACTTTCCTTATACTTTGTAGACTGGGTAAGTTAAATAAAGTGTTTTAGCATCTATTTGCAGTTGTGTAATCGCAATGGTAGTAATAATAGTATTCACGTTGAATTATATAAATCCTGAATTTCTGATGGCAACATTATCTGAAAAACTAACCACTACCCCCCGGTGGGCTTCGATGGTTGACAGTATGTTCCCAAAAATAACGGTTTTAGAGTTATTGCACACAAAAAGGAACCATTGAAGTAGTACCAAAGTTCGAATAACTCAAAATAAGTGGTTTCTGTAAATTTTGGTTCTGCCAATAGCAGATCTTCCTTCTTGATTGATTTTATATAATCAATAAGTCGTACATGTAAGGTAAATGTGAAAAGAATAGAGACTTGATTGGAAAAATGAAAGAGAGGAATATAACCCAATATTAGGTGAAGGAACATACAGATCCAGCTATTTTACCTCGGGATTGCTACACCTGTACTTATTATATATCAGCCATGGGGGGGGGTGACACAACAATATGCATAACCCAAGAAGTAACACTACAATCCCAAAGCTACTGTAGAGATACCACTCGCATAAATAAAATGAAGTTAAATGGTTAAGGTAGCTTGTTCATTTATTTATGATTATATTTCCTATTCATTGGGATTATAAAGGCAGTTTTTTTCCATCGATGTGTATCCTTCTAAGAAAGGTGACTACCTAAACTGAAAAAAAAAACAATTTTTTTTACCTCAATCTCAATGATTGTTGGGCCTCGTTGGCGGGTGCTACAAACATAAGCGATTCATTTACTGTTATATTTGACTCTATTTCACATTGACGTATTATAAAAGTTACATTAAGGTTACAACAAAGTTCATTGGAAACCACAGGGAATAAAGCACTGTAACTGTTGTGTTAACAATACAACTTTTGTAACCTTGTGGAAATCGACAAAATGCAACTATATAAATGAAAACATCTGAAAGTAGCAGTGAGAAGGCCTCAAATAATAATTTCCTGTGAGTGAATTATAAGAAATTAAATTCAGTTTACTTACTTATACACTATAAGAAGTATAGGATGTGTTTGGTAACACATTTTAATCTCAGTTTTTTTACTGGTATACCCGTCATTCTTTATATGTAAGCACAATAGCGGTCATAAAAATTTTATGAAAACATGAAATTCAGTATAAGAGACTATATAAACCTATTGAAATTCAGAAAAACGGAATTGAAAATGTCAACATGGCGGATATTTTGAAAGTTTTTATTCATATCTTGTGTGTTATTCATCTTATAACACAGTAAACTAAATACAAATTTGTCGTTTTCAAATTTACGTGGCACCTCTCTACAATGAGAAATAGAGAATTTAATTTGTAACCCTGACCTCTTAAGAAAATGTGATATTCGTATAGTTACGAGATCGGGCACTGTTGAGTCACCGACACGAGCGTAGCGAGCGGCGTCTCCTTTACATATGTATAGCTTTGTTGCTCACAAGGGAAGAGAGTTTAGTCTTTTTAATACATAAATAAAGAAATTATTGATATACAAAATTACCGGCAAACAAACTACTGGATAAGACCTATTGATCTACCAATACAATTTAACATTTCTTAAAACGCCCAAGAAACCAACTTTTGGGCATTACAATAGGGCTGGGTAAGTAACATGATTGCGGCATAAACTTGTTTCATTTTAATATTTACGCCTTGTACACTTTATTTTATTTAATACTTCACACTTTGTGTTTATTCGTAGTAAGACACAAGTTTAGTGTCAGTAGTATTGTGTTGTAACATCTATTTAACCTCTTATTCTTCATTTGTCACACACAGTCATTACATTAAACTCGTAGACTCCTAACTGATCAATTTGATGGTTTTTTTGACGTTGTCAAATTTCAATTTTCCACAATAAATACTTTATTTGAAACAAGATGACGTTTCAGTGACTATATCGTCATCTTTAGGTGTTAAACAAACATTTTTGGATCAGTTCAGTTTCAACTATAGATTTAAAATTTTTCCTCGTTTGAAGGGGAAAACATTTTGATCATCATCGCCTTGTAAGAAAAAGAAGAAGAAAATAATGTACAATAAAGACATTTACCCCCTGAATAGCGTTAGGGTCGGAAGATAATAAGAGTTGGTCAAGCGAGATATGATAGTGAACATGAAAGAGAGGAATCTGTCCCAAAACATTGTGAAAAAACCTGTAGATCCAGGTGGGATCTGTCGGTATCTATAGTGAGTCCCTGAGAGATTCAACTGTAGATTACTACTTAGTTAGAAACATTGTATTGCTATAAAGTATTGCTATTGCATTGTATGTTTTTATTATGCAAAATTGTGTTTTCTTTCATTCAGTAAATTTTGCATGTAAAAAGAAGAAGGCTTTATTTCTAAAGTCTAGGCGAAATGTTTGTATTGTTATTTGTTTTAAATAAATTGATTTTATAAATTAAATAGTTTTTCTTGTTTAAAAGAAAAGTACCTCTCGTTCATCTTCGCCTTTAAAAAAATTAAAAGAGACCTTAAAACAAATATTAACCTAACCTAACCAGAGCATAACCTAACCTAATCTTAGCCCTCGAATACTATAATAGCGTTGGAAAAGAACAAGTGTTGATGAAGAGGGTGATCTTATAAAAGAGAGATCTTACCCAAGCTAGGACCCCAGGAAGTAACAAACATGTATATTCACTAAAGTGAACCTCTGATGGAAACATTAATTTCATAAAAATATTATTTTTGTAACTGTATATACATATATTCATTGTCTCTTCTAGTCACGCTTAGTTTTGTAATGTGAAGTCATTTCCAGATTCACTTAACACTTTGTATAACCCAAAACCCAACTATTTTAAAAGATGAGATTTGTTTAGATTTTGTGAATCAAAGTCTCAACATGAGAACAGTTTGAATTAGTAAAAGTAATTAAAACCACGTCATTGGGTAATGTCATGTGACGAAATCCTTAAATTTATAATATTACAAGATCACTCACAATGTAAATCACAGAAAAAGACATTTACTGCCCGTGACTTGGTACCACGTAGTAACGTTTTGAGTGGCCGCCATTTTAAAAATGAAAATTTAAAAAAATAACTTGCACGTAAGAGTTCAGCCTAGAAAACATATTCTTAAATATCATTACGTCTTTAAAAAAATAAATACAAAAAGACATCTAGCCCTCTAAGGGAGGGAGGAATGCTCGAATATACTACGAAAGATTGATTTTGAATGAAGGCCTATATTCTTCAGAAGTTTAGGTTAGGTTAGGTTCTACATCATAACGTATTATTAAAGGCCATAGAATTTACTATTTGTTTTTTATTCTAATATATTGTTTGACTTTCACGCAAATCAATTATCAAATTAAAAAATAATTTTAGATACAATTATATAATTTTAGTCAATCATGTCTAAAACCCAAAACATAAAATTATCACGAAATGACAATTAAGATTGCACCTCCATACTTATTGTAGCTCACCTATTCCTAGATAAGTAGTGTAGTTAAAAGGTCCTTCTTCCCATGTAACATTTTCTCCTGGAAGAATTTGAACGACAGTAGCGCCCCTATCGGCTAGTATTGTAGACCGTGACATATTAATCTGGAATTAAAGTGGTAATGTAAATTGAATTTTATATAACATATATATATTTATTTTTTAAAAGTTTTACTTTCCCACTATATATTAGATAAAATTATGTGATGGCAAACAAAAATCAACGCCCAGTTTTTTGAAGATATATTCATGAGGTTAGGTTTTCTGAGATTTAAAAAAAAATTGTTTTTAGTATGACTGTGTTTGTTTTTTCAGCCAAAAGTTTTAGTATATTTTGATTAAATATTAGAAAATTGTACTTTCTAAGGATCCATGCAAAAAAATTTGGTCGTCTTCTTTCAAAATTAGAAAAAAATCACGTTACCTAAATAATTTGGATTAAAGAAAAATGAAATATATCTGCCACACCATTAGTTTTAATAAAATATTCTGCCATTTTTTATAACCAATAAGAAGTAATGTTCAAAAACCTAAAAATTCTAAAAATGAATATTTATTTATTCATTTCTTCACTTATGTTTGTTACACATGAAACATGTCATATGTCATGGATTACATAATTATCCTACATTATAGTAATTATTATAAAAACGTACAAATACATAAATTAACACAAATATATCTACAATAATAACTAAATAATACAGCATATTAAAATATCTACCTACAAAGAATAAGTTCTTCCTGACTCCCGCAGACTGATTTTAGGTACTTCTGTAGGCCTAAAGGTAAAAAGTTTACTTCCATAGAGTAAAAAGTTTTTTTTTTCTCTAAGAGTAGCACTTGAATGAACTCTTGTACACCTGAGTAAATCTAGTAAAGCAAATAACACGAAGGTATAAACGATATTCTTAATTTTCATAGCTATTGACACATAATGTTTGTCCTGTTTAAGGAGTTGGTTTATAACTGCTACAGTTTATACACATTAAAACCAACTTCACGTTGAATGATCTTCATAAAATACTTAACCACTACAGGTTGTATATACTGGATACATGCACAGCCTTGAATATTATACAGTTCAGTTAAAAGAAGGAATGCTAATTCTAATTCTAATGGCAGTGCATCTGACCCATGACAAGGGCTTGGCAAGTTTCCAGTATTACTAGTAACAAGTCATACAATTAGTTTATGGTCAGTTTATTGTGCTTGCATGTAACTTGTGTGCATAGACTACTTAATATGCATGGAATTATCAGTGTAATGGTATTAAATTTGTATGAACTATAGTTAGGTATTATCGTTCCTTGACATGAAATGCGAAGGTTATAAGTTTTTCACGACTTTGATTAAATTAACAAAATATCCAATAAATGTTTTAAATAATGGGTGAACAAATCGATCTCAAATTGTTAGCGGGTATGAAATCACCTGAAACTAAAATTGTATTTTTTTTAATACGTTCTTTTTCTTGATGTTTAAATTTGATATCGTCATCGCTTTATTAAAAAAAGAACATACAATAAACACTCATAACCTCGAATAATTTAATAGCATCAGAGTCGGAAGAGAATGAGAGTGGGCCAAGAAAGTCTTGGTATAGCTTAGAAAACATATTCTTAAATATCATTACTTCTTATAAAAAATAAATTCAAAAAGACATCTAGCCCCCTGAGGGTGGGAGGGAAGGATGCTCGAATAGGGAAACTACGAAAGGTTGATTTTGAATGTGTAAGATGAAAGGTCCTAACCCAATAATACATAGTAAAAAGTGTACATCCAGCTATTTTCCCTACGGATTAGGAGCTACACTTGAGTAAACTTTGATCAAAATTATTAAACCGAACTTGAGAATATTGAATGTTTTATGGAGAAAAAAGTCCTAAGAGATAACAATAAACATAAGTACATTCCTAATTGATTAAAATCGACCTTTGTGTTTAGGCTGTAAATCAGTCAGAGGGCCAGCCAGATATTATTCCAAAAAACTTCTTTTTTCTTTTATTCGGGAACCTCACAATGGATACATATATAAAAATCTTCAAAATACAATATATTACCCATCAAATTGTTATGTATTCAATGAGATTGGTTTGATAGGCAGATATTTATTAAATCCGAAGGACCAATTAATTTTAAAGTGAATTAATAAAAATTTGAATTCATTTGTAAAATTAAGAACAAAGAAAATTAACAAATAAAAATGTGACATATGATGGATAACATAGATGTGCCATACCTTTGAAGGTCTAGCTGCCTGTTGTGTCTTTGGTGTGTGAAAGTCCGGTACAAGATATATATATATATATATATATATATATATATATATATATACAACAGTTTATGCTGGTTTCGTTTTTTAATTATGATTTTTTTAAATTAGGAGTTCTTTTATAAACACTCTGTATTTCACCACAATGTCACATTAATAAAATAGTACATAATTGAGCACAAGAAAGAATAAACTAAAATCACCTGTAGGTTTGATCACTCACAAATATAATATGTCTTTTGTGTTGAGCGTGCGTTTGTTCATGACGAGACAAAGAGCGACATGAAACGGGAAAGCGAACGAAAGTTAAGTATTGTGCGTTGTTACACAGCGAGCGACAAAGACAAAGAAATAGTGCATGGGTGCAGTGCGAACGACAAGCATAAGTCGTGAAGCGAGATTAAACATAAAAATGAATTAATCGAGAAGCGTTCTCTATAAGAAGAGACAAACCTACGAATGTAATGAAGTATGCACACGGAGTCGTTGCTTTACTTGCAAAGCTAAGACTCATTCGTCCAGTTTATTGGCCAATCTAAGACTCATTCGTCCAGTTTAGTTGCAAAGCTAAGACTCATTCGTCCAGTTTATTGGCCAAGCTAAGACTCATTCGTCCAGTTTAGTTGCCAAGCTAAGACTCATTCGTCCAGTTTATTGGCCAAGCTAAGACTCATTCGTCCAGTTTAGTTGCAAAGCCAAGACTCATTCGTCCAGTTTATTGGCCAAGCTAAGACTCATTCGTCCAGTTTAGTTGCCAAGCTAAGACTCATTCGTCCAGTTTATTGGCCAAGCTAAGACTCATTCGTCCAGTTTATTGGCAAAGCTAAGACTCATTCGTCCAGTTTAGTTGCAAAGCTAAGACTCATTCGTCCAGTTTATTGGCAAAGCTAAGACTCATTCGTCCAGTTTATTGGCCAATCTAAGACTCATTCGTCCAGTTTATTGGCCAAGCTAAGACTCATTCGTCCAGTTTATTGGCAAAGCTAAGACTCATTCGTCCAGTTTAGTTGCCAAGCTAAGACTCATTCGTCCAGTTTATTGGCCAAGCTAAGACTCATTCGTCCAGTTTATTGGCAAAGCTAAGACTCATTCGTCCAGTTTAGTTGCAAAGCTAAGACTCATTCGTCCAGTTTATTGGCAAAGCTAAGACTCATTCGTCCAGTTTATTGGCCAATCTAAGACTCATTCGTCCAGTTTATTGGCCAAGCTAAGACTCATTCGTCCAGTTTATTGGCAAAGCTAAGACTCATTCGTCCAGTTTAGTTGCCAAGCTAAGACTCATTCGTCCAGTTTATTGGCCAAGCTAAGACTCATTCGTCCAGTTTATTGGCAAAGCTAAGACTCATTCGTCCAGTTTAGTTGCAAAGCTAAGACTCATTCGTCCAGTTTATTGGCAAAGCTAAGACTCATTCGTCCAGTTTATTGGCCAATCTAAGACTCATTCGTCCAGTTTAGTTGCAAAGCTAAGACTCATTCGTCCAGTTTATTGGCCAAGCTAAGACTCATTCGTCCAGTTTAGTTGCCAAGCTAAGACTCATTCGTCCAGTTTATTGGCCAAGCTAAGACTCATTCGTCCAGTTTAGTTGCAAAGCTAAGACTCATTCGTCCTGTTTAGTTGCAAAGCTAAGACTCATTCGTCCAGTTTATTGGCCAATCTAAGACTCATTCGTCCAGTTTAGTTGCAAAGCTAAGACTCATTCGTCCAGTTTAGTTGCAAAGCTAAGACTCATTCGTCCAGTTTATTGGCCAAGCTAAGACTCATTCGTCCAGTTTATTGGCCAAGCTAAGACTCATTCGTCCAGTTTAGTTGCAAAGCTAAGACTCATTCGTCCAGTTTAGTTGCAAAGCTAAGACTCATTCGTCCAGTTTATTGGCCAATCTAAGACTCATTCGTCCAGTTTAGTTGCCAAGCTAAGACTCATTCGTCCAGTTTATTGGCCAAGCTAAGACTTATTCGTCCAGTTTAGTTGCAAAGCTAAGACTCATTCGTCCAGTTTAGTTGCAAAGCTAAGACTCATTCGTCCAGTTTATTGGCCAAGCTAAGACTCATTCGTCCAGTTTAGTTGCAAAGCTAAGACTCATTCGTCCAGTTTATTGGCCAATCTAAGACTCATTCGTCCAGTTTAGTTGCCAAGCTAAGACTCATTCGTCCAGTTTATTGGCCAAGCTAAGACTCATTCGTCCAGTTAAGTTGCAAAGCTAAGACTCATTCGTCCAGTTTATTGGCCAATCTAAGACTCATTCGTCCAGTTTAGTTGCAAAGCTAAGACTCATTCGTCCAGTTTATTGGCCAAGCTAAGACTCATTCGTCCAGTTTATTGGCCAAGCTAAGACTCATTCGTCCAGTTAAGTTGCCAAGCTAAGACTCATTCGTCCAGTTTAGTTGCCAAGCTAAGACTCATTCGTCCAGTTTATTGGCCAAGCTAAGACTCATTCGTCCAGTTTAGTTGCAAAGCTAAGACTCATTCGTCCAGTTTATTGGCCAATCTAAGACTCATTCGTCCAGTTTATTGGCCAAGCTAAGACTCATTCGTCCAGTTAAGTTGCAAAGCTAAGACTCATTCGTCCAGTTTATTGGCCAATCTAAGACTCATTCGTCCAGTTTAGTTGCAAAGCTAAGACTCATTCGTCCAGTTTATTGGCCAAGCTAATACTTATTCGTCCAGTTTATTGGCCAAGCTAAGACTTATTCATCCAGTTTATTGGCAAAGCTAAGACTCAATCGTCCAGTTTATTGGCCAAGCTAAGACTTATTCGTCCAGTTTATTGGCCAAGCTAAGACTCATTCGTCCAGTTTATTGGCCAAGCTAAGACTTATTCGTCCAGTTTATTGGCCAAGCTAAGACTCACTCGTCCAGTTTATTGGCCAATCTAAGACTCATTCGTCCAGTTTAGTTGCCAAGCTAAGACTCATTCGTCCAGTTTATTGGTCAATCTAAGAATCATTCGTCCAGTTTAGTTGCCAAGCTAAGACTCATTCGTCCAGTTTAGTTGCCAAGCTAAGACTCATTCGTCCAGTTTATTGGCCAAGCTAAGACTCATTCGTCCAGTTTAGTTGCAAAGCTAAGACTCATTCGTCCAGTTTATTGGCCAATCTAAGACTCATTCGTCCAGTTTATTGGCCAAGCTAAGACTCA
The DNA here is from genome assembly GCA_963513935.1 of Aphrophora alni. Classification (NCBI taxonomy): domain Eukaryota; kingdom Metazoa; phylum Arthropoda; class Insecta; order Hemiptera; family Aphrophoridae; genus Aphrophora; species Aphrophora alni. The sequence goes on along the minus strand of OY740775.1, from coordinate 48,669,152 downwards.
TTCGTCCAGTTAAGTTGCAAAGCTAAGACTCATTCGTCCAGTTTATTGGCCAATCTAAGACTCATTCGTCCAGTTTATTGGCCAAGCTAAGACTCATTCGTCCAGTTTATTGGCCAAGCTAAGACTCATTCGTCCAGTTAAGTTGCCAAGCTAAGACTCATTCGTCCAGTTTATTGGCCAAGCTAAGACTCATTCGTCCAGTTAAGTTGCAAAGCTAAGACTCATTCGTCCAGTTTATTGGCCAATCTAAGACTCATTCGTCCAGTTTAGTTGCAAAGCTAAGACTCATTCGTCCAGTTTATTGGCCAAGCTAAGACTCATTCGTCCAGTTAAGTTGCAAAGCTAAGACTCATTCGTCCAGTTTATTGGCCAATCTAAGACTCATTCGTCCAGTTTATTTGCAAAGCTAAGACTCATTCGTCCAGTTTATTGGCCAAGCTAAGACTTATTCGTCCAGTTTATTGGCCAAGCTAAGACTCACTCGTCCAGTTTATTGGTCAATCTAAGACTCATTCGTCCAGTTTAGTTGCAAAGCTAAGACTCATTCGTCCAGTTTATTGGCCAAGCTAATACTTATTCGTCCAGTTTATTGGCCAAGCTAAGACTTATTCATCCAGTTTATTGGCAAAGCTAAGACTCAATCGTCCAGTTTATTGGCCAAGCTAAGACTTATTCGTCCAGTTTATTGGCCAAGCTAAGACTCATTCGTCCAGTTTATTGGCCAAGCTAAGACTTATTCGTCCAGTTTATTGGCCAAGCTAAGACTCACTCGTCCAGTTTATTGGCCAATCTAAGACTCATTCGTCCAGTTTAGTTGCCAAGCTAAGACTCATTCGTCCAGTTTATTGGTCAATCTAAGAATCATTCGTCCAGTTTAGTTGCCAAGCTAAGACTCATTCGTCCAGTTTATTGGCCAAGCTAAGACTCATTCGTCCAGTTTAGTTGCAAAGCTAAGACTCATTCGTCCAGTTTAGTTGCCAAGCTAAGACTCATTCGTCCAGTTTATTGGCCAAGCTAAGACTCATTCGTCCAGTTTAGTTGCAAAGCTAAGACTCATTCGTCCAGTTTATTGGCCAAGCTAAGACTCATTCGTCCAGTTTAGTTGCAAAGCTAAGACTCATTCGTCCAGTTTATTGGCCAAGCTAAGACTCATTCGTCCAGTTTAGTTGCAAAGCTAAGACTCATTCGTCCAGTTTATTGGCCAAGCTAAGACTCATTCGTCCAGTTTAGTTGCAAAGCTAAGACTCATTCGTCCAGTTTATTGGCCAAGCTAATACTTATTCGTCCAGTTTATTGGCCAAGCTAAGACTTATTCATCCAGTTTATTGGCAAAGCTAAGACTCATTCGTCCAGTTTATTGGCCAAGCTAAGACTTATTCGTCCAGTTTATTGGCCAAGCTAAGACTCATTCGTCCAGTTTATTGGCCAAGCTAAGACTCATTCGTCCAGTTTAGTTGCAAAGCTAAGACTCATTCGTCCAGTTTATTGGCCAAGCTAAGACTCATTCGTCCAGTTTAGTTGCAAAGCTAAGACTCATTCGTCCAGTTTATTGGCCAAGCTAAGACTCATTCGTCCAGTTTAGTTGCAAAGCTAAGACTCATTCGTCCAGTTTATTGGCCAAGCTAATACTTATTCGTCCAGTTTATTGGCCAAGCTAAGACTCATTCGTCCAGTTAAGTTGCCAAGCTAAGACTCATTCGTCCAGTTTATTGGCCAAGCTAAGACTCATTCGTCCAGTTAAGTTGCAAAGCTAAGACTCATTCGTCCAGTTTATTGGCCAATCTAAGACTCATTCGTCCAGTTTAGTTGCAAAGCTAAGACTCATTCGTCCAGTTTATTGGCCAAGCTAAGACTCATTCGTCCAGTTAAGTTGCAAAGCTAAGACTCATTCGTCCAGTTTATTGGCCAATCTAAGACTCATTCGTCCAGTTTATTTGCAAAGCTAAGACTCATTCGTCCAGTTTATTGGCCAAGCTAAGACTTATTCGTCCAGTTTATTGGCCAAGCTAAGACTCGCTCGTCCAGTTTATTGGTCAATCTAAGACTCATTCGTCCAGTTTAGTTGCAAAGCTAAGACTCATTCGTCCAGTTTATTGGCCAAGCTAATACTTATTCGTCCAGTTTATTGGCCAAGCTAAGACTTATTCATCCAGTTTATTGGCAAAGCTAAGACTCAATCGTCCAGTTTATTGGCCAAGCTAAGACTTATTCGTCCAGTTTAGTTGCCAAGCTAAGACTCATTCGTCCAGTTTATTGGTCAATCTAAGAATCATTCGTCCAGTTTAGTTGCCAAGCTAAGACTCATTCGTCCAGTTTATTGGCCAAGCTAAGACTCATTCGTCCAGTTTAGTTGCAAAGCTAAGACTCATTCGTCCAGTTTAGTTGCCAAGCTAAGACTCATTCGTCCAGTTTATTGGCCAAGCTAAGACTCATTCGTCCAGTTTAGTTGCAAAGCTAAGACTCATTCGTCCAGTTTATTGGCCAAGCTAAGACTCATTCGTCCAGTTTAGTTGCAAAGCTAAGACTCATTCGTCCAGTTTATTGGCCAAGCTAAGACTCATTCGTCCAGTTTAGTTGCAAAGCTAAGACTCATTCGTCCAGTTTATTGGCCAAGCTAAGACTCATTCGTCCAGTTTAGTTGCAAAGCTAAGACTCATTCGTCCAGTTTATTGGCCAAGCTAATACTTATTCGTCCAGTTTATTGGCCAAGCTAAGACTTATTCATCCAGTTTATTGGCAAAGCTAAGACTCATTCGTCCAGTTTATTGGCCAAGCTAAGACTTATTCGTCCAGTTTATTGGCCAAGCTAAGACTCATTCGTCCAGTTTATTGGCCAAGCTAAGACTCATTCGTCCAGTTTAGTTGCAAAGCTAAGACTCATTCGTCCAGTTTATTGGCCAAGCTAAGACTCATTCGTCCAGTTTAGTTGCAAAGCTAAGACTCATTCGTCCAGTTTATTGGCCAAGCTAAGACTCATTCGTCCAGTTTAGTTGCAAAGCTAAGACTCATTCGTCCAGTTTATTGGCCAAGCTAATACTTATTCGTCCAGTTTATTGGCCAAGCTAAGACTTATTCATCCAGTTTATTGGCAAAGCTAAGACTCATTCGTCCAGTTTATTGGCCAAGCTAAGACTTATTCGTCCAGTTTATTGGCCAAGCTAAGACTCATTCGTCCAGTTTATTGGCCAAGCTAAGACTTATTCGTCCAGTTTATTGGCCAAGCTAAGACTCACTCGTCCAGTTTATTGGCCAATCTAAGACTCATTCGTCCAGTTTAGTTGCCAAGCTAAGACTCATTCGTCCAGTTTATTGGTCAATCTAAGACTCATTCGTCCAGTTTAGTTGCCAAGCTAAGACTCATTCGTCCAGTTTATTGGCCAAGCTAAGACTCATTCGTCCAGTTTAGTTGCAAAGCTAAGACTCATTCGTCCAGTTTAGTTGCCAAGCTAAGACTCATTCGTCCAGTTTATTGGCCAAGCTAAGACTCATTCGTCCAGTTTAGTTGCAAAGCTAAGACTCATTCGTCCAGTTTATTGGCCAAGCTAATACTTATTCGTCCAGTTTATTGGCCAAGCTAAGACTTATTCATCCAGTTTATTGGCCAAGCTAATACTTATTCGTCCAGTTTATTGGCCAAGCTAAGACTTATTCATCCAGTTTATTGGCAAAGCTAAGACTCATTCGTCCAGTTTATTGGCCAAGCTAAGACTTATTCGTCCAGTTTATTGGCAAAGCTAAGACTCATTCGTCCAGTTTATTGGCAAAGCTAAGACTCATTCGTCCAGTTTATTGGCAAAGCTAAGACTCATTCGTCCAGTTTATTGGCCAAGCTAAGACTTATTCATCCAGTTTATTGGCAAAGCTAAGACTCATTCGTCCAGATTATTGGCCAAGCTAAGACTTATTCATCCAGTTTATTGGCAAAGCTAAGACTCATTCGTCCAGTTTATTGGCCAAGCTAAGACTTATTCATCCAGTTTATTGGCAAAGCTAAGACTCATTCGTCCAGTTTATTGGCCAAGCTAAGACTTATTCGTCCAGTTTATTGGCCAAGCTAAGACTCATTCGTCCAGTTTATTGGCCAAGCTAAGACTTATTCGTCCAGTTTATTGGCCAAGCTAAGACTCACTCGTCCAGTTTAGTTGCCAAGCTAAGACTGATTCGCCTATGTGATAAAGAAAACGTCCCTTAGCCAAGGGTGGGAGTTGGTTTGGAGTAATATGATGCTTGCCAATCAAATGTAACGTCTCTCAAAGTTGCCGGCCGTTTATTGGTGGAATAATAAGTAATGGGGGGCGGAAGGCCGGTACAGTGTTCCACGGAAACTTTGACCATACAAAGGAAAAGTCCCGTTGTAACTGAATATTCAGTTTTTAAAACAGATGACAAGAGTTGTACCTCCAAGAACACTTAATTTGAATTGACGCATAGGTTGGAAATTGAATTGGTTAACATTATCAAACACAAACTTTTTTTTTTACTTCGGCTATATAAAACAGTAAAAAGTTAAAAATTCTGGAAACGTGAAAAAATAAAATAAATAAAATACACGTTTTCATTGTGTTTTTTACTAATCTGTATATTTACTACCCAAACAGGATTTTTATAACGCTGAGTTAGTTTCAAGTTTTATACTTGAAGTGTCTGTAAAAAGGTCCAGTGGCGTAGATTTGCCGAAATTCTTCACTATTGATAGATATTCACAAAAGGCGAGGAATCACCCTTGAAGTTAATTTGTTTTCCAAGTTTAAATTGCCAAATATATTTTTATATATCTTAGCAGAGTAAATTAATACCGATAAATAAAATAATATTATTATTTAATCCATACTAATTATTACTGAGATGTAAGCCCCATTCAGAAAGAAGGCTAAGGTTATTTGTATATTGTAAAATCTTCAATATTAAGTATTATCTAACAAAATTCTGTAATATCATTGAAAATTAGATTTTAATACATTGAGCTACGATTTAAATAACCCGATTTGTAACCATTTTTATATTATTTTCTTTTACCACAACATAAAATAAACAGATAAAACAGCTGATTGGGTTCATCAGCACCAATAATTAAATTATTCTGATAATTTTTAGCTTGTACTAATATAAATAATTTGAAACAATATTTGAATCAAAAGTTTTGGCGCAAAATTTAACACATAAATTGGCTTATTCAATTATTCAATATAATTTCAGACTAATATAATAAATTTGGAACAGTATTTGACACAAAATTTGACCTACAAACAAAATGTAAAACAAAAACATAGATTAATTTTTTTATATTATTAAGGTTTTCTTTGTGGAAGATATAGAAAGAAGGAAACCCATCGTATGAACGTTTTGTGATTTAAATATAACTATTTTGAGATGTATATAAATACTACTTAAGGTTGTTTCCTTCGATTTGAATAAGTTCATTTCTACTTGCATTAGCACACTACTTTAGGTCATCAACTTTCACATTTTAACAGATATTGGTAGAACCGTTCTTTATAATATCTTTATTTTGAAAAAAAAAAAGCAAAAAAAAAACAAACAAAAAAAAACGCAAAATTTAAACAATTAATTCATAAGATTTTATCGGATATTTGCCATGATTTGAGTATACATAAAACCAAATATACGAAGTTTCGTGAGTATAAATCAACTATCGTTATCAAGTGTAAAACTTAGATCATAAAATAGGCAATGTTGGTGTTTTTCTCTTTTTTGCTCTAAGTTATACACTTTGAAAACGAGACTTAATTTATACTCTCGTAACGTCTGGTATTAACTTTTATATACCGTACATATATGATTAAGAATGTCCGAGTGAACAATGGAATTATATGAATAATCCACCATTATCAAATACTTTTAAAACCAAAATAAACATGTTAAAGATTATTTCTCAGTAAATTTTATTTTTATTTTAAATTAAATACAAATTTCCGATTGTACTATAACCTAAAACTATTACTTTCGAGTTAAAAACTCATTGATAATGACATAGAATAATTTATTTACACAGGAAAACATTTCATCGATGTTTGCCTGTAGATGTTTTCTGCCAAATTATGTAACTCAATAGCCCCATGTAAAGCTGTTTTGGGTTAACCTTCCCGATTTTTACTCAAAATTATATCTAGACTTGAAAGATAATCAAGGCCTTAGCGTCTAGTCCAATTCCTTATGCATAAATATACCAACACACGCATACATATATTTACATAAATAGATATCCATACATAGACACATTACATACATAAACATAATATGTACATTTTTATTTTGTTATATTTCATATCTACTGACCCTAAAAATTTATTCTGTATCTTCAATCGTTAATTATTATAGCTTTTATATCAAATTAATTGATGGTTTTTGTTACTCGGACATGCATTTGTATGTTAAAAAATACATGTTCTTAGGTTCCTCAATAGTTACACTTCAGAAAAATTTCATCACCATTCACATAGCCGATTTTGAGAAATTATTGCTTTTGGTTTTACTTGCTATTTCAAAATTTTCAGTCATCTAAACAACGAAAAAGTAGGCTTCGAGATGCCAAATTGTGCATTCATAACAAATTTGTATCTACTAAAATCAATCCACTCTCTTGGGAACTCCATAGAAAGGGAGTTCCAAAAAATTATTTTGGTGTTCAGGGGATCTCAAAATGGATATTTCTAAAAAAGATCTCTTTGACTCATCACATAATTTTCTCTATTCTATGTATGTGTGAAAAAATAATTGTAATACCGTGAAATATTTCAGACACTGGAGTTAACTTATGTTTTTGTTTTATTTCACGTAAATACACAAAATGTAGCCTAACCTAAATATCTAAAATTGTATATAAAAAAAATTCTACACCTCATTAATAAACACCTCACTTTACTTTTTTAACATCCTTTGAATATTATTAATTGAAAATAGAAAGAAATATTTGTTACTTACAGGTTAAAACACAAAGTTCACGTCAAATCGTAACCCATATCTTTCAGCAACCTCCATTACTTGATGTTATTGTCGAGACGCATGGATATCATCGTATTGATTATTTGTTACGCAGTTTATCGCATTGCTACTAGGTGTCGCCCATATCATGACTGTATTTAAGCACAACCTGGTGTACATACCTCACACTATTTGGTTAGCGAAAAATTCTAGATTTCTTCTCGACACGGCTATGGACAGAGTTTATCAGGTGCCGGAACAGGTTATTTCAATGAACATTTCCCAACTGTTCTGTTCACCAAAAAGAACAGTTCCCTAATCCTATTTCCAAAGAAAACTGTTCTCTGGCTATTGCTCTGAAGTACAATACATTAAAAAATCTAGTCATTCCCTTAAATAGGTTAACTATTAGGCCGCTGGTTTTGAAATCTGTGAAAACAAAATAATAAACAAATGAAAACTTAACCTAATCACTAAAAGGCAATGTTAATAAATTAATAAACAACATAAATGAAAATCTATTAACACTTATATTATTTCAGAGATACACTATATTGTAATAAAATAGGTTTTACATTGTACACAATGCACATATAAGCATCAAGGCAAAACTAGCAGGTGCAAAAAGTCAATATAATTTGAATAATAGACTACTGAATTATTGAATAGAAATTAACATTCAGACTATTCAGAGCTGAACAGGTGATGCAATTCTGTGACACTTTGATAAACTACAGAACAACTGAACACGTTAAAAAGAAGTGAGCAGAGACAATATAGCGAGAAGTGAGAGTGGGAAGTGTTAGGGATTGGGAGCAGACCAACACCGAGAACACATTTCAAACTGTTCTTCTGTTCAGTTGTTCTTCTCGCAGAGGGAAAATGTGAGCGTGGAGTCACGGCAAGGGATGCATAGGCAGGGATCAAAGAAAGGGGAATTTTAAAGAACTGTTCTCTTACTGAACAGTGTAAGTTGAGGAACTGTTCTTTCAAACCTGTTATGTTCTTTCAGAGCCATCCCTAATTATCAGCTTTGTACACAGAAAACCATTCCTGAATCCTTGTACTTATAGGAAGTAAGGTGGTTTTTAATAAGTAAGAATCTCACCTTATTGTTAAGATCGGATCTCCCTTGAAGATATTCCAATTAAAAAAAAATAAAAAATTCCGTCTTGATCGTAAGTTTAGGGTTGATTTATACCAAACAACATCTACACAGAGGATAATATGGTTAGGCGTCCCACAAGGGTCGCTTATTTGGCCTCTGCTGTTCAACAACTACATAAATGACATTCCAACACTTGAAAACACCAATGTGGTCAAATATGCAAATGATACTGCTAGATCTGCACAGTCATTGTAACCATATATACAACAGTAGGCTAAATAACTAAATACCTTGAAGCCATGGCTCACAGCTTGGAGAGTGAAAGTGAATGTGTCAAAGTGCCAGGCACTTTTGCTTTTCAAACGATTCACAATCAAACTCAACAAACTTCTAATTTTATTCAACGAAAACTTACACTGCGCGGATCATGTTAAGTATCTAGGGGTCACTATAGACAGGAAATTGACATGGTCAACCCATATAAACTACTCTTAAGAAAGCAAACATAAAGCTATTGCAGTTATTGTTCAACAAATCAAGTTCTCTTTCACTGAGAACGATTACCATGTTGGTATGTAAGTCACTATTCATGAGTATACTTACATATGCAGCTCCTGTTTGAGGACACGCTGAGGACGTCCATATCCTAAGACTAAAACTATTCCAAAACAAGGGTTTTTAGAATCGTGACTAAAACACCAATATGCACCAAACAATATGCAAAGACGTGAATGTGGCTTTTCTCAAACAATATATCCAACAAGTAGCAGTAAACTTTTACAAGGGGGCTCACTCACACATTACATCTACAGTAATTCCTCCCTTGGCAGTTACAACACAACATCTGATAAACACAGACGACTGTTGTCTCTAACCCATGGCAGACCCATCTGCTGGCCCTGTAATGCACATCACATCCTTATCAATGTGACGTCTCCTAATTGTTGTGCCTGTCAGATCTGTTTCACTAACGGTAGGTGCAACGTAGATGCACGAGACTAGACCTTCTACAGTCCGTGAGAAATGTCCTTCTAACGTATTGAAGGTGCAGAAATCAGCACGCGGTTGCCTGCAGCATGTCCTTACATGCTTATTTCAGTTTCGAGTAGGCAGGAGAAGAAGATGATGAATGTAGAGTAATTCTATATTAAAATTAAGTAACAAGGTATTTGTAGGGTAATCCCCTCCTTCACCTCCAGGGTTGCTGTAAGGTCTGTCGCGAGGTGAACCCTGCCCGGCGTGACATCACGTGACATTGAATAGATAATGTCATGATTACCTACCCTTCACTCCCACTCACACCCTACCCTAGGGAATAAACATTAAAGTTCAACATCCCTTATGAAGGCCAACATCACTGTGTAATGGAAATCATTAAATTAAGTTAGTAAACATTTAAAGTTGGAAGCTTAAATGATCTGACTACTGTTCGTATTAAATGTAATAAAGACAGTGTTCAAGCTACATTTTTGTTTTTTGACAAACTAAACTATATTTTTGTTATAGTTTATTCCTAAACAATAATTTCCTTTACTCGTAATTTGGAATTCTGTTGAGTAACCATTATAAAATAAATTAAGTCTGAGTCTTATATATCTCAAAATGGACTGTAATGATTTAAAATAAAATTTTAGTAATGTATAGCCACTAACAAAACTCATTGGTTGCCATCTCTCCACTTTGAGGGCTTTACCTTGTTCTTCGCGCGGTTACACAAAATACGTTTTCTTCTTGATACGTCTATGAAAAGAGCTCATCGGTTTCTTTCATGGAAAACCATTAGGAAAACCGTAGGAAGGAAGGTGGTTTTAGTGAGAACAATCTCACACTATTGGGAAGATCGGATGTCCCTTTGTCTCTTGAAGATTTCCCACCTCTCCTACGAAATTAAAAATAAAATTATTTCAGTAATAATGAAAGTTTGTTAAATACAAATAAAATTCAGCTTTATTTTTCATTTGACAGAAATATGACCAACACCTAATTAAATATGTGTTTAAAATTAAGATTATAAAATAACATTGAGCCAAATAATAAATTAAAAAATTGTCTGTATGTAAATTAAACAGTGCAAAAACATTGTGCAAACTTTCATCCAGACCCAAACCCAAAATTAAATAAAAACTAAACAAACTATTACTAATCGGCATCAAAATTTTCATAGCTGTAGTTGTCAATGAAATGTGATAATGGAGCATTGAACGCTGTCTTTGAAAAACATGTTGATATACAACACTTAATTAACTGTGTAAACGTGATGGACTTGTGCTTTAAACACTTCATTCAATAAAATTGAGCTCTTAAACGTTCTAGGTTCATTTTTGTTTTTCCCAATTATTCCTAATTACTTAACTTATTAATTAATATTTTGTTAGTTACAATTTTGTACACGGGTTTGTGTGATAACCATGCACATTTCACTAAAATTTGAATGAAATCAGCTCAGTATAAATTTTACAATGCACTTTCTTAAATAAACCTTCAATGCCTTGTCTGGAAAAAGGATGTAACATTTAAGATAGATTGCCACACTCAAATTGAACCTAATTCTGTATAAAATGCAGATTCATTATTTGTTCGTTTTACGTTTAATATAACTAACGCTACCTAGCGCATTTTATCTCAAACATTCCGTATTAGTTCCTCTTTATTTCATTAGATAGTACGTCTATATTGATTTGATCGTAATTTAGTAGGCCTACTATAGAAACAAGGAAGGTGGTTTTTAGAGAGGAAGAATCTGACACTATTTGGAAGATCGGATGTCTCCCTTCGTCTTTTGAAAATTTGGAAATCCCACCACTGTTACAAAATTTAAAAAAAACAAAACATTATTTATAAACAAATTGTGTAAAATCATTGCAAAAATATTCTCACCCCCCCATCCCCAAAACCAAATACAAAGGAACCAAAACCATTCGTCACCAAAAATGTCATTTCCGTAGTTTTCAGTCAAGAAATGAAACAGATCTATGTAAGCCGTCATTGAAAATATACATCTGTACATTACAGTATTTAAGTTGGTGTTAAGCTTACGTTTGTGCAATAAACGTGTCCTCATTGTAAATAGGATTTTAATAAATTGATCAAGGTTCATTTTGGGTTTTTGCCAGTTATTCCTGAATCGTGATATATTTTTCTTTAAAAATTAGACTACGATTTGATAAATTATTATCAGCTCAGATATTTTGTTTTTATACCGATAAATCAATTTTTTAATGATGGCGATCAATATGTATAATTTGGGCCCTTAGAGGCTACATTTGATCAATATTTGATCAAATTCGTTGGATCCGATTAGAAAAAAACAAACATAATTTTGTATTTTTCTAGTGGTAGCTACCCACAACTTATGCTAATTATATATATATATATATATATATATATATATATATATATATATATATATATACAAAAGGTGTGTCCTAATTAAGATCTGTCCACGCTATAGATCACAACTACAGATTAGACAGACAGACGGACATCATTCCAAAAACCAAATTTTTGAATTCATAACGATATCTGCAAACAAACCGGACAATACTTTTTTTCACCCATCAATACCTTTCTCTATATCACGTTTTGTAAGAAAGATAAAATTAATTCCAAACATTTGGCGAACTCTATACATTTACAATGATGGGATAGGTGGACATTTCATAGTCATTGGTAGCATTTTTACGTTAGAAATTATCAAACAACAACATTAGGTTTCTCTAACTCAGAAATACAACATAATATTAAATAGTAAATGTTTAAAGCAGTTTATACGAGTTTCTCATAGGTAGCGCATGTGATGTGAATTTAATATTTCTGGAGGGATAACTATATTTTATCTTTTATACATATACCGGTAGGTAAAATAGAAAGATATCCGGTTGAAAATTTGACGACAATAATTTGGCACAAATATATGTTTTGAAATTACAGTAAGTCCGTCTTTGCAGTCCTACGGTTTAACAAGTTTTGGATATATTTTCATAATTTTTCGAGAAGTTTACAGTAATTGAAAACTTGAATGTAGCTACTGTAAATAATTTGTAAACCCCCACAAAATCGGGTTTGACGATTTTCATTAAATTTGATAAAATATAACCTCAAATATACAATCAACACCTGTTAATCGCTCGTAATTTCGGGAGTTATTTGTTTAAAAGTGTAAGTGGAAAGTGAGCAAATTCTTGAAATTAAAATATATTAAAAACATCTCAACCGATTTTGATCAAATTACATTTTTCGGATAAATTTGACGTAAACGAAATGAGACATTGATGTTTCTTTACCGTTAAAACTACATGAATCGCAAACTTTTTTTTTTTTTTTTTTTTTTTTTTTTTTTTTCAAATTTAGCTTGTTACATTCGGATTATAACCCTTCATATGTTACCAAATTTGATCCATATCGGTGTGACCAATTTTAAGACTTTTTTTATTAAGATGGATTACTGTTACTTTTTTTTTTAACGAACTCTTGAAAAAGGATTTTAGAGCAGATCGAAAACATACACTTTTTAGTTAAGACAATCGTATTTTGTATTTCGTTATCATAACAGATTCTAATTCAAATTTCGAGTTGCTAAAAAAATGAAAAGGTCACCTGATACATTTTTACCTAATCTTTAATTTATTTAGGCTGTACAATACAGTACGAATAGGTGTGACCCCTGTTTTATTCTATAAATACAAAATATACAAAAGCAACCCTCCTCAGGAATTTTTTAGTTAAAACTAGAGGTATTATTGAATTATTATTCATATCATCCGCCATTTTTCCAATATGGAGGTCGGTTCTAAATTTTCTTACGTAACACCTATTTTGACGTGGATTTTGATTATTAAACCCATTACTTAATAACGTGAGGGTTAGTTTAATTCAAACTGGTATTTTACCACTATTTAACATTGTATTGAAAGAAATCTAATATTATTCACAATATTACAAAGTTATTTTGGATTTTATTATCCATAATATTTTAAACTTTATAATGTTAAGTACTCGGCTATAAATATTAAATACTTTTATTACCTGCCTCCCGCTATCGTAACGCAACGCATGGTTTTATTACTATTTTAATATTTAAACTTTCTATAAAAGATTTTTATTACAGACATAAAAGTTTTAAAGGCACATTATTTTAATAGTAATTTTGTTTTCACAGAGTTTTCGGACAAATAATGTTTAGGATATTAAATGGAAGGAAATTTGTTTCATTTTCCGTTTAGTTTATTTTAAACACACAAATGGCGTTCATAATCTACAGTTAAATAAACATTGTGAATACATTCCATTTACTTTTTCAGACACCCTTGTACAAAACCAAAAAGAGTAATCCTAAAAAAATGGTTTGTAGTTTCGAAAGAGAAAGAGAAAGAAAAAATCAAATCAAATTTATATTGCTGATTTTACTTTCACATATACGTTGTATAGAAGCTATGCAATGCATCAAAAATACGATGTCCATTTTTTCACGCTATATAGGGAATGATTTCCTTGAGCGCAAAAAGTATGTTTTGGAAGTGCTGTACAGTCCAAAAGTATGAACCCATTTTAATCACATTTGGTACGCTGTTTTATTTTGGATAAATCTCGAGGCATAAAAAAAGATTATTTGTAGCTTAAAATTTACGGAAACCCTTTGAAGTTCATTATATTAGTAAGCATTGTAATAATGCTGAGAGATACTAAATCGATTTGTACATGTTTCATTTATTTTTTCCTTTTTCTTTCGAATTTATTAAAGAAGAGATAAACGGTTACTTTTAACCAGCGGTTTTTCGTTATAGATACAGGTTCGTAAGTAGTTTTTTAAACAGTGACTCAGTAACGGTTACTGTAGTGTGGGACGACCGTCCACCTCTGTATTTTTACGAAGTAGTCTTCGTTACTAAAAAACGTTGCTTTATTAACGTATAAAGTAATATTTTGAACTAATACTAGATATATTATATCATAACTATGTTTGAAAACCTAAGAGCTTGTAGGAAAGTTGGTGTAGTGTTTATACAACATTTGATATATTATTTAAAGGAAAAGCTTGTGAAGTTGGGAATATGCAGACATTTAAGAAAGTAATTTACATAATTTTGAATTTTAGATAAATGGGTTTGCTTTCAGAAAGGGTTGATTACCATAAGAGACATCTTACAATTTATTCTCATCATTTGTTTTATTTTTTGTTATGAAGAAATGTAGTGCACTTATTTGTTTTAAAAATTATGTGTTACTTCCAAAAATAGAAAAAATATTTAAAAAATCAATTTCGTATAGGGACTTTTGAATGACGTTAATGACAATCGAAATTCCTTGAGCGCTAGGGGATTAATTTTCACATTATAATTGGTTTACTTTCAATTCTGATAGATCTACCTAAAATTGAATTATTAAGCCTGTCTGTGAGTTCGTAAGCACGAATGTTGTAAGTAATTTTTCCTTAAGCTTACATTTATGTAGAGGACTCTGTAGACGATACTGTTCACAGAGTATTTCTTACTTTAAAGACGTTGAGAACAAAGACTGAACAAAACAAATTTTATCCTGAAAACAAAATTATCCGTACTAACTACAAGTGAGCCCCAAAATGAAGGAGTTGGACAATAAAGTTTCGATAACAAAAATGAAAACGCGGGATTTAACCGAAGGCTATATCTCGACACATGCACAAAATATGTCCACATACAAAATTTTATTAAAATCTGTCCACGTGTTTTGTTGTACTACACATACGACAGACTCCAGACAGATTAGAGAGACGACAGAGAGACAGATATTATTCCTTGCAAGCAGGAGATCTCTAAACAGTAGTTTCAGCCGATTACATTGGATTTATCGATTTTCCCCAACACATAACTTTCTACTCTACGCACATGTGAAATATTAAAAATTATGTTAAATTACTAGTTCGGTAATGATCGAAATTAATAAAGTGAAATTTTTAAATAATGTATAATCAATTTGAATATAGGATATTCACAAGCCTCTAGCGTTTTGGTAACCAGAAAAGAAAAAAAGTCTATATATCATATAAAAGATTCACTTAGACCCCTAATTATTCAATACATCAAAGAGAATGAAATTCATTTATTATTTTAATTATTGGTTTCGTCTCATTTGGTTTTATTTATATCTTATCACAAAGGTATAATCCCAGAACATAGTAGTGAGATGAATTCAATTAATATGAGTATGAAGTTTTATTACTCAAAGGAGGTTATATTTAGAAAAAAATTATCCGGGGAGTTATTTAGAGAAGGGTTTGTCTACATAACCTAAACTCCGAAATCCGTCATGTTCTACCAAACATTCAAGACATCACAATTTAAAGAAAAGTAACATCCTCCCTGTCAATGCTAAGAGTAAAAAGCTAAACTTACTGAAAATATTAGACATTAAATTATTAGTTTGAAATTACTTCAACTTGTTATTAAATTGATAATTGTAACCAAGTAACTCGATCAACAAAACGCTTAACTAGCTCGCTGAACACTCCTCCACATTAACCCACTAGCTAGTAACGGGACTGTTGTATCTGCTATGTATATTGTTTTATTAGCCTGTTTAAACAAGTCCTGATAATCCAGTAACTGATAATACTTAAGTCGGCAAGGCTGAATAAATATTGTGAAAAGTGAAATAGTGTTTTTATTTGTTGAATTTAAAATGGTAATCCGCTATATACCCAATGTTGTTATCACAAATAACTTAAAACTCTAAGTATAAAGTTTTCAAGTCGTTGATTAGGACTTTATGTTGTCAGTTGTTTGAGTAAACTCATGTAATCAAAGTCAAGTTAATGTTTTATCGGACCTTTAATTTTGTAATCTTTTGCTTAAAGGCGAAAAATATCACAGCGTACTTTAAAATTTACGGATGTGTGTAATTGATGTATAATGTTTGCTGTCCCCAGACTGAAAAATAGTTGTTTTTGGAATGCTGTCTGTCTTATTTGCAGTGATCTAAAGGCCAAACGCTTGGACTGATTTTAATTAATTATGACAAGTGTTTATACTTTGATCATTTGTCAAGTTTTTTTTAAATTTCATTAACTCAAAAATTGCGAAAAACTACCATAAGAAAAACTACAAAATTGGCATTAACTATCTTGATCAAACTTTGTGTAGCCTCTAAGATCCAAATAAAACGCATTGGTTGTCATCTCTCCAAAATGGCGGTATGTGATATGTAGGAAGAAAAAAGGGAAAGAACTTTGCTATTGGTATTTCCAAAAAGTGGCTTTACCGATTTCTTTCTAATTTTAGTGAAAAGTAAACTTTAATGACCCAAACTCTTGTGAAAATTGCAAATAAAAACATATTATTTAAAGTTTATTAATAACAAAAAATTTTTTAAAAACTTTCACCGCTGTCCATTAAAAGATCGATTTTAATAAAATACGATTAAGCTAACGACGTGTTTATGGCACATGCAATGCATGTTTAAAGCTTTATTTAAATATATAAATATATATTTTTAAAGATAAAGTCTTTGGTTCAAAATTAAAGTTCATAGTCCCATAAATTAATTGTCTTTACACTTGGTGTTGGTGAATTTTTAAAGAAATCAAAATGCTTGTAAAAAAATAAAAAAAAAAAAAATAATAATAATAAAGTAGGGCGAGTGCAATAGATAATTTATGAATACATATTCACCAGTAACTATTTTGCAATACTATTGATTTGAACTTTGAACACAATTTGCATACGTCATTGTGTTAATAGAAATGATTCTTCAATCATACAGCGTCACAATATTAATATATATATATATATATATATATATATATATATATATATATATATATATATATATATATATATATATATATATTATATAGTCACCTAGCCAGACTTAATAAAACAAGCCGTCATACATTCAGTGATTTGAAGAACGTAGTCATTAGTATTTTCGTCGGCGTTTATAACCTACGTAGCAGGATTTTATACTTTTATAAATCTTACTTTCTAATAAACTAATGACATTTAAAAGTCTTACGAAATTAAAAATAATCTGATTGTTTGAAAATAAGGTCGCGATAACACATACACTAACTTGAACTAAAGTAGTCATACATAAACGTAGACTCTCGTTATTAGACCTTAACCTAAAAACAGCTGTCATCCCTTGTTTTCAGTGTGTGTTATTTAACAGTGAAGAATTTGAATTTTGGGACTTGAAACGTTTCTTCCGACAAATAATATGATCTGACGCTTTGATTACAAGGTAAATACTTTACGTTTTCATAATTTAGTGTAGATAAATCTGAGGACGAGGTACGACCGTTATTTACCCTTACCTTAACATTCGTAACGCTTCCTCTTTTGCCGTCGAAGGCTGACATAATTATTACATTATTACAACGGAACATCTATGACTTAATGTAAATATACGTCACCTAAAGAACTTTATCCTTCTTTTAAACATAGAATTCTTGTATTTCGGAATCATTTCAATTTCGGAACGTAATATGAAATATTCGTACTCCATGTAAACAACACTAATCCAATGATACAGACATCATAGATCAGTCAAAATATTGCTTTCGCCTTGTATACTTAACCTACAAATACGTCATTGAAATATGTCAAATTCGAAGTGAAAAACTTTGCAGCACACCAAACACTGTTATTATTATTTTGAAAACAGGTAAGTAGTACAAAATAACGGAAAAAATATCTAAATTGGGGCGTTTTTGTAAATAATTACCGATTTATTTATGATATTAATGTTTAGAATGCAGTTTCTTGGGTACAAAAAAGGAAAACATATTAATCATAGATAATTTATTGTTTACCAATGCTATAATTATTAAACGATACTGTAAACTCAATAATAGTCTACATTGGAGGTTATGTCGCTTCTACATTATAACGATATCGCGTTATCAAATAAATAATAAAATAAAGGATAACAACGATCTCTATAAAAAAATGAGTAATTACATGTAATTTATGATATAAGGGGGAAACTAAATTAAATAATAGAAAAATAATGAACAACTAGTATCATCTGGTAACAGAAAATATTATTTTAACAAAAAATAAAATCAAAAGGACATCTGTGCACAACAAATTAGGAGAGAAAGCGTGCAAAGAGAAAAGAAGCCGTTTTCGCTAACCTTGTAGTATACACGTGCTAACGTTAAACAATTTGTAACGGTATCTAAAGGGAGATTTTATGTCACGCAGCTGGATGTATAAAAAAAAAAAGAGAAATCTACAGGGAGAGAGACCTGATGGGACACGCTAGAAAGCATAACGGTACTTCTAAAAAACATGAGAAACCGACAAAAGGAATTAGGTCGGCCAATCGGAAAACAGCCACATGGTGAAAGCTAACGAATTTAAAAAAATACAGCCACTAGGAAAAAAGAACAACATCTGGGGAGAAATCGAGAATTCAGCGAGCGAATCGGAGGGGTGAAAGCGAAGGAAAGTTTGGGAAGAAGGGAGAGGTTTTTGGCGTCGAAAATTTGAAGAGGAGTCTAAAATCTGGAGTGGTGAGAGGAGGTCTGAGAGACAGAGAGCATTCTGTGGGACAGAAAAAGGGAGTTAGATTGACCACGAGACTAGGGTTCTCTGTGTCAATACGTCGAGAAAATTAATTAGTTGAATCAAAGTTGAAAAGAGAGTTAGTAGTTTTTAGTCAAAAGTTTGTTGAGATTTTGGAGCAGATTAAAATATTTTGGAAGAATTGTTCGAGAGAAGAGTCGGAAGAACTAATTCATCGCCAGTGGAGACTTGGAGAGGATCATCAGTCCGAATTCCAGGATTAAGTTGTTGGAGATAGTGTGTGGAGTGTTTTGTTTTTTATATATCTAAATCAAATTTAAAGCCATCGTTGTGTTGTGTGTGGAAAGTGTCTCGTCGATCAAAATTGGAAAGCAGTACCAACGATAAGTACAATTTAAAATTCTTGTTCACTTTAAAATTATAAATTCATTTTTCTAAAATAATTCACTTTAATTGAGCCATAAAAGAACCTAACGACCCCAAAAAGAGATAAGAGAATTAATTAAATAAATTAATAACTAACAAATTGAATAAAGATTATAATAAAGTTTAATTTTATAAAGGAAATAATTGTTTGTGTATAAAAAAAATAAAAGTAATTCAAATTACAGATTAATTTCATTAAAAATTAACGCCAATTGTGGAAACTTGATGTTTTTTTTAGTAATAAAGTCTAGCATAAGGAAAGACAATTAGTTAAGATAAATTTGTATATTACATAACATTAAGGAATGCTTGTGGAATGAATGAAGAAATTTTAGACACTAATGGAATAGATGTACGTTTTTTATGATTCTTTGACATGTTGCTTAAATAAATTAAGGTTTGTTTTTTAAGTAATACGTTGTGTCAGGTGTGTTATTTATATTTCCACATTTTGCAAGTTTAGGAACAACTAAACATATAGCAGGTAATTAAAATAATATTGAATTATTAATATCTAATAATAATTATTATTCAAAATATTCAAAATAAATAAATAAAAAAGTAGATTAAAAAATTAATATAACATCTCCAAAGTTATATTTGGCGCTCAACGGCAGGGCTCAATTAAAAGTGAAGTTTTAATTGTTAAACATAGAAATTGTAGAATAAGAACATAGACATTGTTGTAGGATATATTATATATTGTGTATTGTGTTAGAATAAGAGAATTAGATAGAGATATATGTTGACGAGAAGTAGGAAAAGAGTATTAGATTCAAATATGGCCAATGAAAGTGAAATTTATAACCAGATGGGGCTAGGGAGCGAAAGCTTAAATTTCAGCGAAGAGGGGAATCAAATTGGGGAAGTAGAACAAATTAGAGGGTTAGAAATTGAGGGTAATGTAGAATTCCGGGCGGGGACCAGCGATAGGAATCCAAGGGTAGAAACAGCGGTAGGACAGGTAGGAGGAGTCGGTATGGCGGGATTGCAGGAAATGATAAGACAAATGGCCGAGGAGAATCGTAAGTTAGCCGAAAAAGCTACAGAGGAGAATCGTAAGTTAGCTAAGTTAGCGGAGGAAAAAGCCGAGAAGTTAGCTAAGTTAGCGGAGGAAAAAGCCGAGAAGTTAGCGGGAGAAACTCGAAAAAATTTTGAATTAATCGAGAACAATATTGAGAAGATCGCGAAAAAACAGGAGGAGATGTTAGGAACAATTCGTGGGGAGTTAAAAAATAGTATCAGCGAGGCCGAGGATAGGATTAATAAAAAATTAGAAGAACGATGCGACGGCGTAGAAAATCGAGTCCGAACGGTAGAAGAAACGGTAGCGGAAATCCGGACGAATTTCGAGGGACAAGTCAAGAAAACGGGAGAAGAATTCGGCAACCGAATCCAGGATTATCGTGCGGAAACCGAGATTCGCGTGCGAGAGATCGAGGACTTTACAGGAGACAGCATCACGAAACACATAAGGGACGAACTCATTAAATGTCCAAAATGCCAAAAATGTAAATTCGATATCAAACACAGAAATGCGGAGATGTTGCCAATAGTTCCAAAAGGGGTAGGAGAGTTGGTCTGCGTGGACTATTATGGACCATTGCCTAAGTCAGTTGGGGGGTGCAAATACATATTCGTGATGATAGACGCCTTCACGAAATATACCAAATTATATAAGGTACGGAATACTACAACTACAACCACTTTAAAACAAGTAGAAAAATACCTACAGGAAGTACAAACGCCAAGACACATTCTATCTGATAATGGGACACAATTTACATCACCAAAATGGGAAACGGGTTTAACAAGACTGGGAATAAAGAAGAGGACAGTAGCAATTAGAAATCCACAATCTAACATGGCGGAGCGTATCATGCGGCAATTGGGGCAATTTTGCAGAATATTAATAAAAGATAGACATCAGGACTGGGGAAAAATCATAGAAATCGTTGAAACCATTATTAACGAGTCATATCATGACACAATAGAGACCACACCCGTAGAAGCGCAATTTAAAAGAAAACCTACACGCAATTGGAGCAGGTATATCATCAAGCCAGACGATCAGCGAGAACCAATCACCAGCGATGCTGAAATCTACCTGCGAATAAAAAATAAACGTGAGAAGTATGCCGAGAAATTTAACGAACAGCACCCACCAACAGAATATAAATTGGGAGAACAAGTCTTAGTACGCGCTTGTATACCATCGAAGCTAATTCTAAAAAGGTACCACAAATTTTGTGAATTATATGAAGGACCTTACTTAATTAGAGAAAAATTAGGAAATACTACATATAAATTAGGATATTTACATAAGGATAAGATTAGGGGTACGTTTAATTGTAGATTATTAAAAGCATATCATCACTAGGAAATAAGATTAGAAATAACACATGTCAGGGTAAACAAATAAAGAAATCTAGGTTAGGACGATGAAAAATAAACAAAGGGGAAGCAGACATGACCCAAAACAAATGGTCAACAACCTACCACAAGAGAACAATGGAGAAGGGATCCATTGTCAAACACTGAGGTTTACCACAATTAACAATGGCATTGTAGGAAAAGGTTTTGGGACAAATAGTTTTACAATTCCACGGGCAAAGATTAAATTTATTTCTTAGCCAAACCAGGAAATTAATTTAATCTGGGGACACTATAACGATATCGCGTTATCAAATAAATAATAAAATAAAGGATAACAACGATCTCTATAAAAAAATGAGTAATTACATGTAATTTATGATATAAGGGGGAAACTAAATTAAATAATAGAAAAATAATGAACAACTAGTATCATCTGGTAACAGAAAATATTATTTTAACAAAAAATAAAATCAAAAGGACATCTGTGCACAACAAATTAGGAGAGAAAGCGTGCAAAGAGAAAAGAAGCCGTTTTCGCTAACCTTGTAGTATACACGTGCTAACGTTAAACAATTTGTAACGGTATCTAAAGGGAGATTTTATGTCACGCAGCTGGATGTATAAAAAAAAAAAGAGAAATCTACAGGGAGAGAGACCTGATGGGACACGCTAGAAAGCATAACGGTACTTCTAAAAAACATGAGAAACCGACAAAAGGAATTAGGTCGGCCAATCGGAAAACAGCCACATGGTGAAAGCTAACGAATTTAAAAAAATACAGCCACTAGGAAAAAAGAACAACATCTGGGGAGAAATCGAGAATTCAGCGAGCGAATCGGAGGGGTGAAAGCGAAGGAAAGTTTGGGAAGAAGGGAGAGGTTTTTGGCGTCGAAAATTTGAAGAGGAGTCTAAAATCTGGAGTGGTGAGAGGAGGTCTGAGAGACAGAGAGCATTCTGTGGGACAGAAAAAGGGAGTTAGATTGACCACGAGACTAGGGTTCTCTGTGTCAATACGTCGAGAAAATTAATTAGTTGAATCAAAGTTGAAAAGAGAGTTAGTAGTTTTTAGTCAAAAGTTTGTTGAGATTTTGGAGCAGATTAAAATATTTTGGAAGAATTGTTCGAGAGAAGAGTCGGAAGAACTAATTCATCGCCAGTGGAGACTTGGAGAGGATCATCAGTCCGAATTCCAGGATTAAGTTGTTGGAGATAGTGTGTGGAGTGTTTTGTTTTTTATATATCTAAATCAAATTTAAAGCCATCGTTGTGTTGTGTGTGGAAAGTGTCTCGTCGATCAAAATTGGAAAGCAGTACCAACGATAAGTACAATTTAAAATTCTTGTTCACTTTAAAATTATAAATTCATTTTTCTAAAATAATTCACTTTAATTGAGCCATAAAAGAACCTAACGACCCCAAAAAGAGATAAGAGAATTAATTAAATAAATTAATAACTAACAAATTGAATAAAGATTATAATAAAGTTTAATTTTATAAAGGAAATAATTGTTTGTGTATAAAAAAAATAAAAGTAATTCAAATTACAGATTAATTTCATTAAAAATTAACGCCAATTGTGGAAACTTGATGTTTTTTTTAGTAATAAAGTCTAGCATAAGGAAAGACAATTAGTTAAGATAAATTTGTATATTACATAACATTAAGGAATGCTTGTGGAATGAATGAAGAAATTTTAGACACTAATGGAATAGATGTACGTTTTTTATGATTCTTTGACATGTTGCTTAAATAAATTAAGGTTTGTTTTTTAAGTAATACGTTGTGTCAGGTGTGTTATTTATATTTCCACATTTTGCAAGTTTAGGAACAACTAAACATATAGCAGGTAATTAAAATAATATTGAATTATTAATATCTAATAATAATTATTATTCAAAATATTCAAAATAAATAAATAAAAAAGTAGATTAAAAAATTAATATAACATCTCCAAAGTTATAACATGTCAAATGGAGAGTGACTATTACATAGACCTATAGATTATCAGAGTAATATGGTTAGTAAACAAGTAGGCCTAATTATGAATACTGTATTTATTTTACAGATTGTAGGCTATAACCTAGTTTATTCCTGTTAGGTACGCCTGTAGGCGTAATTATAATTGTAAGGTTATTGTATAAATATCTAATTTACACTTTTTAAAACGTAATTTGATATGAAAATACGTCTATAGGTCTAATACTAATTGTAGGCTTATTGTAAAATATTTAATTATCATACAAATGTATTTAACAACGCAAATGATAAAATGTTATTTATATTATGGTTATTTTTATGACAATTCTTTAGACTATTATTTTATAATTATTTATATTGTTTCTGTTTAAACAAACAATGTTATTTAGATAAAGTACTATTTAACTTATACAATAATTTTTGAAGTGAATTCTTCTGCCCAGTAGGCAATTTTTTTTGGTGCAGTTAAATCGATGTGGTGAAAGGAAAAATCGTCACGAAAATAATAATAACAGTGTACGTACAGCAACGGTTATATAGCCTATTAAAACTAAAAATCTACAAAAAAATAATGCATAACTTTCTCAAACTCAAATACATATTCAAACTAAAATCAATGCAAAAATATTGCACAAACTATCTCAAACTCATATACATAGTCAAACTAAAATCAATGCAAAAATATTGCACATACTTTCTCATATACCTATATATATATTATTATATATATATATATATATATATATATATATATATATATATATATATATATATATATATATTAAAACAAAAAATATACGAAAAATATTGCACTAACTTTCTCAAAATTCACATACACAGTTAAACTAAAACCAATGCAAAAATATTGCACAAACTCTCTCACATACCTATACATATTAAAACGAAAAATCTACGAAAAATATTGCACTAACTTTCTCAAATCACATACATAGTTAAAATAAAATCAATGCAAAAATATATCACAAACTTTCTCACATACCCATGTATATTAAAACCTAAATCTAATCAAGTCACACTAATAACCAATGCAAAATATAATTAATAATTGTAATACATTTATTGAAAGTTTAAAATATTATTAATTTTTGAAATTGACAAGTTTTCACTTCTCTCTACCGCCCGCGACTATAACATTATTTTTATTGCTTACATGTTGATAAATGTTGTAATTACTTCCTCTACTTTGAGAAATAGCAAAATGTTGGGTACTAAAGGTGTTTATACAGACCTAACTATGAACATGTAGGCTTTTGTAAGACCTGATAATATATAACTAAAATGTAATCACATTGTCGCGTGCACTCCAAATGTCGGGGCTAGTTCGGGAGTGCAACGATCTTCATCGCCGTTGTATTTAAAACGCGTAATGTTATTGGAGCTGATTAAGTTAATGACAACTCTGCACGTGTTAGAAGAGGTGATACAAAGGATTACATCCGATATTACTAAAAGGTTATCATTGTAATAGTTGTGAAAACAATGTCAACTGAAAATGTATTGAGCGAAGCGAGTAATGAGTTTCTTGATTAAAACATTTAAAAAGCAATAAACCCCGACTGTCATTAAATTTATGTATAAACATTCAACAAATGTTACATTTACGTAAGATATCAGTAACAAAAAGTATAACTTACATGATAAAAAATAGTCCTTGAATTATTTTTCAAACGTTGACAAGTTTATGACAGTCTCCTCAATATACGTTTTGTTTATTACTTACCCAGTATACGAAGTATAGTAGCCTATAAGTTTGTTATACGACATAATTTGGTTTTTTGACAGATATTCACGTTTCATAGCCTCAGGATTGAGAAATAGTTATTTTCAACATGAAGTGCGTCCGTCGTCGTTGTCGCCTGTAATATCGAAAATGGTCGCCATTTTCTGTAATATTTTGTTCACATCTTTTATGTTATCAACTTTATAACAAGCTATATTAGATGAATATTTGAAGATTTCAATTTTACATGTAATGGTACCAACCTCTTTACGCTGACAAATATAAAAGTAAATGTCAAAAACAAAATCGAAACTCTTCACGAAAATGTAATGTCAGTCCTGGCAGGGACAACAGCGACACGAGTGTAGCGAGCGTAGGCTCTTTACATATTACGTCACAGTTTCAATTGCTCCCAAAGCCAAGGCACTAAAACGAGCGAAGTGAGTGCAAAATGTGTGATATACGTATAAATATTTACGTATAAGGCCTATCTGATGTCAAGAATGTAGTGATTTATACAATTACGAGACCTATAAAACCTGAATAATAATTTTTTTAATTACACAGGATAAGACTCTTTGATCTACCAAATTTAACATTTCCTACAATGCCCAAGAAACCAACTATGGACATTTTGATTAGAGGATCTGCTTGTATTACATTGTATGATAGACCGTGGTAAGTACCATGATGGTTATTTTATATTGTTTTCCTTGTTTGTTAAAGGCGAAAAACCTTTCGGTTTTCATCGACCTATTAAAAAAAGAAATAAAACATAAATTACAGACTCATAGCCTTCGAACACTATAGAAGCGTCAGGGTCGAAAATAAAAACATTTGTTAATAAAGACCTGATAGTAAAGATGAAAGAGAAGGATCTAATCCAAGAAATAAGTTGTAGTTAGTCATTGCCACAGATCACATTGCCTTATCCGTTCTACCTACAAGTGAGCTCCGAAGTGAAGGAGTTGTTCAATAAAGTTTCGTTAAGAAAGATGAAACCGAAGGATATAACTCAAGATATATGCAAAAATTATGTCCACATACAAAATTTCATTAAAGTAGGTTCAAGTGTTTGATTGTACTCCATATAAGAGATAGAGAGAGACAGACGGACATTATTCCTTGTAAACAGGAGATTTCTAAACAGGCGTATCCGCCCATTACATTGGATTTTAACCCAACACATATATTTCTACTGACCGTACATATGAGATATAAAAAACACGCGTTAGATTATTGCATACTTAAACATCGATCTTTCAAAAAGTGAAAGTTTCAAATAACAAAATTTGTAAAATTGGGGACATTTTATAAGTTCTAATGAACTTCGTTAGTTTTCAATTAAGGGATCCGTTTATTTAATGTGGGTCTTCTTCTGCCTCACCATAGGATAGACGACAAAGTAAACCACTTAGCTACCAGAACACTTGAATAGTTATTATTTTTTTTAAATCTAATCAATTTCGTCAAATTCCATTCAAGTGATCCGTTTATTTAAAAAAGGTACTTCTTCTGCCTTACCACAGAATGGACGACGACGTAAGCTACTTACATACAAGAACACTTGTATCGTTATTATTTTATAAATTGTAATCAATTTCGTCAAATTCCATTCAAGTGATCCGTTTATTTAAAAAAGGTACTTCTTCTGCCTTACCACAGAATGGACGACGACGTAAGCTGCTTACCAACAAGAACACTTGTATCGTTATTATTTTATAAATTGTAATCAATTTCGTCAAATTCCATTCAAGTGATCTGTTTATCTAAAAAAGGTACTTCTTCTGCCTTACCACAGAATGGACGACGACGTAAGCTGCTTACCAACAAGAACACTTGTATCGTTATTATTTTATAAATTGTAATCAATTTCGTCAAATTCCATTCAAGTGATCCGTTTATTTAAAAAAAGTACTTCTTCTGCCTTACCACAGAATGGACGACGACGTAAGCTGCTTACCAACAAGAACACTTGTATCGTTATTATTTTATAAATTGTAATCAATTTCGTCAAATTCCATTCAAGTGATCCGTTTATTTAAAAAAGGTACTTCTTCTGCCTTACCACAGGATGGACGACGATGTAAACCACTTAGATACCATAACACTTGAATAGTTAATATTTTACTTTCATTTAAATACAGAAGTATGGATTGTCGATTGAAAGCTTTATTTATAATCCCCTACTACTTATTTATAGTGTGTTATTTTACAAACTTATTAACATGATTAATTATAGAAACTAAACTTTCCAGGGTCGGATTAGAACCCAAAACCATAATTCTACATTGATCAGAAACACAACTAACGTTAGCCATTGTATTTGTTCTGAAAGCAATGTCGACTGAAGTTGTCTTAGGCGAAGCAAGTAATATCTTTACGTAATGAGTTTCTTGATTAAAGCCGTTACCCAGCAATAAACCCCTGTAATCTGTACATCCGTCCGTGTCATTAAATTTGTATTTAAACATTTAGTAAATGTTACATTTAACACTAAATTTAAGTCGTCCTCGTATCTTGAAAAACGTTAAAAATAAACGGTGACAAAATGATGTTACAATTAGCATCAAACACCTATTCACCAAATCAAATATTTAAATATAAAACATATTCATTGACACCTCCCCTCTCTATACGTGAGGAAGAGAAATGTAATATTTCTACATTACTGAATATTTCTCCTTGTTTATCTAGAGGAACATTTTTTAGAAAGAATTCTAATACTTTATAAACTACTATACAAAAAGGAGTCCTTGAGTTTATTCTTTAATAACAGCTTGTGATGCAGTTACATTATTTATTAGTTACTCAGTATAGGGTAAGTTTGGTAATCTCAAAAAAACTTTGCTTTTTTGCTGATTTTCACGATTAATGGTCTAAGGAAGCTAAAAAAAGTTATGATCTGTACCTAATCACAATGGCGGTCACAAAATAAATTTAAATGTATCAAATTTGGTGTAGTGGACTAGTGTGCTAATTTAAAACCTTATTTAAAATTAAAAAATCTAATTGAACATATAAAAATGATAAAAAAAATATTTTGTTAATTCATTGTGTGTTATTATTCAACTTACAACACACTAAATTAGATACAAATTTTGAAATTTTAATTCTGGATATAATGGTACCAACCCCACTTCTCTACAATGACATATAGGAGGTATTGTCAAAATTGTAACTTCGAGCTTCGACCTCCAAAGAAAATGTGATTTGTATAGTTACGAGATCCGGCAAAGTCAATTCATCAACACGAGGGTGTCGAGTGAAATCTTTTTAATATACAAAAGTGTTCAGAAAATGTCGTGGATAACTTTAAGTGGTGGTTATATGGTTTAAAATAAAAAAAAGTGATTATTAACATTTCCCCGGAAACGAATGGTTTTCCATCTGTCGGCCGTTTAAAAAAATAATTTTAGATTTCAAAATTATTAGGATTTTGAGTCGAAATTTTTTATACACGTTCTCATGCTACATTTTTATTAGTATATCAAGAATCAAAACTTTATTTTATAAATTGTCGAAATGATGACTGTTTAAAAGTTTTTAATATTAATTTTTTTTTAATGTAAAAAGCCGTCATTGTTAGAATTTATAACATAAAGTCTTAATTCTTGGTTTACTGATAAACCGTTGCATGAAAAAATGTGTATTCCAAATTATGACTTCTTAATAATGCTATATTTAAAAAAAATAGTCGATAGAGATACATTTATTTTTCCACCACTTAATAATTTGTACGTTATTTTCTGCACACTCTGTATACACATCTATGAGACTCGTTAGGGAGTACTCGATGTCAATATTGTAGTGATATACTCAATTTTGAGATTCAAACAACCTATGTAAAACTGTTTTAAACAAACTTATCCTACTAGATACGACCCGTTGATCTACAATATAAAGCTCAAGGAACTATCTTTTTGGGATTACATAATGGTTCGAGTAGGTAACATAATAGGGCTCATTGCCTTTATAAACTAATATACCTTGTTTAATGGTAACTCAATGTAAGTCTCTAACTCCGATAACATATCTTATAAGCAACCGGATTATACAGGGTGTACCAGACAAACGGTGTAGAAAATATAGGGAGCTTAACAAAATGTAGACACTTAATTTTAACCCATAAATAATTGTTTAAAAAATCTATGGCGAGGTAGTAAATAATATGAATATATTCCAAATCAATGGAAACCAATGAAAACAAAACTTTGATAAATACATAAAGATATTCATTTTTATTTATTCTTGTTTAGGTACTCTATTTGTGAATCTTAACCTAGAGTATTATTTGTTCATGAGGATACAACAGTAATTATTTACTGATAATAAGTTTTCATTTTTCAAGAATAATAATGAATAATCTAAATTTATTATGTTTTCCTTTTCGATTTCTCATTTATTACAAAAAAAGGCCATACACGAAATGTAAAATTCAGTTATTTCTCGCCATTTTTATTTACTAATAATTATACATTTTTGAAGAATAATAATAAACAATGTCAATTTATTTTTATTCTTCACCCATCCATTTATTAAAAAAAGTTAGCCATAAAACAAGTAAAATTTATTTTGAATAGTATGGGATATGACTAAACTTTAAATACAAAACCTGTTCACATTTCAGAACTATTTAATCTGATATAGCACACAACCTAAATTGTTATTTGAAATTTTAGATACTGCCTTTTTAACTTTCTGAAATTATAAACTTTGGGTGAAAAGCTTGTAAAAAAAGTGTTCAAATTGTATATTTTTTTAATGGATTTTCATCATCAATATTTAGTTAAAATTTAGGTGTTTAAGAGTTATTTCGTTCAGTTGTAGTAAATAAAATTGCAAGAATACGTTTACGGCCGCCATCTTGAAACTGAAAGAGGTCAAAATTTGTTTTCTACAATGTATACTATACTTTAAAAAGGTCTTTAACATGATGTATTGCTTGGTTTTATTTACATTTGAAATTTTTCCAAAAACAACAACACTCATAACATACGCCTTTTGAAGCACTGGGTTTTGAATAATTTTTTTTCCTAAATTCTTCTGGTACTACAGTTACAACCAAGGGTCTAATCTGATACGATTGCTCTCGATAGATTCCGCACGGGTGGTCTGAAACACACTGTGTAGTCATGATCACACAGCTTGTAATTTAATGTAATGTACTCAGTGTTCATCAGAGTCTGTTATTATCTCTTGAAATTTAAGGAAATATTTCAGTATAAATAAAGATGAGAGGAAATTGAAACTTAATAATGAATGTTGCTCTAAGATTGTACATGCTTTAGTAGTTGTACGAATTATTCTTTTGATTCAATTATTAATATTTAATACTGCAACAAAGAATAGGTTTTTACGTAGTAATGAATATAATTTGATTATGTGTACACTGGAGAAATGCACAAACAATATTATCTTCTACAGATTTAACTTTGTTTATAAATTCATAACTTTGTTATTATTAATTATCTTAAGTTTTAATTTAATATTGTGTAAGATTGCCTTCACATTTGAGCAACACTACAAAGTAAAATTATGAAATAATATTTATTAAAATCAAATATTTAATAATAAATTAAATTTATTTTAGTAATTAGGGTAATAAACGGTGAAAAAATATTGCATAACATATTTCACTCATCCATCCTTAAAACCAAATTATTCTTCTTCTTCGAAAGGGGAAAACCTCTCGGTCATTATCGTATTAAAAACAAAGCAAGACAAAACCCATGACTACACCAATAGGACTAGGGTTATAAAATAACAAGACTCAGTTAAGAATGAAAGAAATATTTTTAGAGGTTATTTAAATATGAGCCTAAACATGAAACTAATTATTTTATACCCACTCCACCGGTATTATTGGACAGAAACAGACAAGTAAGTTTTATTTGAGTCCTTAAAAGCTTCTCTTGAAATGTTTTTATTCAAATCGTTACAGCCGATTATGAAAAAATCGTAATTTGTTTTTCTTATAAAAACTACTTCAAATTTGAGTTATTTAAAAAAAAAAAAGTCCCGTAATAAGGCCAAAATATGTCCAGATACCAAATTTATTCAAATTGGTTAATGCGTTCATGGTGTAGAACACTGCACATGTGACAGACAGAGACAACAGATTTTGAGAAATTAGGTATTTTCAGCCCAGTCGCTAATATTTACTGATAACATATTAATCAAAATTTGGAAGAGATTTGCGCAAATATGTTTGTTTGAATCCTTAGAGGCTACACTTGAGTAAAGTTTGATGAAAATCGTTACAGTCAATTTTTATAAAATCGTAATATTGTGGTTTTTGTATGTTATCATATTTGAAAAAAAAAAAACACACACACACACAAATATTTAGAGATCAAGACTTAGGTAATATGCAATATACCAAATGTTTTAAAATCAATCTAAGAGTTTCGACTATAGAGTGCTGCACATATGACAGACAGACAGACAGACAAAAACACAAAACCACTTTTTTTGAACTCAAAACGTATCCCAAAAAACGCAGAGATTTTTTAACTCATCATATTAATTTGTCTACACTAAATAATAAATTGTAACAAAAGTTGTAAAAGAAATGCAGCTTATTGATATTGTAGAAACGTGTCTATTTCCATTAATTCAGATTAGAGTGATAAATATCAGTCCTGATCTTGCGGATATCCACTTCTACGGGCTTAGCCTGTTCAAGCCGCGTTAATCCTAGTACAAACCCGAAGCGTGTCCGTGCATCTCTGTTTATGGATTTACTTCATGCGTGACATCTGGTGATGATCGTGCGAATTAAATTCTTCTCAGGTTATGTATGAATAGACGATATCTATTGACTAATGTATCCTTTTTTTCGGAGAAGTTATAATAGAACATTGACCTGTATAATGTAACAAATATCTTTGAAAATTTGAAAACTCGTAGAGTTAACTTGGACTCAATAGTTACATTTCTTACACAATATACAGGCTCGGGATAGTTAAATAGCCTTCAAAGTTGAAAATGAAGAGATCTAAAACTGGGGATTTGGCGCCCAACTTAATATAAAGCCCCATTGAGAAATACAAATTTTAAAGGTTTAATATAATGTAAAATAATTGCGAAAACTAGAGGTTTCTATCTTACTTCAATCCAAAATGGCGGGTGGTGAGATATTCAAAGAATCCAATTTACTTCAAAATCTACTCAAGTGTACCCTTTGGGAAAAATAATAAATGCAATTTTTTCCCTCCTTTTTTCTAAGGGAAATAATAAGAAGATAAAATCATTACTGGAACAACTGTACTGTTATTTTGTTAAATTTGGACCACGGACTTTATACAATTCATTACTAACATTGCATACATGAACATTCTTTAGATTAGGTTATAATAGGTTGGGTTAGGTTATTATATGATATGATGGGTTAAGTTAGATTGGGTAAGGTTAGATTACGTTAGCATAGCTTATGGTAGGTTAGGTTAGGTTAGGTTATGTTAGATTAGATTAGGATAGATTATGTTATGTTATGTTAAGTTAGGTTAATAATGGTATAATCATTTGTTACCTTAATTTGTTGAAAATCGTTGCATTTCTTGATTTTTTTTTCTTTTATCATTGCTACAATACGGTTTTGCTGTTCTCTGGCAGCTTCCACAGGCGTAAAACACTTAAATTGTCGCTTATATTAAATTTACATATATACACAAACACAGAACTTTGAAGCTTATACAAAGACCTAAATTACAAACAACACTATAAATTGCAAAAACTATCAACACATTTATAATGTATGCAATTCATGAAAGGCAAACAAATGATACAATAAACTTTCACTTCTGGACACTCCATGCCGATTATTAATAGATTTGTTTTTGTTGTTTTCCTTTTATTTGTAAAACAACAAATATCTACTAGGCCCATTAAAGCCCAGAAGAAGTAAAAAAAAGTAGTGACATGCAATGTTACAATAATTACAATGTTCAGAAAATCTGTGTAAAAAACTATTTACCAACTGAATAATAGTGCTTCACTACCCAATACAATTTAACATATCCTACAAGACGTGAAACCAATTTAGAGAAATTTCTTTGTACATTAGTACAGGTTAAGTACCATGATGGCGTCCAATAAGCTATTTCAGTAAATTAAAGTGATAACGTAACAATATGTTTATGTTGGCAACATTTGTGTATGTGATTTATTTTCGTAATAAAGAGCAGTTTTTCTACAGCCTAATGTGTTTTAAGTTTCTAACAGATAATGAGTGAACATCACTTGTAATGTGAGTACTTAAAAACAAATGGTGTTTTCCTTTTATTTTCCCAAACTCGTAATAAGATCTTTTTATATCTTGTTTAATGGTACTTCATCAACGACGCTATTTTATTTACATCATATTGTAGTTTTGAGAATGTTTTGTGATTGTTCAACAAATCAATTCATGTTTTGAGATAGTTTTAGTCCAAAAAAAAGTATTTTTAGAATGGTGTCCGACTGTCGCCTGTGTAGAAATCTACAACTGATTTATTTCAATTCTAAAATTCTTTACTATAATATGTGACATCACGTAAGTATCGATTCATGCACACGTAATGCAGACAAACATTGACAATGCCCTCGAGGATATTTCCTGACAAACACTTGCGACATCTAGAATTTCCATGGATTATACTCAGACTTTACATAATTACCCCCGGAGGAGGAGGAGAAGAAGGGTTGTAATAATTGACATAAGAACTAAACAAGAATATCTTGTTAACTTTACAAAAGTTCACCTTGACGTTTATTTAATTGAGTTAAAAGATCAGGATTTTATTATTAGGCAGACGGACCCTAGGCTTTGTATTTTAATCCTATCCAACTCTATGTATTGTAAATGAAAAATAACCTAACCTAAACTAGAGAAAATAAATCAAGTTGATGGGTGGCATCATGGTACAATGTAATAAAGCATATACTATAAATCTAACGAACAAAAGTTGGTATCTTGGCCTTGTACTAAATGTTAAATTATATTGATAGATGTCTTATACGCTCGTGTTGATGTCTCTACACTAGTGGGTTTCGAAGTTGAACATAAGCGAGGATTGAGGAAGGCTCTACTTGCTACGCTCGTGTTGGTGAGTCGGCTTTGTCTGTTCTCGTAAATACTTGTAGACCAGGGAAGTTTGTTTTTGTGGGAGTTCTCTAAAGAACTTTTCTTAAATTCGAAATCACGTTTTTAACAATATTTTTTTCAATTTGTCATGGTACAGAGGTGCAGTTGGTATTAATACATGCTCAATTTAAATCTAAAAATGTGTATCTAATTTATTGTGTTATGCGTGGAATAACACACGAGATATGAATCAAACTTGTTTTTTATGCAGCTATTTTGAGAATTCCATAAATTACCAACGATGACAACGACGTTGGATGAAAGTCAAGTCTAAATTTATTTTTTAGAATTCCAAAGCCATGAAACGTGACGATCAGTAAAATTAAGTATAGTGTGGATGACCAGGGAAAGCTCTTGTGATTTCTAGTAAAATACAAGTTATAGATTTCGAGATATTTAATATTAAAAATTATGGACGATTGCTATCTTGAAAATGTACAAAGTGTTTGGTACACCCTACTGGAGACAGGTTACATACATACTTCGTACAACAATTTTGAACTTAATATTTTATCTATTTAAACATTTTTTTATATATAAAAAACAGACAAAAAGTATTCGTTTTCAGATGTGTATTAATAATTTGTTTACTTACCCAGTGTACGGGGTATAGGGTAAGTTTTGTACTCGTTAAAATTGCGACCTCTATATTTTGTCTCATGGCCTCAGGAAAATGTGATTATCGACATGCTGTCTGTCCATTGCAGTCGTACGTAAGCAAGAGAGTACTAAGAAAATTAATATGGGAATATGAAATTTTGTTTAGGGTACTCCAATATATATACAACCAATTATAAATTGATTTGAAAATATCGAAATGGTGGCCACTTAAACATTTTATTATTCATATTTCGTATTTATTCAACGTATAACCCACGAAATTATATTAAAACATGTAGATATCAATTCTGCATGTATATGATACCAACCCCCGATGATAAATAGCTAAGTTATTGTAAAAATTGTAATTTAAAATGCGATGTTCTTACAATTACGATATCCAGCAAGCGTAGAGAGTGGAAGTTTGTTTGACATATGCTCACAACACTGATACGAGTTAGGAGAGTACAGATTTTTAATATATTTAAGTGACGCGTTAAAGTCTAGTCGAAGTCAAAAAAAGTAGTGATACGAGGTACAGGAAAGCTGTGCTACAACAGTTCAACAAAATTACCCTACTGGATAAGATTCCATGATTTACCAATATAATTTAACATTTTCTACAAGTTCGAATAACAACTTTTGGTTTATTACATTTATACGTTCTGCTTGTAATATATTGTATGATCGGGGTGGGCAAGTACAATGATGGTCTCCTTCAACTTGCTCTTTATTTTAGTGCTTTCAAACAATTCTGAAAATTTTGCACACTTAATGTCATATTCTGTATATTCACAAAGTTATAGTTAAACACCTTTAGTCAGTGCTTAGAAATAGAAACTCGTTTGTCTTGTGTAAGCTAGAGGCAGAAACTTGTCTGTTGAGGATTACGTCAATACCTCTACCTATATATATATAACGATGTACACAAGGTTACTCTACTGCCCCTGGAAGAGAAAGCTAGTGTCAGTAGTAAACAAAAATACCCATTTACCATTCCAAGGTAGCGGTTGCTGTTGAAAGAATTTACAAAGCCTTAGTAGGCGACGCCAAACAAAAATGTGATTTTGTTAGATGGTGTTATCACTTAGAGAAAGTTAAATGATGGGTCAAAAAATCGATGCCGAGTTTCTATGGGGATTCAGTTTTGTTCAAAAAATAGTTTTTGGAAATTTTGTTTATGATGTTTATATTGTCGAATGCTCTATAGTCAAACGCTAAAACGGATTTTCATTAAATTCGTTGTGGGCATATTATGTCTTTAACTTACGGTCAAAATTTAGGGTTAGCTGGCATAGGGAAATGAACACTGCATTACGATTTTCTCAAAATCACATCTAACGATAACTAATCAAATTTTGGTAAATTTGTTTTCTTTTTGTTTGAGGTAAGAAACCTCTGGGTCATAATTGCCTTATAAAAAAGAGGAGTATAACATAAAAAAGAGACGGCTAACCTTTGAATAGATTATTAGGATCAGGGTCGGAAGAGAATAAAAGTTGGACAAGAGAAACTGATGGAACATTTTACTTAAATGTAGCTTTTAATTACTCAAACGAAATCTACTTATAACCATCTGTAAAAAATCGTGATTTCTCAAATTTTAATAAAATTTTAAGATTAATACCCAAAAATTGTGTTCAAAATCTCAAGTGAAACAGTTCAGAAATAATTGACAAATACAAAACTGAACCTTAAAAGCTGGATTTTAATTGAGTACAATTTATGCTGGGTTGCGTTTTGTAGCGAAGCAAGTTTTGACTCTAATGAAATATATAAATATTTTCTTTAAAAAAAAAAAAAAAAAAGAAAAGCTTCTTTGACTCATTTTTTCCACTTTTCTGACAACCGCTGAACCGATATTGTTTTTGTGACGAATATTTTTCCATGACTTTTTTACTTTAGAGGATGGATTTTTTCTATTTTTCTTTTTGTTTAAAGGCAAAAACCATTCGATCATCATGACCTTATAAAACAATAATAGAGCATAAAGTAACCCCAAGCCCTCGAATAGAGAACAATAGTTGATTAAGAGAGACTTAATAAGAAAGATGAAAGAGAGATCTAACACAAGACTACTTGAAGAAAAGTTTAGATCCAGTTTGGGTCCTTAGATGAGCCATATCTGCACTCTTGTGTGAACCATTAAGGGTTTAGGGGATGAATGAATGAGAAACTGTGTGTAATGCTTTACATAGTTCATTTTATTAATTATTGATATTTGATTTTTTTTAATGGCGGTAATTACGTGTAAACTAAACTCCAGTTCTATGAGCTTTCACAAGTACAATAAATGTTTATCAGATAACCTCAAAAAGTCTGGATTTTGAACGAGAAATAAAATTGGTTTCGGAATTAATTGCCATCAACAAAAAATAATCAAAACTTTACAGTCATAGCTAATATGAAACGTCAGAGGATAGTGATAGTGATTGTAAATGTAGCCCTTATTTCAAAACTTATAATTTAAAGGTACATCAGTCGTCAACATCTGATTGTCTAATTTTCTTGTACTTACAGTACGGCGCATTGTTTTCGGTATCTAAAATTTAAAATTCACCAAACTTTATCAAAATCTGTAGAAAATAATCAATTATGAGTTTTATAAATTCCTGAACAAATTTTAGAATAATATTTTGTGGAATCATAAAATATAGAATTAAAACTTTTTGGAGATATTACATTTCAGTTTTAAGAGTTCGAGATGTTTTATAACGGTTGTCCCACAAAGAAGTTGCTATTTTTTATTTAATATGCCCTACACAATGAAAATTCTTCAAACTTGACACTTTACAGTTTATGTCACATAGTTATATATAAAAAAGTACCCTCGAATTTCATTTTTGTTTATAGTAAATAAAACAAATAGCTGAAAAACAAAAAGGAAACATTAATCTTCCGGATAGAATCACTTCCTTCCACAATGAAATGCAATTAAAATGTGCATTCCCATCTGTTGAATCTTGAACAGCTTTTGTTTTATTAACACATAACAATAAAACAATTTTGTAGTTGTTTTAAATCAGATGACGTGTGACATAATATAACCTCAAAACAATGACTTTCCCAACTAAACAAAAAGTGAAATTTTGTTCTTTGGCTATAGCTTGCGAAAAATAATATGAAACGATAAGGTGTTTTCAAAAACCTACCCAAATACTTCTATAAAAAAATAAATTCTTAAAAAGAGAAAACTATGCCACTACAAACTGGATCAGTTTGAAAGAAATATCATAGATTTCTAACACAGAAAATTAAATCTCCAAACAGGCCTAATTTAGTTAGAAAAGTTTCATCCACTACTGGGATACCAAAGTCGTCAAAGGTATAACAAGAATAATAAATTTTTATAAAACACATTTATTTCACAGACTGGTGAAAAATGACTCAGACAGACGAGTGGAACTTTGATCAAAGGTAATTCAAAATCTTGACGAATGAAGGAATTATATTCTCAGATGAAGCTACATTTTAACAAACAGGATCTATACACAGACATAAATTGTAACATGAAGCGGGCTTGAAATCAAATAGGATAAACGGTTTGGGTTGCTCGGTAATTTTTTATAAGCGCTTATGACTCTTTTTTTGTTTTGTTGTTATCAGTGCATGGACAGCAGTTTGAATAAAGGTCAAATTTGGATCATTAATAATTAATTACTGTTATTTTTCTCTACTTTGGTGTACTAAGGCTTACACATTTTCATATTATCTATAAATCAACAATTTGTAATGGTTATGCAAATACAATTATTTTGGTATAACGTACCTTTAATTTGTTTTCCGTCATTACGTTTTGATTGACCATAATAAATTA
The DNA here is from genome assembly GCA_963513935.1 of Aphrophora alni. Lineage (NCBI taxonomy): Eukaryota > Metazoa > Arthropoda > Insecta > Hemiptera > Aphrophoridae > Aphrophora > Aphrophora alni. Next base: position 48,630,533 of record OY740775.1, on the reverse strand, counting down.
AACTCGAGATTTTTTTTTTTACATGTCTGTGAAGTGTTAAGTTTGTAGAGTGTTCCATATGTCCTGCATATTAATTTAGATATAGCGACCTCTCGTAGGACATTCTGTATAGTGTAATAGACGGTGCAAAATATACACAAACATACATTCCCAAACCAAATGAATACTAATTATAAACGTTTGTTCAAGACAAATGTCAGTTTGTCTGCAAAAAAGTGAAAATGAAACATAAACGCCATCTTTGAATAAATATTTTTATACAGAGTAATGTTGCATTACTTGTATTATAAATCAGCCTTAAGCATAAATTGAATCAATGGAATTACCCATTAATGACTGTGTTTAAGGTTCATTTTTGTTTGTTAATTATTCTTCAACCGTAATACTTTATAACTTGCGATATTACACACGGGATTGGATAATTTACGTTACGCATTTCACTAAAGTTTGAATAAATTTCACTGAACACGATATTGAGAAATCTTGTTATAACAGCCCCTCGGGCAATTTATTATTTTATTTACCCATAACTCACGAATTGGCATTTCTGAAGAGATATCTGGTAATGCGTTTTGTTTGGAACCTTAGAATATACACCCAGAAAAATTTGATTAAAATTGTTGGAGCCGAATTTGAAAAAAATATCGTAATTTCATTTTTTTAATTATGTCAGGGAAAAATTGAAACAATCGCTAGATATGGTCAAAATATAACCTCATTCCGTATTTGGTTTAAATAGGTTAGTTGGGTTTGAGTTGTAGAGCTTACACAATAGACGTAATTTCGGAAAATTTTTTTTAGACCAAGGGGCCCTTAAAAGGTGTATATCCGAAAAAAACTGAAGTCGTTATTTGATCACATAACTTTTCTTATAAGAACATGTGGGAACAAAAAAATGAATATGCCTTTCCATTAAAATAATAGATATATGATGGTTTTAAACAGTGAATGACAAATCACATTCATTTAAATATTGAGTGGCATGTACACTCACCGTACTAAATGTGTTATTTCAAATTTTACGTAGTGGGATATTTTGTAAGACAAGTTATAGCTGGCCTGAAGAAGTTAAATTTGACAGTGAAACATGTGGGATAATTATATGAAATAATCGTTTACAAACTCCTATGAAAGGTATATGACGAAGAAAGGTATTTATTTATAAAAAAAGAAAGTTCTAAGACTTAACAACAATGAATATAATAATGAACTTTCGTAAAATGATATTTTATCGAGATTTAAATATATGCGTGTCTCAACCCCCTAATTATTTGAAACTGTAGGGGTTGCCTTCACCATCGCTTGGTCGTTGAATTTGTTATTATTGCTGTTCAGAGTGAGAAATAAAATAACCCCTCTCCACTTTTAAATTAATAAAATTTATAAACAGTTCTTGAAAAAATAAATTAAATACGAGAAAACTTATTGAACAACTTTGCATTAATATTAGTTGTACTGTTAAGATTTGTACCACCTTTAAGGGCGATAAAGGAGACGCTTGGATGGGCCTTTTACAAGTGGCACATGTCAGTCGGATGTTTCTGAAGGCTAATTGTTTGCTCTTAACTTGTTGTCCAATGTTGAAACAAAAAACTGAGTGAAATATTTACAAGAAAATCAAATACAGATATTCAATTTCTACAACAAGTTTATTAGAAAAATTTTCAAACTTTTTTTGTTTGAATTATTTTTAATGATATGCCCTTAAATGAAAACAAGAAAATGATACGCCCTTAATAAAAACATTACGTATAATAAAATATTGACTTAAGTTAGGAAAAAATCCCTCAAATCAAAACTTAATCAAAATTACAACAATTAATTTGTATTACATAGATAATATTGCATATAATTTTACTTTAATTTTAATATAGATACATTCACAATGATATCATTAATAATAACTTTAATCATAAACTTTAATCTTTAATAATAATTTAGGAATTTAAGGGGAAAAAATTAATAACTAAAGAATTTAAGAATTTTGTAATAAAGAATTAAATTATTTGAGACGCTCACCAAAACAAATTATTAAATTTTGAAATAAGCCCTTTGGGGTTGTAGGGTCAAAAATGCTAGCTATCCCATCTAATTACAAATTACAAAACTACAAATTTACTAATAAATATGCAGTTTTCTTCTAACACATAACTGCAAAGAGTTTTGTGTTCCTTTTTCCTGATTCACAGTTATCTGTACATAGACACTTTGATTTTTTGAAAGTTAATATTGCACATTCATGGAACTGATGGTCGTTTTAATTTCCAGCTTTGGTAGGCGATGTTATTTCGCCCCGTTGTTGGACCAGTTCAAGACTGGTTTACGTGAAAAATGATGTTTCGTCCGGGCCTTATTGAAAGTAGAACGAGAAAGATTGTCAACGTGTTGAGCACCATTCATGCTTCTAATAAATTTCTCCTTTTTTACATTTAAGAAAGAACTTTTAACATTTCACTTTTACTTTTAACTCACACATAAAAAAAGCCCGACGTGAGCGATACGGACGACAGATAGTAGCTCAATATCAGGTGAAGACCGATAGATAGACCGATAGATACTCTGATAGACCGACCTTTGCATTGCCGTTATCTCGCATCAGCTGTTGCTTAGGTGTTTATAGAACCCGCTAGGCAGGGTGAGATTACGCTGCTTGTATTTAGTGGGATGTTTAAATTTATATGTTTTTCAATTTTAAGGTGAATTGTGGAGAAAGTTGTTTAAAAAAATATTAAGCGATTTTAGAGAAACGCTACTGATTAGACCATGGTTCTGACTTATATTTTCGTTTAAAAAATTTGTAGACATCATCTCCTTACAAATCATAATATAATGATCTCTAGTCCTCGAAGAATACAAAACAGAGTTAATTAGTAAAGATGAAAGAGAAGGAGGTGTGGATCCATCTATGCCAACCTCGGGATTGCCACATCCGTATTCATTAAAGTGAACCCTTTATGCGACTTCCATGTTAAAAACATTCATTAAATCGTGTTTGTTATCCCATAGTGGCGCGCTTAGCAACATACAACTGTATGTATAGATCCAGAAGTAACAGTGTACTCTATGCCCATTGTACACTTGAACAAAACATAAGCGATAGGGATAAATAAAAGTTAAATACATAGTTCTGGTATTATTATGTATTATGTATTCATTAATGTATAAACCTGCAATCGTGACTGAATTTTATGAGAATCAATCGTTCACCCCCCTCCCCACTGTTTGACGTCAGTGGCTAATGGTTTATTTCAGTACGTAAATGATTTGACTATTTTATATATTTTATTCTAACTGATACTGCTGCAAATACAGGGTGTATCTGTAATGCGCGGAGATAATTCATAGAGTAATTATATTTGTTAAAATAAAGAAAAAAAGTTCCTTTAAACATATTTACGGAAACGCTTTATTACCAGCTATCTCACACTTTTTCCCTCTTTTCTAGAACTGGATAACCGATTGAGTTGGAATTTTGTATGATAGTTATCAATACAAAGAGGTAGTTCGAAAAAAATAATCAACTTGTTCCAATAATCCGTTTCAAAATAACAGCCATTTAAAATTACAAACAAAAATAACTCATTTATAGTTATTTAAAAAATAAAATAAAAAATTATAAATAAATGGCCGCCACAATAACGAAGTTCACAAAACCTGTGTAAGTCTTAAACAAACTTGCTTTAGTTAAAGATCCATTAATATTACGAATAAATTTTGACATTTCCTACAAGGCACAAGAAATCAACTTTTACGCATTGCATTTAGAGGATCTTCTTGAAGTACATAGGTTAGGTAAGTACCATGATGACGTTCATCAACTAGTTTTAAGTGTCTTTTTAGTTATGTTACTCATGTAATATTACAACATCGCATATATAATTAATTATAAAGACAAGACAATAATTCTCTGAGGTGAAGTGCTTAATTTTCAATCTCGCAGACCACTGCTCACTACTAAAGTTTAATAGCTGAGTAATCAACTAATTCAATGGTCTTAGACCCATCTTATGGTCTAACAGCATTTTCGTAATTATCTCGAGTGCGTAAGTCAGCCTTTCCAACAGGCGTCTTTATAATTACTTAAAATAAGTTTAGCGACAATTAAAAGTTTGTCTTATTTTTTTAGCTAAGGTAGGCTATAACTTGAAACATCTGTTTTATTGACATTGTAATTTGTCACATGCACAGTGTGTTCCACGAAGAGGTACGCGCTTTAGAATTTCTATTGCTTATTCCGCAACTGATTCTTTTGAAAATTTCCATATTTTTTAATAAAGTTACCAAATATGTTGAGTGAAAATTTCATCGCACTGATGCAAAGAAACGAAATGGTGGCAACACAAAAACAACTTCTATGCCTGCATACTTTTATACCTCTTTTCTTTTGCAGGTTTAATTGCTGGTCAGTTGTTTTATTCAAATTTAAAACAGCTGTTCAATTCTAATTATACAACATTACATTAAAACTGAAAATTAAAACTTAATCCTTTTTGAGTAGAATATTATTGCAATTTGTAGTTGTAAAATGATTTTTATTGTTGAGCAAAAAGTAAAGTGTTGTGCGTGAGCCAGTTTTTATTAACGGTGTAGAATCAATTAGATTCCCAGGTGTTGATCCACCAACCAGTCAATATTTAAGTGGAAAATTAGTTTCAAATGGGAAGCGTAGTGGAAAAGCACACTCAATCACCTTATACGGCAAGGGTGGAACTGATATGTGCTCAATTACTCCGTTCTACAGTAAATCAAAATCGCTTTGTAAAGTAGAGCTTGAAACAGGAGTGCCCATACCTTCAGTGTAGAGAATAAAGATGATATTTTACAAAGCCACCTATTAAATAATCTATTTGAAGATGATCCGGACAGAAGAGTTGAGTTCTCTTCTCCCATCTTTGAGATTCATAAGATTCTGATTGGCGTACTCGTATGTTTTCTCAGACGAGTCGACGTTCATACAATATAATGGTATTGTAAATAGACATAACTCTAATTATTACACACCCAAAACCCTCACGTTGTTGATCAGAAACTTCTTTCTGGACGGCTGGATCTTACGTAATTATTTTACAAGAGCATTCTAGTAATTATTAGGCGTTGATATCAGTGAGTCGCTGTGTATAGGTTTCGTTTAAATAAATAAATAATTTTAAAATCTTATTTTCATTGCATTTTAAAACAAATAACTAGTTTTCAGTTTGTTTTAAAAGGAATTTTTTTTTATAAAATTTCTTTTGTAAGTAATAAAAGTTCTTTTTCCAAACGTAACAAAAGCGGTACTTTATTTCAACAGCTGTTTTTCTGTTGCCGCCATTTTTTTTTTTTTAAATCCAGTGTACTGAAATTTTTACATACCACTTCTGGTAACGTTATTAAAAAGTGTGTAATGTTTCAAAAGAATCGGTTGAGGAATAAGCAATTAACAGAAAATCAAATATTATCTCTTCGTAGGAGATTGTACGTAGTGATAACTAAGGAAGACAATACTTAAGGAGGGTTTTTGAATTCATTATTTAAAATAGGGGGTGGTTTTATTTAAAAATAAATAACATTATATTTTAATGTAAAGTCTGTTCAAGATACATTAACCTTTCTAAAAGGTAAATTTTATATTTTCTAGGAAACGTGCTTTTAATGTTTGCACGTTCTTATGAATTTTGACACTGGTAGTTTAAAAAATCCATCTAAAAATATATGTTTACATTAGTAAAATATGGTAAATTCAAGTTGATGAATATCAGATCTATGTATTTTATTTTTCTTATATATAAATAGTAGTCTAAAGAGAAAGTTATGTGATGGTGCAAAACATCACTGTCAAGTTTTCGAGGAATTATCCGTTTTAATTCCTAAGAAAAAACCGTGAGGGTCATGAGAAAGAAAACATGTTTTTGGAATATTATTTTGTACTTGCTGTTTAAAGGCGAAAAAGCTCTCGATAATGTTCGAGTAAAAGATAAAAGAGCATAACATAGATACCGTAGCCTACGAATAGAACAGGAGTTGGTCAAGGGAAACCTAATAGGAAAGATGAAAGAGTTCAAGGAATCTAACTCAAGACTTCATGAAAAAAGGTGTAGATTCAACTAGGACCCTCAAGCATGCGACATCCGTATTCAGTCCCTGAGAGTGTATTTTTATTATATGTTGGATTTTTATAAACATTATTAAACTGAATTTGATCCAAATAATTCATTTGCATGTCTGAACGACGTTTTATATTTTTTTGTAATTCAAAATTTGTGTGCACGTGCTACCATAATATTAAAACTCGAAATTATAATTCTTAAAAATATAATTTTTTATAAGGTTTTACTAAAATGTAGCATTTATTGACACAAATGTTTTGGTTAGATATTTCCCTAAAAACGTAGATTTAGGAGTAATCCGTAATTCAAATTGTTTGTAGAGCTGATATAAAACCTCTTATCCTCTAACTATACTCTATCGATTTCATAGCAATTTTAGTGAAATGTGAACAACAGTGAAACCTGTGAGAAAATCGCACGTAAATCCGCATTACGTTCAGGAATTATTGGCAAGAAATCTCCTTATTAAAAGCTTGGTTTTAAACAAATTCAGTTTAGGCTGAGGTTGTGTTTCAGACACAAGCGAGGCAAGCTTAGGCTCTTCTTTAATTACATAAATATTTTTCAAAGGCAATTTGACTTTTTAATTGAAATCTGCCGAACTAACATTTTATGTGTCGAATAATACTTTTTAGGGACCGCAGGTAAAACCAAGGAACCTTATATCACACTAGTGTCTGTGCATCTGTTAGTCGCTACCAGTCTACACAGACTAAACGATAAATCCTATGTATTTCAAACTTTGTGTATCCCACATATAGGGAAAATATAGCGGTATCAAAAAAAATGACGTTGGGGAAGATAAGGAATAAAATCTATTGACCTACAATTTTTGTTTTAAAATAGTAAGTGTGGGGCATCAGTTATTCTGATTACGAATATGCGTGTTTATTTGACGAAAAAATTATATGTTGGCGTTTCTGACAATGATATTATAGTTACCAATTATTTCGTGTGTGCATTTCTGTAGATGAAGCTATCCAATAACTTTAACCTGATTTCAGTGGCCAATTTGTAATAACTGCTGTAAGGAAACTTTTAAACTCCTACAAATATAATCTTATTGTTTTAAATTTTATTGCTGGTACATGAGTGCCCTTTCAAATTCGCCATAGTCTTTTTTCTCCTCTAGTTTTTGTTTTGTTTCTTCTTTTTTTTTTTAACTTCTTGGTCTTATTTTAAATTTATTTTTTATAATTTAATCGTTACAATTTGATTGAGTGTTATTTGACTAATTCTAGGCCAAATTTAAATTGTTAGATATCATGCTCCCCACCCCCACTTGAACACACCCTAAGCTACAAATTTAAAAATAAAATTATTTTAATTTGCAATTCATTTTCAGTACGAAATCTTACATTATAGTTTTTGTGTGACTATTACAACTTCATTTAACAACACAATGAAATGGGTTGTATATAAGTTTTAAAAGGAGTTGATTTTGTTATAGGGCCTACTAAGACAACAATTCAATAGCTATTAAAAGATGGCTTGTATATTATTATTTCACGCAACATCAATTCCTTCGCAACCCGTCTACAGACAAGATGATAAATCCTATATATTTCAAACTTTAATTTAATAATTCTTTGTATTGTCCCACATATAGAAAATATAATGGTAAACAGACCTTGGGTGTAGTAAGGGAGCATTAACTAGGGAAATAAAACTAGACGTTCTGATTACGAATATATATGTTTATTTGACGAATAAATTAATATGTTTGCTCTAAGCTGTTTAAAAGACTTTAACTTTATAAAAAAACTATCTCTATATTATGTCTATGGACTCTAAGTCGTGAAGATTCAGCACACCAAAATTCGACTCTTTTATTAGATTTTATTGATTTTGGTGATTGGTGTGTGAGTAAGTTTGTGTAAAGTTATGTCACAGTTTAGTTCATTCCTACTTATAAAGAGTATTAGAAACGTTTTTGGAGATTTGTCGATGAATATTTTTATATTTTATCACCTCGTTTTGTATATGAGTAATTGTGAAATTTAGTGTAATGTATTTGACAGTTAATTTTAAAAAAATAACAATCCAGAGTACGGGCGTGACATTCCGTGGAACGCTAACAGCATCTATTCTTTAATTTCATGTAGTCTTGGGTTAGATCATTCTTTTATATTTTCACTATCGGGTCTCTGCTGACCAACTCTTATTTTATTGGAGTATTCGCGGACTGTGTGATCTTTATTTTGTATTTTTTTTTTAATATAATATATAAAGAATGATAACCGAGAGGTTTTGCTCCTTTACAAGAAAAGTGAAAACAAGTTTTGTGTTTTCTATATATATGATCTCATTTTGAAGTTCACAAATATAGTCTTATAATGTTGTAGAAAACCCCCCACTTCAAATTAATAATTATAGTCACGTAATCATCAATGGAATGTGTTAAAGTCACTGTTAATTAGTGTATACATGGCAGTGGAGGGGGGATGTATCAAAGCTATTTAAAGTGATGCGAGATCTGATGGTTTATCAATTCTCTTAGGGTTATCATCTCTGCACCATGAAATTCGTAAGTTTACTGAGTAATATCAACAAATATATATATATATATATATTTTAAAACTTATTTTTCTTTATAAATATATCATCTGTTTTACGTTAAAAGGAGTTCGTACATATATGTGTTTAGATGTTTGTGTTTTTCAACCCTGGAACTGACGAAAGCCGTGTTAAGTATTTCTTGGCGATCTTAAAAATCGATATTTAAAGCACATAAATCAAATGAAATCGAATTATAGTATCAGTCGTTAAAAGTTCAAAATATCGAAAACTTTTGGTTTTTATCGTCTCTATTACAGCCCCTGGTGATTTTTAGAAATAAAGTAAATCTTTCTAACAAACAGTAACAGGTCAGTTATACTCTGCCTTGTTTATGAACCTGTATTTGGTGTATTTATTTTTGTAGATTGTCTTGTATGGTCGTTTTAACTTTACCAAATGCAGGTAATTTTGAGAAAGTTATGTGATAGGTCAAAAATTCGATGTCGAGTTATTTAGGCTATCCATTTTGAGATCCCCTGATTTCAAAAAAGTGTTTTTCGGAAATATTTTTACACGACAAATTTTAATCAATTTCGTATGAGTATATGTTCTAACCATATCTCGCAAATTTTTATCAACTTTTGTTAACCTAAAATTTAGAAGTTATTTGAATAAAATATAAAATTACGTTTTTCTGAAAATCGTCTTTACTATTTTGATCAAATTATGTATGTGTAGTGTTTGAATACCCAAATAAAACTCATCTGTTATGATTTAAAATATCGGTTCATAAGCTATCGGTAAAAAACTAGAAAAATAGGAAAAAGTTTTGTTAAAAAATTTTAACTTCTCAAAATCTGATTCAACGATTTCGTTAAAATTTTAGTGAAATATCAAGATTAATTAGTAAACCTGTGTGTAAAATTCCACTGAAAATAATTTGATAGTTTAAGAATTATCAACGAAAATGAAAGCCATAGTTAAAAGTTCAATTATAATCAAATACGACTTACTGTAAGGACGTGCTTATTGCAACGGCAAAGCAAGTTTTGACTTTTAATTGAATATATAATTTTATATAGACGGTGTCTTTGGTTTATTTGAGAGAATTTACCGAAATGACAATTTTGGTAAAGATTAATTTTGTTGGTTGTTATTTGGTTTAAGAGTTGTATGAGTGGGAAAGTTTGCGCAATGGTTTTGCACATTTATTAATTCGTAAGGCTGTTTTGATTCGTTTTCTGTGCCAATTTAAAATTTACTTCGGAAGCAAATTTAGTTTTTAATAGATAAATCGTATTATTCCATTTAATTTCATCCTATTTTTTTTTAAAGGTATATTAAGACTGTTTTTTTCTTCTAGTAAATCACTCAAAGATTCATGTAATTCTTTTTATTTCATCCACATTATTCATTTTTAGTTATAGTTTTATTTATAATATTTTTGAATTATTAGTGTATTACGATTGTTTTTGAGAAGAAATAATTGTTTGCTTGTGTTGCAGGTCATTTTGTTATCCCTTGTAGCCGTAGCTGCGGCTCAGTTAGTTCGGGATGACCTTCTCCTCCAAAGAACCGAAGTACGAGATGACGCAGGACAAGTTTCTCTGAGGTTTGTTTAATTTTATTTATTTTATCTAATAACGTTAATTTTTGAAGTTATTCTTATGTGATAAAAATGGGACAGATATGGACCTAAAGGTTGGATATAAAGCTCTCTGTTAATAATGAAAAAATAAATATTGTTCTACGTTTTCATATGAGATATATTGGACCGTATTAAGTATTTATAGAGATAACTACCATATGCTATCAACATATTACACTTTTACTCCTTCCTAATATTAATAAACTGTTCAAACATATTTAACTAACTTTCTCACTCACCCATTCCTGAAACCAAAATTAATCAGCAGCAAAAATGTCATTTCAGTAGTTGTTTTTTTCTTCAATTTCTTCTTCTTGTTGCTTAAAGGTGAAAAACCTCTTAGTCATCATCGGCTTATAAAAAAAAGGAACAAAAGGAGATAAAATAAAACTCTCGAATATTCCAGCAGCGTCAGGGTCGTAAAGAGTACGTGATGGTTAAGAGAGACCTGATAGGAAAGATAAAACAGAGAGATCTAACCCAAGACTACGTGTAAAAATGTTAGTTAGGATCTCTCACGAATTTCAAACCCATACTTAATATAGTGAGCCCCAAGCCAGTAATTGTAATGGATTTTTTATATATCATTAAAAATATTTTGTTATTTAATAATAGAAATCGTGATTCCTTTTATACAAGGATTATTCACCGTCATGATATACAAACAATAATATCTTGCTGGTAAATTTCAAGTTCATATTTCATTTTACCATTAGGAAGGAATTTGTTTAAATAAATCCAAGAAAAGTTGATTATAATAATTGATGAAAGCCATTAACCAAGAAAAGCCATCTTCTATGGTAGTTCCGCGAAGTGGCTTTTCATCTGTTTGTTTTACAAATTTACAACTAAAAGCATCATCCAATCTTTATGAAATTTAGGAATAAGCCTAACGATATCTAGACAAGGTTTCTTAACAAATTGAAAGGAGTCAATTAAAACACCACTTAATGTTTTTAAGACGTGGCACGCAGAAATAGGGAGCGCTCCAAAATATTAAATATAATAAGAACAAGTGGTGCAAAAAAGAAGAAAAATCAAATGAAAATGGAATTTGAATTTTTCTATAACTTTCCCATAAGGTGTTGTTCTTTATCAATTTTTTTTTTAATTTCCTCGCAAAACTTTAACTATTTTATTGATGTTTTAATTTACTTCAATTAAAATCTTTTCATTTCGTTTATAAATAAATATCAAATAAAATAATATTTATGTAAAAATTAAACTGTTCTGTGATTTTCCTAAAATTTTATATTATTTTAAAGTAACTTGTATATAGGGATCAATGTAAATTAAGATAAAAGATGAACAGTAGTCTGATACTTTACGTTTCAAACGAATTATACATCAATAGTCGAGGTATTTAGAGGTGAGGATTGTTTTTTATATAAGAGACCCAACCGAACCTAAACTTACCGAACCTAACCTAACATAACCTACTTCAAAACACCTCCATTGTGTGTTAATCGGGAAAACTTAGAGAATTTTATTTTGGCTATAAGAATCTATTTTAGCTATAATAACGTTTATAGCCCATATTTTCGAGGTGGTGGGGGAGGGAAGCGTGTGGAGGTGTATTAATATTTAAAGTCGTTGAGACAATCTAAATTAGCGGCGGGTCAAAATTTGTAAAAGGGCTCTGAAATCATATTTATTATATATAGTATAGTCATAGAAGACGATAGTGTACAATTATTGTTATTTAATGAACTTTTGGGAATAGTTACAACGTACAATTGTAATTTATAAAACAAAATGATTTGATAGTTCTAAAATTAATCATTTTTTTATGTTAAAATTAGTAAAACGTTTTATTTCGTTAAGAAGAGTAAATTTAGTTCTTACATGTTAAGATGAGGTCGTAGATAAAAGTGCTTCAGGTAAATAATTAGTCTTTGAAGAATAGTGGTACTGATTTTGTAGACAATAGGGGATATTTCCTCCTCTTCCTCCTTTGACTGCAGCCCGAATTCGAAACCTGCCTACTATATCCTGCCTCTACAAGTGTCTTTAACTGCAAAAGACATCTTCGCACACCTAGCATCCTTCTCCAATCATGAACTACAGAATCCACGCTTATTTTCCTTTAAAAAACCTGTTCGTTTTTCACCTTCCATACACGCCAAATTGAATATTGTTGGTGTTCTTCTTTCAATATCTATTCTTACGAATGATCGGCCTATTGTAATCTAATAATTTATTTTATCAAACGACATTGTAGTTTCAGGTACGCTTTCAATTACAATGTTCAGAAAAAAGGAATACTCAAGTGTTACCACTTATGAGCCATTCAAACTATTTGAATTCAAATACAACAGTAAACATGGTAAAATACTTGAAAATAAGTATTAATTCACAATGAATTGTTTAAAAAAAATGCTCCATATTGTTTTAAATTTTACTGACAGCCAATTTGAATCGATTAAGTGGATTTTATTTTTGTTGATTCTTCTCTAGTTATATTTAAAATGACCTCAGTGTGTTAGAAGACCACACTTTTTAAGTTACATGCGTCGACCTCTGTCAAACCTCCATACAGTGGACGTAAAAAAGTTGTTTGTATTAAAATATAAAGTAAACTTAATGTAGGATTTCCAATGTTTGTTATTTTACTTACTTTCATATTCGTAGTAAGGAGAAAGTTATGTAATTGTTCAAAATATGTGATATCGAATATTTTGGAGATTGTTTTGAGATTCTCTGAGTCGAAAAAAGTCGCATCTACAGTGATTTACAGCTCTAACGCGCCAACCGTATGTCATCACGGTTAGTATTTGTACTTATTTTCGTCATATTCCGGATTTTTTTTCTATTTTTTTTAACGCAAAATTTCCATTTGTATAAAATCTACTCTAACGATTTTGATCAAATTTGTCTTAAATGTTGCCTGTAAGGACTCTAAAAAGTGTGGTTGGCTATCTTTTTAAAAAAACCCGGTGCTTGTGTTTTGGTAAAAAAAAAAAAAAAATCAGTTATACATCTTTTATAAAAAAAAAATCTGATTTTTTTAAATAGGATCAGCCGATTTTAATAAAATTTTAGTTATATATGAAGATTAGTAGTCTACACTCATGTAAAAATCGGATTGTAAATAATATTACGGTTTAGGGATAATCAGTAAAAAACAATACAGAAATGTTACAGCTCTTATTAAGATAAAATTTAATGAAATACGAATGACGAAGATGTGTTTAAGCAGAGAAAGTTTAGGATCTTGCAATTTATTTTCCTAAGACGACGTCCATGATTCGTTTTACAGTTTTTGATGGACAACTATCGAACTGACATTTTTGGTGACGATTAGTTTTGATTCGTTGTTATTTGGTGTAGGGTATGAGTGAGTGGAAAAGTTAGTGAAATATTTTTAGTCAGTTTAATATTCTAATTATCAAGAAACATATTGAGGGATATTTTTATTATATGAATAATAATTATAAAAAAAACCTGATTTTACTGTACAAGTTCAAATTATAACACACTGAAAGTATATCTTTGATTAAGTATAATTGATTATCTTTCTTGTAGCTACGCAACCAAGGATGGTACACAAGTATCTGAACAAGGTGTCCTACAACCTAACGACGCTCGTGATGGATTCGTTCTCTACAAGAAAGGTTCTTACAGATACTTCTCTCCTGACGGTGTCGTACACAAGGTAGATTACACTGCTGATGATAAAGGATTCCACCCCAGGAGCGACGACATTCCAATTCAAGGTGCAGTCCCAATCCCTACCTTTTAAATGTCTCCTTAAAGATAATATCAACTCAAAAGAAATTGATTGTAATTGATAAAATCGTCTTTTTACACAAATATATGGCGTTTAAGTCAATTAATTGTTATGTTAAGTAATTTAAATTTAAATTTGTAATAGAAAAAGTTGTTTTTAATTGTTGACTAAAGAAAATAATATAAATTGACTGAACCAAATTTTGTTTTATTTTTACATTCTGGTATAAACGTAGTATAGTAAAGAGAAAGTTATGTGTTGATTAAATAACCGACGTTTTGTTATACGCTGCAATATTCGTTTTCATGTCAAGTGACTTAGGTTTTGTTTGGCCTTTCGTCATTTCAGCGCTCTACAACCACTTTGACAATAACTTGGGGTATATGTTTACACTTTTTCCATCACTCAAAATTTATAGGTAAGACAAAAACTACAAACGAAGAAGAGTAAAGACCATTTTAAAATATTTAAATATCTATCAATTTTGTTAATTTCTCACAAATGTGTTAAGAAGAGGATCCTCAATATAACTGGAATGTTGTATTCGGATAGTTACGAGATCTGTCATGACCGAGTCACCAATACGAGCATTGCGAGTGGATGCTTTACTTGTGTTCAGCTACGAAGCTTGTCAACGCCTAGACTTTGACATGGACGAAGAGAGAGGAGACTTTGTAATATATAAAACTCCAAGGTCTATTAAGACTTAGCCGACGTCGAGACAATAGTCTTCACAATTAGTTTCTTGACGCCAGATAGGTGTAGTTTGAGTACAATCTTCTGCCAATCCTAGCATTGTAGTATTATTTATATTTGTTTACCCAGATAAGTTTCTCCGTTTGGATTAGCAGAAGATAGTAGAAGATCCACACACAGTCCAATGTGTGAACGCTTTGTTGCTACGCCTATATTATTAAGATCTGAAAATTGTCCACTACTAATATAAGATCTGTCACTAACTTAAACTTATTGAGTGTTTCGGGAGGTAAGATACATACTTCGTTTAACTTATTTCAGAGCTGTCCAGACACGACCTTTGTTATCTGTTTGTCGGCGATTTTGTGTTGTTTTCGAAAATAATCGTAACTTTAGAAATTATGAGGGTTTAGAATTAAAATTTTGTATTCACCCTTTTTAATCCTACTTTTTACCAGTATACCAAGAACCAAACTAATTATGAAGATCCTATCAAATATATTTATTAGGTTCAGACATCTTGTGTAACAAACAATCCTACCCGACTGGATAAGGTTTCTTGATCTACCAGTACAATTTAATATTTTTCCTACCAGGTCTAAGAAACCAACTTTTTGGTATTACATTTCGAGGATTTATTTCTAATACAGTATATTATATGATGGGGCTGGGTAATTAACTTGATGGCACCCATCAAGTTGTTTATTTATTCTGACTTTTAGATTATTATTCTTGGTAATATTCCGATTAAAGCTTTTTTTATTACATGAGATACTAAAGTTATTAAGAAATACTAATTTAATTTGATGAAGAAGATTATTTTATACAAAACACATGGGGATTTTTTTGTTTAAACCTCTTGGTTATTTTCGCCTTAAAAAAAAGGAAGGAAAGATCGTAAAATTAAGACTTCCATCCGTCGAATACCCCAATAGAGTCAAGGGATTGTTAAGTGAGTCCCATAGAGAAGAATCCTAAGTAAAGTTTAAAGTATAAGTAGGTGTGCAATGCAGGTGAGCGGTGTGTAATTGAACATATGGATGATTGTTGGATCTATTGTGATGTTTTTGACTGGGGACTGAGAGGAACGCCAACACCTCTTAATAGGCTAGTCATACCTCCCCTGAGTGGTTAAATCAGAAGAGAATTTAATGTTTTTTAAGAATATGTGTTTGGAATTTTGGACGAAAAAGGGAGCAGGATAAAACAGGACGTAATTTAGTAGAAATATGATAATTCCGTAGTTGGGATGAGGGGTCACTTCTTTGGAAGAAAAAGGGCAAGGGGGAAAAGAAAGGTCTATGGATGAACATACAAAAAGAACAAGGAGGAATATAGAGATCGGCAGGCAAATACATAAAGCTGGTAAAATATAATTATAGAGCTAGTTGTAGCTATGTCCAGGTTTTTGGTTCGGAGTACATATATATTGAATGCAAGAAGAACAGTGTAGATCGTGATTCCCAGGTACGTATTTACTCTAAGTTTGCCACTTTAGGTAAAAATCGATGAGGTTGATCGGCTAGAAACTAAAACGTTTCGGTGGTTTGACATGTGCCAAGTATATCCTAAGACCGGTGGCATAAAATTATAATAAATAGGTCACTCTCCCTGAGAATGGTCCCGAAATGTTTAGGAGAGGAAGTGGATAACGCCTCCACCAATGAAGAGATCAAGAGAAAGGATTCTTTGAGGATAGATATGGGTGACCAAGAGAACTGCAATGGAATGATTGGAAACGACAGTATAAAGAAGGTTTCATATGTAAAAATATGTTTAATTTAAAAAATACAATAAACAAAATTTAAGATACATTACTATTTCAAGTGAAAAATATACGACCTAGGCCCGGTATAGGTGGTATATTTTTCACTTGAAATATTAATGTATTTTCAAAACTTGCTGGTAAAAAACGTTTTAGCGTTAAAAACAATAAATTTAAAAAAAATTACAAGCTTTGTTTTTACTCCAAAACTAAACATTTTAATAATTATTTATTAATTGTAAAGCTTAATAATTAGCTTAACTGTTAAAATAATAAACTTTGCAAGATCATTTAACGTTAAAATAAAGGTAACAAAATGACGGTAACGTTTTTAAGATACATGACTGATGGATATGGACACTTAAAAAAACGTAAACTTATACGGGACTGGTATATTCTTCTTTCTCCAGTTTTATTCTTGCTCTTGATCCTGGAAAAATATTTATAACATATCACTTTATTCTAATGTTTACTTTCCTAGGTCCCCAAATGTATTGTGTTATAACTAGATATGAATAACCTCCAATAATATTTCATTTCTCTCAAATATTTGTACAGAGAATGTTATGTCATTAACCTACAAATCGATGACTGGTGTTTTACGGATATATCCGTTTTGAGGTCCTCTGAATTCAAAAAGTGATTTTTTGAATGATGGCCGTAGTCTGTGCCATAGTCTACAACCGAAAACGCGTGGACAGATTTTAATCCAATTTGATATGGGCATATTTTCGCCATACCTTGCAATGGTTTTAATTTTTTTTTTTTCAATAACTAAAAATTTGGGGGTAGTTGAATAAGATTAAACAACATTAAATCATTATCATATGTAGCCTCTAAGCACTTAAACAAAACATATTGATCACCATTTTTACTAAAATGTCTTCGTGAGTTGTGTTATCGGCAAAAAAAAAAAAAAAAAAAAAAAAAAAAAAAAAAAAAAATCGCCCATGGAGCTGTTATAATATGCAATTTACGAAAATAGTTTTTAATGGTTTCGATTGAATTTTAGAGAAATATGAATATGCATAACTCAAAACCGGTGTTCAAATTCAATAGTAATATAGGTTTATTGAACGATTGTATTATATTACAATAAACCAATTATAATACTAATTTGGCACGAGCAAAGAGAGTCTTACGAATGCCTTATAGGTTGAATACTATCATTGAATATACAACTTTATCCAAAAATTAACAAACATTATGGTCCAAACATATACATACTGGTCCAAAAGTTGGAGATTTTTCTACGGTAAGACAATTAAATCCCCTTTGTGGAACGGGCATATTATTGTATGTTGATAAAATACAAATAAACAAGAACTTAAGTATAAACAATTGTTTTGTAAATTAAACGTTTCTTGCCTACAATACAACAATGTTTTGAATTTCTTATGTTTTGTTAACATGGACACGTTATTGATTGTACAGTTATTAAAGTGTGGAAATAAATGTCCACGAATATTTGCATAGAAAGTTTTAGCATTAATCTCATTTCTGTTGTTTTCAAACAAAATTGCTTAAATTAAGACAAATTATTAATGTCAACAATCAAAACAGCTGATGAAATGGAATTCTAATGTAATCCTGTTAAGTTTTTGAAATTCAAAGAGTATAGACGACGATCATGGTCTATTTTCACTTTTACTGAGTGTCTTTCTTGTACGAATGGTTTTGAACGGTTAGTATTTTATCAGAACGTTTGTCCAATGTTTCTGAAGTATTTTTTTACTGTATCTAACTTTTTTTTGCTAGTGTACAAATTATATTGACTATTCAAATGATGGTTCAGCACTATTATAATAGAAAAGTAAGGGTCTCAGAGTTACGAAGGATATTAGCTGGATCTACAACTACATTTATGTAGTCTTAGTTAGATCCATTTTTCATTTTCCCTATCGTCTTGATCAACTCTTATTATATTCCAACCCTGACGCTATTTAAAGTATTTCGGGGGGGGGGGGTAAAGGGTCTTTAATTTATGTCTTCTTTCTTGTTTATATAAGACCATGATGAGTGAGACGTGTTAACTTCTAAACAACAAAAAAAAAGAAAAGAAAAAGAATTGTAATGTCGCCGCAATACCAGGTTCTTATGACAATAAAACTTTTGATTTCCGCTTTTAAATAAAAACTCTGATCCTTCAACTTGTCTAACCCAATTAAATAAGAAAACATCAAGGTGAATTCTTATTGTAACGTTAACAAGATTAGCCTTGTTCAGTTGTTATGTCAATTATTACATCCCTCCGGGGGTAATTATGTAAAGTCTTAGTATAATCCATGGAAATTCTAGATGTCGCTAGTGTTTGTCAGGAAATACCCTAGAGGGGATTGTTACTGTTTGTCTGCTGAATTATCTGTGCATGAATCGATACTTACTTGCTATCAAATAAAATAAATAATTAAGGAAATAAATAGTCCAACCTTATTGTACTTTCCTTCTCACAAAACTTTCCAATCAATCTCAACCAACCTTCTAAGAATATTTCTTTGTACTTGAGAATTAAACGAATGCAATTTTCTTTATTAAAGAGTTTCCCCCCACAAAATTATAGTTTTTAATTTTTTTAAATGAATTAATTATCATAACCAATCAATACAAGACCGACTAATGATCTCATTTCTGTCTGAGATAATAATTAGTTATAATATTAACTTTATTAGAGAAGTTGATGACGTTCAGTTGCGACGCACTTTCCCGTCGAATTTAAGCTCTGTTACCGTTTCAGCGTCATCGAGTTTACGAAGCCGTTAATTGCTTCTAATTACATTTTTCTGAATTTCTTCAGTGACCAGATTGATGGAAATCATAACTACGTAGGTATATATGCCGGGACATTGACTATACATTTGAAGATTTATTTTAAATTATTTTAATGTTCGATTCCTTTACAACCTCCATAATTATATGCCATTTGTCAACACTGGTTTTGATATCTGTTTATTTAATTAATTTAAGACTCTTAAATGAGAATTTACATGTAAGAATCAATTGGTAAACTTGGGATTTACTACGTGATTTGCCATATATATAAAAGTCAACTTACCAATTGATTCCTAAATATAAATTACCATTTGGACTAAATAAGAACTTTTATCGAAATATTTGTAGTTCCTTTAGTAAGTATTGAGTTGATTTGACGTGTAAAAATAAAGAAATAAATATATATTAATATTTTATTGCTTTAATTACGGTAATTAAAGCTTAGAATTACGTTCATCCAGGCTGTTTCCAACACGTCATCTAATTTCTACTTTATTTTTCTTAACATGGACTTTCCACTTAAGATCTAATTCGTTCCAAAATATTTGGAGTTATTGGAATTGGGAAAAGTTTGATTATTATCAATTACAGTGTGAATAGCAATTTCTTATTTATAAAGTTAATATGAGTATACTTTGATTCATTGAACTTCATTCCTGGATTATTCCCAGTTAGTGATGTTGTTCATCGACTATAGTTTTAATATTTAAAAAAACTTTCTATATTTAAATACAATTTAATATAACCTAAGCTTCGGATTTACGATTACGTTATCCAAAACGAGAGCATAAAAGCTCAAGTATGTCCTAGATTAAAAAGGTTACACTTTTTTTTAAATAGTTGTCATTATCCCACACAAAACGCATTGGTAATCTCTCTAAAAATGTGCAGTTCATGAGTTACTTATATATATTTAAATCGGTCATACTTTAAAAATCAGCTATATCAAATTCGTTGATATTTTATATCAATGTGAAGATGTAAGGAGATTGTAACAGATTTTCTTAAAACATTTAGTTTCAAAGCCTACTTTGTTGAAGCTTTGTATGTTTACGACGTCACAAAGACCCAACCTCATGGAATGTTATAAATAACCGATAAATAGATATTTTGTTTGTTACATTCTGGAAATTCCAGCTGAATTACTTCTTAGGAGAAAACTTAATAAAGCGTAATATGAAATACTGTGTATTGTTTGTGCAAGACTCTTTTATAAATTATAAACATTATTCTTGATGGGCGCCATTTTAGTACTATCCCAGACTGATCAAACAATGTAATACAAACAGATTTTCTAAATGTAATGGACAAATTTTGGTGTCTTTGACCTTGTAGGAAATGCAATTGGCTTGGTAGATAAAGAGGTCTTACCCAATAGTTTTCTTGAACTCGTAATTTTGGATATCATTACTTTCTTGACTCTGCGCGGTCTCGTAGATGTGTATATTGTAAAAACATATCCACTCGCTACGATCTTGTCAGTGTCTCTGTACGGAGGTGAGGTTTTGAAATTACATTTTTGATAATAACTTTGCTATTTGTCGTTGGAAAGAGGTGAGTTTGGTACCAATATATGCATACCGTAGTTAAAATCTACAAAAAATATCAAATTTAGAGTGTTATAAGTTGAACACACGAGATATGAACCAAAAACTGTTTAACTTGGCTGCTATTTCTCAATAAGCTTTTATATAAGTGGACTAAACAAGTTGACGAAACAGCTGTAGTCCTATTCAATATACACTGATTTGTCAATGAAGCCAATAAGGTATTTATATACATTATATTTACCAAGTTTCGAGGCAATTATCAAATTATCGTAAGAATTGATTTTACTTACACACTATACGAAGTATTGGGGTATTACCGTAATTTAACTGATCATGGTCTCAGAAAAACGAACAAGTGATAGTCCTCATACAGTTAGGCTATAGTGGTTGTGTCTTTAGGTAAGCACGAAAATTAAGATGTGCTAACATGAAATTTGGTATAAGGAACTATTGTGCCTTCATTTTAAACCTTATTGAAATTTAAAAAAGCGCATTTGAAAATGTGAAAATAGCGGCCAAGTTTAACAGCTGTAGCCCTATTTAATATAAATTGACTTGTTCTTGAAACCAATAAGGTATATATATATATATATATATATACATATATATATATATTATATCAACTAATCTATTTTATTTCCTTTCAGAGACACAATTGTCAATATGAACAACTACTGTAGAAGGGTAATTCTTAAATAAAACAGCATTCTCATTAATTACGTCAATTTATTTGTAAAAAAAAAAACAAAACATAAAAACAAATTAAGTAGTCATGAGTTGCAGAAATGGGTGGTGATGAAAAGTATGTAAATCAGTCTTTCCTTGCAACGTCAGTTTTCATTTAAATTGACGCGTTTTGGATTTACTCCCATCATCGGTAACTCTATCCTTATTTCGGAAATAGGAACAAAAACTTTAGAATACAATTGGAATAAATCAGAAAAGCAGTACAAGATGAAAACTGACGTTGGCGGTAGAAAGCAGAACTGTATAATCAAGATGTTTGAAATTATGATTGGTAACGATTAAAAGGTTGGCAAACGTGGTAAAACCGATCGGGGGATGTCATCACTAACAGGTTTGTAGCCAAATTCGTCAGCTGTGTAGTCTGTCTTGTGGTAAACACCGTCAGGAGTGTAGAAATGGTAAGATCCTGATTTGATTAAAACATTATCACTTCCATCAGCTAGTGGTTTCAGAATACCACGCTCTTCTACATGTGTACCATCCTTTGCTGCGTAACTGAAAACAAAATAATAAATTATTGTGTGTCTAGGTTATAAATAATTTAAGAAACGATAGTCTTTGTACATTGTAGTGACAACTTTACACTATTTATAAACGTTATTACTTGAATAAAAATAAATTCTGTGGAGTGGAGGATTGCAATTTTATACATTAAACTACTTTAACACATATGTGTTTAAACAAGCGACTTTTTTTAATAAAAATATATTTGTTAAGAAGTAGCAGTTGTTGCAGCGAAATTTTCTAGTTTTTACGAAGTTTGTTGTGAAATAGATTGTTCAAAAATTATTTTCCAGAAGATTACAAGATGATGACGGAATAGCTAATATTCTTCTAAATGGCGTTTGCC
The DNA here is from genome assembly GCA_963513935.1 of Aphrophora alni. NCBI lineage: Eukaryota > Metazoa > Arthropoda > Insecta > Hemiptera > Aphrophoridae > Aphrophora > Aphrophora alni. Next base: position 48,608,193 of record OY740775.1, on the reverse strand, counting down.
CTCAGGGGCTCACCATAGTGAGTACAGGTTTCAGTAACTGGATCTACATTTATTCTCGAAGTTTTGGGTTACCTCCCTTTTTGATATTTACTGTCAGGTTTCTCTGTCTTGATCAACTATTGTTCTCTTCCAACCCTGACAATATTAACATAGCTAATTGTAATTATTTATCTTGTTCCCTTCTTTGATAAGGCGATGATGAAACAAAGGGGATAAAGTAATAGTGATTGAGAAAATGAGAATGGTTGTATATTACCTAAGAATGAAAGATAAAATAACATCATCATTATACTCGGCTGTATCTTGGCCTCCACCGTCTTCTCTCCTCTACAACATGTCGTCACCTCTAGACCGTCATCTACCATCCTCTTCATTATAACCTACTCCTTTGATTTCCCCGGGTGTTCCGCATCCTGGTGTTACTTGGATATTTTCTTAACTATTTTTCCTACTGACAAAGTTTTTATGCGGCCTCCCCTCTGTAGTCTTGACTTTCCTATTTCAAAAAAAAACTTTCTAGGTTGTCCATACACATATTTCAGTGGGTTATTCTCCTTATCTAAATGCCATCCTCATTAAATCCGTCATTAAAAAAGAGTTCAATCGAAAATACATAAGCTATACCGGTATGTAAAACTTGCATATCAAATCAGTATATTAATTTTGACAGGGTATTTCTTCTTGAGCACAAAATTATTTTCAGCGTACCCTTAACGATAATTATTCTAAAAAAAGCTCAATACGTTTTGAAAAAAAAAAACATTGTTACAATGGTCAGACACCACGACTAACACATTTCAACTGATTAGTCATGTCCCTATTAAAATTAATTTAGAATAAAACTGACAATTATAAAATTATATTTCAACATTATTGTAACTGGGTCATGGCTTTACTGTGTTTGTAAGGCGGGATAATAATATTTTTAACATATACAGAAATATCTATAAGCCCGTCATCTATTAAGACATATTCCCTTTAGAGGCTCTAAAAGTAACGCTCTTAATAAACCCGAGGGGCGCTTGTTGTATCTACACCTTTTTTCATGTAGTCTTGGGTTAAATTCCCCACTTGTCCTATTTGGTATCTTTTGATTAATTCTAATTCGGTTTTGACTCTGATCTCATTTTGAGTATTCGAGAGCTAGTGATCTATATTTAATTTAATTTAGTTATAAGTCTATGATGACCGAGTTATGTTTTCGACTCTATATAACGAGAACAAACTAAGGCATTTCCCATTTATCTTTCTAACCCTAGAATGGGAGAATTTCCTAAGGAACCGCAAGAACGCATCCGTCAGTCATTGCAGTTGAAATAATAATTATCGGACTTCTATGTCATCTTATTTTGTGATTTTATTAATAAATTATTGGAAGCTTTCCCGAGTCCGCGCCACAAATTGGCATTCAAACTAAAATCACGTAATTTTGAAACATCTAAAACGAATTTAATAATTCTCTCATTTTAAAAGAACATTTTAATTATGTAACAACCGTGGAAAAAATAAAATTTATATTGTTTGACCAAACATATACTAAATCTTGACCAAAAAACGTACCCAAATCGACAAAAAAGGCACGAAAATCAGATCAACTGTTAGTCGACAAAAAGATGTTATTTTTTTAATTCGTGTAACTTGAAACGTGTAAGGTGAGAGTTACGGATGAAACGTGGCGGGCAGCGTAGTACGATAAATTCTATTCCCATTGCTACAAATATAAACAAAGTGCCTTATATTTCTTAAATAAATACGTACAGTTAAATATAGTTAAATAATAGATATCAACTCTGTTATTTAAAAAATGTACGTTGTCGCTGGAAAGTCAATAAAATACTGATGAATATGGATCTAACAGAAAGTTGTTAAAACTTGGGAATTACTGCTAAGATTAAAACAAAATTAGTTACAATTGACTCTTACATAACTTACCAATTTTGACATTTAAAAAATATATTTAGACCCAGAAAATTATAAAGAAATGTTAAAATATGTTAATTATACTGGTTTTTGTATCACCCGTGGAGACATCTATTGTTATAACTTGAAAACTACTGAATCAATAACAATATTGATAACTAACCAGTTAATGTACCTATATAGGGAAGAAAACTGAATGCAAATCAGATCAGTGGTTCTTGAGTTATATGCTTAAAGATAGAGCGACTTAATATAAGTTTAATATAAGTAGAGATTTGGTTTATATACCTGAAGATGGCTATGTAGTTGAAACGGTTTTGTGTAATTTAATATATATTTTTACAAGAAATAAACATATTAATATAAGATATATTTTTTGTTTATAAAAATCTCATTCAACATTGGAGGGGTACATAGATTCCTGTGATTATTTCTAGTGGCTTGTGTATACTCTCTCCTCCCACTTGTGTAAAATCTGTCTCTATAACTACAATTCAATATTACGAAGTACCTACTCGAACACGTGTAGGCTTATAGTATAGCCGCTTTAACTATGTCAACGAGGATACCAAAACAGTATCCTTTCTAAAAACATAGGTTTTCTTTGATTTATATCATCATGAGTATTAGTTGGAGTTTTAAAATATCTTACAATAAGTAGTATAGAGGAAGTTATTTATGGATCAAAAAAACTAATGACGATGGTTGGCAGAAATGTTCGTTTCGAGGTTTTCCGAGTCTAAAAGATATCTGTCCTTTTGTCTATCGTTTGTACAATCCTCTACAAGACAAACGAGAGTTAAGATTTAAATCAAACGTTATGAAGTAATATCACTGTTTTAATTTTTTTATCATAATTAATTATTTGAAGGTTGACGACAAAAACACAAAAGTTCGATATTCTCAAAATCGATTCAAATGATTTTGACTGATTTTGTTAAAATATAGATCCTAAATTCCCAAACGAAATGATGGTCGCTTTTTTTCTAAAATTCCGGTTGGCGATTACAGATTTGTGTAAACAAGAAAAACAATTCCTGGTGCATAAAAGATGTAATTTCTCAAAATCGACTCTACCGATGTCATTAAAATGTTGGTGAAATGTAAAGTGTAATGGTAAAACTCAGCGTGAAAAATTGCAAATATTAAAAAAAATATATAGAAAATGACAGGTAATAAATAATTTCTAAAATTGAAATCGAACTGCAATCATTTAAATTTGATTATATCTTGTAATATTTATGCTTAAGTCAAGTTTGTGACACAAGTGGGATACGTTTAAGCCTTATAAAAAATAGAAATATTGTTAAGAATATTGTAAATCTAAGTCGGTGTTCATAGTTGATTTTCACTTTTTCACCTAACGTAACCTAACCGTCATTTTTGACTATATTATATTATATATATATATATATATATATATATATATATATATATATATATATTATATTTCGAGAAAATTTGTGCAATATTTTATCACAATTCATTATGATAAATAAAAATTATAATTGTTTATCGTAGGAGATGTTTTGTAATTGTTAATTCGAATTCTAGAAGGATTACCATTATAAGGTTACCATTATATTTGTCCTTAAGGCGGATGTTTTTTATTCTGCTTTACATTCCCAGACCGGTTATAATCAACGCTGTCTCCAACTTGTACAAGTGGATCTACTATAAATGATAGTTCTTAAATACGCTACTTACCTTGCAGAAATTTGTCCAGCACTATCCCTGATGTCTGTTCTCTGCAGAAGATCATCAGTCACAGCCACTGCTACTGTTACTACAGCGAGGAAAACTGCAACCTAGGAAAAGTAATAAATTACCTTTAAACAAGCATAATTAATATTTAACTGAGCTTTTAGTCCTTGCTAATTATTTGTATTAAGATTGTAAATCAGGCAGGAGCTTAAGGTTGGCTTAGAGGTAAGGGAAGGTTAGGTTAGGTTATATTAGATTAGGTTTCGTTAGGTGTGTAATAGGTTCCAGTGCAAAAAAGTTACGTTGTTGACCCAGGATCATAATACCAAGTGGGAAGCTACAATTAGTAGCGAATCCTAGTTACCAAACCTAGAACTACGGTTGGAAAACTTGATGTGTTGACAACTTGTCCCCTAAATAAAACCTTCTAGCAGGCCTAGGTCAACAAATAGCTGTTGTACTAAGGATTTATTTATTAAATCATTTTTTGAGGTTTTTTTCTAATTTTAGCGATAAGTCTAAATTTTGGGGTAGATAAGTTATGTCGAAAAAAACCTCCAATTTTTTTGATCAAATTTATTTAAGTGCAGCCTTTAGACGTAAACAAAATGTAAGCCTATTGGTAATCATCTCTTCAAACATGCCGGTTCGAGAGTTATACGTTAAAAACAATAAAATCGATCTTGGGTTTGTTTTAAAAGACGCAAATTCTCAAAACCGATTCTAATTTGTTAAAAATATTAGTTAAATGTGAAGATTAATAATCGTACTGTTCGGAAATAATTGTAAAAAAAAAAAAAAAATGAACATTGACCACTCTAGATTTTAATCAAATACAGTTTTTAAGTTGACGACGTATTTTGAGCGTGAGAAACACAAGCGAAGAATACAAGCTTCATAGATGTTTTAATAAATATAATAAATCGTTCTGGTAAACAAAATGTGGTTACTGAGACGGTACACAACAATATTCATAGACCAAGAAGTAACAGTAAATAAGATCAGAGCTACTGTAAACAGGGACACCACACACAGGGAGGGAATAAAAGTTAATCACTTGATGAGTGGCTTGCTTATTGTATTTTAATCCTGATTTACTTTCACATTTGTATTAAACGTTTTTCTGTATTCGATAAAACTTAATTGCCTACTGTCTTGTCAGAGAAGTAGAGATTTAGCTTCTCTGTTGGTGGGCGACATTGGCTAGTAGTAAAATTAGTTGGCATCTTGCATGACCAGACTATTTTTATATTTTATTTTAATTTCTATTGCACAAGTACTAATTACGTAGAAGTTATAGTATATTTTAGAAGAAATCACAAAGTAATTTTTTTTTTAAATACCTAATATTTTTATAACAAATGAAACTTGTAGACTTTTGATAAATGAAAACAAATTATGCAAGGTAAGAGCTTTCGAAAACAGATAAAATTACATTTAAACTTTTTACTTCCAAAGTATAAAGTTAGTTATCTAATCACAAAAATATCCGTTTTGACTGATCTGCATGTTTCATGGCCTCAGAAAACTGAAAAAATATCGAAAGGTCCTCCTTCAGTATTGTTGTCTGTATATGTAGTGGCCACAAAAATTGAGATAGGAACATGAAATTTGGTACATCGGACAATAGTGTGCTTATATAAAATTGTATTGAAATTCAGAAAAATAGAATTAAAAGGTCGTAATGACGGTTATTTTAAACTGTTGTATTGTTCATATCTAACGAGCAAAACAGTTTAACAATATGTTAAATTATATAAATATATCCAGATTTCAATTCCAAGTGTACCTGTACCAGATCTACATATTTACGATAACACATAACGAAGTTGTTGTTAAAAATTGTAATTAGAACCTGACTATAATGAGCCCATATGGACACTCGGTCCAAAATAATGGCTAACATAGATTTTTATGCTTAAAAAATGAGATACAAAAATGAAAGGTGTACTTACTGTCTTCATGATAAGATTAGAATAGAAGTCTCGTCAAGTGTGATCGACAATCTGCAGATGCTAGGCTTATAAATCAAAGAGATCCTCCCCCACTCTCTTCCACAATCTAAATAATTTATTTATAGAAATCAAACAACAATACATTCCAGACCTCGAGGCAATGTTCTGTGAAGGTGATAATTAGTTATTTATTGGATGAAATTAAATCACTTTAATAAATACAAATTTTCTACTACAAATACTAGAAGTATCAATCATTTGTTTACGATTTCATTAAAACACAATTGTTTTTGGAAATAAATGAGATTTCGGGAGTGTACGGAGGTTCTTACATATTTACATTATACCCTGAGGGGCTAACTTTAGGTAAGTAAGGGCTTGGCACATCCAAGAGAAACAGCTGGATCTACATTTTTCCCCTAAAGGCTTGAGTTGGGTCCTTTTCTTTCATCTTTCCTATCAGATATTTCTCGACCAACTCTTATTATTTTCCGAACGTGACGCTATTAGAGTATTCGAGGACTAGGACTCTACTTAATTTTTATATTTTGAAACACAATCATGACCGAGAGGTTTTTCGCCTTTAAACAACAAAATTCCCTCACATTGATATTTATATATTGTACTTACTAGAAAGGTAAAGTTAGTGCCAACATATTCTGTCTCCTACATTATTCAAATATATGTAGTATAGAGATAGTTATGTGATTATAAAAAAAATCTCAAAAAATGCAAATTTTAACCAAATCGATCAAAATATAATTGTTCCACGACAAGTCAAACATTGGAATAACTTCATGTGATATACTGTAAAGTAATACGAAATAAGACATTTTATACTACTTTAAAAATAGGGGGGGGGGGAAACTTCCCAAGGTTAACACCTTTTTACATTAAATGAAAATACATTAAAAAACTCACAATTAAAGTATAACCAGTAGCTAACCGGTAACTGTACAACTAATTTCACTAATAATAATTATATCGATAAATAAGTTTTGCTTCCAACATTATGAATTTAAGTAAACACACCAGAAGTATCTTTTTATATTAGATTACTTAACATTCAAATATAAATAAATAAACAAATTCAGAATTGTACTAAATTAGTATTCTTTTAGTTGTTGAAACCACAATCAAAGGAGCCTTATATGAATTATATACAAAGTAACCTTAACACAAAATAAAGAAGCTATACATTGCTCAAATTATAAAACATATATTTCGTAGTTTAAACAATGATGAAACATGTTTTAATCTGTATTCTTAATATAGATATCAGAAAAGAAAAACGAAAACCCAAAACACTTTGAACTGATTTTAAATTAACACATTCACAACACTTAAATAAAAAATTCAACAAAAATGATGACATAAATTAGTTTGATGCAATTATTTTGACACAAATAATAGCCAGTAGGTATAGATAAGGGTGGATAAGGTAACATTTAATAACGTAGTCTTCGGTGAGAACCACTAAATAAGTTTGATATTCAAAATGTTTTAATGTGTATGTGTGTATAACCATTTTAATGTTTGTGTATGATTATGGTGTAGAGATTGGCGAATCAATTTCCCAGTGGGCATCCATTGCAAACAGTCTCTTTAGATCCCTACTATTCATGTTCTTCTGAGGTCTATCCTGTGACCTACACTACTACCCACTTCCGTGTAAGTGTATCTTTCTTGATCTATTCTGTCACTTCTTTTTACTTTATTCTTACTTACTATATCTTAATCCCTCACTTTCATTCCTTTATTTTTCATTAGTTTTATATGTTTTCAGCCCTACCTTAAAGTGTCAAACGATTCGTGCTGATGGTGTGAATGGAACTAAACAAAAGGGGACGCTTACAGGGCCTGTAGGATACTTTGTGAACTCTTGCAGTATTTAGCCTTACCCGACCAAACTCCGGGCGGATGGACTATTTTTTCTGTAGCTTGTTCGTGGGGAAACATATTGAGAAAGGAATGAAAAATAACTTTTTTGCTAGTAAAATAATGTATGTATTGCTTCATGACTACCAGCGTGGGGAGTCCTTCACTTCGGCAAGATTTCCTCGATAACGATGAAATAATAAACATAGTAGAGAAATGTGAAACAGGCCAGTCAAGATGAATCGCAGTTATGATAGAAGAAGCACTCAACAAAGAGGCGAAGACAGGCTTACAAGACCTCATAAACATGGGGAAGAAAACCCGAGCTAAAACGGACGAAAACTCTTGGGGAATGTTGCTAGCTCTAGAGAATAAATCTGATTAAGTTGAGATAAACTGAAAACGCTGACAAGGTACCATTGGGCAGACGGTGGAAATTTTTCAGCAAACACCATTTTAAACCTAATGAACGAATATATCAGCAAAAAACTATAGTAGGTATATCTGGGGAGTAAAAAATATATGAAAATTTCTCGTTTGATAGTGTTTGTGGATTTGTATGTCGATTTGGAATCTGTATTCTATAAAACAACAGTACTGACATGGCGATTGGAAAGTTTATGCATAATAATTATTGATCATGTGGACGGATACCGTACAAAAAGTTCAAGGTTACTAAATTCATGTTTCTAAGCATAAACACAAAAAATAAATTACATAAACTTTATGAGAATAAAATATTACAAGTGGTGTTTTAATAATACAATACAGACATTCTGAGTGTTGTTTTTAACAAAGACAAATAATATTGACAATACAAATATAAGAACAGCTGTTCAATAATCAAAACATAACATTTAAACTTTGCAATAACAAATGTGAAAAGGATTGGGATAAACACATGTAGCTGTATTGACAAACATATTTATTCCCACTAAAGCTGGTTTATGTGATCAGCTGATAAAGTTTGTCTCGGACTAATGGAAAACGGTATTCAGAAAGCAGTTTTAGACTAAACTTGGTTTAGTTGAACCTCACTTAATGCGAGACCACCTAAACAGGCTTTATAGTGTTGAATTCGTATTCGTAAACATTTTACTTATTGCGATAAAGGATTTAAATGTTTTCCTCAGTTCCATACACACTGTCTGTGTCCAATATGTATGGTGAAAATTTAGATGAATTTGTACCATTGTTATCTATCTTTGTTAAACTGACAACGTAAGTTTTTGTCCATTTATTAAATTATAGTTGATTGGCTAAAATTTCACAACGATGTAACATTGTCTACATTGTGAATGGACTTGTAAAGGGTAGACATATGACTTCCCTGTTGTTATCTGGTGGCATTCTGATGGTGCTATCTTGTGGCCAACAAACATTGGCCTTGTCTGTATAAATGCAATAATTAAAGATGGTGATTTAGTCATTAGACGTTTTCTAGTTACAAATAAAGTGTTGTAGGAAAGTTTGTGTAGGAAAGAGAAATATTCAATCGACAAAAAAATATTGATAAAATATTTACACAGAACCTGTATAGAAACTAACTTTTGTTTGGCCAGTGAATTAAACTAATTACAGATATTTTTCTAAAAATTATATACTGAAGTTACATACACATATTTTAACATCGTTCTACATTTTAGACATTTGTCGTACCGTGACACCAGTTATTATATTCCCTTGTCAGAACTCTTGATTTGCTTAAAATTATTGAGTTGGATGCCGCGAGACAAAGGTAAAAAGGTGGTAATTACGTGGTGCTAAGTCATAGTTGTATGCTGGGTGGTACTATATTTCCTACTTGAACTTTTCAAGAAAAACACTCGCAATTGCTTGTTTTGAATCTACTTCTGAAGAGTTTCAGGTTTTCTCAAGATATTTCTGTTGTTATTGTCGTGCCTAGTTCCGTAAATTCAGTGGTCAAAAGTCCTTTACTATCCCAAAACACTATAGCTATAATTTTCCAGTTAGTAAGTGTTTGTTTTAATTTTCATGATTTGTTTGGGATTCAGAATGTACCCACTATTTGGATTGTTTATGCTTTTTTGACCTGACCCATGTCTCACCCCAGTAACATTTCTGTCCACGTAGCCATCCTCACTTTCGTCATGGAGATAAAGAAAATCAAAGCGCATCCATTGCTTAGGCACCCACCTTGAACAGTATGAAAATCCAATTTGACAGTGACAATTATAACTGATAGGTCGTTTATAACTGAGGGAAATATCTGAAAGCTGTAAATTGGGAAACGGGGGTTTTTTAACTACATTTTGTTTAACATTTTAAAACCAATTCATCGGTCGCCCTTTTCCTTCTTCGTCATGCACATAAGTACGCCAATTCCTGAATTTTCTGTATCGATCTCTCACAGCACTGTCAATCATAAAATTTTTACAAAAACTCGACACTGTCGGCGGTGAAGATTAACAGCATTTTGTTTTTCTGTTTGCAAAAATAAAATCACTGCACGAACCTTACAACTGAAGGCAGCTTGGTTAAAAGACTCTAATTAAATTAGCTCACTACTAGTAGAACTAACTAAATGGATTGAAACTTGGTGAGATTAATAATTACCGACTCCAACAACAAACCACGTGTATTGCTGTCGGAAGTTAATTCCGTATAGCCCTTTATGTAAGACTATTTTAATAATAAGATATATTATAATCACTATATGGACTAGAACCCGTTTTCTTAGAGTCCTCTATTGAAGTTTTAAGAACCACATTCCCGTCTTTTATCACCAATGTTATTATTGGTCCACAAACGACAACCTTTTCTATTATGGAAGTGCTGCTTGTACAATTGAGCAACGTCTCGTATTTAAAACACGAATCTGGTCAGATGTAATGAAGAAAGCGATCAAACAAAGCCCAAGTAATGTCTAATCAATACTTCATGGCGGTGGTGGGGATAACTTGTAGACATTAAATAGTTTCTACTTTTATTTGTTCTTGTAGTTTAAAGGCGAAAAATATTATCGACGTCATCGCTTTATAAAAAAAGGAAGAGAAGAATATAAAAAGTAAAAGAAAAAAGACACTTCAATAATCTAATATCGTCTGATTCAGAAGAATACAAGATTTGATCAAGAGAGACATGATATTATAGATGAAACAGAGTTCTCTACACAAGACTACCTAAAAAAGTTATTGATCTATCGGGATTGTCACGTTCGTTGTCGGCCCCTGTGGATGTTTCTACTTTCATGTTTGTTAAGTTTGACCAGAATAACAACTTTTTGTAATATTCTCCAGTTACGTAATAAAGAAAACATTGTAATGATATTAAAACGGCAAGGATTATTCACGTTTTGCGACGCCATTGTAGTCATTTTATTTATCACATTTTCTTTATTTTTTTTCTTAGTTGTTCAAAGACGAAAAACCTTTCAGTCATAATGGAATTGTTATTATTATTATTTTAAGGAGGAGAACATAAACTAATTACCCCTCGATTATAAAGAATCGGGATTGGAAAAGAACAAAATTTGGTCAAGTGAGACTTGGGAAAAAAATCGATATAGTTTTTTTTGCGGCTATATCTATTTTGAGCTTCTCTGAGTCCAAAACGTTTTTGGAATGACGACCGTCTGTCTATTTGTTGTATGTTCAGTGCTCTAAAAACCTCATGTTTAGGAAGATTTTAATGGATATATCATATGGGCAAATTTTGCGATATCTCAATTCAGTTTAGTAATACATTTGCGATTAAAAGAAACGAAAATTTACGATTTTGTTAAAATAACTCTAACGATTTTAATCAAATTTTGCCCAAGTGTAGCCTCTATAAATCGAAACAAAACACATTATTTTCAATTTCTTCAAAAATGTTCGATCGTTGAGTTAAAAAAAAAAAAAATCTTCCACGTGGTTTTTTGAGTGTCTAATAGCTATTTTGTCAGTGTCAGTTTAAACGTCTGTTTGTAAAAACTAAGAAATAACGATTGATAAAGTCACATTCCATACTAACACCGGTCGAATGTCTTGAGATAACGAGTTTTCAGGTCGGATGCGCGGCTTGGTTTGTTGTGTGTTATGGTCGATTCTCACAAACTGCCTCGTGTCTTTTTTTCTCCAATGTGATTTTCCTCCAATTGTCCACACTCATTAGTCTGTAAGCTGATTTCCTTTCCTCTGTCATTATTAAATCTTTAAATTTGTACTCGTTTTTAGAGTGAAACCGGATTCAGAAAGAGCTCCTGTTGCCAACATATTTTATAAAAACGTTTCAAAGTCTTTATCATATACTCATCTATAAAAACAAGTTCTAACCAAAAGTAATAAATAGTGTCTTTCCCTAAAATAACATTGTAAAATGTAAAAAAATAAACTATTTTCTTATTACTTTTATTTCCCCAAAGTAGTGCTTTGGTAGTAAATACTATTAAAGAATATTTATCAACATTCTAAATGTTCGCCACATAATTAATACATATTGAGATATTTAAATGGAACTCAGTAGTGACATAAACTATCCATAAGCATTAATCGTTTGATTAAAATTGAGTTTTTAATGGCAGAAGTAATGGTTCTACTTGCGATATTGCACATTGGTTTGAGTCCTTAATTTTCACATTTGAACGAAATTAGTTGTAAGAAAGTCTTCTTTCTTTAGTGATTTTAGAATGAAAGTTTGGTAATCATCAAAATTTTGAACTTCCATTTATTGACTGATATTCATGTTTTATGACGGCAGGAAAGTGAAAAAAATAATCTTGACATTCCGTTCATCGTTGTTGTCGTAAGGGCGATACAAAAAATAAGGTAGACACATGAAATTTTGTTAAGGGTACTACAGACCCTATTGAAAAATTAAAAATAGATTTTAAAATGTCGAAATGGCGGCAATATTAAACAGTTTGTTCATATCTCATGTATTATTTAACTTATAATATACTAAATTTGATACAAATTGGCAGATTTCAATTCTACATGTAAGTGTTGCCAACCCCCACATCTCTTCAACGAAAAATGTTGTCAAAAACTTAATTTCGAACCTCTCATGGAATTTGTAGATTTGCCAGAATTACGAGATCTGGCAGGACAGAGTCATCGAGACGAGCGTAGTGAGTGAAGACTCCTTCACATATTCAAGGTCAGTTAGAGCCAAGACACTGGCACGAGGAAATATAGTGGAGACGTTTTAATAAATACACATCCATTTATTGTCTATCAGACGTTACGGAAGTGTGGATTTGCTCAATTACGAGGTTCAGAAAATAAACTGTTTTACGAAACAGAAATTACGACTGTTTTAAATAAACCTACCCTCCTTGGATGAGACCCCTTAATCTAGAAATAAAATTTAACGTTTCCTACAAGGACAAAGAAACCAAATTTTTGACATTAGATTTATCTGCTTAATCCATCGTATAATGGATTTATGGAAGTACCATGTTAGAGTGCTTCAACATGTTTTTCATAACCGATATCTCACAAACTAGATTTTTATGGATATGGCAACCTGTTTTATTTGGATTGAGAGCTATATTTGAAACAAAACTTGTCAAAAACGCTTTAACCCATTACACCAAAATATAGCCACTTGTTTTTAGGGTTCTGGAAATTGTAAATGATTATAAAATAGAACAACATAAATAATATAATATAATTATCATAATAAATATTTTGATTTAACATATGACTGTCTAAACTACGTATTGTATCAAAGTGGGAATATGAAAATATAAGTTCCAATGCAATAAGTATTCTTTAAATGTAGGTGACAGTCAAATTAAATGAAGGAAGTTAAACTAACTAAAGAAGGGTCAGACAAACATTACCTGAGTTTTAGCTTTCAGTTTCTCCCAATAGGAGAGTTTCACTATAGTTTCTCCCGTCAAGGTTACATCTATTCTTATTTGTTTGGCTCAGGGCAGTAGATTATTGTCTAGAAGTTAAACATCGTTTAACGGCAAATTATAGTTGTCCAAGTGATGGATAAAACTGCTAATTCAAATGTACTTAGTATGGTGAATATTAAGGGGATGTCTGTTGTTTGTCCAGTTCACTGTAGTCAGTAGGAGTACACTGATTTTCATCAAATTTAGTCTATGAGCCTCTATTTTGAGGATAGTTATTGTGGTCAATAGAGGATTCATTTTTTTGTGGTCAAACTCCTGTGATTTTTTATTTCAAATTTAATCTTTTATTTGTAATTTGTTTGTACTACTGCGAGTTATGATTCGTTTCCATAGTTGTTTACTATTGTCTAGCGCGTTTATTCCTAACCTAATTTAACCTATCCTGACTTAACCTAACCTAACTTAGTCTATCCTAACCTAAAATAACATAACCAAACCTAACCTAACTTATCCTAACCATCGATTGTTTTGAGTAACCACCACAAGTAAACTTGTGCATATACCAATTATTACATTTGAATGAAGGTCATGTCTAAATTTCATATGATTGATTCAGTCATAAATTTAATACAGTTGGAATGCGGAATGCTTCAAACGAAACTGAATGCAATAACTGAAGATAAACCAAATCATAACACCGAGTATTCATTAATTTTTGTCTTCTGATTTACTTCTTAATATGTAGCATAGTGCGCACTTCACGCGTCGTGATTTTAATATGTGTTGTGGTTTATCTATGTTTTATATTTTTTTATTGGGACTCTCAGGTGCTAACTATAGTGAGTACGGGGTAACGTTCCCAAGAGCTGGATCTATATATTTCTTCATCTAGTTTTGGGTTAGATCTATGTTTCATCTTTGGCATAGGTCTCTTTTTTCGAACTCTTGTCCTCTTCCGACCTTGACGCTATTAGACTATTCGATGGTTACGTGTCTTTATTTTAAGATCTTTTCTCTTTTTTTATTAGGCGATGGGGCTATAGTTTTAGTTTCACCTTTAAACAAGAAAAATATCAATTATACTGGATACATTGATTTTAAACAAGGAGAAATAACTAAAATAATAATTAATAACAAATACTTCCTTATAAAAATAGTTATAATTATCTTTAGTTTGCATGTTCCTTGAGTGATAATCTATTGCTTACAAGGAAATAGTGTTAAATAGTTGTGATATACCCTAACAAAGAATTACTGTGTAACTCCCACTTTTATATTTGTACTCAGTGGTATTTAAGTCTACATTTCATGGGGAGCGTACATTAGTTAACAACATAAATGTTATGTCAATAAAATGGCAAATAATTTCGAAGATCCAAACAAATAAATGGTAGACAAACACTGTATAAACTTTTTGAAAAACCAAATTAAAACCAACATTAATTTATCTTTACTAAAAATAACGAACCATGGAGAGTTCTCTTAATTTTGTTTAAAAATAAACGACTAACGTTGCATTGATTGAGTCGTAAAGACAACCTTCACGTAAAGGGGAAAAAAAAATAATCGAACTTATTTTTAAATTTTCAATTCTTTAGTTGTGGGTGTTAAAGTGATAATTACACTTTGGAAAAAATAAAATTGGTTTAATCTTGCTTCGTTTGTGCTGTAAAAGTGTCCACAACGTAAATAGGATTTCTTTATTATTGAGATTTTAAAAACGGCAGACAAAATTCATTTTTGTTTTTTCGCAAATAATTCCTGAACCGTATTATTATTATTCTATTTTCACTTGCGAATTCCCACAAGGATTTGTGTCATTAACGTTCACGTTACATCGGTTCAACGGATTTTGAGTTTTTTTTTACAGATAACTCAGAAACCAGCATTTTTTGAAGAGGTGGTGTCCAATACGATTTGGTCCTTAGAGGCTACAAAATTGAGTTGAGCAAAATTTGTCACAGCCAATTTGAGAGGAAATTGTAATTTGGTGTTTTTAATGCATCTTGTGTTTGATTCTGTAAACATTTCGTCTGATAAAAACTGTATAATGATAAAATTATTTCATGAAATTTGAAACTTGAGTTTTATTTATTTAAATATGAAATTAAAGTTTTTCAATTTTTACTTTATTTTCTATGTAACATGCAGTTTAATTATGATTCTAAAACACTTTAAATTGTATTTACCTATGCCTATCAATAAATATTGAGTGTTACGCCTATATAAAAGTGATGTAATAACTATTTTAAGCACAGATTTCATTTGTGATTGATTTTATTGAATAAACCCATTATCAACAGATATTTACGTATTTCGTCATCTCACAAATACGGCGTACATTGGCTGGATTTACACCTTTTACATTTATTCTTGGGTTAGATCTCTCTTTTACATATTCCTATCAGGTCACTCTTGTGAAATACTTATTCGAGGTCAGAGAGGTTTTATGCTTTTTCTTTTTTTTTTTTGGTTTATTTAAGGGGATAATGACAGCAATATTTCCCGCTTTTAAACTTAAAAAGTTGGTAAAATGTGACAACAACAAATAATTGTCTAGTTCGAGAAAGTTAGTGAAATGTTGTTTTTGCACATTTCATTAGATTAAGTTAGCATATTTTAAAGATATTTTGTTGCTGTCTTAGTTTAGTGTTATATTAGAATGTTAATTATTAGCGGATCCAGTGTTACAGTAGATGTTTTAAAAAGTTAGTTTCCTTCAAGAGGGCACTTATGGTGAGTACTTGTGTGGCAATACAGAGGTACACCTTTCTTCATATATTCATGGGTTAGATCCCTATTTAATCTTTCCTATCAGGTCTCTTTTGACTAACTTTTGTTTTATTAAGACCCTGAAAGCCTTAGAGTATTAGAGGACTAGGGGGTTTTAATTTTATGTTTATTTCACTTTCCTTTTTTTCAGGGGTTTCTATGTGAGTATAGGTATTTGGGTTATATCCTCTTTAATTTATCCCATCTTGACCAACTTTTGTTCTCTCCAGATTCTGACATTATTAGAGTATTCAAGGGATAGGGGTCGTTATTTTTCAGGACATTTTTCATAATGAGTATAGATATGGCAAACCAGAAGATACTTATTTGGATCTAAACCTTTCTTCATGTAGTCTTTAGTTACGCTTTTCTCTTTTACCTTTCCTATCAATTCTCTAATGTCTAACTCTTGTACTCTTCAGACACTATATTATTTGATTATTCGAAATCTAAAAGTTTTTCTTTTATGTTATTTATTGATTTTTTCCCATAAGGCGATTATGATTGAGAGGTTTACCGCCTATAAACAACAAGGACAATAATATAAGTAAACAACAGAGACATTTTTGAGGAAGTGAGATGAATATTATATTTAATTAATTGTTTTGCGAATTGTATAGCTAAGTTAATTTATATTAATTTCAATGGAAATCAGTTTTGTTTACTTTGACATTATCGGTTTATGACTTGTCAATATTTACGTAACTAAGGAAATTGAATCGGATTCCAACATCTTCATTGTTTGTGATAATTACCGTCCTTGGCGATTGATTGCTTTGTAATATCCCTACTATGAGAAACAAGTCAGGCAATTATGACTATTTTTATATAACTTCTCTAAATTTAATGCATCTGTTGGTTGTGTAGATCTAGAAGTTTGTCGTTTCAACACATGTAGTGGAAATATCAGGGGACAAAAAGTGTAAATAATAATAATAATAATAATAATACAACTGCTTGTAATAATTCGTTCACACTTTTTAAATACTGTAGAGCGCGTGCTGTGTTCCTAGTAAAAGCAACCGTGTTCTCTGTAATTAAGTGCAATTTAAATCTTAACTGTATGAGTTATTTAAGGCGCGTTGTCAAAGGGTACAAAGAGAACAATTTTAACTTTTAACAAACTGATAAACTGAAGTTTGATTTGTATTGTACCTCATGACTAATTTATTATTAAACTTAAAAATAAACCAATTTACACAACTAGTATACATAATGTACATTCTTACCCTCAAGTGTTCACTTAAAGTGAGCTCGTGAAGAGTCTAGTAATCCCGAGGTATCAGCTGGATCTACACCTTTCTTCATGTTGTCTTTGGTTAAATCACTGTTTTCTATGTTTATTATCAGGTCTCTCTTAACCAACAAATAATATTCTTTTCCGACTCTTATTCTTTCTTCTTTTTAATTTGGTAATCCGTTTTTAATCGATCTTCACGCTTGATGGTCCAGGAGACCAAAAAAGGGATTTTCGACATGCTGTCCGTCTGTCGTCGACGTCGTCTGTACTTAAGAGATCGAACAGCCACAATAATCATTATAGGGACGTTATAATTGTGTATTAATTGTGTACAGGAGATTACACTGTGCTCATATAGAACCCTATTGAAATTCAGAAAAAATGGAATTAAAAATGTCAAAATGGCGACCAATTTTTCTTTCATATCTGTTTGTTATTCAACTTATTAAACACTAAATTAAATTTGGCGATTTAAATTCTACATGTAATGGTACCAACTATATAATATATTACGATGACAAATAGCGGAGTTATTTTCAAAAAATTTAATTACGAACTTTAATTCACCAGAAATATCGTATAACTACGAGATTCTACAGAGTCGCATCAGCGACATGAACTAAGGGATGGGGATTCCACATATGTATAGCTAGGAGCTCTGCCATGGCTGAGATACGATCACGAGCGAAGATTGTGGAAACTTTACATATATACAGAGCCTAGCACTCCTCAAGAAAGTTTGGTAATACGTGCCTCAGAAACCCCTGTAGCCAATCATTTAAACAAACTTATCCTACTGGTTAAGACAGTATCTTTGATCTTCAAATACAGTAAAAGAAAAGAAACTGAAAGATTGCAATAAGTACAACATAAAACATTTAAAATTAAAAAATTTGGGCATTTTTTATTAGTACTGTTATTGGTTTTATTAGATTGTCAATATTTACATGTCTTCAATATAAAACACACAACAATATATTTACAAAATTTCGTCTGTGTTTTCATCTTGAAATTAAAAAGTTAAATTAGAAAGTAGCAAGAGCTGGTGCTCCTTGGACGGGTATGTCGGAGCTGACTGGATGATAGCCGTACTCATCAGCAGTGTAGCTGACTTGATGAGGGACTCCATCAGGTGTGACGAAACGGTAGGACCCTGATTTAACTAGGACACTGCCGCCGATTCCTGGTAGTGGCTTTAACACTCCGTGGTCTTCGACGTGGGTGCCATCATTGACAGAGTAACTGAAATAACAGAAAATATATTACAATTTCAACTCTATAGTTTTTTCTTGTTATATCCTTTTAAATTCAAATGTTAGCTAGTGGTTCTATGAACAGTAGAAATTGTTCCCAGTTGGAAGCTTAAAGATCCACCAACTAATGTTTAAATTGTAATCTAATTACATTATTGCATATACTGTATACTAAATAAAAATCTTGTTTTAGTGAAAATCAAAGGAAACAGAAACTTTAATGTAAATAATAATTTATTTGACATTTTTGTAACTCTGTGAAACTTTAATAGTTTAAAATCGAAATTAATATAAGGGGAAATAATAAAAAGAAGTAAGAGTTTTTTTTCGCCTAAAAACTTCTTGCATTAATTTTTAGAAAATATTTCAAGTTTTACCTCTGTCCATATAAAGACCGTACTGTGTTTTATAACACAAATCCGGTTTTATTTTTTCTTATTTAATAGGCTATGTGTGTCAGTCCTCTACCGTCCTTTTTCTTCATCCTCTACTGTTTATTACCCATCCTCTACCGTTTATGCAATACTCATATGGAATACCGTTTGGAAATATACGGAGCTGGTTGTTTTCATTTTTTTTTTTTTCGATAACATACAATTTGGAAGTGAACTCATCGTTTCCAAAGGTATTGTTAAAATATGGTCTCTAATTTAAAATAAAATTAATAGCTTTCATAACCTCAAACTGTTGGTTAGGAAGGTATCAGAAAAAAATTTAAAATATCCATGGAGTTTCATAATATATATTTTTCCTCAAAATCGGCAATCCGATTTTCGTAAAATTCCCAAAGCTACCTTATTAGGTACAAGGGTTCTTTAAAACGGATATATCCACAAATGCCGCCATATCATTTGTTTGATCTGACATACTTTATACTATATACTCGTGTGAACGTGAACATATTTTATATTACTGTCAATAGAGTTGAACTAACCTTTGAGAGACTTGTCCTGATGGATCTGCAAAGTATGTTCTTTGGAGTAGGTTGTCTGATCTTCCAAAAAACTGTGCTGTGGAGACTGCAACCAGGACTAGGACAGTAATAACTACCTGTAGGATGAGAAATAACACAAAACACTTTAAATAGTAATAGTTTAGTCAGCTAAAGGTTAAAAACGAAAACACTGACGTGGTATTTTATATAGTTTAAAAACGTGTTTTTGTTCTTAATAATGACTCTGTTATTTAAAAACCAACCAGTTGCCAAAATTTTAAACCAAACAGTGATAATTTATTATTCTCTTATATTATAGTTTAGTAAAAGTTATGTGATGAGTCGAAAAAGTTGATGTAGAGATTTTCGGATATATTTGTTTTGATGTCCTCTGAGTGAAAAAAAGTTTTTGGAACGATGTCTGTCGTCTGTGTCGTGTTCCTCAGCCCAACTGTGTGAACAGATTTTAATAAAATTTGGTATGTGGCCGTTAAAAAAAAGAAGAAAAAAAGTGTAACTAAATAGGAGCGTTTTGTTATCACATACAAATAAATGTCAAGGTTTTGGAGGAAATATTTTTTAAAAACAGTGTGAAAACTTTGTTGTGTAATAATAACTGTTGGTTGTCTGTTCGTATATGGATTACTCTACAGCCCAACCATGTGGACTGATACACTAACATTTTGTACGTGGGCATTTAAAAAATAAAATAAAAAACGTTTACGGTAACTCAAAAATTTGGCAGTTTTGTGATCGTTTATAAAATCAATTCGCTGATATATCCGTTTATAAACGGACGGCATCGAAAATCATTTTTTCGGTTTTCTGAGGACATAAAACGTGAAGATCAGTTAAAAAACGTCGGTAGAAATATTTGACGATTACCAAATTTACGCTATACTTCATATACCTGATAAGTAATACTCTTAAAGAAATTTGATAATTATTTCACAGCGAGCTTTGAAGGGAAAAAATATTTAAAATATATGGACAGACCTTAAAATTAATTAGTATCGAAAGAATGATCTTACAGTGTATACGAGTTGAACTCAATGTTATTTAACATTTGATTTTCTGAACAGTTGAACAAAATATTTATAAATTAAAACTGAAATGTTGTTCAAAATGCATAGTTTGCAATTAAATTTGATTAGACAAACGTTTATATCCATTAGTAGCATTAATTATGTTATTTGGTTGTATTATTTCAATTTTAACGTAATGTAAATACACCGCAAAATTGATCATGTTATGATTTAATTAACGTAAATCAGATTTATATTTAATAAATTTTAAATTGATAATATTTTATTTGAATTATGTACAGAGTGTTTCAAATTGAACGGTAATATTTCGGGACCAGATTCTGGAGTTAAAAATAAGAAAAAGGTTTATATAAACGTAAGTCCTAGAACGCTGCGTTTTCTGTCTGTCGGTTGATTTGTATTATTACAACAACTAAAAATCTTTGGCGATAGATAAGATATTGAGTTTATTAAAGATATTAAAGTTTTGATGTACATATTATTTGTGTAACTTATTACCAGTAGGCTATAGCAGAAAACCCTCACTTTATTTTGTATATTTTGAAAATGGTGGGCGTTTAGAATGTTTAATGTTAAATATTATGAAAACCAAAAATATTAAAAAATATTTACAAGAAACAAAAGATATTCTTCCTTTAACGTTTTTTTTTGTTGAAAGTAAAAGGATAATTTTGAGATATTGACAAAAAACAAGTAATTATTGATATTTGAATTAAAACATCAGTTGTATATTGTAGTTGTTAGGGGAAACATTTATATTTTTTATTTATTTCTGAGAAAAATACTACAATATAATAATAATATTATATTATTAATACAGTTCCATAATATTTACTTTTAGGCTAATCTTGAATGTCGTAGTTCACTACCAAGAAATTAGACTCCTTTGCCTACTGAAAAAATAAAAAAAACGCATTTTGTTTTTCGTTATTTTTTTTTTAAATTGTGTTTGCTATATTTTAATTAACATTTCAAAGGTCAGCCATTTTAAATATGTACAAAATATTTTTATAGTTTCCTAGTATAGTGGTAAAAGTTTTTAAAAATTAAAACGATATCGGGGGGCGGGGTATGTTAACTTTTGAATTTTGCCATCGAATAGTGAACCGTAATATTAATTTTCCTTAGTAATTTTTCACACTGGCTTAAGCCATTAATCTTCACATTTCACGAAAATTTGAAAGAAATCGGAACAGCGGATATTTAAAAATTACGTATGTTCCTTCGTCGAATTTTTGGTTTCGAACATTAATAGTTAAAATACTCCCAGATAACTATATATATTTTTTAAATCGGTACAATAAAATTATATTTGTGCTGTAGAGCATTTCTAGAAAAACTCAGGGGACCTCTCCGCAAAAACGTTCAACATATTATTTTAAAGAATCACATAACTTTCTCTATACAAGGTATATGATGAAGTAAAAATTTATAAAATATTCATTTATTAAATCAATTATGATATCTTCTTTGTAAATCTATTTCATATTGGTATAAATTACAAATTGACATAAATTATTAACCATAGCAATTTAATAACTAATCATTACCAATAACTACTACTTACAGATTGCATCTTGTTGTTGTTAAGGTATCAGTTACTATGGTACAGAAGCTTGTAGTGATAATTATAGCGCAACATAGGGTTATAAACCTATCCACCCCCACCCCTTGCAATTATTGTTGTTTTGCAAAAATATATCTAATTAAAACACCGACTTGTCAAAAGTTGACGTTACTTAGTGTTGAAGCTTCAGGGGTAACATTAAGGTAATAGTAACGACCTTGAAAATCAAAAGAGATTCTATAACATTACATAAATGTAATGGTTTGCTTATTTTTCTTAAAGTATTTTATATTTTAAGTGTGTGTAGTATTTATTGTATAATCTAAACTTTAAAGTATAAGTAAGGTTTGTAGTGTTTCATGTTTTCGTAGAGAAAATATTATTGGGGCTAAGCGAATGAAGTAAGCGATCCTTGATTGAAAGGAAGTTGAAAACAAAACTTAACAAACGTTGTATTTAGAAAACTAATCAATATCATCATGAGTCATACATAATTAAAACCGCGTGGCAATCCCGTGGTAACACAGCTGGATTTAATCATTTTTTTTTCATGTCGTCATGAGTTAGATCCCTCTCTGTCACTTTTCCTATCAAGTGTCTCTACCAACTCATATTTTTTCCCGACACTGACACTATTCGAGTATTTGAGGGCTAGGTTCAGTAGGTTAGATTGTCAAGAAATGTTTATTTTACCTTCTTTTCTTTTTGCTATACTGCAATAACTCTTAGAGACTCACATTAGTGAGTACGGATAATACCGAAGAAACTTAACTGGTTTCTCCTAATTTTTTAATGTAAATTATGGTTAGGTCATTCTCAATTATCCCTCTTATGAAGTCTCTCTTGACCAACTCTTGTTCTTTTACGACCCTGATGCTGTTAGAGTAGTCGAGGACTAAAGATACAGTGCTTGTTGCAAATATCCAATAAAATCGTTTAAATTAGGCATAACGAAAATTTATTGCCTTAAAGGAAATAGAAGAATAAACAATAAATATATATAATGTGTATATGTAATTGCGTTTGACTGCTTGTAGTCTTCACATGGCAGGCAGTTATTTTAGATCTAACTATTTAAAAAAAGCATATTAAATTTAAAGTTTTTTTTGAGCTTTTATTTGTATTGCGCACTAACCCTTATTACAGAAAAGAGAGTTGTTAGGTATTTCCTAAAAACTGAAATGAATTTTATGTAGATAAAGATGCATTTTTTTTTGTTGTTTAAAGGTGAAAACCTTTCGGTCATCATAGCCTTATAATAAAAGACCGTAAAATAAAAACCCCTAGCCCTTGAATATTCTAATAGCGTCAGGGTGGGAAGAGAACAATAGTTGGTCAATTAGAACTGATAGGAAAGATAAAATTAAGGCATTTAAACCAAAGCTACATAAAGTAAGGTGTGTATCCAGCTTATATCTCTCGGGACTGTTAGGTCCAAATACTCTCTATATTAGTCCTTTACTGGAATACATTTCTATTATGGTAGTGCTGAACAACGATTTCCTTATAATAGTCAATATATTTTGCAAATTAGTGACAAAGAGTTCGCTTCAATAAATAAATTTAGTGAATATATTAAGATATAGAAGGAACGAGTTTTAAAGTTGATATAACTTCTAAATATTTATTACACTGCGTGTAATATGCAAAGGACATTGCGTACAGCAGAATTGGGTTCATAGACTAAACCAGAATGATTATAATAACTGACATATATTAAAAATAAACCGTAAAAAAATATTACAACAACTTCCTCAGTCCTTCATAAACAAAACGAAATACTAATACAAAACAAGTTGAGCGCCATCATGGAACCTATCCAGCTCCATTACACAAATGAAATACAAGGAAGTCTTCTAAATATAATTCCCAAAAATTGGTTAATTGGTCATTGTAGGAAAAGTTAAATTGTGTTAGTAGATGAAAAGGTCTTTAAACCAGTAGGGTAAGTTTGTTTAAAACAGTTGTTACACAGTTTTTTTTTAACCACATAAATTAGGTATATCATTACTTTCTCACGTCCACGGACCTAACGGGCTTCGTAGATTTAGGTTATATATATATATATATATATATATATATATATATATATATATATATATATATAGCATATCATTTTAATGGACAATACCAAAACAAAAATTTTCTAGGCTCATAGTTTTACTTGGGTCCCTAGAAACTGTATTAAAAAATTATAGAAATCCTTCATCAGATTTTTACTTTTTTTCTTCTTGCAGCTGCGTTTTTGAGTTATAGAAAAAAAAATTTCATGTAGTTCATTATATTATTTACTCCATAGGAATTTAGTTATTGCAGCTGAGTCCAAAGAAATATCTATTTTCTATTTTTTTAACACCTTGTAGCAAAGGATGTTCAATAAAATTGTTAAGCCAATATTTACGAAAGTATGATTCAATTTTTTTTTCATATAATTCCAAATACAGCATTTTATCTGTCAGAAGTTTGTTAAAGGTGCATAAATACTAAGTCCTTAAAATTAAAACAAGTTGATTGGCCATCATGGTACTTACCCAGTTCCATTATATAATGTAATACAAGTAGATTTTTTAAATATAATGCCCAAAAGTTGATTTTTGGGCCTTGTAGGAAATAGTTAAATTACATTGGAGATATAATGATCTTGTCCAGTAGTGTAAGTGTGTTTGAAACACATGGTTTTTGAACCTCCTAATTGTGTCTATCACTAACTTTTTGACGTTGGGTATACGAGCCTAGTAAATGTGTATATATTGGAAAGTGTTCACTCGCTTCGCTCGTGTCAGTATCTGACATTAACGGACGTCGAAACTGCATATATATGAAAGAATCCTCTCTTGCTACGCTCGTGTTGATGACTCGATTCTGCCTGATATCGAAACTATAAGAATATCACATTTTATTGAAATATAATGGTTCGAAAGTACATTTTTGACAATAACTTCGTCATTTTTTATGGTATATTGTAGTAATGTGAGGTTAATACCAATACATGAAGAATTAAAATCTGAATATTTTCTAACTTATTTTATTTTAAGTTGAATAGCATACTATTTGAAAATGTTCGCCATTGAGATTTTCAAATCGATTTTTTTGAACTTCAACATGGACACACTCTAGTCAGCTATACCAAAATTCGTGGTCTATCTTAATTTTTGTGAGGCCGCTATCGTGCTTTCATCCCAATAATGGTGAGAAGGGATTTCGAAAATAACTTTTTCGGTTTCATGAAACGTTAATATATTAAAGAAATTTATTACAATTACCAAAATTACTCTATACTTCGTATACTGGAAAAACTAAAATAATTGTTGGCTTCTCTCCAAGAATAAAGTTTTTAAATAAAAAGAACGTAATTTATTATTAATACTGCGGTTATGTTATGTTAGGATATGTAAGTAAAGATGTGGCTGCTTGTTTCTAAAGATCTGTTAATACATTAAAATAGAAACATTCCTTTGATTGTGCCATCAACTCGTCCTAAGCGTAACTAGTTTTGTATAAAAATATAGTTCCTAATATCGGCGTTTAGGTTCGTTATATTTTTAGAAAATTATCGCTGAATCTCAAATATTACTTAATTAGTTATTTTTGACATGAATTAATGTAATTAATCATCAAATTTAATCAACATTTTAACAATGGTTGTGGAATCTGACCTCGATCCTCACTGGTTACGATTTAAAAAAAATTGTATCAAAATTGTTAGGCACGCTTTTGAGAAATATGCATTTATAATTTTGAACTCTTGGCAGCTATTTCAAAAAAATTACGAAGAAAGATATGTTATGACTAAATTACGTGTAGATGTGAAATTTGATAAAAATTCAGGTCTGTATAAGCACATCATTTGAAAATGTAATTTACCTAAATCTACAGATCAGCTGTTCTGTGAGAGTTCCTGCAAAGTAATGATAAACAAAACCATCACCATCACTCTTCGTGACTTACATGTTCCAATTAGAACGTTGACGCCAATCTAACCTTCCAGCAAAAGTAAATCATTAGGTATTGTAACTAAACAATTTAGGCGCCACCATGGCCGAGAGGTTTCTTTGATGAAGAGAACAAAACTTATTTTTCCCTCAATTAAAATGTTTCCGTTATCATTAGTTTAAGAGTTACATGTTAGTAAAAATAAATATATTAGTAAATTAAATAAAAGAAAACAAAAACGTTGCAACAAATATTCTCATGAATACATTTCCAAGACCAAATAAAATGAACCAAAACTAATGATCACCAAAAATATCATTTCAATAGATGTCAAAAGTAAAAATGAAACATGGAAGCCATCTTTGAAAAAAAATAAGGACCTAAAATTGATTCTACGTTCCTCAACATGTCCTCACGTCCTCGATTTGAAATATCTAGTTTTTGATAATGGTTAAACTTCCTTTTTGTTTTTGTTAATTATTCATGAAACGTACTTTTTTTTTACTAATCAATTTACACATGTGTTTTTTGCGGCCATTATTCTTTACATTTTATTAAAAATTTAAAGATAAAACCGAGTTAGAGTAACTACGTACTTCATAACAGCCCCGTAAACCAATTTTTGTTTTTTTACTGAAAAAATAAGTCCGAAAAAATTGGATTTGGAATGACGACTGTCGTATTCTATACTTACGAAAATGGTTTATGATACAAACATGTTTTTTTTTTTTTTTTTTTTTTTTTTGAATTGGCTATATCATTTTTGTTTAATTTTAATGTAATTTGAAGATTAATGACTCAAATTTGTGTTCAAAATGGCAAGTAAAATATATTAAGATTGAAGAAGAATAACCAAAAGTGTGGCTTTTAAAGACCTAAACAAACGTAATGGTTGCCAACTTTTCAATAAAAAACCTGTTCATTAGTTATTGCTTTAAAAAAATGAAATAAATCGGGCTTGGTATTTTCCCACTTATTTATGAACTGTAATATATATATTTTACATTTAGAACACTTTGAAATATTTTACATTTAGGGTATGGATTATTAATCTTCACAAAACAGTATTTGAACGAAATCATTGGAAGTGATTAAAAAAAAAAAAGAAAGTATTTTATAACAGATTCGCAAGCGGTATTTTTTGTTTTTTTTAACAATTACTCACGAATCAGAATTTTTGGATAGATTCAAACCAACAAGTTTCCTTTTAGTCCTTGAGTCCTTAGTGGCTACACTCGAGTAAAGTTTGATAGAAATCGTAACTTTAGGTGTTTCCTTATAGAAACTATCCTCAATTATTTGGTTATTGAACAAATTTTTTAAAACAATCCAGAGATATAGTTATAATTTGCTCACATATCAAATTTTATGTATATAAGTTAACGTTTTTGTAGAGCACATCAGGCAACTGAGAGACATGTTTTCAATATTACTTCTTTGTACTTGTGGACTCAAAATGAATATATTCACAAATACTCGACATTGATTTTTGAATTAATACATAGTTTTCTCTATACGACTCAATTAAAAACTGTCCCCCTTTTTATATAAAAGGTTTTTTTTCTGGGCCTCACAAGAAAGTGAGAAAAAAAAACTCTTGATCTCTTCTAACCCTGACGCTGAATATTCTAGAGACAGGGTCTTATATTTTATAATATTCTTCTTCTTCTTTTTTTATAAGGCGTTGATGACCAAGAGTTTTTTCGACTATACAAAAAAGGAAAATAGATTTTTTATTTTTTCCGTCTATAATCCTCTCTTTTTCAAATGATTACTAGTTTCGACAAAGTACTGTCATCATTATCTATATTATATTAGATTTTAAATATAGTTTTTTTATGAATGAATGTACAAGTAAAATTACTTTTCATACCATACAATATGAATGATGTCAAAATCGAACACATGTTAAAAAGAGGGTAAAAAGTGGACACACTTCACAAACACCTATAAACATATAACCACAATAACCATAAACATAAAAGTTATAAATTAAACAAAAAAAGTTGGAGAATCTCATTGTGTAAGAAGGGTATAAAGTTGAAATAAATTGTAGACGGAAAAATTAGGGTAATTTAATTTACCTAATGCAATCTTGGTAATTATTCTAGAATATTAATAAAAGAAAAAAATCTACGCTACCTATATTTGTAAAAGTAAAAACAACATATATAGATAACAGTTCAAATGTAAATTACAAGGTTTTTCAAACACCCTGTAGGTTAGCATTAATAACGATTAGGGAGATCCGATATCTTTGACATCTCGTATACTTAACACACAACATGTAAGTTTTCAAATTACTAAATGTAATCCAGGATTGAATAACACACAATCTTAATACTGTTGAAATTTTTCCACTGATTTACAAGACAAATAAGATTCCACCTAATTTGCAGGGTAATTCTTGTTTCATTGTTGTTATTGTAAAACGATCTGCTTCTTAGAGTTGTGGAGGGGGTAATATGGTTTATAAGCATGAGATATAGTGAACAGTGAACTACACTTGTTCAGGACACAAATATACATTGCAACTTTAACATCAATATGAAAGCGGTAAGTATTTTAAAAAACAAGCCATCATAGCGAGAATGTTTTACTATTTTTGTTTGTTTTGTATTAATTTTATCACATATCGAAGTATAGAGAAAAATATGATGGTCAAAAACCTGTTTTGAGGGTTGATGTGTTAAAAAATGTAGTTTTTGGAATGATGTATGTTAATCAGGCGTACAGTGAGTGCTGTACAGCCCAGATGCGTGAAATGATTTCACTTAAATTGTAACTGTTTGATATGTTCAAATTTGGTTTTGGCCATATCTCAAGCCAATATTTTCATAACACATAAGCAAAAGCTTATGATTTTTTTAAAAATCGGCTAAAACAATTTTAAACGAGTTTATTTTCTTATGGACGCAAAACGTACTGATCAAAATCGCTCTGGTTTGTAAATTATCGGTGATAAGTAGAAAATCAGTCATGAGAAAAGACGTAATTTCTCAAAATCGGCACTACCAATTTTATTCAAATTTTAGTTAATTGTGAAGGAACCTTAAAAGTTGTTGTAAAAACAATAAATGTGCTTTGGACTTGTTTTTGGTACAGGGGAAGTAACTCTAGTATCTATTCAAATATTTATTTTAAAAACTATATTAGATAGATATAAGATGATGATTACTGTTTGTTTTTTTATCTACAATTAAAGACTGACATTATATTACAACAGGTTTTGTTATAAGATTTTGAGATAGTTTGTGCAATGTTTCTGTTCAATTTGTTTACTATTGAAAAACAATTTTACTGTAGTAATACAAATTTTAATTAAAAATTGTTTAAATTTTTATATAATAAAATGATTGTTCTGAAGACATTTTTTTATAACTCTTTTATTTTAGCTTTATTTTATTTTATAATTGCAAATTAAAAATTTCTCAAAGCATTAACAAAGTCCATTAAATTTAGCATCTAAGTACTTTAGCAATGTAGTACAAAAAATATATTGTTTTCATTTATGTCTTCAAATTTACGGGTAGCTGCCTTTAAAAAAAACCGAAAATACGATGTTCTCAAATCGGCTCTTACAATTTTTACAAACACTGCTCGAGTGTAACACCTAATGCCACGATAAAGACTTATTGGTACCAATTTATCCAAAACTCACGGTTCGTAAGTTATCGGTAAAAAGAAAAATAAATAAAAATTCTACTCTGTGGTTATTCTAAAATACTTTATTTCTCAAAATAGGCCATACCAATTTTATTACTATTTTTGTCTAATATGAATATTCATGATATAAATTTACGTGGTAAATCATACGTCCACAATAAAACTGTTTACATTTGAATATTTTAAAATTGTATTAATTTTAAATGTTTAAAACCCAATCTCGAAAATTGTCAATTTTTACAAAATATTTTTGACAATAGCCTAATCAAGATATCAGTTAAACAACTTTAATACAAACAGGAATACTGGATGTATAACTAGATCACACAAGAGGTTTTCTGGTCTTCAGTTAAGTACAGTGAACTTTTAAAACAGTTATTATGTCTTGTGTTAGCTAAAAGAGTTAATATTTTGTAAAATCACAACTAGTTTTCCAGATATTTAGCACGAAAATATTTAAATGAAAGGATTAAGGTTGCAGGATGGTACATTGGAAAGAGATAAACATTGTAAAACATACTGCAGAGCATGGTGTTGATATTTTCATCCGCTCTAGACGTTATACCTGAACACAGACTGATATATAACAGACGTAATATATTATGTTTATTAATGTTCAAAATAACTCTACAAAGTTTACCAAACTGAAAGTGATACACCTTCAATGCTTCGACATTTTTTACTTAATCTTGAATAAAGTTTTATGACAAAGGAGATTGCTAATAGAGAATAATAATTATTCTTTATCAGCAAAACCTTGTTGTTAATCGTTTCCCTGTAAAATAATGATTGGGGGGGGCTGCAAATTTAGTATTATTGGTCAATTTTCCAACTTATAATTTGTTAAATTGAAATTAACTTATATAAGTCTTTATTTTGGCTTTTAGTATTGTTGTTCTTTCAAATAAATAACATATTCTTTCGAATCCTCTTATAATTATTTCTTATTAGGGTACTTCCAGCAAAGAATATATTGTTCTCCGTCTGCATCTACCTTATTTTTAATGTCGTCTTGGGTTAGATTATATTTCATCTTTCCTATCAAGTCTCTTTTGCTCTTTTTTCATGCTAAGGGTATTAGAGTATTCAAGGGCTAGGAGTCTTTATTTTATCTACTTTTCTTCCTTCTTTGAAGGCAATGAAGACCGAGAGGTTTTTCGACCTTAAACAACAAGAATATATTGTTTTTGTTTATACTGATGACCGACGGTACTTAATAGAATTCCATGTTATATAAATAAAACACACATTGAAAAGAAAAGAAATTCTTTTGTGAATTATACATCTATTAGATCTAGACGACCATCGTTTCTAACAGTCTTTGTATAAATCTCGTCAATGCAGTAACTGGCAAAACCATATTAGGCTAGACCTAACAAATGTAGAATTTTACAAAAGAATTTGTGTGTTTTATATATTGTTCCTTTAACTACTTCTTAACTACTTGCTTACCTAACTACTTCTTTAGTAATCAATCTGCTTTCAAGCTCAAGTAAATAAACGGTACTTCACTCATACCCAAAACCAAATATAAACGAATCGTCATCAAAACTGTGCGTTCAGTGGTTGTCAGTCAAAAAGTGATAATGAATCATGGACGCTGTCTTAAAAAAATGGGCCTAAACTTTCTCCGCTGGGTATAAACCCATTCTTAGGGTAAATCGTGGTTTAATGACTGCGGTCAATGTTCATTCATGTTATTTGTCACTTATTTTTGAATCGTGATATTTTATTTACTTGAAATTTTGTACACGAGTTGGGGTAATTCATTTTCACATTTCACTAAAGTTTGAGGGACATTTATTGAACTGGCTTTGAGAAATTACATCTTTTTATAACAATCACTTTGTTGGATTTTAAGGTTACAGACAAATACAGATCAAAATCGTTAGAGCTGACATATAAGAAACAATATTGAACAACAACTCTTATTGACTCTGTTTACCTTAAAATGAATACATTCCCAAAATATTGTCTATTTCTGTAAAATTAAATATTTTTTGCAGGTTGCTATTATCCTTCTTGCATTAGTCGCCAGCGCTGCTGCAGGATTGAGAACCCTTGCAAGGACTCATTCCATCAATCCTTCAGGAGAGCAATCGTACAGGTTAGTATTGTACTCCCTAGCTCGAAGTGACATACAAAGTGATCAAGAACTAACACTAAATAATAACATTTTAAATGTAAACGTAAACAAAACACTTCACAAAATAAAATGAGTGAAATACATTACTTACCGTTTATTACTTATATTATGAATGAGAATTATTCATTAGTGTCACATCAATGTATTTAAATCCGGTAGTAGTGAAGATTGAAAATGAATCTTGTACCATTGGTGGGCTTCTGTGGCTGGTGACTCAATACTTTGGATATTTAAACAGTCAAACTACTATGTTTCCAAAGCACTCAAAGCTTTACAAAATATTTTCTAAACCCAATAACCAAACTTTTATAAATTTAGTGATATATAGAGTTGGAAACAGGTGATTCCATTGAATAATAATTTTTTATTTTTTTTTAAAGTTAATATATATTTCTCTGTCTGCGAAACGGCCTTGACAGATCATATTATTGATGAAAAAAAATTCAGCAAGAAAATATAAATTAATACTGCCAACATTACAAACTATAATTAGCTACTTTATTTCAGTTTCACCGATGATGATGGCACAGTGGTCATAGACAGCGGTTCATACAGGAGAACCCTAGACGGTAGGGATAACGTTCTCATCAAGTCAGGGAGCTTCCGTTATATCACTCCCGATGGAGTCGTTCACCAGACCCAATATACAGCTGACGAGTACGGATTCCACCCCATCAGCTCCGACATCCCCATACAAGTCCAGCCAGATCAACCTAGATTTTAAAGGAAATTTATAAAATTGTACAAAATTTAAGTAAACATGTTCTAAATTGGCGTAAATATAAAACGTAAAAAAAAAAATACAATTAAAAAAGCAATGTATAAAGCTGTTGTTACCATATTTATTTAACTAATTTATAGGAAACTTGTTTAATAATTCTTAAGGCATATTTCAATTGATCAAAATTGATGTTAAACTATTTTCAAGAAGGTTAAATTATTAGATTGAATTTATTTTAATGATTAAAAATATATTTGAGTGTAACGATGATTTAATTAATCAATTATGATTATATATAAACAATTAATTGATAAATACGCAAAACATAAATAATTATCCTGAAGAAACAAACTTTTTATTTAGAGAATTAAGTAAGTCTGTCTAATGACCTCTCTTTGTTTATCCACATGTAAGTGGTATAGAAAAAGTTGGTTTAAAAAAATCTAAGATGGGTTTTGATGTAAATATGATATATCCGTTTGAGGTCCCGAGGTCAAAAAAGTAATTTCTGGAATGAAGTCTGTCTGTAGTATGTTGTATGTACACCAAACGCTTACACAGATTTTAAGGAAATATGTAATGTAAGTATATTTTGCCATGTCTCGGAATATATTTTTTATATTGTTTTAACACGAAATTTGAGGTTAGCTGCTTTAGGGGAAAAATACGATTTTGTTAAGTATATCCTCTAAGTACCCAAACAAAACGTACTGGTCGTAATTATTCCAAAAATTGAGGATCGTGAATTGTTGGAAAAAAAACAAAAAATCGGCTGAAGCTGATATTATAAAAAACTTAATTTCTCAAATTCTACACTATTGAATTCATTTAAATTATAGTCGCTTAAATAACGTTAACAAGTCTCAAAAATCTCAAATCAAATTATAATATAAAAATATTGAACCTCTACTGAAGTCATTAGAAGCATGATTCTAATCAAATACTATTTACTTTAATAACGTAAATCGTGACAATTGAAGCCAATTTAGACTTTGTTTAATTTTTTTTTTCAAAACACATCCTTCATTTTCACTTTTTATAGGGAATTTCCGAACAGAAATTTTTGGCAACATTAGTTTGATTATTTATTGATTTGTTTTAGAGAATAGGCGAGTGAGAAAATTTGTGCAATGTTTTAGTTGTTCTTGTTTTTATTTTTTCAAGTTCAACTGGTTAATATTTTTTCTTGTTCCAGATTATTAGGTTTATTTGAAAAGATTGGTTTTTTATTATATTTTCTTTTACTGTAGTCAGGCATATTAATGTCACCTGATTTATACCTAACTCAGTATAAAATGCATGTTATAAATCAATATGTAAAGTAAAATACACGATTAAAAAATTATACAATTTTGTATTTAAATTCAACGGTAAGTCTATGTTACAAAACAAATATTTATAGTTACATTAACTGCATGCATAAGTACAATGACAGTACAATTTTCTTACAACGTGTTTCTATTAGTTTATAATTTAAAAATATACTTTGTCCGAAATATGGAAATTCATGTTAGTTTCTTTCGTTTCGTAATGATAGAGAAAACTGATTTTAGTGTTTTTGTAAACAATGGGCTTGAAACGTTGGAAGCGTAAGCGATTCTACCAACAAAATACTACACTTTTGAGCAGACTGTGGCGAACTAAAAGTATAAATCAAACACCCAATACCACAATTCAATAAAACAAAATTTATTTCCTAACATAAATGTACATTTCAGTAACATAGTTACCACTCTCAGAGGTTGAGTACTAAACAAACATACTTAAGTTGAGTGTGTTTGTTTATACTCAAACTCTAAGGAAATGTTTGCTATGTTACTGAAATGTACTTAAGGAAATAAATCTTGTTTTATTGAATTATAGTGTTAGGTGTTTGATTTTAATCTTGATCCCTACTATTGTTTATGTAGTTATGTAGTTTATTCTTACTCTAATGGAATACAAGTTACATTGGATTTATTAGAAATTTCAGAGAAATAACAGAATTACGTAAGTAACAATATATTTGATATTGTTGTAACTCCAAAAAATTCGAAATTTTTTTAATATGAATGAACAAGTTCTAAGCGAGGGAGGTTTTTGATTAGGTGAAAACTTCCAGTGTGAACGTTTTTGTTTCGTCACATACGGCCGACTATTGGTTGTCCGATTAAACGTCGGAATGGATGAGACAATATGGTGCTCTAAAAGATACATCTTAGAAAATCGGAGAGGGGAAGGATTCGATAATCATCAAGTCAGCTTGAGTTCCCTTCGAGTGTTGTATAGTTTTCCGTCATCTCTGGATGTAGAATGATTCAGAAAAGGTAGTGGTAAATTTGAGAATACGTGTACATGCATGATATAAATATTTAAAAATTTGATAGGCGCTATCATGGTACTTACCCAGTCCTATTATAAAATGCAATACAGGCAGATCCTATAAATTTAATGCCCATTGTTGGTCTTAAGAAATTGTCGTAGGAATTGTTAAATTGTATTGATAGATCAAGGGGTCTTAGTTTGTTCAAAACATTTGATAAACAAATTACCCGAATCTCGTAACTGAGGTCTCATTTTTTGGGGGATACTAGTCACTGGTGAATAATCTACGATTTTACGATCTATGATCTTAAAACTATTTGTACTCAAAACTTCTAGACCATCATATCCTTGTAATAAAAGAAGAAAATTATATAAGAACCCTTGTCTTCCAACAATCTACTTGGTCAAGAGAGATGTGATGAGAGGAGCGGTATATCTATCTTAATACTACATAGAAAAAAGGACAGATTCCCTGAAGGTACACCTACTAAAGCATGTGTACTACACCATGATACTTTGCTGTGTTTTTGTATGGAATCGTAGATAAAGAAAATAATCTAAATGATTTAATGCTTGTTAGTGTTCTCAACAGCTCTGATTAGAACGAATAAACCAATGTGAGATGACCATATTTCACATTAAATATGATTAATATCATGTCTCCATGTTCCATGAGGATACTGATAGTTATGTATCATAACAAATTCTTTTGTCACCACTATGGAATCTATTACAACCTTAAGGCTTACTTAGCGTCAATGTACTAATTAGATATTGAAAGTAAACTTGTTTTGTCTTGTTTATTAAGTCCTTGCAGTACATACATTTGCATAAACATTGCAAAATATTTTCCATTAAATTGCTAATAAGAATGTCAATTCGGTAGTAGTCAATCTAACAGTTAAATGATCCAAGGATCCCGTCATTAAATAAGTGTTTAAATTTGCTTCCCTTGTGCCATAAACAAGTACTCAACATAAATCTTATTGGATTAAAATCGAGCTTTTAAGGCCGGCGGTTACTGAACCGCTGTAACTATTTTGAAGAAATTTTTCTCGAGTGTAGCCTTTAAAGGACCTATAGTTATCCCTAATAGAATACATAAAATAGGCCATGAGGCTGTTGTAAAATACTTATTTTCTGAAAATAGAAACAAATTATTTTTAATTTGTTGAAATATTAGTGAAATGTCTCAAAACAGTGTGCAAAATCTTTTACTGTAATAGAATATTAATGTTCAGAAATAATTGGAAAAAACGAAAACTCAATTTTAATTAAAACGTTGATTTTACTAAATTTTAAACTCAAGTCTAGTTTGTGGCACTACAAGCAAGTTTAGATCTTTATTTAAAAATAAAAATGTGTTGTATAATGATTTATTTACAATTCTTGTTTGATAGCTATAGAAATGAAATATTTAGAGGCTGCTAGTTTTTGTTTTGATTTTTGTTTTTGAGGATGAGTGAGTGAAAAGTTCGAACACTGATTGTGTACAGATTATTTCTCGAATTACCAAAGTTTTTAATGATGAACTCATTTAACATTGCATAATGTGAAAGTCATATTTTTTGTTTTGTATTCAAATCACAATTGTTCGAAATAACAATGATTAACCTTATGTACATTCCGCCACGTGTCTTCTTTCTTGGAAACAACTAACGCGTTTCAGAACACTTGATCCATCTTCACAGTTTTTGCACTCGCTTGAGGGCTTGAGGTCGTTACTACATTAAAACTTTAAAAATGAACAAAAACCACGAAGAAAACAATACATTTCACTGACGACACAGAGTTGTCCTTGAACATTGATACGATGCGCATCCTATGTGTCGTATGTGAAATGTATTGTTTTCTTCGTGATTTAAAAACAAAATTAATGTTTTAATGTATTAACTACCTAAAGTGAGTGAAAAATCTCTGAAGATGTATACAACTCACCATATAAGATGCTTGAGTTGACCCCCTCTCAATACACACAATTGTGGTTGACCACAATTTTAGCAAACAGTAGAGTCTCCACTGAAAAAAAAAAAAAATTCCAAAGTTTAAATCTCCCCTTATCCAATTATTACCAAAAATATAGAAAACAGGCTTGTGATTTTATGATCATATTGTATAGTCTAATTTGCAGTAAGAAACAAAAGATATTGTGCGTGACGTGATGTTGAGTGAAGGTTCAAACTCCAATGAAGCACAAGGGGTGGGATTGGGGTGGATTTACAACTTGCTCAAATACGTCGACGTCAGCCAAATATGGTTGAAATTATATAGAAACTCATTCTTCGGAGTATGTCGGTCATGTAATACCTGCAATTTTATACAGTTTTTACGAAATTGAATCTGCGGCTATCAATGTTTTGGTTGTTATGCTGTGCTAAAGCGTAAAATTGAAATAATTCAAGCCCGTTTCAATAACAATATCACCATCTCCAGTGATGCATGAGCTGGAATAATTAAACTCTAACTAAGTTTAGATGTTACTAAAATGTGGCAAAAACTTATATGGGGAAACCTAAAAACAAACACACAATAAGTGATTTTAACTTCGTAATTATTTAGGTAAACAAATTAAAGATTTTTTATTATATTTTAACATGTGATTGATTAAAATTTTGATGTTGATTTTTTGCAATCTATCCGTTTCGAGGTCGCTTTAGTTCGTACAAGTTTTTTTTTTTTTTTTTTTTTTTTTTTTTTTTTTTTTTTTTTTTTTTTTTTTTTTTTTAATGACTTCTGTCGTCTGTCGCATATACAGTGCTCTTTAATGTAAATGCGTGAACCGATTTTAATCAAATTTGATATATAGGCCTAGTTTGGTGAAATATTGGGAAGTTATTGTTGTTTTTATCGTAACTCAATTTTCGTGGTTAGCTGCTATAAAAACACAAAATTACGATTTTCTCAAAATCGGTCCAACAATTTTAATTGTTCAAGTGGTATTTCTAAGGATCCAAACAAAACATTCGGTAAATTCTCTCCAAAAATACCTCTAATAAATTAAAATCAGCCGTGTGGCTAATATAATTGAATTTCACAAAATCGTCTCTACAGATTTTTTTTCAAAATTGATTGTAACGTCAAGTTTAAAGAAGTGCAAAGTGGTTTATTAAAAGCTTGATTTTAATCAAATACGTTTTACTCTGAGGACACGTTTATTGTTCAAATGATTTCTATGGTTTATTTTTATTGCTGACTAACACCTTATAAACTGAATATTTGGTGACTTTAGTCTTGTTTAGTTTTTTATTTCGTTGCGAGAAAGTTTGTGCAATGTTCTTGAGCTATTTATTTTGGCTTTTGTTCAATATAAATTATTTATACACAGTATTTATACAAAAAAGTTATATATATTCTAGTTTTCCATAATTTATAGCAACTCAAAATATATAATTCCACACTGATGCAACTCACACAAACATGGAGAAAACTTACTCAATAGAAGAACTACAAAAATAATCCAAACTAAACACATGGCCGCAGAATTAAAAGTAAACACTTAACCTCCATGATTCTTCTGTACAACTTAAATCATGTTTTACTGATGTTTATTGACTTGCTTTTAGGTGAATTCCTGAAATTTAACTACTCGTACAACTTGCGTCTTTTCCATTCCTTCAACTATCGCGCTTCACTTAACCTAAAAGTGATAAGATATAACAGGTTCTCGTAGCAAAATGCCTAAAGCTCTGTAACATTTAGTATATTTTTTGCATAACTTATTATTAAATCTCAAGAAATTTAGTCAGCGTCGGTGTCAACATAAAATTTCCAGATGATTTGTACCAATATGGGAAGATTGAAATTTGATCAGTTTTCTATTTAAGAAAAATATTCGAGGATAAAAATGCCTTGGGTGTAGTTTATATGAAGGTGTTGTTATTTTTCAAGTTGTTAGATTAGACGAATATCATATAATTATGAGAATAAACAAAAAGAGTTTTTATTTCAAAATCCTTTTTAATTAAGCCTTAAAAACCAAATAATTATTAATGTATTTTAATAGCGACTATAATTATTCGTTCTCAATTAACCTATATCATACTCATTTAAAATACAATAGTTAAATAGTTGCAACTATATTTAAAAACTCTTGAATCAATTGCCTCAAGATGTTTTTCTTCCACTTCATTCTTCTCTGATCTCATTAAATGTAATATGCAGTTGTTATCTTTGAATTTCATGCTCACAACTTTCTCCTTTCATGAGAGTCTTCATTCTATTAAATTACCACATCATTCCCATAAATACATGCTCGTGTTCCTATGACATCACAAAACTACGTTATTGATTAAAGTGTTAACCCCGATATAATTAAATTGTCACTAACAGATATAGACTTTGCTTTGTACAAAGAGTAAAACAATCAGTTTATCACATAAGTTTAATATTCCTTGTAGATTAATTTAATATAAAGTGAAATATTTAATTAACACTAGGACCTTTAATATTCAACTTTGAACCTATAAACCTATTTGTAACAAAGCAACGTAATTTAGTTCTTACATTAAATTCAAAAGTTAAACATCAGAATTTTGAAAGATAAGAAAAAAGTTTTGTGCTAAATTGAGGGCGTTTTAATCAATACAGTTTGAACAAATTTGCATATATATAATTCAAACTCGTATTTTGTCTTAATCCTTTAACCGATTTTTGATCAAATTCCAGTCTTTTTGTGGTAAATATTTCCCCATGCAATAAATGTTAAAGGCATTAGACCACAGAATTTTGGTACGACCATTTTCCAACACATTTTTACTTCAATTCTTAAAGATTTTAAATACCTCCCCCACTCCCTTACTTATAGTGAGTACAATCCCGAGAAATTCTAGCTGGATCTACACTTTTCGTCATGTAACATTAGGTTAGATCCATTTCTTTCAACTTCTGTGATGTAATATGGCTTCGAAAAATAATTAAAAATAAAATTTCAGTATTCACAAATGATCTACAATTTTATACAGAATTAGAACAAAATTACAATTTCAAAGGATAATTATTAAATAAAATAAAAAATTATACTAATAAGAAATACATCCTGTAATCGAAAAATACTGTGTACAGTTCATATGTAGGTCTACATTTTCTTGTTTTATTTTATAAAGCCGAATAACCTCACCTTTTGTATCCACTTATGAAAAGAAAAGAAGAAAACTACATTTAAAAAAAAATGGTGTAGAGCCCTAGAGTGAATAATGGTACTCAAAATACAACACCCAAATGAATTGTTCGGTATTTGTCGTCAAAACAGTAAAGCTTGTAGGAATTTTGAAATCTTCAGATAATCCACTAACAGCTGACCACTGAAATTCTTAGAAATGTAACGTTACTAGTTTACAGAATGACACTATAGATTGTTAAACTGATATTTCCTAAACTAATTTAACATAAAATACAGGATTTGCTTCGAAATTCATTGCATTATTTCTTAACATTATCGATGTGCAACATTTGTATCACTTTCTAAATATACAGGGTGTGAGAAAAGTGTAGTAACGATTCAATAATTGTTATTTCATTAATTTTAAAAGCGACTGGAATCTAACACCAGTCTATATGAAAAAAGGTGTTGATCCAGTTTAGGGACCTTTGTGCAGGCCAAGCCCGTACTCATCATAAATGAGCACCTGATTGAGGTTGACAATCTGACCATTTTCATAATTGTGTTTTTCTTTTTCACTAGTTTGTTATTTTACAAAACTAGTTGACAATAGATATATATCAACAGTAGAACTATTTTCGTATAAACATAAAGGCTTTTTTCGACAGATCGTTTTTATATATTATTTATATATATAAAGTGGTTTTAGTTGTAAAACAATAATATCCCATTGTACAAATTCGCTTAACCTGGCGAAAATATGATTATTTTAAAGTTTCTGTTTACTAACTTTCATACTATTAAAAAAAAAAAAAAAGTAAAATGTTATATTTGAACATACAAAAACTAGTATTCAGGATACAAAATTGACATTATTGTAGCTGCTGGAGAAATCATGGTACTTACCTAACCCATCAGAGAGTGTTATACAAGCAGATCCTCTAAATGTAGTTACCATATTAGGTTTCTTGAGCGTTGTAGGAAATGTTTTATTGTATTGGTAGATCAAAAATTACACCCAGTAAGTTAAGTTTATTTAAAACAGTTACACCGGGTTTCTGAACTTCGTAGTGGTGTATTATTACTTTATTGATGTTGGATAGACCCTCATAGGTCTCACAGATGTATATTATAACATCTTCACTCTCATAGCTTGTGTCAACGTCTACATTGGCGTGCCTCGAAGCTATACATATTATGTGAAGGAGCCTCGTTACGTTCGTGTCGTTGACTCGCGGCTACAGAATCTCGTAAATATAAGTTATCAGATTTGTTTAGCAGGTTGGGGTCGAAATGACATATTGACAATAACTTCACTAATTGTCATTGTTGTAACATGCAGATTTTAAAACTGAAATGTTTATCTAATTTAGTTCAATATATGAGGAATAACACACGAGATGGGAACAAAAACACTACCGTATTTAAAATGTCCGCCATTTTGATATTTTAAATTATATTTTTCTGAATGTCAATAAGGTTTTATAGAATACACTATACACTATGGTTTTTCTGTATATATAACTACATATAACTTTTGTTGCTGCAATCGTGCTTACATACAGATAATAAAGACAGCGGCAACGACAACGGACGAAGGGTATGTCGAAAATAAGGTTTTTGGTTTCCTGAAGCCACGAAATTGAAAAATGGAGGTAGAAATTTTTCAACGACAAAACTTACCCTATACTTCTTACACTGGGTAAGTAAAATAGCAAACCCAGACAGCGAAAGCTAAATTTTATTGCAATTTGAACAATGCCCTTTAGAGGCGATTTTGATCATAAATCTGGTTTTTGTTTTTATGGTACATACCAAAAAATTTAGTTCTATTAAAAAAACGAATCTATATATTTTTAAATTCGATTCTTTCCTCTCCCTTTGAGGCTCCAAGTATACAATTAAATATAACAAACAAATTAAAGATTGTTGTAGAAAATTACGCTTTACAAATATTAAGCTGAACATTTAATCATGTGAACCTACACAACATCAAACGAAAAATTAGCATAGGTTTCATACAGAATGTCATTCTATTATTTAAAGAAAAAAAGTTTTCAACTCAGCTACTCCTTATTTATAATCAAACATAATGGACCTCTTTTTTTCACTCTCGGTCAACATCACATTATAAAAAAAATGTTGCCTTGAAATGCTCTAACTGCGTGAGAGTCGAAAAAGAACAAAAGTTGAGAGAGACGTGATAGGAAAGATGAAAGAGAGGGATTTAACCCAACACTACTTGAAAAGAGGTGTAGCTCCAGCTAAGAAACTTGAGTTTACCAAGCCCCTACTCATTATGATTGAGCCTCCGAGGGTCCGTACTTTTTAATTTTCAAAACTTCACTAGTTTCCAAAGTATATCTGGTTTCAAT
Organism: Aphrophora alni; assembly: GCA_963513935.1. Classification (NCBI taxonomy): domain Eukaryota; kingdom Metazoa; phylum Arthropoda; class Insecta; order Hemiptera; family Aphrophoridae; genus Aphrophora; species Aphrophora alni. The sequence goes on along the minus strand of OY740775.1, from coordinate 48,565,872 downwards.
TAAAGTAATAAGGGGTTTCATTACACCTAAAAAGCATTTTATTTTTTTTTTATAGATGTGTGTCGAACAATAAGATTTTGATAGATAGTACCCTATATGATTCTTTTTGTCCTATTAGACTGTATGTTAGCATAATTGATAAAAATAGAGTAATTATTGGGAAAATCGGATTATTATTTTTGGCTTTATAATAAATTATTATTTTGGTAACCCTGCATAATAAATTATAGAAAAAATTCAAAAATAACTCAATATATGATGAAAATATGCTCAATATACCAAATTTGATAAATACCGATTTCCTCGTTTAGGTTATTATTACCTCTCCAGCGGTATTTTCAGGAACGAAACTTTGCATCAAACAAGGTTATTTTTGTTACACTCTATGATTTTTAAACGTAGTCTATCATTTTCCTCTAAATCTCATAGAAAAAGAATTATTAAGTACAACACTTTAAAATAACCACTTTGGCACAATTTTAGCAAATATAAATTATAATTAGCAAAACAATTATTTTATTGTTCTATGACTAAAGACACGTGTTAAAAATTATGTACCACTTTGATCTTTATGTTTTGTCCGAAACTAACATGACTTTAAGCTTATTTAAAAGATTACAGACAGTCTTAAATAAAATAAACTGTACAACGAAAATAGAAAGGTAACTACTACCGCTATTTCATGACAACTTGGCAAACATTGTTTTGCATAATGAGGAAGTTTATTCGTGAAGGTTATTCGTTTCGGCAATCAACAACATTATTATTGGTAGGGGTGGAATAAGGGTTTATAAACCCACTTGTACTAAATCTTAGTATCATTCTTGGATACCGCCGACCCGATCCACAACAACAAAATGAAGGCAGTAAGTAAAATTATATTAGATTTATTTTAATTGGGAAATTTAGGTTATGTTAATTTTTATTTTCACAAATACAAAATATGTCGATACATTTTAATTCAGATTAATAGAATGGTTCTTTAACAGAATAAATTTAATATAAAAATTGTTCTCTAAAACTATTTATAGACGATACAAAATTATTGCTCAAACTTTCTCAACACATTTCCAGAAAATCAATAAAAACTTATTAAACTGCTTATAGTTAATATTTTATAGGCTTAAAATAAACGATTTAAAAAAAAATCTATATTTATTTTGTGTTGTAAATAGAACTCCTACATTATTTATCCGCTTTTGACGTTTGAGGTGTTGTTGGATAACCATCAGCTTGAAGTTATTCCCGCCCAAATTTCAAAAAGATGGACACACAAGGGAGAAGAAGTAGAAGGGATGAATGTTTTTATCATTATTCTCACAATAATATTTACTGAGGAATTTATAAATATTTGTAATTAAAAACATCTGGCTTAATATGCATTTACGAGGATGGTTATACATGTATCTCGTATATTATATGTACAGGGTGTTCATGAAGAATTGGAATAAAATTCAGGACCAGTTTTATTTGTGAAAATAATGAAAAAATATTTATATGAAGGTCCGGAAACACTTCGTTTTCCCGTTGCCTAAAATTTTGAGCTTTTGGTGTTTGGTATATAAGTGTGAAAATTTTGTACAATTTAAAATTTTGTGTTGAAACATCTTTTTGTATAAATGTTTGTGAAAAATTAGGTCATCACTGTAAAATACTTGAAATGTAGCATGCATGAATAATGTTTTTTCTAGTAAAAAAAGAATATAGTAGGACTAAGAATTTAAATATTTTGTATGTTTTAAAATGAAATCCAAAATATAACGTTTGAAGCTGTTATATTCGATGATATTTTAAAATTATTATTTTAAACTTTTATAACATAAATATATCGCATTGCGCAGATGTTCCGCCATTTCATTTTTAAGCAATGAAATAGAGATAACCTAATAAATGGTGTAAAAATATTACACACATTTACTCCCTCATCCCCCCACAAAACAAATCAAATCATAACTAATCGTCAACGATTATGTCGGTTCGTTAGTCATAAAGTGGAAATGAACGATAAACTCTGTCGTTGAAACAACACAATATAATTAAGGATTTGTACTTATTAATTTCATTTCAATCGAGAATTTAATGATGCCAACCAAGGTTAATTTTATTTGCTAATATTCCTGAACCGTAACACTTTTTGAATTACGAATTTGCACAAGGGTTTGTGTTATTGATGTTCACATCGCTCACAAATATTAATGAATTCAGTAAATAATTATCTTTCATATAACAGAGGTACAAGTGTAATGTTTTTTAATATTTTTACTGATAAATTTCTCCCCGCATTTTTAGTGATATGGCGTTCAATACACTGTTCCGTTTAATAATGGCTATATTTTTTTATCTTTTTTATAATAATTGGAGGTGATTTTGAGAAAATTATAATATTAATTCATTTTTCTTATGTTAATTACCTTCAAACTTTGATCTATCAGAAATGTTTTTAAATATTCGAATAATGGTTAAAGATCGCCCATATCCAAGAAGCCTCAAATCTGATATTCAACAAAGATATTTCAACTCATCACATAACTTTCTCTCTACTACGTTTATGTTAAAATCCTATTTGATATTACAGGTCGCAGTGATCTTCTTAGCTTTAGTGGTGTTAGCAACAGCTCAGTTCCATAACAATGATTATCTCCTACAAAGGACACACATCCAGGACGAAGCAGGACAAATCTCTCATAGGTATATCTTACATGACTTTTATTATATATTTGTTTTACGCTAATTAGTCCAATGTTAAGCACTTAATAATTCGTTAAATTGTGTAATTATTTAATAATCTTTGTTTTCGTTAATGTTAAAGAATAATTAGATCGGTCGTTAGATACAAGAGTATACAAGACTGGAATTTAAATTGTGTTGGTCAAATCATTACAAAAATATTGTATTTATATTTAAGTGATAAAGAAGAAGGAATGGTTTGAATATTTTAAAACCCGTCTATCAGTGTAAACAATCATACAGAGCCATTATGTTACTTATCGAGACCAGTCATGCAATGTAATGAAAACAGATCCTCTAAATGTAAGACCAAAAATGTGCTTTGTAGGAAACGTTAAATTATATTGGTAGATCAAGGTGTCTTACCAATAGTGTGAGTCTGTTGTTAAACAGGTGTTTTGAACCTTGTATGTTAGTATTGTCTTGATGAGGGCTACAGCCGGCCTCGAAGATGTGTCACCACTCACTTCGGTTCCCCGAGCCTCCTTTCATAACGTTCGTGTTGGAGTCTGGGATCTTATAATTATACGAATAGCATATTGGGAAATAAGGGTTCGAAATTACATTTTCGACAATAACTTCACTTTTTGTCAGCGCAGACATGTCATTTTTAATTCATTTTCAATGGAGTTATATGTGATCACGGTCCCACATACTAAATTTTCCTGTCATAACTTTTGTTGTTGCTGTCATACATACTTACAGACAAAAACGACATATAAATGGCACTTCGAAAATAACTTTTAGAGTTTCCCGAAGCCATGAAACTGGAAGATAAATCATAAAAAACATTTCGACATATTTGTTATTTAGACGTCTAGTCGACGTCAAGAAAGTGGTGATAATATTACCTATAGCATTACGAAGTTCAGAAAACTTTTATAGCAACTGTTTTGAGCTGACTTACCCTATTGGGAAAAACCCGTTGACCAATCAATACAATTTAACATTTCTTACAATACTCAAGAAACCAATTTTTCTGCAATACAATTAAAAGAACATCATTTGTTACATTTTATAATGGCCCTGAGTAAGTAACATGATCGCTGACACCAACTTGGATTAACTTTTAATAATAAAAAAACTGAATAATAAATGTATATACGTCTAACTCATTGAAATTAATAAAATATTTACTTTAGAAATTACTGTTATATTAGTACGGTCGAACTTCGGGCGAGTTTCTGTTAACTCTTGTCCTAGATTAAGTGTCAATTTAAACCTGGAGTTAAATAATTGTTTTGTTGAATAAGGAAGATTTTGATATTCTATATGTATTATACAATAATCAAGATTTAATGACCTGAACTAAATTCAGCCCGGGACGGACAGTTTTATAAACTAGTCACTATTATTTCCTAAATTTTTACAGATGTTCCATCTGTTTGTATCCTTAGTAGGGTGGTTAGCTATTCTTCTTTTCCGACTTTTTAGTTCCTTCATAGCTTAAACGTAGTATAGTGAGTGTTACATGGAGGGGATATATATTAGGTTTGAAGTTTACTGAGTACATAAAAGATGTCTCTCCTTCTACGTGTCATTTAGAAGTACCCTACAGTTCTAACTGATGGATTGATTTCATTAACATTTTGCACCTGACAATATTTTGAATATGTCTCTATGTGGGGGTTGCTGCTTTAAGAGAGAGAGAAAGAGAGAGAGAGATAGAGAGAGAGAGAGAGAGAGAGAGAGAGAGAGAGAGAGAGAGAGAGAGAGAGAGAGAGAGAGAGAGAGAGAGAGAGAGAGAGAGAGAGAGAGAGAGAGAGAGAGATTGATTGATTTAGTTTGGATATAAAGGGAAGAACCAGCCCTGTCCTATCGTGCAACGTATCCTTAGTTTATTATATTGATTACTTCGGTGATTGTTCTGCATTCTTAACTCCCTTGTCTATGTTATCGAACTGTAAAATTAATTTTTGTCGAAAAATTGAGTCAATAAACATCTTGTATTTCTTTAATTTTATAACTATTTTCAGATATAAAACACAAACATACAGATGAAATGATGAATGGTCTATTTAAAACAGACATTCGTTTAGTTTGGTCAATATAGTAAATGTAAAGTGTTCATTTACAATTAAACGATATTTTTATCGAGCGAGAGCGTTCAATACTCATTTACAGAAAATCACAAATCACCTGGACTACATTTCGTAAATTATTTCACATGTGTCACCAATTTATCTACAATTATATTATCTAACAAACTAGAAATTTAATTCACATTGAATACACAAGTTGATAGGCACAGTTATGACATATACCCACGTCCATCATACATTGTAATACAAGCAGATTGGTTTCTTGTGCCTTGTAAGAAATGTTAAATTGTATTGGTAGATCAAGCGTTATTATATAGTAGAGTTAATTTATTTAAAAAGTTGTTACACAGGTTTTCTGAACCTAGTAATGTTGTATAACACTACTTGCTGACTTCGGGTAAAGTTCTAACGGGGCACATAAATATACATATTTAAAATATTTCACTTGTGCGAGTGCAGCGCCTTAAAGCTGTACATATGTGAAGAAATCTTCACTCGCTAAGCTCATTTCGGTGACTTAGTCTTGGATCTTGTAATTATAGGAATATCTAATGTTCTGTGAGCTCAGTGTGGAAATTACATTAACACTCGTCCTATTAGAAGTGGAGTTGGTACAATTACGTGCAGAACTCAAATGTATAAATTTTTTATATAATGTAAATAAATTTAATACCACATGAAACAAGAATGAAAACCTTTTTAAATTGCACTAATTTGATAATTTTTCTGAATTTCAATAGAATTTACATAAGTTCATTAGACTTAATTTAGTGATCCTATTTTAACTTACTGCCTCTGTACAGACGATAACAAAGACTGAAGGACGGCATTTCGACAATAATTGTTGGGCTTCCTGAGGCAATGAAACGTGAAGATAAGATCTGTTGAAAAACAGAAGTCGATTTTACGGATTTCCAACTTTCCTTAAGTTTTGAGTACTGGGTAACTAAAATAGTATCAGGTGTTTTAACACTAAAAGTAAATCTCCACATGAGACATATTTGTACACCTGGGTGAAGCAATATCCAGTACTGTCCCACTCAATCTCATGCCAGATAAAAGTAGAATAAAGTATTTCCCTTCTCTACCTTACCCCGTTTTCTCCCGAATAATGTTTTTAAACTGGATATAACTTTTTGTAACTTATATTTATTCGTCATTGAATTACATTAAGACGTAAACAGTAGTCGGATCGTTTAAGCTTCCAACAACTAGGGAATTCGACTTTTCCCTGAATATCAGTAATATTAGTGTTACGGGAATGAATGTGTTAAATGAAGAAAGTTATTTTTGTAAGCAAATATGTAAAACAAACAAAACATTTTAAAATATTTTAATGTAATTGTGAAAATCTGTACTATTGCAACCCTTTGGGGCTCACTTAAAATGAGTACGGGTTTGGTAATCCCGATGGATCATTGCTGAATTTACACCTTTATTATGTAGTCTTAGGTTACACCCTCTCTTTCACCTTTATTATCAAATCTGTCTTGACCCACTTTTGTTCTTTTACGAACCTGAGGTTATTTGATTATTCGAGAGTTAAAGTTCATTATTTTAGTTCTTCTCTTCGTTTTTAATATTATTATTATTTTTTTTTTATAAGGTGATGATGACCAAGAGGTTTTTCGTCATTACAACATGAAATAAATAAATTAAAAAATAAAGAAACTTATTTAATTAGACCTACACATGTTTAGAACAATCTTAAGGAATTTACTTTGTATCAAGCTTCCATACGTCTATTTGAACATTATTTATAATACATATTGTTGATTTTTCAGTTACTCAGTATCAGACGGAACACACGTGGTTGAACAAGGAGTTTTAAAGCCTACAAACGACAGAACTGATCATGTTCTAGTGAAGTCAGGTTCATTCCGATTCCTCACACCAGACGGAGCCACACATCAGACTGATTACACTGCCGACGAGTATGGATATCACCCCGTTAGTGCTGATATCCCACAGCCACCTATAGATTCACCAACTGCTCTTTTGTAACATATTTTAGTCATTAATTACCTCAAATCAGTGCCTTATTTTAAATTTGTACAATTCTATTTTTTTTAAACACAACAGGACTGTTTCGACAAAAACTGCTGACATCTTCAGGTGTAACACTTAAAACTTAAATTTATAAGTTAACAAATCGAATATTTCAGAATATATTTTTTTCAGAATTGATACTTAAACCTTAAATTATTTTAGATTAAGATGAATAATTGTATAATAAAGAAAAAAAAACTAAATACGTGTATTTGTATGTTTGCAAGACTCCTCTGATTTTATTCTTTAAGAAACAAAATCTTCTATATTATTAAATTTTGTTTCTGACATTTTAAGTATAGGCTTGAGATTGATATATATATACATCTCTCGGTCAGCATCGTCTTATAAAAAAAACAAGAAAACATAATTAAATGGATTTTCCTATCCAACGAATACTATAACAAGATCAAGGTTGGGTAACAATAAACGTTAGTTAAGAGAAAACTGATAGGAACGATAAGAGAGGGGATTAAACTCAAGACTACATAATACAAGGTGTGGATCCAGCTTGACTTTGAGATTGCATGCCCTTTACTCACTATAGTGAGACCCTTAGAAAACAAAAATGAACTTATACCAGATGTTTCGGATCATCCTTATCAAATATATTTTGGGCAAAAGTAGTGTGAAGAAACAAAGTTTAGAGATTTTTTTCCTTAGTATGGAGGCCACAAAGGGCATATATTGGGCCAGAGGTCTGTTTCCAAAAATTCCTATATGTTAAAACAATTTCTGAAAACATTTTACCATAAATGTATTTTTCGATATTTAAAAATGTCGGGCAAAAATATTTGATTTTTCTAATCTTTACGAAGTTATTTTATTTCAAAATAAATAAAAGAATAAATAAATAAATCAGAATCTATGTTAATTGGTATTAGAAACAAGGATTTATTTTAAAGACAAACTAAAATTTTTGATATTGTAAATCATTAAAAAAGATAAACCCATCTTCAAAACCTAATAAAAATCAATCAAAAATGTCATTTCGATAGATGTCAAACAAAAATTCAAAATGAAACTATGTAATGAAGGCAAAACTTGCTTTGGTTATGACGTAAACAAGTCCTAGGCGTAATTTGTATTTGACTAAAATCAATCTTTTAATGACTGCGGTATTCCTTAGCAGTAGTATTTTTTCCTGTAATTTTGTTCACATGTTTTAGTCATTAAGATTCGCAATTCATAGAAATTTGATCGAAACCAGTTGAACTGGTGTATTTTATAACAGCACTGTAGTTGTTCTCTAATATTTTACCGCCCATTTACGAACCGAAATTTTAGGATAGATAGTGACTAACCAATACGTTTTGTTTGTGTTAAAAGAGTTGATTTTACGAAAATCTTAACTTTTTGTTTTATGGCAACTATTCCCAAATTTTCAGTTTGTCAAATTTAAAAATTATTTCAAATATACCAAAATATGTACTCAGAAAAAATTGATTAAAATCGGTTTACGCGTATGAACTATAGTGCACTACACATTAGATAGACGACAGATATACGCTATAACAAACGTTTTTGGACTCGGGAGACCACAAAACAAAAATATTAGCAAAAACACGAGAGAGATTTTTTGACTCATCGCAACACGTTCCCTAGTCCACGTTTATATGAGATACAAATATGTATTATATTTCTTTACAAAAATTATATAAATATATATAATTGATTTGTAAAGTGTAAAAATGGCTTGTATAAATATTTAAAGTTCCCCAACAACAACATATTGACAAACAGACATTCCTTACAACTTTTACTTCAGAAATCCCAACATTTCAAAATGTTTTGTTGTTTTCAACTAACTAATAATGTGCCTTTGGAAGACCAACTCACAAACAACTGTGAGGAAGTATATTAATTGGTGGTTGTGTCCCATTTGCGGTCAGTCCTATTAGCGGTCGAGGGTGAAATAGTCCAGTTTGCGGTTACCCCAAAAATATCTTGGGCTACCCTAATTATATTTTTCCAATTTTCGGTCACATATATCCTAACCTAAACTAACCTCTATAACTAGACATGATTTGTTATTAGAGTCAGTCAAATCAATATGTTATGTATTTAGTGGCTAGGTATGCAAAGGACGGGAAGAAATTAACTACATCTCAAGACGTGACCGCAAACTGGAAACCCTTCCACCCCCAGGACTTGATCGTCCCCTCATAAAACTATACTTGACCGCAAATAGGACTGACCGCAAACAGGACTGACCGCAAATAGGAAGACACTTAATTGGTAACTTAATTTCAATTTTTCAACTTCGTGTTTAGTAAAATAATATAGATTAATTTTTAGGGTGTAAATTTCATAATTAATATAACTTTCTGCTCCATAGCTTAGCACATACAAAATGTATTTTCTATAAAGATTATCATATAGACAAGTCATCAGTTAAAAAAAAAACAATGTTGTACCTTTCTAGTACGTCGGAGTTAGACCGATGCTCAAGAAATTCTAATGCGCGTTAGAAAGATATTAGTCGAGTTGCGCCGACGGTGAAAAGGTTATATTGTAGGTCATTGCCCCTTATAGGTATTCTCAGAGTTCATACTGTATGGAGTATAAATAGATGCTAAAAGATACAAATTGTTGTCTAAACTAATATCCGACAGTTGAGTTTATTTTACCCCTTGATTTTAAAAGTGCAAAACCTCACGGTAATATCGCCTTAAATAAAAAAAAAAGAAATAATGTAGAATTTAAGGCATCGAATATTCTAATCGCGTCAGGTTCATGAGTAATCTTTGGTAAAGAAACACTGGATTGGAAAAATGAAAGAGAGGGATCTAACCCAAGACTACATAAGAAAGGTGTAGGATCTGCCACACTCGTAATCACTATGAAAGAGCCTCTGATGGCACAATTAATTGCGTACACTCAAATAATAGTGACAAGACGTTCACTTGATCTTTGGTTACTTTGGCACAAATTTAAGAAGTGCAATTGCGTACATGCCTCTGGTCTACGTCTGTTTATGCGCCCACTCGGTGTAGTACAAGTTTGTAACAGGTAACTGAAGGTCCCAGGAACTGGAATTGTTTTAGAGAAAGTCATCGCGCAACGAACTCAGTTGGAATAGTTTAACATGATGGTCGGAATGCCAAATCCAAGATTTAAAGATATCCTCCACTGTTTGAAAAACGAAGCTGAACAAGGCAACGCATTCAAAATAAGGATTGATCACTAATTTTGTAAGAAATAGGATATGAGAATGAATTTTTAATTCTGAAAGAAATAAAGCAAAACGAAAGGATTAAAAAAAATATACAAATATGTCTAGAAAGTTAAGACATTACCAAATGCCTCCAATCCTTGTCGTAAAGGAATGTGTGAGATTAGAAATACTTTCCGTCTATTGTCGTTCTCGTTGTAAGCCTGTACGTAATCATGATAGCAGTCACAAAAATTATGATAAGAATATAATATTTGATATAGTGCACATAAGATCACCCTCGTATATATCCCCTATACATATAACCTAAATATATATGGACCTATATAACTCTATTGAAATAACCCAGCACGACCGACTCATACAGAGTGGTCTCCACATGCCTTAAGTAGAGCTACAAGGTACGCCAGGGTCAAAACATTGACACAAACGTAGAGAGTGGAGACGGTTTAATTTGTACACATTGATGTCAACAATGTAGTAATGTTAACAATTAAGTAATCCAGAAAAGCTGTGAACAAATGTTTTAAACAAACGTACCGTACACACATTTCCTGCACGATGGAGCCCATCAACTTGTTTATTTTGATGTACGGAATCACTTCCTAAATAAGTTTTTATTTGATTTGTATTTTGTGTAGGTTTAGTTTGCTAAAAACAATTTAAACCTATTTTTTTAAAATTTCTTAATGAGGTGTGAGTAGTAAGAATATTTGTATTTCATCGTTACAAGAATTCACATCTTCACAGCTTGATTGGTTTTATTAATGAGGTTCCTTTTGTTTTATTGTAGAAGTTAAAAAACTTTCTCCTTAGGGTGTAAAACAAAGTGAATATTAATAAAGGAGATTTCAATTTGTTTCAATAAAAAAATTAGTATTATTTTAGATTATATTTGGAAGAGATTGGAAATTTATTATTTTCCCAATATTTAGTGGGTTATTGTAATTATTTATTATCTTCAATTTGGGGTTACAGTATAATTTCATAACGAAATACAAGGCTGACAGATGTAATCTCTAGAAGTGCATTTTATTTAATTATTTCACTATTAGGTCCCACTTTGTAACAATTGTATGTTAAAAATCAGTGGTATGATTTTAATCAGAGCTGAAATTACTAGTAGTTTGAATAAGACTAATAAAACTGTTTTAAGGTTGGACCTGTAATTAAATTAATTTCATAAAATACAGTTCAAATAGCCTGTGTGTGTTTTTTTGTAGGAAATTATGTTATATCCCCAAATTGAGGATTAAAAAATATAATTAAAACAACACACTAAAGATTGAGTACAAAATTAATCACCAATCTTTCAAATACGTAGATTCTAAACGGTTGGGTATACGAAAAAATATTGTTAAAATATGTTTAATATGAATAAAACACTTTTAAGATTACATGTTTTAATGGAGTTGGTCGCCATGTTGAAAACTTGTCGCGGTAAATTTTGAAGATGACATATCATTAAAACAATTAATAAATTAGGGAAGTTTTCTCAATTAAAGTTTCTTGGATCAAATGGGTCTAAAAAAAACACGAGGATTTTTGATTTGTTCACTTTGTAAATCTTAACACTCTGTATATAAGAACAGTGTTATTAGATAGTCTGCTCAAGTGTCGCGAAGTTGGATAAAACATTGCTGTAATCAAAAGTTTTGCAGTTGACACTCTGACGACTTTTGTTCAATTTACTTGATACTTGTTGCGAACGTGACACGAATTTTGGTAACTCAGAAGTGGGTTTTTAACATTACTTACCAGTGAAACCTGTCTGTGGCATATTTATGTCGCTGAACAATCCCTAGACTTATTTCAACATTGTTGTTAAGACATTAGCTCATCATGCAATTCCGATAGAATTCTTCAGTGAAAAAATGTTTTTCATACTAACAAAATTTACCACGTTGCCATATTTAGGCCATTTCTCAGGACGTTTTTCTAATTTCTTTATATCAAAATTGATATAGTTGTAATTAGAAAATAAACACAAATTTACGATTTTCTGATAATATAACGATTTCGGTTAATTTTCGCCTAAACATAGTACTTAAGAGCCCAAACAAAGCTAATCGTCAGCAAGAATATCGTCTGATGAGTTTTCATTATAAAAGACGTATTTATTTTATCAGATTCGGCTTTACAGATTTCGTTAAAATTGTAGTGAAATGCGACACTTAACTTTCCTTTGTGCAAAATTATTGTAAATAAATAAAATATGTTTTGGAATAATTGACAAAAACAAAAACGAACTTTTATAACCGTTATTATAAGTTTAATTTTAATTAAATAAGAATTATGTTGAAGACTTGTTTATGGCACAAACAAAGCAAGCTCAGACCAAATTTAAATACATACAAATTTATTCATAAACGGCCATTATAATTAATTTTCACTTTGTGTGAAATATATTGGTGAGGAAAAGTTTTGAATTTGTTTTGGAAATGGTTGAGTGAGAAAGTTTGTGCAATGTTTTGCATCGATTATTATTACCATAGAACCATTCAAAATTGTAATTTTTAAGTTATTGATTTAATTCTTACATCAGTTTTTAAAGATACCAAGGCGAGGCGCCATGAGATATGATCTAAAAATGCCCGCACACTAAAGTTGAGAAATCTGCCAATTATTTTAAGTTGTAAAACAACACAATAACATTGGTCTACGTAATAAGTTTATGTGTTTTAAGTATATGATGTTTTAAATTTATTGGAACAAAAGACCAAAATGAAATAAGAGGGACTATGGTAATGCGTAGTTTCATGATTTGTTTTCTCATCTACAAATCACTACCATTAGGTTTTTGTCGGTTTCTCTTTTATCCTATATATCCTTTAGGAAAGTTTGTTTTAAAACAGTTGCACAGGTTTTCTGAACCCTGTATTTATGTACATCACTACTTTCTTGACGTCCGTTAAGCCCAGTGTATGTAATAAAAATCTTACTCGCTACACTTGTGTCGGTGACAAGGCTATTCCAAATCTAATAAATACATGAATACACTTATTCTTGGGTGTTGATGGTTCGAAATTGCATTCAACTTGTCACCGTAAGATAGGTGAGGTTGCTACTGTTACATCTAGAATTAAAATATGAAGATTTTTAAGTAATTTAGTGGGTTATAAGTGTGAACACACTAGATATGAACTGAACTGTTTAAAATGGTAGCCATTTAAATTTTATCAAATATATTTTTCAAAATTTTAGTACTTTATAAATTAAATATTAGTTGTATATAAACACCTTTAGTGCTCTACATCAAATTCGATGTTTTTACGTTAATTTTTGATGCCGCTATACTGCTTACGCACAGATAACAAAAGCTTGATGATGTAATGTCAAAAATACTTTTACAGTTTTTAAGGACAATAAACCTAAAGATCAGTCAAAAAACAGAGTTAAATATTTTTGCGATTACAAAACTAACCCTATACTTCTTATACTGGGTAAGTAATAACGGTGGTTTCTAAAGGGACGCTGCTCATTAAACGAACTACGGTATGACAATCACAAGAGTGCCTAGCTGAATCTACATCTTCCTTCATATATTATAGTCTTGAGTTAAATCCCTCTATTTCATTTCTTTCCTCTTAACCAACGCTTGTTCTCTTTCTATTCTGAAAGATATGTACGCTTTAGTATGAAAGTATTGGAAAGATTTGCGTCTTTATTTTATCCCCTTTATATAATGGTTTTTTATCATTAAAACGGGAAGAGAAAACAGAGCAATGATTTGATTGTTCAAACTTACCCAGCATAAGTTTAAACGAGACATGGTTTGTTTTGTGTTGGAAGTGTCAACTGGTTCGTGGAAAACCTTTAATTGTAATCAGACCTTACTTTATTTAGTCTTGGGTTGGTTGCTATCATCTCTCTGTCATATTACCTATGAGATAATATTATCTTAACCCACTCTTGTTAATTCTCTACCGACCGTGATTCTATTGGAGTATTCAAGGGCTAGGAGTCTTTATTTTACGCCCTTATCTTCATTTTTTTATAAAGCGACGTTGACCAAGTCATTTTGTCTTAAAAACGAGAAGAAAAGGAAGAGCAATTTTTTGAACAATTAACGTACCCAGTAATAAGTTGTGCAGCTTGTACAAGACATGGTTTCATCAGTGTAAGCTTTTTTTTTTGGTAATTGTGTTGAAAGTTTTCAGTTCGTTCGTTGCAACACTTTGATATGGGTCTTCAGTGGCTCACTCATTGGTTGTACGAGTGTAGAAATTCCCAGGTACCCTAGCAGGATCTACACCTTTCATCATTAGTTTTAGATTAGATTATTCTCTTTCATCTTTTCTAGCAGAACTCTCAAAATAAACTCTTGTGGTCTTCCTAAAGTGATACTATTATTAGGAAGTATTAAAGTGAGTATTAGAAAGTTCGGAGCCTTTATTTGCTCTTTGTTTTTAATAAATGGACCATTACCAAGAGTTTTTTCGCCTTTAAACAAAAATAAAAGTATAATTTGACGTAATCAAAAGTGAGATTGGCCCAAACTTAGGCATGAAGTGCTGAATTGAATCATTTTAACGGGCGCTTGGTCCGAAGGTCATCTCAAGTACAGAAATCCTTTGTCTTCTTCACGCAATATTTATCATTTCGATGTTAATTTCAGTTTTTAAAAATTAAGACGACACATTATCATCAATTTCGTAACGTTTTACTTTTCGTGTATGGCCCCCAGAACTGTTCAGATTTTAAAGATGCACATCAAAATATTTGCGACACTCAAGATCTTAAACTGTGTACATGGCTTCATGTCCTAAAGTTTGTTTTAACTTGTTAAATTTTGTTACGCTGTTTGAAGTTAAAAATATGTTCATTCCGTAATGGAATCCAGTATTGAAGGCTGAGGGGTTGGGAACCCATCGCCCAGTGGGAATCAACTGTAAACAGCTTCAACTGATCTTAACTCCTCGTGTTATTTGAGGTCTTTCCTGTGATATACTCATCCTCCTCTTACCTGGCAGGTGTATCTTTCTCGATATAATTTATCAGCCTCTTTTCTCCTTAACTTGCTCCTACTGTTTCTTAATTTCCTCTGTTTTTCGTTTTCATCCCTAAAATATAGTTTATAGTAAATTACCAGGGCTGGTGGGGTAATTGGACAAAAGCCGTTGTTTACGAAGCGTGTGGGATATATGCGGCCCTCTTATAGTACTTCCCCGATTAAGCATTCTCTCACCTATTGAACTATCCTTTACCTAGATTATAGTGGGAAAAAAATGGAGAAAAAGAGAAAAATGGAGTACGTTTTCCGTGATCATAATCAGCATGCGGAGTCTAGATGTTCTAGGAGATAATAAAATTAGTAAAGAAAGGTCAAACAGGCCCCTCAGGAGGAGTCGTACGCCGAATTGAAGAAGAGGGGAAGACAAGTCATAAAAGCCAGAGAAACAAGGCGAAATTAACATGCTACTTCCGCCAATAGGATACCTTAGCCTATTTTAAAAGAGACTCGAGTGCGACAAGAATACGGTGGTACCTACGTTCATTGGCTGATGTAGAAGTTACCAGAGGAAACCAGGAGGATGTATTGAAACGATAGAAGCTATAAGAAAACACTATCTAAAGAGCGGGACCAAGGAAATCACCCTTCCAAAAGAACCTAGACAAAAAGAAGGAACTGAACAAAAGCCAAAGGCCACTTCCACTACCGAAGTAGATAATTCCTTTACATGTGCGTACGCCAAAAAATAATTAAAGTGAGGTTTCTCCCTAAAGGATATCCTGTGAAGAAGGTGGTGTAGATATCTGGAAGGGTACCAGATTAAAGTTGAAGCAATACTTTTACTCCTGACCCCTTTCATATGCTGTACTTCCTTATGGAGATTGGGCAGTAGGGCTTCCATAGTCGAGAGTTCTTCGTCTTTGAATAAGTAGAGGTTAAAATAGATTTTTAGAGCTCGCAGTGAATCTCACATCACATTCTTATTACTCCACTAGTATCCAGTATTATTGCACTCCATTTTTGTTACCTTATTTGATGAAAAATACAAAAAATTATACCACTGTAAAATATAATTTTAAGAAGAAACAATTATATGAAAGTAAATATTGTTTACAACTATCATTTATTATCTCACATTTCAACCGCCATTTTCAGAGGGACAAATTACTCTCATTCTCATAATACACAACGAGTTAAATATATTTTTAAAAGTATATTACTTCTTCCATAACGTTTTGTATGCGTTAAGTATTTCACAATTTAAACAAACCTAAAAACAATTACTTTCTTCCCGCTATATGTTTCACAACTCAACGATTTATTTGCCAACTTCTTAAAACAATTACTCTTTTCAAGCGCAACATTTTGCGCTACAAAGACAAACTTTGGAACAAGTTTTGGAAACTTTAGTCACAAGTTGTGATGTTATTCACGTCGTTCACGTAATAAATTACTCATATCGTTCAATGCGATTCTCTTGGATTTGAGATTACCTTGAAGTAATTCTCTCATCGAGTGAAATTACAATACATTGTGTTTTAGCAACATATGTGAGAATTTAGAGGCTATACAATGAATTTGTTACTCACTATTCGAAGGATAGAGTAACAACCTTTTTAAATAAAATTACTCTATACTACGTATTGTTTTCAAGCTCTCTTGAATTCCCAATAAAATTTAGGATTTTTTAGAAGGCAAACTAACTTTTGACGATCTGCTTGTATTGAATTTTATGATAGCCCCATCACCTTCTTTCTACAGTAATACAAATATTACAAATAAATATATTCTATGGTGTTTCAGCTTTTTAAAAACCTTCGCCTCAGCATAGTAAGTCTTCCATTTCACTACAACTGGCAGTCACTTTTATCATTCGCATAATTCTCAACTGATATCTATATTTTCTTACGAGTTCCCCCTTTTAAGCCTCCTTAACAATTGGTTTTCTCTACATAGTTGCGAGACTACTATCTACATTATCACATGACCAAGTCGTCAATTCTATCTTTTCACATTTGAGATCAGATCTGGTTGTTCATACAGGGTTCCCCACTTCCTGTAATTCTAGATCGTTATTCATACACAGGTCCATCCATTTTAGTCAGGACGTTTTCCTTAGTTAATCAGTACTGGATATCTCGCTTTTTGGGTATATATGGTCTTATATTATTCATTTTGCCTCTTCATAAGCAATCTAAAGCTTAAGGTTTTTTGGACTGCGGAAACGCACATACTGCCTGCCGCTATTCTCGTTCCACCATCCTTCCTCTAACCAATTACATACAGTAGGTATTGAAGCGGTTAAAATTTGTGTAATAATGTACACCAAGATGTATGATTGTTCTTCTATTATACCTATGCTCCTGGTGGTCGTCATGTATTTGGATTTTTCAATATTTAAAATCAAATCCAATTCCCATTTAGTTCCCTCCAATGTTCCCGATATTGATATCATTCTGTTGTAAATATTCTTACCAGGGTCGTCTTTATGGATCTTATTGGGAGTTGTGGAGACAATTTAATAAAAGGCGCAACAACATTGAACAAACCTTCTCAATCTCCTATCCTTGAATCCAAATGAACATCAATAATTTTCAATTGTGTCATAAACGCGCCTCAACGTTAACCATATTGTCAACATTAATTTTATTTACCTTAACCGTAATATTTGTACCTGAAAATTTTTCACAAAGCCTTGGGCAATTACATTTCACCGAAATTTGAAAAATATCGGTTTAGTCCTTCAATATATTCAAATTAAATATTTGAAAACAGCACTTTCGTCGAATTTTATTACTTTACCGATATCTCCATTCCAGACCTGGTCCTAAAGGGAGTTAGCCTATAACTCTTCAACCTGACCTAACACCGACTCCAGTCTTTGTCTCTCCATCAAAGTTTCTTTTCTACTTTTTCATCTTATTAGGTCTGCCGGACCTAAATGTATTTTGTCAGTGAATTTCAAGTATGGAAGTGTTAACTATGGTGTGTGGGGGGGGGGTTTGTATTGAATTGTTGCCGATTTTCAAAATTTCGTGTAATGTTTGATGATAATTATCTTTTAGTCGTTAAACTTTTCAGCTAACAGCTAATTTTGGTAGCTTCAATATCTCCAAAACATAAAATTATGCCCAAACGTGTTATGATTAAAAATAAAAATAATAAAAAACAAAACCGGTATTAGTAAAATCAAATTCGATAATCATAATTTAGAAATTGGTGAAATGACAGCAGGAATTTTAGATAAGTTTTAACCAAATTTTGAAAGCAACCTGTGTTTTACTGAGAAAACAGAATTTTAGTTTGTTTTTGTTTATGATAGGTACTCCAAAAATATTAGTTTTTTAAAAAATCAAAAAAGTCCCGAGATATGACCAAAATATGACAAATAAAATTTAATGGAATTCCTTCTACTTTTAGAATGTAGAACAGACGAGAGTCTGCAAAACACTTTAAACATAAAATAACGTTTTTTGACTGAGAGTAACTTAAAATTATTTCCTCAAAAAATAATGGAGTTAATTAATTAAATCGAAAAATAATCACAACATAAATAACATTTCAAAAGTTTAAGACTAATTATACTTAATTTTTTTTCCAACACACTCTACAATGTAGTACATTTGTATGAGGATTTAGTAGAGGAATTTACTATGACGGGTCACACATACATACAACCTGTTCATACAACTATAAATATTAGCCCGAAAACGTTGCTTTATCCCTTTGTCGGTTATTCTGTATTGCTAAAAAAAATAATAAAAAAATGTTTTTTGTTAAAAAACTTCCAAATTTGTTATACACATTTTATACCCTCAGTTTTACCATTATACAAGAATGAAAACTAAATCTGATAAATTTTCAAAATAGGGTGTTGGAAGTTTGTTAAATAATTACTCTTTTAAATACCTTTTCTGTATGATATTTTTAAGTAAGATAATTTTCTACAACACACAAATTAGCTTAGAAAAAACCAAATGTTTAATTCACATAATTTGTTATAAAATAAATATTATATTTTTGTTAAAATGGTTGGTGTATAATTTATTTTATGACAAATAATTGAAATGTATTAAATTGCTTATATATATAAGAAACATTCAAAGTATTTTGAAATTTTTTGTATATTGGTAAAACGTAGCATACAAGAAATATGTATACTATTTTTCAACTTGAAATGTTAATAATATACAAAGTTATCTTTATTTTTTGAACAGAAGAGAGAAAATTGCCTGAAGGCGGATAACTACTTATTTTAAGACATATTTTTACAGGACGATTTTCTTAATTTTGATCCCTTTAATCATGTCCCGAAGTTTAGATATATATTTTGAAACACTCTGTATATATATGTCAATTAGAATCGAAATTTAAGAATTTTCAATAGTTTTATTTGGTTATATATTTGTCTATCTGTTCCCAAATTGGTTGGGACTCAGTTAACAAATAGAAAGGAATGTTGTAGGATAAAGTAAACATCCTCAGGTTGTATAAAATACAAGTATATTGAGAACAGAGAATCACAAGGTCATGGTAACATTTCTCACTAAGAAAGTATACATTTAGAAAGGCAAAGTATATATTTGTAACTCTCGAGGTCGTCGCTGTTAAATTATCTGTGTACACTTAAGGTACCGTTTAAATTATTTAAACGATCTAGATTGAACGTAAACTCTCCTATCTATAAATTCCGCTACGTCATGCTTTCATTATAAAACATCATTTTTCGTCTTACATATAGGAACTAATTCCGAGTTCAGTTCTATTTCCACATTACGTATGTAAGGAAAGTTACGTGATGGGTCAAATAATTGATGTCTCCTTTATTGAAATATCAGTTTTGAAACCGTCAGTCTAAAAAAGTGACTTTTGGAATGATGTGTGTCACCTCTTGTCTGTCCCATGTTCAGAGCTCTAATGGCTAAACGCCGGGATAAATTTTAATGAAATTTAATTGTGGGAATATTTGACCATGTTTTAGTAATTGATTAAATTTGTTTTGGATTAAGTTAGAAGTATAGAGTAGGCTACGTTTAGTACTTGCAAACTATATCGACCTTATTTTTTCGACCGTTTTTCACCTGCATGTTCTCAAGAAACCGAAAAAGTGATTTTCTACATGCCGTCCGTAGTCGCCCTTGTGTAAGGATGGTACTGTCCTCAAAATTATGTTACAAACATGACTTTTGTAATAGAGGGCTGTAGTATGCTTTTATGAAAAGAGTTTTATTCTTTAAGAAAATTATTTATAAGCACGATTCCTGAAGGAGAATATGGATTTAAATTTTGTGACAGCTGTAATCAGAAGTTCATTTTTCGTTATGGACATTATTGGCATTTTGATTTGAATGTTATTCAATAATGTTTCTTTTAATTATGAATTACCCTCAGATTGGCAATAGCGATAAATTTAGACCTCCGATTTTGACTGATCTTCACGTTTCACGGCCTCACAAAACAAACAAACAAACAAAATTTATTAACGCTGTCCATCCTTCGTCAATCTCGTTGTTGTCGTTACAATAGTGGCCACAACAATTAGGGTAGGAAGATTAATTTTGGCTTAGAGGACAACAGTGTGCTCATAAAGAAATTTAGAAAAATGAACAAATAATGTCAAAATGGCGGCCATTTTAAACAGTTTTATCTTATCTCTTAGGTTATTAATTTTATAATACATTAAATTAGATAATAATTTGCAAGTTTTAATTCTGCATTCATCATTCTCTAGGATGACAAATAGCTAAAGTATTGTCAAACATGTAATTTCACACCCTAACCTACAAAGCAAATATATACAAAACGGCAGGCCCGTATCACCAACACGAACTAGTAAATTGATTTGTTTTCAAATATGTAGTTACCAGGCTCGCAACGGCAGTCACTGAAACGAGCGCAGCGAGTGGAGTTTGCTTAATATATACACATACACCAATGACAAAAATTTGGTTAAAAAAGCATGTATGAATACTTTTTAAAACAAACTTAGACGATACTATGAATTCTGGGTAACATCTTGATCTACCAATCAAATTTAACATTTTCAAAAGACCAACTTTTGGGTATTAAATTTAGAGGATCTGCTTAATGGTATTACATAATGGGTAGGTACCTTGATGGCTCATTATCTTTTTAACATTTTATCAACTATCCAAAATAAAGCAACAGATTTATAAAGTGGAATATCTTCACATAACGATACAAGCCTGATGACTACCTGCGAAGGAACTTGCCAAGGGCATTCATTCTACGAAGCACACATTAATGAATAGGGTCAACTAAAATGATATTTTAAGATGTAATTAACTCCGATTTGTCAGTCATGCGTGAGAACTAAATAATTATTTCCCCTCTACAAATTTAATTGTTTCCTTGATCTTAATAATACCTTAGTAAGACCTTCATACTCTAATGTGAAAGTCAATAACGTTTCACGAAATGTTTTCACCGATATAAGAAACTATTATTTTTTAATGTTTCTTACAACCAATTTAGAGTTCATGTGTAAATTTTAAAAACTTGGAAATAAAATTGACATGTGTTATTTTTTTCAAATTACCTGGTGAAATTCTATTAAATGCAGGGACTGGATTACTATCTGTCCTGAAATTGAACCCAACGTAACATATCTATTCCCTATCTGGAACCGTTGGAGTACTAATCTTTAACCTACCCATTTGAATAAGTACTTTCTGTTAGGAATTACGGTGATATAAAAACTTAGATTTTATTCAAAGTCAAATGACAATGCACAGAAAGTAGAGCATAGTTGAGAAAGAATTCAAAAAGTGATGTAATTGCTGATTCGCAAGCAATAAGCCCAGCAGAGTGAAATTAAAGTTATAAATGCTCAAATTGACTTACAAACGAGGCCAATCGATGTTAAACGAACCGAAGAGGTTGATTAATTGGTATTGAAGAGACCAGTGAGGCAGAACCGCAGTTTGGACGACTAGAAGTCTATCCACCATTTGATCAGAGATACCATTTATCGAAAAATTGGAGGGGTTGTACTTTGCATGTTTACACCATCATTGTTTTAAAGGGTGAGCGCACTTAATGTGTATTCCAGTCTGGATGTTTTGAGCATAAGAGAAATTTTGTCCATTTGCATCGATATTTAACTAGTTCTGAATTATATTGTTTTAAGAACAAATAAGTAAGTTATTACCGAGATGTATTGATTTAAATATTAAATAGTATTATTTGAAATAACAGAACATAATTTTGCAATGTTGTACATTTGATTGAAAATTATGGAACTTTTATATTAGACGATAAGATTGTATTAGAGAATTTGTATAAATAAATAAGATAATAAATAATTCTCTAATATATGGCAACTGAATCATCGATCGTTCTAGATCATTCGATCCCTAGAATTCCCCTCAGGGGCTTTCTAATAGCAAGTATCTGTTGTTGCAATCCCGAGATATTACAGTTTCGACTACACCCTTGCAATCCCGAGATATCACAGTTTCAACTACACCCTTGCAATCTAGTCTTGGAGAGATCTCTCTATTTTACTATCAGGACTCTATTTAACAACTATTGTTCTCTTCCGACACTGAAAGTATTAGAGTATTCGAGAGATCGATGTCTGTTTTCATTCAGGCTACCTTGTGCTCATAATTTGATAAGAAAAGTGAAAATAAAGTCGGAGTGCAGGAAGTTGGATGTTAAAATTTGTATGCAATTATTGTTTGGTTTTTAGTTTGACTTGTTGGTTTATTGTTAAGGAGCAATTTGTTGATTAAAGGCGTTGACGAGTGCAATAGTTTTGGGCTTTAGCAAAATCAATATTTCAAGAAACACTACAAAAACAAGAAATCGTTACCAAAAACGTTTCGATAACAAAGCCATATTTAGTTGTCACACATGAACATAAAATACATTGTAAGGGGTGTTTTGTGATATTTTGTTTAGGGAGAATTATATTTACAAAGTTCACCAAGTGTAGAGTAAGTTTGGTATTTTATATATAATTTTAACACCCTTTAAATGAATGATATTAACGTTTCAAGGCATCAATAATCGGAAAAAGTAATGTTTGACATACCGTCCGTCCGTCGTCATTGTCGTCTCTACGTTTCACGATATAGCTCACAAAAACCTATTCAAAAAAATCAAATTATAATGTCAAAATGGAAGTCATTTTAAATAGTTTTTGTTCATATCTCATATGTTACTCAACTTATACATATTTAGATTTAAATTTGCTATTACAATTATACATGCAAATTATATCAACCCCACATTTATACCAGGTGAAATAGCAAAGTTTTTGTTAAAAAATAAATAAATATTTCGAACCTTGACCTTCCAAGAAAATGTGATAGCCGTAAAGTTAAATGCTCTAAGACGAGCTAAGCAAGTGAAGAACTTTTAATTAAGTTTGACGTCAAGAAATTAGTGACACACAATTACGCCACCGCTCTACGATGAGATCTCAAGAAAAACTAATATTCATATAGTTACGAAATCTGGAAGAGACGAGCTACTGACGAGATCGAAGCGAGAGGAGGCGTTATATTTATACACATCTACGTGGTCCACTGGACGTCTAGGGATATACGGAATTAAAAGATTCAGAAAACCTGTGTAGCAACTGTATTAAACAAACTTATCCACCCTTTGATCTACCAATACAATTTGACAATTCCTACAAAGACAAACAAAGCAAGTTTTGGACATTACATTTAGTGGATTACGTTGTATGTTGGGGCTGGGTAGTTGGCATGATTGCACCCATCTACTTGAATAAAAAAATAAATATAAAATGGTTAGTCAAACCGCACGAAAGAATTAATAGTTGGTGAAGATCAGATTTCATATTGTACAAAATATAAATAGTTGTTTAAATAAATGTGTTCTTTCTGTGGGGGGTCAGTTAAAGCAAGAGTTTTATTCATTGTGATATTCAATAAATACAGCGGTGACAGTTTATTAAAGCCGCTAGCTCGGGTTTTTGTGGTTTATTTGTATAGGTTTAATATACTTCTCAATCAACACAATAGATACATATACACGAACAGTTATCTGGTGGGTCAAAAATAAAATAACATCCCGAGTTTTAGCGGATTTAACAGTTTTGAGGTCCCCTGAGACGAGTAATTGTTTTTTCAATGACGTCCGTATGTCGTAGGCCTATGTTTAGTTTTCTACAACCAATTTTAATAACTTTCGGTTTGTGTTAAAATATTTTTCATTTGTTTTACATTTGAAAATTGGAAGTAGTTTCCATTAGAAATAAACACAAAACTACGGATTTTTCAATATCTGATAAAACGATTTAGATTAAATTTTGTTCAAGTGTAGCCTATCAGAACCAAAACAAAACGTATTTTTACTATCGCGCCAAACTTGCCAGTTCGTGACTTGTTGATAAAAATAATCAGTCTTGAGGTTGTCACAAAGTACATAAATTCTTGTAATTGGGTGAACCGATTTCATAAAAATTTTAGTTTATTAATGAGTCAAACCAGTGTGAAAATTTGTAAGTAATTTCAGAATTGTAAAAAAAAGAGTGAAATAAAGAACATTTACCACCATAATTGAAAGCTAGATTCAGCACAATCAAAACAAAATCTTGCGTTGCTACATATTTGAAAAAAAGGTCATGAACTTATTTAACTTGCGCATAAACAAATCTTAAACTTAATCGTATTTCGTTAAAGTTGAGCTTTTTAATGACGGCTGTCAAAGTTCGTTTTGATTTTTTAATAATAATTCTTGAACTGTAATATTTTTCTCTTGCGATTTTTCAACCATGCATCACTAACGATGGAGTCATGTTCGATAAAAAGCGTTTGACTTAATGATCGTATTTGTGTTTTTATATTTTTGTTTTGGCGGTTACCCACAAAATTTTGATTTAAAAGAAAAGCTAAAAACCAATCCAGAAGATTTGTAGATGTCATAAAAAAAAAAAAAAAAAAAAAAAAAAAAAACACTTTATTGGATTCAGGGAACCTCAAGAAGGATAATATCCGCTTAAAACTTAAAATTATATTTTTTGACAAATTACATAACGTTCAAAATTTTAAGAAGGAAAATAATACAAACTACCCTCTCAAGAGCTCACTTATAGTTAGTACAGGCTTCGTAATCCCGACAAAAACTAGCTGTATCTATACTTTCAACGGCGTAGTTAGGGGCTAAATCCCTCTCTTTCATATCTTTCCTATCAGGTCTCTCTTATTGAACTCTTGTTTTTTCGACCATGATGATATTAGGTTGTTCGAGGGGTAGGGTTCTATATGTTATTTTTTTCCTTATTTTATATGAGGATGATTGATTGTTTTTTCGCCAGTATATTTAAAAAAAAAACCCTGCAAATATTTGTCGTAAGCATAACAGCTGAGTACCAAGTATTGTGGCATTTGCTCAGTTATCGCTTCACAGATTTAAACCACAGTGAATTTCCAGAGTGGAAAACTTTACAACCTTAACTTTAAACTTGAGATTAACTAAAACTTCGAAACTGAAAACTTAAACTTTGGATGGAGCAACCTATTTTTCAGTTAAACCAAGTGAAAACCTCGCTGATGTTACTCCTTATTGTTGCTGTGAACTCTAGATATATTTTAGACCCTTGTTTGAAACCACTGAAGCCTCATCTCTTACAAAGATCAAAGGATGTTGTCTTGTAAGTTTAAACTTTGTTGGCAGACTGAAGGCTCGCTCTGTGTTAACTTTGTGCTAATTAATAAATAAACATATTAAGATTTCGACGTGATATCAGTTTATAAAAAGTGTTATAATTATTTATAATTTTTAAACATTTTCGTCATAGACTTATGATGTTTATGGTAACAATATAATGCATTTGTGTCTGTTACATAAAAATATATTCTGTTAAAATAGAATTAAAATTTAAAAATACAAAAGTATGGGTAAGTTGCTATATATATATTTTTTTATAAATCCAGAATCGCATGGTTTGCGAAGAGGTGCTATTTAAGCGGAGTTTGGACAAATCAGTTTTTTTTACGATTATCTATCAAAATATGAAAGTTACGAAAAATGTTAACTACAGCATTTAACACACATAACTATTTGTGATTGTACAAGGTTCAATGCAATTGAAATTGATGGCATTGTGATGTTTTAAAGGTGGTGTTTCTGGAACTACCAAAATGAGGCAAACGTCAATTTTAAGCACTTTATAGTGTTGGTAACTCATGAAAAATACGTTTTATTATTTTTATTGTTATGGGCTGTGATAGCCTCCGTCAGATGCCTCACCGACGTCGACATGAAGGCATACGTACGTTACACAACGTGTTACAAAAAGTTTGTTTCAAAATTCAAGAGGTGGTTTCCCAAGTCAAAAGTTAGAAAACATTAAAAAAAAAAAAAAAAAAAAAAAAAAATCATATGCCCGGAATTGTCTAGTTTCTTAAATAACAGTCATTTTGTTTTTTTCACAAAATATGTTTATCTCCAGAACGGGTTGACACATTTAATTGAAACTCCTCGTGGTTCCTTATTAAAGTTTAGAACTCTTAAAAAAAAAACTAACATAATCCAATAACCCGTATAGAATGTATGCTGCTTAAATTTGTTAAATCTAAACTCAAAAATTTTAAAGCAGCCGTAATTTTGAAAAAAAGTTATTGGATTTAAAAATATAATTATTAACGTTACTAATAAATAAATCTTTTAAACATTTCTGAAGATAAAAATCATTTGTGAAAAAAATACAAAATGGCGGATATCTGGGAACCAAGGCAATTCCGGATTCATGTTTAGAGGAACTTTTTCATAATTTTGATGTTGGAAACTACCCCCGAAGTTTGGAAGCAGAATTTTACAACACCCGGTATAACTGAATTGGCTTTATTATTGAACTATTATTTGCTGTTCTAATAATTAGGATCGTAAAAATTGGTCAAGTTATGATTCCAATTTTATTTAAATTCGTGGAAAAAATAATTAAAATTCGATTAAATCATAAAGAACAATATCGTTAGGTCCAAATAGCAGTCGAACAATAATTTTGGACTACTATTCATTTCAAATTTGAAAATGTCTTTTTATTTTGTACTTCATGAATGCAAGTATAATAAAATATCCTGTTGCTTTTACAACAAACGGTCTTTTAAATTGTCGGTTGTACGCGTGTTTAAAAAAAGAAGTCAATAATAATTAAATAAATGATTATCATAGAGGATTAAATACGGGGAAGTCGATTATATTTAATTTTTGGTTCGACGTATGGTTTATGAGTATTAAACAATTAAAGCGTGTCAAATCCTAGATAGTTTTAGTGCTATCTTAAAACGTCATTACTGTCAATTTTAAATGCATTGAAATGAGTAGAAAACCAAATTGAAGAGGATTTAATGATATTTAAATGTTGTACCTACATTTTTTAATTTTGTAAAAACCCGATTACTCAACTCCTTCACCCTTAAAAAAAGACTCTTTACAGGACACGAGATTCGTCGATTTCTTAAAAAGGCAATGTTTTAAATCAACTTACCAGAGTTTTCATTTACACTTTTTTTAGAGACATTTTTAAACCGTACTGTTTGTTCCTTATAAGTTTGAGATTATAAAAGCAATGATTGAATTTATAAAATATAAAGTTTTGCAAAATGTTACAAGAGTCGGGATGTAAGTCAGTAATTATATTATAAGTGTATTAAAAATATTTCTCAATAAATACAGCAGACGTATATTTGGTGTAGTGTAAAATACAGGGAGATAGACGAATAAACGGGGAACTTTCAGAACTCTTGACAAAAATGAAGAAAAAAGTGTTTAGATCAGAAAAAGTTTAGTTTTCGAACAGGTATTTTTTCATTGTTTTAGAAAAAAAACTAATAACTTTGGAAATTGAGTTTTAAAGTTTGTTATATACATTTTTTTTTTGTTACGGCTTACAAGTCTACGAAAAAATAAATACTTTATTTTGTTTATTTCAAAGCCGCTGTTTGAAATATATAACTTTTAATATCTTTAAACAGTACTAAAGTACAATAAGTACAATCTTTAAACAGTACAATAGATACAGATAACAAACACCCTAGAGACAATTTTTTTTTCTATTTTTTGATCCACACATAACTTTCTCTTTCTGTATGACGTATATGTAAGAAAGTAAAAACAGTAAAATCTGATCATTCTCTCCCGTTTTTGCATATCCAAATAACTTTTTTTTTCTTTTTTTTTCCTTTTTTTCTTTTTTTTTTTTTTTTCAAATTCGGACCTTACATTGAGAAGCAAAATCATTTAATCTTTCATTCTCAAAAGAATATACTCCCCATTTTTTGAATATCCAAATTACTTTTCTAAAAATCGAACCCTCCAATCAGAAGAAAAATCATTAACTTTACGCTCGTTCTCAAGAACAATTCCTCCTTGTTTTAGAATATCCAAATTACTTTTCTACAATGTATTTTCAAGACTATCTTACTGGAAACATTACATGCCTTTATACAATCATTAACCTACATGGCTGCACTGTTCACTGAATAAGAACCTGATTAGAGGTTGTGGGTTTATTAGGGTAAACATGAATTACAGACTTGCATTTGATTTTATTTATTACTAGCTGGCATTGCGTTTGAAGTTACGCTGTAAAGTAAGCTGGTAACAAAATTTGAAAATCAACTGTCGTGAAAAAATCACTTCTTAAGTAACGATTAGAATGGTAACGCTTTCATTATTAACGGTTATATTTTCTGGCGAAGTATTAAATGTGATTTAAACAAATATGTTTTATATTTTGTATACGGTTTTTTGTTTTTTACATACCTAGTATAGATAAAGTTAAATGATATGCAATAAAATGTATGTCAAGTTTTTGTTAATAAATGACGTTTTGAGGTCCACAAAGTCCAAAAAAGAACGAAGACAGATTTTAATCGAATTTAGTATATGGGGAATTTATGCCGTATCTCGGGAACTTTTCATAACTCTCTCTGATGTAATGTTTAGGTGCAATATTTTACTACTTACTTAAAATGTTGTGCTAATTAAACTTATTGTATATAGTCATTGATGTAAGTCCTTCACAGTATAAAAAAATAATTTCTAGGAGTATAAATATCGAGTAGATACCTATTTCATGATCCAATTACGAGTTCCTGGTATTGTCTTCAAATTAAATCCACTAATACCTATTTTTCATTTTGTATGGCAATTGTAATCTTTATTGTTGCTAATAAACTATTTATGATCTAATCCTGCTAACAGACGACGACGGATGGACGCCATTTTAGAACTTATAACACACCAGAGTTAGATTTATTGTGGATACATTTCTCGTTATGGTTACAAATAAATTTTTGTTTAGTAATTGAGAGAATGTTTTGTGTAACTTTTATAAAAAATGTGGTATTAATAAATTGCTTTCTTATACAAACATATTAGTTTAGTTGTAAATATTAACACAACCTGTGTTTGGATTTTTATTTTCTGATATGTACGAAGTGTAGAGAAAGTCAATGTTGGCTTTAAAAGTCAATGTTTAAATTTTTGGAGATATGTCCGTTTTTAGGGACCCCAAATCCAAAAAAGTGGTTTTGAAATATGTATGTTTGTCGTATGTGCAGAGATCTGCATATCAATCACGTAGACAGATTTTATAACTTGTGGCGCATTTTTTGGATTACTGAAAATTTGTGGTAGTTAACATGTTAAAGTAATACAAAATAATATTTTTTTCAATCAATGTTAAACATTTGAATAGATTACTTAATCAATAATTTATGTGTGAATAAAATAGGAAAGGGTTCCTGTGCTTTGGATTGGTTGTGGATAATTTTGGGGCAGCTTACGAATAAAAAAAAAACAAACTATTTTCTCTA
Source organism: Aphrophora alni (assembly GCA_963513935.1). Taxonomy (NCBI): domain Eukaryota; kingdom Metazoa; phylum Arthropoda; class Insecta; order Hemiptera; family Aphrophoridae; genus Aphrophora; species Aphrophora alni. The sequence goes on along the minus strand of OY740775.1, from coordinate 48,536,106 downwards.
AATAGTTAGTTATGGTTGTGATCAATTTTTGGTCAAGTAAGCATCCTAAGTATTCACACCAATATGTCTGAAATTTTAGCCGGTTGATTGTCAAGATTTTTTATATTATTATATCTGTTAACAGAGTTTTACCAATTACGTATTTTGTAACAGCAAATGGCCGACATTTTTGATTTTTGCCAAAAACTCATGGGCTGAAATTTTTGTAGAAATGCTGAGAAATTCGTTTTACTTAGACACTTAGGGATTATACTTGGGCTAAATTTGAAAAAAAAAATAATAAAAATAAAATAGTGAGCCGATTTTGAGAAAATCGAAATTTTTTGTTTTTCCTTTAAAGTCCCGGTATACACTAAAATTTCAAATCAGTCCATGCGTTAGGGTTGCAAAGAATTTCACATACAAATACTTTGCTAAATGAACAATTTGTGTTCTCAGGAGACCTAAAAACTGATATACACTAAAAAAAAACCCCATTACATAATTTTCTCTATACACCGTATATGTAAGAAAATAAAAACTGAATCTAACCTACTGCCTTGAACTAATTTTTTTCATGTGGCGCACAAAATTGTTCGCCTTGCTTCATTGTACAATGTAACTATTTTCCCCGTAGTTGTAGCAATGAAATTAGAATCACAATTCCATATAAAAATAATCTCCAACTTCTCCAAGAAATAAATGAGTGAAATTTCTTTCTGTCATTAATTATTTAAATCACACATGACAAGTTATGAACGTGTTGCCAAGTTATGTCTATGATGGATAGACATGTTTTAATTTATCAAATTTTTCAGTTGTTTCCAAGTAGTTATAACAACATTTATCTGTAATGGTAGTGCGAAAAATGTATGATATTTATTAAAATTTTCAGTGACAATATATATTTTAAAATGATGAATGTAGCATATGAATTAAATACAAATTGTAATTGAAAACTTTCCGAAATAGTTGCATTAGTTATAAACAATTTTTTGATACTCAAAAGAAAGAAATACACATAAAAAAAAAATCAGTGAGAACATTGGTATATAAAGGAAGTTCCATTATAACTGAAAATATTTTAGTTCTAAATGGAGTTGTTCCCATGTTATAACCGTTTCTTTTCCTCCTGAAAATTGAGAAAATCATGGTTTTCTAAAGCTGCGTCCACACTATGCCGAATGGTGCCGATCGACAATGTCCGTACCTTCAACACCGTCTAAAAGTTTATTTAAATCTCCCAAAAAATTATTTAAAAAACGTATAAAATGTTCAAATTCATCTGACAACGCACCAATCATTGACGAGGCGGTAAATTTATCAATCAAACAAGAAAGACAAAGATGAATATCAATTATTTGGAGAACAGGTAGCCTCACCACATGCAAGGTTTAGAGCTCAACAAATTATTAATAACACATTATTTGAGGAAGAAATGGGAACGGGAGTTTTCTCGTACAATTCCCAACCCTTCTTTACTGAACAATATACAAATCAAAGTATTCAGCCCCAACTTTCACCCTACCAATCATTTCAACCTCGAATGTTTACTTCACCACAGTCACCTACATCTTTTTCTGCGTCACAGTCACCAGCATCTAGGCCTACTATATGTGATAATCATCCTGATAGCGTGGTTCAACAAAATGTTTTTATTGAAAATGACTATGAACATTTGTAACAACTAAATGCAAGTTGTAGATATGTAAAAACTGTCTAACTTTAAATAAAATAGAAAAATATGTTTAAATAAAATACTACTTACAATTTTTGTTATATGTTTCTTACCTTGACCTATTCTTGTAGCGCTTCTATCAGGTCATCACAGACAGCTGGTACAATGCACCTGCTTTGATATCTGCCTGCTTTGATATCTTCAACAGGTAGCCTAATGAAACATATGAATCACCAGTAGCCAAAAAACGCAGTGTTAATAGATTTTCAAAATCTGAATTCTTCATTCTAAAGAAGTTTCGAAAGCCAATGTCACATATGTATTCCAAGTTCAACTCATCAACATCATCAAGCACTAAATCCTTCAAAAATTCCTCCGTACTATACTTTTTTCTGCCTTGGACAAGACTTGGCCTAACCCAAAACCTGCTTGGGCGGTGATGACATCGATGTTGCTGACTTCCAGTAACTGCAATGATAATAATTACAGCAGCCGCCACTGCGGCATCAACCGAAATCATTCATTAAATTAAATATTTAATTAAAAATTAATATAAATATGAACAAACAATTATTTTTGAACTACGAATTTTAATTCATTTGTGTAACTCGACACGTCCACACTTAAGTTACTGAGTAACGTGGACAGAGCATTTAGTCGACCATGCCGTTCAACATTGCCTTGTCAATCGGCATAGTGTGGACACAGCTTAACATAGTTTAAGTTTGTTCTAAAACTTTACCATGACAACATATGTAGGCTACTGTCAATGACAAAATTGGTATTTGGTTTAAACGCTAATTGGAATTGAAAAATTTAAAAAATCAGAGCAGTAGTCCCTTATATGGACTTTTTAAATCGTTTAAAGTTTTAAAGTTACGGGTGGTTTTAGTTTTTAAGCCTTGCATGTTAGTTTGATTAATGCGACTTGCTAGTCTAATTTGTAACCAGGTTTTTGTATCCAACTAGGATACTAGCTTTTATTGGTCTTTTTTTCCAGTTTTCTAAGTTTTTTCACTTAATATTAAAGTTGACCTATATTGTCGAAAAGTCGGATTTTTTTTTTATATGCAGAAAGGAAGGTACACAATAAAGTTAAATAATTCATATTAATTCAGATATACGTGTTGTTTTTAGTTTAGAAACATCGATCTTGACTTTTTGACGAAATTTAGAAGTCATTTAAAGGTAAACTCTAATATTTTTAAACCAGAATATCGTCTATTTCTGACAGCAGAATTGAAAAGAACGAAAGATTTTACTTTCAGTTATGTATCCAAAGGAAAGAAGTTATTTATACAGGTCACTTCAAGGTCAACAAAACTACTCAAACCAGTACCTCTAAATATAATAACAATTTGATCTATACGTGTTTTTTTGTTAGTATTTTTCATTAATTCGTAAGTTACTTTGTAATAATTGTTTTGCACTGCACTTTTTTTCTATTAGAGCAAATTATATGTTTCAATTTTTACATGTTATCATGATATTTTTAAGACATACATGTTATTAATTGTTTTATGAAATGCTATATCAGCCATAGCCAGCTGTGGAATTTGAGATAATTACAATTTAAAGTAAAAGAAAAGACAATTTTTAAGACGACGTTTCAATTCGTAATTCATAATATTTGCTTTTACACTTACACAAATCTTCTAGTCACTAAACAACTATTGTTAATACTAGTATATAAACAAGATTTGTTGTGAGGTTAGGAATATTCAATAATAATTAAATGCTAAAAAAAACAGTAGAAACAAATGATTTATTTATTTATTCAAAGGTAGTTATTAAATGTCCTCATTCTGTTACAAAGCTTCTTTATTTATTTCAGACAAAAGTCTGTAGTTTAATATTCGAATTGAATGACAGAACTGAATTATGTTGCTTTATTACAAGTAGATTTTCAATTTAAAATTTCAATATTGTACTTCCTCGTGTTAATTAAATATTTCACTTTATATTAAGTATGCTACAAGGAATATTAGAATTATATTAGGTTTTACTTTAATAGTTTTACTGTTTGTACAAAGCTGAGTTGAAATCCTTTAGTGACGATTTAATTATTTCTGGTAAACAGTTTAAATAAAAATGAAGTTTTTTATGTTGTAAAAATATATATTTATAAAAATGATTTAGTAATTTAAAGGAATGAATAATCTCGTGAAAGAAGAAAAAAATTAGAAAATTGAGGAAATGTGAGAGTGTGAGAGTCAAAGATAATAACTGGAACTTACATTTAATGAGAAGTAAGATAAACATTCTGAGGCGATTGAATTATGATGTGTTATATATAGATGCAATTTACCTTTTTAATTTGAAAAAAAATTCTTCAAGGGTTTCCACAACACGACATTGCGATTTGTGTTGACGATCATATTGTAAACGCGCTTTGCGTTCTTCTTGGTTATCATTTGAAAGATGATAACATTCTGTACATTTGTACTGCCTACCTCATATACTGCGAATGTGTAATTCTCAGTATTTGCTGCATGTGTATTCTAAACATACGTACCTACTACGCATGCGGTTTTCCTACTATAAACATGTGTATATACCAATGAATTATTGTATTGTCATCCAAGATCGACTTACAAACATTCAAAATGTTTAATTAACATGATGTGTCTCAAATAGAGCTACCCATATTTGATGACAAACAGACAGTCGTGAAAGCAAACTAAAGAAAATTTTGTAAAAAAACTAAAAACAGCTGTTTCATGAAACGACAATGTTTCCTTATGGGGTTATAACCACCTTGGTTTATAGAAACTACTACTAAATGAAATATTTAAGTCTTAAATATATTTTTTCATTCCAAATTAGTTTACTTCCATCTGGTTTTAAAATCGGCGATTTTAATAATTTCATCTATATTTAAAATCGTCATCTTTACATTGCCTCGAGTTGTTTTCCTTCTTCTTCGCTGAACTCATTACATGTAAGTTGTATTTCTTATCTGTGTGTCTCATATTTCTTCAACGCTGTCATTTTTCTACCGCCGTAAGAGTTATTTGTTCTATTAAATTAACATAATTATATATATTAATTTTACTCCAGAAAAAGAGGTTTATGTAAAATGTTTACTTAGAAATAATTAAATAGTTGCTATCAGCTTTGAACACTGTTCTGTTATGAAAAAAACTAATTTAATATAATTTTATTCCTTGTATAATATTCGATATGAAAAAAATTATATTTAAATTAAAAAGAGGAAATGTAACGTTTAACTTTGAACTTGTAAATCTACCTGTAATATTGAAACGTAATTTAGTTCCTACATTAAAGTCGGATATTAAACTACAGAAAGAAGTGTAGGATTTGTGTCAGAATCATGACGTTTAATAACGACCTTTGAATAAATAATAAATTTTTTTGTTTCTACTGTAATTTGAAGCATTTGTATATATTCAATTTGTACGCTATGGTATTTCTTTAAGTACCACTTTCGAAATGATTTTTTTTTCACCTTTTTTAATCTACTATATAAAAGAAAGTTTAAAGTGAAGAATCGCAAATAGTCTTCCATAGAATATTTACCAAATTAATTTTAGAAAATATAGTTATAGGTAATTGAAGATGAAAATTTTTATTATATAAAAAAATATATATATTCCGAAGAATTAACTTTATTAACATGTACATGAAGATTGTACGTTAATGAAGATTACATGTACCGTACGGTAATCCATAAAGATTGTATTTTTCAGGACAGTTATTAAATTGTTTCTGGATATATTATCTTTGGAACTGTTTGATCATTTAAGTTATAGGAATACACGTAATAATTATTGTACTGACTTCTGCCACATTCTATGTAAGTAATGAATATAGTCCTTCACAGATGTACTTCATGTATTGCTATAAATATAGATAGTTGTACGTAGAAAAATTAATGAATTAAATTAATAAAACAAGATTTCAAACCTTATAAAAAATATCAATTAGTATAGGAAGTATAGTATAGAAGGTTTAGAAGGTATAGAAGGTACAATAAATATACACATTTTGTTCATATTCACTTTTTGAATGACTACAAAACTGATATTTTTGGTAACGATACCTTAAGTTTTTTTAATATTTGTAGATGGGCGTGTAAGAATGTTTGTGCAGTATTTTTCCATATAACCACTTCCGTAAATGAAATTTGATCAATATTTTCCCCCTTTCAGTTATTCTCCTAGTTAGTTGTTGTTGGAATAACAATTTCTTGTCGCTATTGATGAAATAACTTCTGATATAATTCTTTTCACAACAGTTTTTTTCTATATAAGCAGCTTTGGAGTAAGCTTCAATGGTAATGTTTATTTGTAGGTTATGTTCATCGCGCATTTTTGTGTGTGCAATAGTTAGTTTTTTCAATTTATTTTGCAGACATTGTCCTATGTCGACGCTGATTTTGAGAGTTAACAACTGCAACTAAGAAATAATAACCACTCTAAATTACAGAATAATAACAATTAAAAAATTTAAAAAATGGAAATAAAATAATAATAACAAAAGTATTGACAGGCTTTAGCGCCACTTTCTCTAACATACATAGTATTTATTTCCGCTTGTAGGATAGTAGTAGGATAGATACTACTACAATATGTTATCATATTGTAAATAACATTAGTAAAATCCTATAAAAATATTATTATTATAAAATAATGAATAAAATGTTCCTCTTTCGTCTCAAGTAAAACCACTTTAAGTAATGGTGTCATAAAACAGGCATTAATCTTTGTGTATATTCTTTCTTTCACATCCAAAATATTATAGAATTTGTCTAAATTTTCCTCTTTCTATGCCTAATAAATTATTTTTCTAGTTTTTAGAAACCATACATATATTTTTCGATGTTGTATTACAATACTTATTTTGTATTGGGAAAAGATTACATATTTACTTTACCTTACTCTCACAAATGGCGTTTCCGTCGCCATTGTTACCAATAGACCTACAGTATTAATTATTAGGAGACAATTTTCTGAAGTTGAGCACTGAATAATGCAATTAGTGATCCACATTCTACCTCCCCCCCCCCAGAATTACACTTTTCACAATTCCCTATTTGATTATGGGAGCTTAGAGGTAGTGGAGTCCAGGGTACAGTCCATGGCTTAACCTTGAGTAATGGATAATGGGAGCGATATTGGGTATTGTAGTAGGGTTTATCGCCTTCCATCAGCAGCAATCATGAAGAAACACTGCACAATAGAGTCCACTATCCGTCTTGAGGCTTCTTTTAGTATGTGGTATCGGCTTTCCCAAGTGTGTCAGCGTACCTCTTTTTCATATATTTCACAGCCAGTCGATTCAATAAATGACATACAACAGCGTCAACCCCTCTCGACAGACTGTCATTATCTTGCTATCAGTTTGGATTGTTTGAGGATATTTCTAAGATGATTCACTGCTAGTGCACGAAGTAGAAAATGGCTTTTGCATCGACGGGGATCATTTTGGCGAACATTGATATATGTTTTAACAAAATATCTTTCTAAGGAAAAAGTGCTAAACTCGAAGATAATACAATGAAAGCAGGCACCAGTGGGTAGGATGATCCGTCGGTGCAGGTTTGAACTAATGACTTAATAGTTCTGGCTTACAGGTGACACTTTAGGTTGTCTTTTGATCAGGTAGGTAGAACCTCTTTTATGGGAGTGCAGTTGATGTTGTTAAGTATTGTGAAAGGCGGTCAATTTCTATGGTTGATATTAGTTCGTAAATAGTTTAGAAGGTTTTTTTTAGACTTTTGTCTCAGCTCTTCGACTTTAGTGTTGGAGTTACGTGGCTGTTCAATATTAAAGAGGCCGCTTCGTGAATAGTTCTGAAGGATTTTCTCCTTGCGGCATTAGAGCGGTTCAGTTCTTGCTTAAAGTTCCGTGATGGGTGTTCATGTTGATTGGGCCCTCGCAATATCAATCCTAAAGGCATGCTTCCAAGTATGGTGAAGAAGAAATCAATTTCTTTTCAATACATTTACACTATATATTGTACGTTGATGATCAGAAATAGTAAAATGTTCAACATTTGTTGTTTACAGGCGAGAACTTCTCGGTTATAATCGCCTTATAAAAAGTGAGAAAAGAACAACAAATAAAAACTTCTATCTCTGGAATACTCTATAGTGTCACGGTGGGTCGAGAATACTAGTTTGTCAAGAGATACCTGATAGGAACTATAAAAAGAAAATGTAGCAAAAGACGACATGAAGAAAGGTGTAGATGCAGATTGCGTCCCTCGGGATTGACATCCCACTAATGACTATAGACAGCCCCTGAGTGATCAACATTTGTAAAGAAAGTAAACTTGGCGAAATATTTGTTAGCTGAAACAGTATTTGAAACAACTTATTTCTTGAGATAGAACGAGTTACATAAGGTTTTCTTTAATAAGTAAACTTCTCAATTCGTTCCTTCCAATAATATTTTCATGACTCTTTCAGCGAAACAATAAAAAATAGAGTAAATCACAGAAGGGAATATTAAAATGGAGTCAATTAATTGTCGACCAAATAAATTACTTTTAGACTACTAAAAGATTCCAGCAAATTACCTGCAATTAAATACTGGGAACAATTGAATAAGGAACAATTGCTACCAAGGTTCTGTAAAGCAGATCAATAAATACAATTCTGGGTTTTCGATGTTATTTTAGTAACGATCACGCTTATGTAGTTTTTTATTTATATAATTTGATTAATAATATTATTTATAGATCAAAAGGTCTTATACAGTAGTGTAAATTTGTTTAAAACTTTTGTTAGGGTTTTTAATCGTATTTTGTACGTCACGACATCGGCTTGGCCTCGTAGATGTGTTTACTCGCTTCCCAAGTGTCAATTTATCAGTCCTAGTATTCCGCGAAATAGAAAATATGTGCAGGAGACGCCACTCGCTACGCTCGTGTTGGTAACACTGTCCTGCCGCACATTTTCTTGTGAGATCTAGTTTTAAAGTTATCTAATTAGTCAAAAATGGAATTCGATATTTGTGTGTGAATAATCAACCTTACCCTACCGTCGTATACTGGGTACGTGAAAACGATTTCAAAATGATTGTTGTTGTACATAACCTAAATATATCTACAACAGCTCACGTGTTTCAACTTAGTGATCGATTGGTTATAAATATTAATATCGAGGTTTAGGACCCTTAGAGCAGTTACAATATAATAATAATAATAATAATAATAATAATAATAATAATAATAATAATAATAATAATAATAATAATAATAATAATAATAATAATAATAATAATAATAATAATAATAATAATAAATAATAATAATAATAATAATAATAATAATAAATAATAATAATAATAATAATAATAATAATAATAATAATAATAATAGTAACAATAATAATAATAATAATGGAAATAAATAAAATATAAAAGACCTGGTAGGCTATGTATATTTATTTGTGATATTTTGTACAAAACATATACAATTTTATTATGAAATGTTTACGAAAATAACATGTACAGAAATAACTTTTTTTTTGTCTGTCCATACAGGGATCAAGATGACAAAGTTAGACACAAAGCCGGGTAATTTCTTTGAGGAGAGGTTTCAGTTCTATCAAAGGTCAGAATTCATGACCCGAATGCAAATTTTATTTCATAACAAAAGATATTCCTAACAAAAGAGTTGAAAAATCTATAAGTACATAAATAAATCCTTTTACCCTTTTGTGTTTGGTTCACAAAGTTATCTGAAAAATATGCTTAGTAAAATCATTTTGTATATTACATGAGGTATAAAGATATGTGAGATGAAGGCTACAGTGCGATATTTCCCACTATACTATGCGTTATGAATCATGTCCATTGAGTAGCCAATAGTAGAAATAGAGTAGCTCACGAATGTCAATTTGAAGATCTTCCTCCAGTAGAGTTGCGTAAATTCTTACTTTTTTTTGTGATTGCGTAGTTTTTTTATGAGTAAACATGTTTAGAATAATAGGCGGTATTGGAATTTTTATAGTTAAAACATGTTTTGATGTAAAAGTAATAATTATTTCCCTTGTAATAATAGTAATGACCCAAAACAAAAATATATATTATTTTTGAAATTAAAGTTTTTCTTGCAATTTAAGGGAAAAGATATGTATTACAATTATTTATTTAGTAGATAAAATATTAATTTCATTGGTAAATTTCGGATGATTTGTTTACAAGGAAGGAAAACAGCTATGAATGTATTTCTAGTTTAAATTGATCAATAAATTATGCTCTTTGCAATATGAAATGCAATATCTATGATTCCAAGCGCATTAAAATACCGTTAATTCAGAAGAATCACGCAAAAAGCCCTATCACAGCAAAGAAAGGAGTTCTCAAACTCGCACGGTTCCTATTGGTTTCTTCAAGGTTAGTCTGTCTACTGGCTCCTCCCTCAACGGACTTGACTCGTGGTGGCTTGTTTAGGTTGAACATCAAACCATTTCTTAACATTATAAAAACATGTACATATGTTTATATTTGATTGAAAAGTACAACTATCTGCTGTGCAAACCATCTCAAAAATGAAATTAAGTCATAGTTTTACTGAAGTGAAAAAAGTGCTTTAAAATTTATGTTTGTCTGTCAATTGCTCCACAGCCCAAACAACTAAATAGTTTTGATGAAATTTAGTTTGTGACAATGTAACGAGGTGAATTAATTTTACGTAACTAAATATGTCAATATTAAGCTACAGTCAGTGTAACAAATATTATAACAATGTCCGTTTGACACATTCCAAATGGACATTGTTATAATATTTTGAAAATATATCTATCGGGTTTGTTGAGAAATGGAGATTTTAGACCTAAACCAATGTGATTTTTTTTTTTTTGTATCTAGTTTGGATAGGCTAATGAATCAGGGTAATTTAACGATATTCGTTGGGTCTTAGAATTCGAAACAATACAAGTCAAACGTAATTGATGTTAGAAAACCACCGACTAGAGATATATTACTAGCAATCATTGATTTAGAGTAATTCTAAACTTAGCACATAGTGGTGTGACCTACTGACCACCTCGTATATCTTTTCAACCTTAGCAGTTCATTTTACAAGAATTCAAAGCAATTTCTCAACATGTAACGTTGAGGTTATTTATAATTAAAGAGTGTTTTATTGGAGTAATTGTTATAGAGAACTTTTACAGCGTAGGCCTATACTAAACTTATTAGACAACCAAGCTGTCCTCAATGCCTTTGATGCAACTCAAAATTTGTCAACGGGATGTTTTCTAAACCTCTCAATACTTGCTTGTCCAAATAATCTTAAGCTTAATTGGATGCCAACATTCAGATTTATCGAAAGCAACGAGCTTGGAGATTAGATGACTAAAAAAGGTGAATAGCTAACTATCTAAGGACCAGAGCCTGTCTGTGACATTATCTCATTATCAGACAAAAGGCCTATAGTGCAATTAGAGAATGATCCAGAGAGGAAGACTTCGTCAGTGGACGAACTACACTGGACAAATAGTTGTCAAAAGACTTGCAGAGCCATAAATGCTCGACTCACCGTTTGGTAATTTTGGAGTTGATTAAGTCTTAAGCAAGTAACTTCGCTTATTACAGGATACTGTCATTTCAGAAAACGTCTATTTAAATTGGACATAATTGAGGAACTCACTTATGTAGGGTTGCAAATTTCAGATGAGACTGGCGGGCACATTCTTCTCGAATTTGAGACAACTGGAGATTCTCTTTGGAGCATATCAACCAGAACAGTTTTTTTATCCTATTATTGGACAAAAGCTTATTGGTCTCGCTGAAGGCTCACAGCCTGTTCTGCCTTGCTAGTTCGACTTGGGACAATAATCCTGGGTTGATTGAAGGTGCCTTCAGTACAAATTCCACCAGTAAATCTAATCTAAACGCCGTTTAAATTAATTTGTTCGTTAAAGAAAAACGAATATTGTTTATTTATAAATTAAATATTTCCTTGTGAGAATGCACTTGAAAATTCTTTTAAATGTGTGAGATTTGTAAAAAGTTTTTATCCGCAGATATAATGAAGCGAGGGACGAGATATAATTCGTCCGTAGGAAGTGTCAGTGGATGCCAGTCTGACTATGAATGAGATAGAAATACTCAGCCTCCCGCAGGATTGCCATATTCCACTAAATGACGGAACACTAATATTTACGTAAATATTTGCATATAAGTGAAAACTAATCGGAAGGTTTTGCATGGGATAAATTAAGGAGTGATATAGTGTTCATATAAGGCACTCACGTTATCATAATCCCTTAGTAAGCCGAAATGACGAGGCCATTTTAAAGTACGGTCTTTGCTTAAATAAAATTGTTTTGTAACTGTTTGATAATACCCCATTCCCAAAACCAACAAAAACTTATTGTTACCAAAAAAAAAAAAACATCGGTAGTTTTCAGTACAAAAATGAAAATGAACCATGGATGATATCTTCAAATATTTTTTTTTTTTATATATTTAAACAATGCCCTAACTAGCTTCACATGTGCTATAAATACATGTCCAGCGTAAATATTATTTCAATAAAATCGAGCATTTTATGACGGTCAAGATTTATTTTTAAGCTTTGCTAATTATATCTGAACTGTAATATTTTTCGACGTAATTTACAATTGTGTTAACGTTTTTCGGTTTAGACTTCATTAAAATATGAAAGAAATTGACGTAACAGATAAATGAATTTATTAATACAATCTCCAAGGTCGATTTTTCATTTGTACGATAACTCACGTACCGAGATGTTTGGAGATGACGACCAATAAATTTTGTTTGGGTCCTTAGAGACTATACATGAATCAAATTCAGCCGATTTTGATATAGATGTAATTTTGTGTTTATTTTTGTTATTGCACCTTCCCCTAAAATTTTGAATCGTTTAAAATGTAAATTAAAATGTTACAAGTATGACCAATATATAACCAGATGACAAATTTGATTAAAATCGGTATATCCATTTATGCTGTAGAGCATTGCATAGGAGAGAGAGAGAAAGAGAGAGATATAGAGAGTCTGACTCGAATGAGACTTCCACATACAATTTAAAAAAACTCACTTTTCTGACTGACTTGGAGATTAATTTGCAGAACAAAAAATGAACCGTTCCCATCGATATTAAAGCATGATTTTAATAAAACACGATTTTATGGGACGACAAATTTATGGGACAACCTAAGTAAGCTTAAACCCTTATATAAATATATAAGAATTATATACATATATTTCAAATATGTTTCTATTATTCATTTAAACGTTTTAATTGATAGATTTTAAAATTAATGCAATGTTTATTTTTATTTGTTTTCATTTCTTTTGGGAATGAGTAAGTCAGAAAGTTTGTGCAATGTTATTGCACTTTATTTTCTGACCTCATTTACTAGAGATCAATATAATAAAATGATGAGTTGCTTTAGATCAACACTGCTTTAGAACTTTGAAACAAAAGTGACACTTAGGAAATTATATAAGACGAGATAAAGGTTGGATTGTTAACTTTTATGTTTGACAGCGTTTATCTAACAAGTTATATTATTTTAGTTGTTAGTTTCAATATTTTCTATTGAATGCTATTTGTAACGTTCGTATGAGATATTATTGGCCAATAATGAGCATTTCTACAAAAATATACTTCGCATGAAAATCTTTTACAGTTTTGTAAGATTACAAAAAACATAAAAGAAATTATTATTTATTTATTCGTTTTATTGATTATGGTTTTATATATCTTTTACTATTGGGTGAAAATCAAAAACCTCTCGTTATCGTTGCCTTATAATAAAAAGGAAGAAATGAATATAAAATGAAAACCATATAACTTGAATACCCAAATAACCTCAGAGTTTGCGTAGAGCTACTAGAGATGGATCTAACCTAAACCTGGATGAAGAAATAGGTAAAAATTAAATTAGGGTGCTTTAGGTTTTCTCTTTATGGGTTCTTTAAAGTGTAAAATGTAGTCAGTTCGTGTACGCTTACAACTAATTGGGAAACCAGCTACCAAGGTCCACTAATGATAATTACCTGATCATTGTGTTTTGTACAAGTTTACGGTAATGTTTATTTACTGTTGTTCCTTATTATAAGAATATTAGTACGTATCAGAAGGCATTGTCACTGATAGGAGTGAATCGAGTGAAGACTTTTAATATATACACGTATACGAGGCTCGTTAGAGCATACATGAAACACAATTACAAGGTTCAAAAAACCGTTATAACAACTGTTTTAAACAAACTTATTTTACTGGTAAGACTCCTTGAAACTTCTATGAATACAATTAAACATTTCCTACAAGATTCATTAAAACAACTTTTGGACTTAACAATTATACAATCTGCTTGTATGACAATGTATCATAGGGCTGAGTATTTTCTTTATTTCGATATCCCTGATGACTTCTCAAATTTTGCAGACTAGTTATTGGACAGCATGTTTGTTCCTATAAACTTGTAATTTTTATTGGTCTACAACAGCTCACGTTAATTACGCAAACATTACATTTCGGTTAAGGTCTTAAAAACAGTTGATTAAAAATACATTAATTACTATTTTATCAACTGAAGGTGACCTTTCTTTTTTAAACAATTGTTAAAAATCATTTGTCTCTGTACTTACTTGTAGCAAGTATAGGCCTAGCAGGTCCAAAGGAACCTCACTGGAACTACACCTATTTTAACGTAGTCTCAGATTTAGATCACCTTTCTTTCAACTTTCCCATTAGGTCTCTCTTTAACCACTTTTGTTATCTTCATGCTCTAACACTATTAGAGTATACAATGGGTCGGGATCGTTATTTCTTATTCTTTAATTTATTTATTTTTGCAAGGCGATGGTGACTGAAAGGTTTTCCCCAAATGAAACCACAAGGAAAATGTAGCTATCATAGGGCAATTGTTAACCCTTATAAATGTTATCTATGAAAAGCCTTCATCAGGATAATTGTTGAGCTTCTCCTTGAAACCATTAAAAGGTAGTAATTACTACTTATTGATTGATACCTTTGTATATTTTAGGTAACGTTACAATACTAAAGTAATGATCTAGAATAAAGAGAAAACTTCTATCGGTTTTTAAATAGAACTTTATATTCTAAAATTGTTTCTATAGAAAATAAAATCTGTATTCAAGAATACATGTTCATTGATAATTACCAATATTTTCTAAGAAATAAAAAGTTTCGTGATTACGTTTTGTAACTGGATAATTTTATTTTTTAATGTAAACGAGTTAAATATACAGTTCAAAAAAGTCACTTTGGTAGTCGTAAATAAAATGTAATAATAAACCACATTCGACAGGTTTGAAAATATATTTCAATAAGGCCTACATTTGTTTTGGTTGTGCCATAAACACGTCCTCAACAATAATTATATTTGTTTTTAAATTGAGTTTTTAATGACGGCGGTCAATGTTAACTTTGTTAATTGTAAATTCTCCCTGAGTCTTTTTTTTTTTTTTTTTTTTTTTTTACTTGTGGTTTTGTTCATGTATTTGGGTTTTCACATTTCACTAAAATTTGAACGAAATTGTTAGTGACGGTTTTGGAAAATTAGTAATTTTATAACAGCCCTATCTTCAATGTAATTGCAAATATCCAACAATACATTTGGTTTGGATAATCTTTAGCAAAATTAGATCAATATATTTTTTAGAGCCAATTTAGAAAACCATGTAATTTTATAGTTTAATCTTATGGCAGCTAATTTTAATTTTGAGTGATCAAAATTATGAAAATACCTCCTTAGATATGACCAACATATGCTAAAATACATAATTTGATTTATATCGATATACGAGTTTCGACTATAGAATACTGCACATATGAAGGAATAAATATTATTTTTCATTGAATTCTGATTGTAAAACCAATAATGCTACCCATTATAATATTTTACTTTCTTTCTAAAGATGTTGAAAAACTAAAACATTGACCAACTTCCTGTTTAAAATATTAGTTTCAAGATGGCGGGATAAAGATCGCCACTAGTAATTAAAAATACAAAAAGTAAAAACTACTGTGCCTAACAAAAGTACACAAAATTGAAGTCCTAATATTAAGACTTTCTGTAAATGCTAAATAGTTTCCTGAGTTATTTTACATCCTGTATATTCTACCCTTTAGAACATAGAATCAATTGATATTATTAATTTTGTACCATCCCTCAGAGTTTTAGTGAATATGTGCTTTGCTACCTCGAGGGAACCTATTTAGATCTATACCTTTTTTCACGTAGTGTCATAAGACTTCGTGGCACACTTTCATTTTTTCTATCAGGTCTCTGTAGACTAACTCTTTTTCTCTTCCGACCTTGACGCTATTAGAGTAGTGAAGGTTAGAGATCTTTATTTTACTTTCTATTTTTCTTACTTTTTTTATAAGGTTATAATGATCGAGAATTTTTTTGAATATAAACAAAAAGGAAAAGTGTACCTAATCCATATCCTTAAATTTGGTCAATAGCTACGTATACTATATTTCCTTATACTCTTTACATCCATGTTAGAAAGTTCGTGCAATGTTTATATTGAATTTTATACATTAAAATATTTATAGAGTTTTATACTTTGTTCTACGTCACAACAAGAATTAAACAAATAACGATTTATATTGAACAAAAGAGAAAGCGTTATTGAAAGCGGAGATAAAACATTTTAATTTAAAACGGCTATCAAACTATTTGTTCGCCTCGTTATAAAGTTTTCAGAACAATACTAATACGAAAAACAATAAAATGTCTGGATTGCTTTTTTCAGTGCTGTAAAGTACACTCCAGGAAACAGGAATTGTCCTAATTATCCGTTTCAGCAGTGCCTTTGTTATGCGTTATGTGAATTAATTTCGATTTAAACTAAATTAATAAATTAAGGAAAATTCTAGTAAGTGCCTTAATGTAATAGTAATCTAGTACTAAAATAGTAATCAGTGGTCAATGGATCATAGTCCACTTAAATGAAAGAATGGATGTACCTTAAACGAAAGTACGAGTATGTAGAGGGAATATGGAATAGTTCCGGTATGTGCGATAATTACGTCGCTCGATTTGTTATCCAACTCTGAAATAATTGTATTAGATGAGTAATCTGTGGTGATATGGTTATATATAAGCATAATAAAAATTACATTATACCAACAAATGACTTGGCTTGACTTATTTCCTTTAATTATTAGGGATACTTAGAGCCGCTACAAAGGGCTTCCACATTATTTGACTTTTGCCAAGTGCTTCACCTCACTCTAAGCCATGCTTTTTTCTTTATTATGGGTTTTTATTGTTCTTTTGACCTTTAAACTGGGTCTTCACCGTTCTTAAGGTTCCACTCCAGAGTTTAATATTTTCTTCAACAGAATTCAGTATATCGCTTGTAAATTAGATTCTTCTTTGTCACCACGCTTTATAGCTTGCATTAACCGTAAACATGTACACCTTCATGAGAATATAACGTTTCAAAATGCGCCACACTGTATTTAAGGCATATTTGACTTGTTCCTGAAGTTGGTTTGGAAGAACTCCGTTGGAAATCAGCTTGAATTCTCGTGAGATTTTCTTCAGTCACACTCTGCTTTCTAGTGCTTATTGTTTACAAACACAACCAGTGTCTACGAAGTTTGTTTACCATCTAAGAATGTTCCTTTCACTAGAAGGATCAATTTGGTTTTAAAACTGAACTATTTTTACTGTAATCACCAACTTATACTTTGCAAACCTAAGGACACAAAATAAATTCTGCTGTTGAATCACAATGAAATGCAGCAAGAAGAACGGTGCTACATGAAAGATCTGGTAGGAATTATATGACACTATGCAACTTCATCTTGCACTTACAACTTTCAGTAATTAATAGCTTCGACAGCATACTGCTATGAAATGCGTATATTCTTAATAAATCACCCTGTACTTTAGAGATATTAGGCTCAGGAAGATGGAAAGGACGTAATTTTTTCAAATTTTAAAATAATGGAGATGTACGGAAGTATGAAAAATGGCTTTAACATTAAATGTATATAGATTGAGAAAATTATTAGTTTCAACTTCTTTAACTTCTTGTTCAACTTCAACTTCTTCAACTACAGCAAAAACACTCCGAAAAGGATCTCCTGGCCGAAAAGTATGCGACAACTGAAATTTCATTACCTCAGCGGTTGCTATCTATTATTTTTTCAACATTTTATGTCGACCTTATTCGAACAGATGTTTCTATTTCCGTTAAAACATTTTCCTATATTTCAGCAGTTTCAGTGTTCACTGACGGCTCAGCTGATCGTATTTTGTCTAGTAAGCTAACCGTTTTTGGTCAACTATTTGTCCTATATACAAATATTTTTTTTCGTGTTGAGGTTATTCATGAAGCACACGCGCAAAATAGAGTTACAGAATTGAACTTTGGAAACCACAAAACAAGTTAAACTTTTCTTGGCACAGATATCTTGTTTATTATTATAATTGTTTCGTTTTATATATATATATATATATATATAAAATGAATCATGTGAATAAATGACAATTCTAAAAAACAATGAATACCCAATTATTAATAAACATAAATACAGCTGTTTCATGCTCCAATAATGTTTCCTAATAGAGTCTTAACCATTTCATGCTCCACCATGCTTTTATAGAAACACTATCTAATATGGTAAATATGTGCCTTATTGAGATTTAGTGTACTCAAAAAGGGTCTCTTCAATAAATGGTCTCAGTGACAACAACAAGTATGGTTCTAGCCTTTAGAGGGAATAATTTTTAACAAATAACTCGTTTTGTAAAACTTAATTAGAGTTGTTTGCTTCGTCAATAAATGTTTCACCAGATTATATCCCTGCTCACGTCTGAAGCTCATGTGTTTTTCCAGCTAATGACTTTCCAACTTGTTTCGTTTATTTTGCACTCAAACTGAGAATCAATCCTGTTAGGTTGGAAATAAGAAAAGCACCAAAAACGTTTCCAAATGTTTGGATTCTATTGCATGTACCGACTTTAACTTTTTAAGGAACAATTATATTTTGTCTAGTTTGAAAGTTATATCATAATTATATAAAATTTAAAATATTTCTATGCTTTAGCAGTAGGTTTGTGTATATAAAAACTAATACGAAGTGTTAAACCTAGAACAAGAAAATTTAAAAAAAGATCTATTTTAAATTATTTTTGATGATATATTTTTTAATTCAATCGGCATTGGGTGTGATAATAATATCAAGAAATAATCTTTTAAAAGAGAGAACAATAGGTTTTTCCGATAGACCTTTAAGTCAGCATTCCGTTAGCACAAAACCCCTATCAGTCTGACTTGTGTGGTGTTATTGTAATTTTCTAATTACGTTTGTATATAGTGTAAGTTATTTTGAAAGCTCAGGCGTACTTTTAACCCTAGGTGCCTTACTTAGGTTTAGTTTTACTTTACATTACTCTAGGTTACTTGGCTGTGCGAGCAGTTTTAAATTTTTTCGAAGTTATAGTTTTATCAATTGATGACAGGAGTTTATTTATCCTCTAGAAATATCATACATTAGTTTTATTTAACACAAATTAATAGATGGTAAGCGGGCAATTAAGCCATATCAATAATATTTATATTTATCTCTAAATAATAAACTTTTATATATTTATAAATTTGTACCTGAATTTTTAAATTTATATGTTACACATTTTATATTCCTATTTAGTAAATAATATATTAGCGTACAATTTCTTTTAAAAAAAAATATTGCAGTATTGAAAAATAATTTTGACTTTATTCGGATCAGATAACAATATTCTTTAAATAATTTAAATAGATATATATTTACTGCAATATTGCAAGGCATGTTACGAATATACTTACATCTAAAATAGCTCTGAAATATTTAATATATGAACGGTATAAAAAGCCGTTTAAGAAAAAAAATTGCAAAACAAAAAATTTATTTTTGAACTGTTTTCTAATAGTGTAAATACCATGTAAATAATCAAATAAATAAAACCTTCCTCACTTTCCACATTAAAATAATTTTTTTTCAAATATATGAGGTAAAACTCTTTTTTAGAGTTTCGTTGATACAAAATACCAAATACATAATTATATTCATAATATTTACAAGATTTTGTATTTTTTTATTTTTTAAAACTTAACATAATATTCCTATAAGGATACATCAATGTGATTTAGAGTTAATATTAACAGTAATCAGTTCCTTTGCGTTTCCAACAAATTAGGACACCAGATACCGAAGTAAATCAGTCAGCATACTAGAGTTCGTATAGCTCAATGTATACAGCATAATATTGACTACCACTCTGACTCCAATGATTGATAAATCATAAATAAAAGGAGCAACCCACTAATAAAACATTTATTAATTATCTCTGTGTATGATGGTTTGTTCAAGTGTACACTAGCTATAGTATTATTTCTTGGTCTATAGATATGGTTGCGTTACGTTGCGAGCTAGAGAGTTGTACTTACAATAAGGCTTAGCTTAAAACTAAGGAGTGAAGGATACCGTTCATTGAATCCCTAGAACAAAAAACCCAATCTTCATACAATCACTCTGAAACCCGGTGAGTTAGTTCAGTCTACAAATATTGACAATGCCAAGTCTGGTACAATGGTTACCACTTTGTTACAGTCAATAGTATTGTCCAGAGCACTTGTGTTAGAACCAAAGTCAATGTTATCATTAGAGTATATCACTTTGTGTAAAGGGGATTATAGATTGTATATATATATGTAGGTCAGTGAATAATAATATTTTATGAACTATTTGTGTTTCAGACCGGTAATAAATTGAACTCTCACTACGTGCAAATTTCTTATACAAAGTTTGTGAATAAGTATTCAAATATTAATCCACTTAGGACCGCCGTCAATTTGACTGTTTTTATTTGTTCTACAAACATAATAAAAACTTGCTAATTTATTATATATTTCATTATTATTATTAATATTTTATTAAAATTACATTAACTTAAATGTGTATAAAAGAAGATTATATATTACTATTTTTTTATTTTATCTTTTTTAAAAAAAATTGTGTTTAAAGTTATATAGTGAGGCATCTAGAAAAACATTTCTCGGAATTGATTCAATTTTACTTTAGTATTTTCTAGACGAACACCCATGCAATTACTTTGTTATTATTTTTACTTAATACACACACACACACACACACACACACACACACACACACACACACACACACACACACACACACACACACACACACACACACACACACACACACACACACACACACACACACACACACACACACACACACACACACACACACTGCCACGCTGCGCTCCTCGCGCGTGAGTTAGTGGGTTCGAGTAGGGTTCTTCTTGCCCCACGTTGGAACGCCACTAGCCACGCTGCGCCTCTTTCTGACTTCACGAATTTAAGATTCTTGTTCCCTTTTTTGGAACACTATTATCACGAACTCCTAAACTCGCTGTACGATCACCACCGACTGGGCGAACCACCTTTCTTTTCAGAGCAGGCGCGGGCAAGGCCAAGATGCTCACTTTTACTTTTTTAAATCAAAGATTTTGCAACTCTTGGCTCTAATAAGTATGATCTTGTCCTCATAAACTTACTAAATTTTAATTAACGCAAAATTCCCTGAATTTTATCTCAATGCTCGATTATTTAACTCTTTTAAGATTAACTCTCTCTCTCTCCAAGGTCGTGCCTTTTGGGAGAAATCGGCTCTTAAGTTCTGATGATAACTTTTAAAATTTTCAAATTATATTACCAGAGCACATATATAAAATTTATGTTAAAACAAAGTTAATAGCATACACAGAATGGATTTATATTAAAAACACAACAAAATTTAGAAATGAATTATTTGTATATTATTTCCTCTTTTGCACAGAAAAATTTTATATTCAAAACTTTTTTAATCACACCAAACAATTTAATTGAACAATAACACAACTATTTATTTATTTGACAAAATTAATTAATGTAATATTTTCTATATCTTAAACAAAATAACAACGCTTGACTTTTCAGACAGAACCACAAACAGTTTTTCCTGTACTGAAAAAGTCGTATTTAAATTATTAATAATTTTCAACACCAAAGCAGAGGTTTAAAATGAATTTAATTTGTAACAATTCCCCTAATGACGTTATATTTGAAAAGAAGTTAATATTTGCGAATTATTCCTTAAGTATAAGATACCTTCACACTTTAATAGAAGTTCTAGTTGGATTTGGAATTTTTTGTATTATTAGGATGATGGTGATGTGATGTTTTCTATCCAGAGTCTGTAAGCTGCTATGTAGTTGAATGCTGGTCTCGAATTCTTCTAAGTCTCCATGAAGATCGATTAAAGTTGAAATTATTCTAAGTCCAATTAGTAGAGTGACAGTTGAATCTTCCTCTCAGCTCAGAGTCGGTTGCAGAAGAAACGTCCTTTAAGCGTCGATTCCAAATCAAAAGTAATCGTCTTTCGACGGTTAAATCTCGGTCTCCCTGTCAGTGGGAATTAATCCACTTTTCTGGAGCCAATTTTCCTCCCTTTTTGGGAAAAAGGTATTTTCCATATATTATGTGTTTTCAGGCCCTTTTGGTCTGAAATATTTACACTATATGTTTTATTAGTCCTATTTTTTGACTAATGAATAGTTTTCTTCCTTAATTATTAATTAAAACACCTTTTAATTAATAATTTATAGTATTTTTTCTTTAACGTTATCTTTGATCCATGTTGGCAACATGATGATTCTGACTTTAGACTCTGCTTGAAGATGCGCGCGCAACTTTTCATGTTTTTGCATGAAAATCTCTACTTTTGACGTTTTTTCGTTCAACTCGCTATAACTTTCGAACGCTCGAACCGATTTTAAAGTTCCTTTCGGATTCTTCTTCCTTTCCATCTTGTGGGTCTTGTGGAACTTGATTCATCGCTCTACTACGCTTCGTTCGCGAGTTATCGCCCTTTTCCCGAAGTTTGATTTTTCCCCTTTTCAAATTTTGAGATAAGTCCTTTCTCAAAATTCTTTTGACGAAATCTTGTTCCTCTTCTACTACGACGAAAAACTATGTTTGTACTTTTCCCATAACTCGTTTGGTTGTCGAGTTATTCGCCTTTGAAGTCCTTAAGTTTGTGTCGTATGAGTTTATGTTCATAAAAACCCCCCCATTATATATTATTACTTCTGCTTTGGTGTGTTACAATTTTACAGGCTAGATACATATAATTATCATGTTACTTTACCCTTTTAACGTTTTATTTACCCGCTTTTGGGCTTTGAAGTTTTACGTTTTGTTATTATTATATCTCCCTTATTTTATTTTCAAATTTGATTCTAAGTACTTATTATTGTGCCCTATTGTGGTCTCTACAATAGTACTTATTATTATTTTTTAAATGATCCCCCCTTCAACTCAAAAATTCCAAAAAACTCCCCAAGAATGACTTTCTAAGTCCATTCTCACCTGTTAATTATTATTAATTCATATTTTTTATTTATGATTATTATTAGTTCCCCTTTGAGTTATGACTCTACGTTTTTTGACTTTTGAATTTAAGTTTTTTCCAAATTTTAGGTTTTTGAGCCCTTATAAAAACTTGAATAACTTTTTTGTTTTAATTGCTTTTAAATTTATTTTTTGATATTCTTAATCGGTTGATTCTACTGAACATTAATTTATTTTAATAATTTAGTATTTTAATAAAATAAGAGACAAGACAGAACGACTGTACACGATCCAACATGCAGTGTTCAACCCCTGTTGCCGTGACGTCACAGTCCCCCCTCGTCTCTCATCTACATCGCTTTATCGCGGGAATTTAACTTGTTTTAAATTGGCTTGAGGCTTTTGGCTTTTTCCAAACCGCCTCAAAATCCCCCCTTTGAACTAAAATTTTCGGTTAAAATGAAAAATTCCTATTTTTCATTTTTTTTTAAAAAACTAAAATTTTTGTATTAAACCCCTTTTTCGACATATCACATTTCCTATTAACTATTTATTAATGGTTATCTTCATTAACTCTTTTATCATTTTACATTACTAACATATATCTCAAAAATGTATTATTTTGCATTGATCTTCATATATATTTTACAACATCTTATTCAAAATCATCTCTATATTTCATCTTCATTTATCATCATCATAAAATTTGACATATTAACCTAACAATATACATAAACATATATATTTATATTTAAAAAACATCTCCTCCATCATTTCATATATTTATGCTCAAATCACATTTTATTCATTATAGTATAATATTTATATATTCAAATCACATTTTATTCATTTTGTTATAATATTTATATATTCAAAACACATGTTATTTATTGTGGTATACATACAAATTTGTTTAATCGTTCTTTCTAGTCCATTACAGCCGTTTCATCTAAACGTCCTTGCTGTAACTAAACACATTATCACACACAAAACATATTACATTTATATAAGGAATAATTCGTCTTATATGATTATAATTATCTGCTTTGGTTGAATTTAAACTTATGCCTACATATATATATAAAGTACTTGGTAACTACAACGGCTACTATCCTATTTGCAGTTAAAAAGAAAAATTATTTAATCTATCGGAAATTTCCTTTTAATAAAAAACAAAACAGTACACATTTAAACATCCATTCATTCCAATCTCCCTCAGCTAATTTGCTTGTCAGGTTGTCGTTCAATATTTGTTTATCAATATCCTGTCTTCCCCTTCACCTCCTCGTCTATACTTTGTTTATTCAGGTGCGGCTTGCAGATGCGTGTTACCGCTAGGCTCCTGACCTTGTACACTTAGGAATTTATTCGGGACTTGTCCTGTTATTCACTGACCTAGGCTACATTCTTTTAATTCAGCTGACAGTCCGTTATTTCCCTTTTACCTCACTCGCTTCTACCCATTACATATTACAACTTTTAAACATTACAATTTATACATTTTATTTATGAAATTTCTTACGTTCTATTAATATCTCCTTAGTCCTTCACATTTAAATATTACTTTCCCTTCGGGCCTCCATTCTTTCATCTTACACTTCGTAGAATTTTTGAATTTAACTTTCTTCTTTCGATACCTTAAATTTCGTCCATTTTGTCTTTCCGGATCCGCCATTTGTATTATAGCCTCCAATCACTCCCGTCTCTGGCGTCGAATCTGTCTTGTGTAAGTTCCGAATCGTTTTCAGAGTTATTTTGCAAATTTTCGTCGTATTTTATTATTTTATTATTTTCGTCGATTATTGCCTTTGGCACATTTTTATTTCCTTTATTCTCCGCTCCTTTCAGCCCTTCATCTTTATTAATTACTTGGTTACCTTTATCCCACGCTTTTAACAGCACTTCATCATTGTTAAAATTTGCATTTTTCCTCTTCGCCGATTCCTTCCTTGCACTTAACTTGCTTCCTCGCTTTTGACCACTTTCTGATTTGTCACTACTCGGTCTAGACACGTCCTTTGCTTTTGGTTTTATGTCTACCGGCGTTTTGGTAGACAACGTATAAGCCCCTGATACTCGCTTATACGAATTTGAGCCTCCTTTATTCGCAGCTGACGACTCTACCATTTTACCGGTTTCGCCGCCATTTTGATGTTCGGTCAGCGCGTCTCTATTGCTCAATCTTAATCTCCTATTCTTTTTAAGAAAATCTACAACAATAAATTCATTTTCCTTTACCAGTTGTAGGAAACCCTTTTCCATATTAATTCGACTTCGATATTTGCACATTAAATCACAACCCATTATTATTTTGCTTTCCAGCTTTGGTACCACCATAAATACCCCTCTTATTGATTGGTTATTTATTCTAATCTCCAATAATGCCTGTAATTTAATCTTCTGTCGCTGGCTTTTTATCGCTGTCACCATTTCCGTATTTACAACTGGTAATTCCATGATTTTATCGTTCCTACTTTTAAGCACATGTTTATAAAAATCCTCTTGAACACAGGACATCTGAGCTCCGGTGTCAATGGACATATTTACTTTTATATTTTCGATTTCTATCCCTATTTCCGGACATTTTTCGTAAACTTCACTATTTAAAATTTTATTATCTCTTTCCTCCATTAAATCTTTCTTAATTTCTGTGTTTAAAATCCCCAATTTAATTTTATTTATTTTCAGATCCCCCCTTTTATGTTTGCTAAATTTGGTTTTATCGTCGATCTCAATTCCGTTTGTATTATCCTTTTTCTGCCAAAAATTTTGCCTTGAGATCTCGTATTTTAGTTTTTTGTGACCTTGGGCGGGAATTTTTGGTTTGAAGGACCAGGGTTTTGAGGTATCTGTGGTTGAGGTTTATTCTGGGTTTGACCATAGGATCGAGGGTTAGGGTTTTGGGATGGTTTTGAGTAGTCTTGATTCCTTTGCCTGAAATTTTGATCTCTTTGTGGTCCGTCCCTCCTTTCGAAACTATCTGGTCGGCGAACTTCTCTCGTCATTCCGTCTACGTTTTCTATTGTCCTCAAAAATTTAATGGCGTCCTCCAAATGCTCACTAGCCCTTCCAATACACGCTAATTGAACTTTCTGGTCGAAATGCCTCATTAGTTGGTATATAAGGAACTCTTCCGGAATTTTGGGTTCCAAATATTCGGCCTTGCGCACCATTTTACAAAAATAATCAACCCTACTCATATTTCCGTTAGGATTATACCTATGGTTTTCTATCTGATTCCTAACTACTTGTTGCGTTTGATAACCCCAATAATGCTCTAAAAACAACAATTTAAACTGGCTATATTCTTCTGTATCTCGCTTGATTATTTCCCACCATTCCATGGCAGCTCCTTTCAATTTTTTCTCCACTACTTTTAGTTTATCACTTTCTTCCATAACCGGATTTATTTCTTGAAATACCTCCTCAATTTGTTTTAAAAATTGCACAGGATTATCTCTTGAATTTCCCCAAAATTCTATAGTCTTTGATTCTAAATTTGCCCTATCTAAATAAATTATATTTTTAGCATTACCACCGGTTTCTTTAATTTTGGCAACTTCCCTAATTTTAACTTCTAATTTTTTAACTTTCTCCCCAATTTCTATAGTCGACTTTCCTTGTTCCTTTAAACTGTCCGTCATTTTTTTAATTTCCCCTACGCACTCTTCCACTTTTTCTTCACAAGTTTCTATTCGTCTCGTATTTTCGGCCATATTACTATCTATAGATTCCTTAATTTCCTCCATATATTTCCCTATTTCCTGTTTACGGGCGTCTTCCCTTTGGATCCGTTTTGTCTCCATTTCTTCCTCCCTCTTTATTCTCTTGGCTTCTGCTTCTTCTCTTTCTTGCTTCCATCTTGCTTCCAATTCTTCTCTCTCTCGTTTCTGCTTGGCTTCCAGCTCTTCTTCTCTTTTCAACTGCTTGGCCTCCATCTCCTCTCTCTCCTGCTTCCGTTTGGCCTCCATCTCTTCTTTCTCCTTCTTTCGTAATGATTCCATTTCCTCCTTCTCCTGGTTTCTCTCGATTCTTTCTTCTAATCTTCTTAATTTGTCCTCGTCTTCCTTATCCTTTTCTTTTTTCAGCTGTTCCGCTTTGTCCTGTTCCCTCTCTTGCTTTCTTCTATCCTCCATTTGGTTCAGGTACCTCACCATTTTCTGCATTTCCGTCTCCTGTTCCTTTGAACCCTCCTGTTTTGCTGGATCTTTCGCTGGTCCCATTTTCACTTCACTTATTCACTTGGTTTATTTAATTAAAAAATTTAAATTTCGGTTTAATTTGGACTCTACTTTTAATTATTATTATGTTTGCAATTTAGTATATTTGTCGTTGTAATTACCAGCACAACTTATTACTAACACACATGTACATATAAATTATATCAGAACTTAAGATATTCTCGTTCGTATGAAACACTGAAAAATTCAAAATTTTGAAAATTTGTTCCAAAACTTTGCTTTTTCGTGCTCCACGCTATTGGGCGCCACTTGCCACGCTGCGCTCCTCGCGCGTGAGTTAGTGGGTTCGAGTAGGGTTCTTCTTGCCCCACGTTGGAACGCCACTAGCCACGCTGCGCCTCTTTCTGACTTCACGAATTTAAGATTCTTGTTCCCTTTTTTGGAACACTATTATCACGAACTCCTAAACTCGCTGTACGATCACCACCGACTGGGCGAACCACCTTTCTTTTCAGAGCAGGCGCGGGCAAGGCCAAGATGCTCACTTTTACTTTTTTAAATCAAAGATTTTGCAACTCTTGGCTCTAATAAGTATGAGCTTGTCCTCATAAACTTACTAAATTTTAATTAACGCAAAATTCCCTGAATTTTATCTCAATGCTCGATTATTTAACTCTTTTAAGATTAACTCTCTCTCTCTCCAAGGTCGTGCCTTTTGGGAGAAATCGGCTCTTAAGTTCTGATGATAACTTTTAAAATTTTCAAATTATATTACCAGAGCACATATATAAAATTTATGTTAAAACAAAGTTAATAGCATACACAGAATGGATTTATATTAAAAACACAACAAAATTTAGAAATGAATTATTTGTATATTATTTCCTCTTTTGCACAGAAAAATTTTATATTCAAAACTTTTTTAATCACACCAAACAATTTAATTGAACAATAACACAACTATTTATTTATTTGACAAAATTAATTAATGTAATATTTTCTATATCTTAAACAAAATAACAACGCTTGACTTTTCAGACAGAACCACAAACAGTTTTTCCTGTACTGAAAAAGTCGTATTTAAATTATTAATAATTTTCAACACCAAAGCAGAGGTTTAAAATGAATTTAATTTGTAACAATTCCCCTAATGACGTTATATTTGAAAAGAAGTTAATATTTGCGAATTATTCCTTAAGTATAAGATACCTTCACACTTTAATAGAAGTTCTAGTTGGATTTGGAATTTGTTGTATTATTAGGATGATGGTGATGTGATGTTTTCTATCCAGAGTCTGTAAGCTGCTATGTAGTTGAATGCTGGTCTCGAATTCTTCTAAGTCTCCTTGAAGATCGATTAAAGTTGAAATTATTCTAAGTCCAATTAGTAGAGTGACAGTTGAATCTTCCTCTCAGCTCAGAGTCGGTTGCAGAAGAAACGTCCTTTAAGCGTCGATTCCAAATCAAAAGTAATCGTCTTTCGACGGTTAAATCTCGGTCTCCCTGTCAGTGGGAATTAATCCACTTTTCTGGAGCCAATTTTCCTCCCTTTTTGGGAAAAAGGTATTTTCCATATATTATGTGTTTTCAGGCCCTTTTGGTCTGAAATATTTACACTATATGTTTTATTAGTCCTATTTTTTGACTAATGAATAGTTTTCTTCCTTAATTATTAATTAAAACACCTTTTAATTAATAATTTATAGTATTTTTTCTTTAACGTTATCTTTGATCCATGTTGGCAACATGATGATTCTGACTTTAGACTCTGCTTGAAGATGCGCGCGCAACTTTTCATGTTTTTGCATGAAAATCTCTACTTTTGACGTTTTTTCGTTCAACTCGCTATAACTTTCGAACGCTCGAACCGATTTTAAAGTTCCTTTCGGATTCTTCTTCCTTTCCATCTTGTGGGTCTTGTGGAACTTGATTCATCGCTCTACTACGCTTCGTTCGCGAGTTATCGCCCTTTTCCCGAAGTTTGATTTTTCCCCTTTTCAAATTTTGAGATAAGTCCTTTCTCAAAATTCTTTTGACGAAATCTTGTTCCTCTTCTACTACGACGAAAAACTATGTTTGTACTTTTCCCATAACTCGTTTGGTTGTCGAGTTATTCGCCTTTGAAGTCCTTAAGTTTGTGTCGTATGAGTTTATGTTCATAAAAACCCCCCCATTATATATTATTACTTCTGCTTTGGTGTGTTACAATTTTACAGGCTAGATACATATAATTATCATGTTACTTTACCCTTTTAACGTTTTATTTACCCGCTTTTGGGCTTTGAAGTTTTACGTTTTGTTATTATTATATCTCCCTTATTTTATTTTCAAATTTGATTCTAAGTACTTATTATTGTGCCCTATTGTGGTCTCTACAATAGTACTTATTATTATTTTTTAAATGATCCCCCCTTCAACTCAAAAATTCCAAAAAACTCCCCAAGAATGACTTTCTAAGTCCATTCTCACCTGTTAATTATTATTAATTCATATTTTTTATTTATGATTATTATTAGTTCCCCTTTGAGTTATGACTCTACGTTTTTTGACTTTTGAATTTAAGTTTTTTCCAAATTTTAGGTTTTTGAGCCCTTATAAAAACTTGAATAACTTTTTTGTTTTAATTGCTTTTAAATTTATTTTTTGATATTCTTAATCGGTTCATTCTACTGAACATTAATTTATTTTAATAATTTAGTATTTTAATAAAATAAGAGACAAGACAGAACGACTGTACACGATCCAACATGCAGTGTTCAACCCCTGTTGCCGTGACGTCACAGTCCCCCCTCGTCTCTCATCTACATCGCTTTATCGCGGGAATTTAACTTGTTTTAAATTGGCTTGAGGCTTTTGGCTTTTTCCAAACCGCCTCAACACACACACACACACACACACACACACACACACACACACACACACACACACACACACACACACACACACACACATATATATATATATATATATATATATATAAAGTAGCAAAATAAAACGATTTCTGTGTAACTTAGTTTATTCAAATCTATCCCGACAACTTTAAGCTCAAGTCAACCACAGTTTATGCAATGAACCAACTGGATAGAAAAATTTAGTGTTTAGTAGTCGAACCCACAATTTTCCTTATAATTGGAAAGGGATGCCTTTAAGAACTTGGACACTTTGTTGTATGCATTTCATCAAATGATTGATGTAGTCCTTTTGCCTATTCAACCACGTTGTTTCATTAAAACCCCAAATATTTTGCTTCGTAATAATAATATTGAGGGAGAGAGAGAATTTGTTGAAACGTATATTTAATTCAGTAATAGCAACAAATACACTTTTCTTTAAAAAGATATTTTCCAACGTACAAACATTACACTCGATTTATTTAATAAATTTCCCCATTACGGTACAGTTATTGTATTTACACTTTTCGTAATGGGATTGGAGTTTTCGGCATAACTACATTGTGCTTCCTGGAGCTATGTAATTGAAGTGTTGGCCTAATATGATTTTGTTCAGTGGTATAAATTATGCGTACATATAACAATTACTTAAAGATGCGAACTCAGGCATTAAAATTTAGTATTTTTAAAAATATAATTAGTTTTGGGGCAATGCATGTGTATTCTTTAAAATTTTGTGGCTTAGTAAAATTGTTCTTTAAATTCAAATTATTTTACTGCAATAGAGATTAAATATTAGTATAAAACTGTTTAAAATCAACAGCGGAGGGAATAAATGTAACTAATTAAAAATATTAATTGCTATTTATATATTGTATTAGGAAACTGATATGAAAATAAATACTTGTTAAATATAATATAAAAGTATTTAAAAACATCAGTAAAAAAAAAAAAAATAAATAAAAAAAGATTTAGTGCCGCAAGAGTGTTTTTAAAAATGATTACAAACTTTTTGTCTGTTAGAATTAAATTATAATTAAAATTTAATACTATAAAAATTAATTACAACATAATATTTAAATAATACTTTGAGTGAATGCAAAGAGACTTAGTCTATAGGGAAACAAAGTATTAGTTTAATGTGTTTGGATTTCAGTTTAAAACTAAGTAAATCAAACAAAACGTATTTCCCAACAAGTTTATTAGCGCCATCATTGTACTTACCCACCCAAATCATAAAATGTTATATCCATCCCCACACAAATCCTTTAAATTTAACGCCCAAAATTTGATCACGTGTGTTGTAGGATATTTTAAATTGTGTTTGTAGATGAAAGAGTAGTAGTAAAAAGGTTGATGGTTGTATAGAGTAGGTTTCTGAACCTGGTAATTGTATGTAGCATTGCTTTTTCTTAGTCGGTTAGATGTGTTTGTAATAGACAGTCTCTGCTCGCTTTGCTCGTGTCAGTGACTCGGTCTTGGTGCGCTTCTAAGGGAGGAGAGGTTGGGTTACTTTTTTGAAGGCGAAAAAGATCGTGTTACTCTATCACAGTTAGAACTAATGGGAGTCTATACACCAACTTCCAGGACAGAGAATAATACTGGAGGCTGGGATGAGGAAAATGTGATTTCAACTCGGTCCAAATGACACACAGAACTATGAGAGATCCATTGTGCCTTTTGGTTGTCACAATATACCCGTCTGCAAGATCTCGTTGTAAGGGATCCTCCGTTTGCGTATAATAGCCCAACAAGACGTTTCGTTACCCAACTCATACCCAGAAGAAAGTATTCGGTAAAAAACACTCCTGTAAGTCGCAACCTGCATAATAAAAGTATTACGTATAATATGAAGCTTTCAGGGATTCGTTATAGGAATCCCGAGGCACCCTAGCTGGATATACACATTTTTTATGTAATAATAATGAATGAATTGTTTTATTTAATAAAATTTTACAATTTACAATTACAGCCTAGGTCTAAGAATAAACGAAGATAATTTATTATTTTCAATTAAAATGTTATCAATAAAATAATAATACCCGGAGGTAAAAAGTCTTGAGTTACATCTGGGATCTTTGTCAGATCTTTTTTTATAAGGCGATGATGACTGAGTGGTTTCGTCTCTAAACAACAAGAAAACCCCATTAACTGGGCAACGATATTACAAGACATTGTACTACGATTTGCTTCAACCCTGTCTTCAAAATTATCACTCGTGATTAACATGTAAATGTTTTGATGTTTACTTCCGATATCTGAAAAAAACAGATGATAAGGCTTACAAAATCCAGTCATCGTTTAATTTATATAGTCCTTTTATCAAGAGATAAATATTCATTTCATATCTTCTTTATTGTGTAAATCTCGTGAAATATTTATAAATACAATACCAATATTTCAAGTAATAATTTGTAAAATCAATATCACACTTTCGACTTCCATTGTGCTTTTCCACGTGCTCACTTTAATTGCTATAGGTACTTATGTCAAAATTAGACCTAAGGCTAGTAAATGGTTTAAAGTTTGAAGACAATTGTTTAAGTATGATATGTGTAATGTATATAATTGTTATATATTATTTTTATTCCTCTGATGGTGGTATTTTACTGAAATTGTTGTAATAAAATAAAATAATAATTATCTAGATTGGCTATGTAATGAGACTCTCACATCGATGAGGATGGACAATCCCTTAAGACGTGTCAGGAACATTCTGAAGCCCATTGAAGTGTCGTGTGTTTCTGTGGATATCTAGGATTATCTAGATATGTAAGAGGTCTAGGCGTACAATATGCCCAGAAGACTGACGTGGACAAGGGACAGAACAATAATTAAAGAAGAAGAACCACCGTCTCTGAAGTTAGCCCTATTCAACATGATGATAGGGTTTTCAATAACTTTCTTGAGAGTTCTCACCACTCTCGTAGTTTGTCACAATCTGTCCATGTATTAAACCTATCTTGGTGCGTGCTGTTATAGAGAGAGACCTTACTAATAGTTTCTCCTGCATCTGATCCCACTTTCATAGTCAATTGCACTCATATTTACCAACTAGTCTGCTTTCTTGTTCATTTTCACTTTAGAATGATCCAGTTACGTAACAAAATTTAACCTAACCTAAATCATCTTTTCCATTTATTGAGTGCCTCTTAAATGTATTCACAAGCAATCTTACAAGTCTTGGTAAATCATCTATCTGTCAGATTAATTCATCATCTCACTAACTCCAATTATTCTAAGTGTCTTTAGCTGAATAAATTGTAAAATTTCATCAACCATAGGTATTGTATTCTCAAAAATAGAAAGTATTGAAGGACATCTCCAACTCTATAAATAGAACACACAAGGCTGCTCAAGTTGTTGATTTGTACTCAAGTGGAACCATCTATGTAGCACAAAATTTTCCTCCAATGATAACCCTGATATCCAACATCCCATAGAAGGTAACACAATAGTAAAATTTATGATGGTTTCAACCCATCACGGGATTGTGCGGCTCCCAATATACTCGGAAGTACGAGGAATTGCCTAACGTTTGGTATTACGGGGGAATCGTACTTCCCAATAATAGGTCACCCCTTCATCTACCTTGGCTCGGAACATCAAAGAAAACCATGCAGGAACCACAGTACCGTAGACGTTCGCGAAATAAGCATGAGTATTTTACCGCTAGATTTTTGGATTAAATTTTTGCCGAACCCCCCCCCCCCAAATGGTTTTCTAAACACATTTGGCTTACGTTCGGACAACCCTAGAGTAGTTGTCCGCGTACTTCTCTCCAATTCAGATAACGGTATATAATGTGTCTGCGGACCACACACCGTAACGCGTTGTGCGAAGTTTAAACTCCCCCTTCATCTAAGTCGTATGTTTACTTCGTTATAATAGTATATACTCTAAACTAATTAATTAAATAAATATAGTTAAGGGCTCGTCGAAAAATGGCTGGTCAAGTGAGATTAAGACACTAAATCGGTTAGGTGTTTGCAGTAGCTCAAACAATCGTACAATAATAATTAGTTAAGTATAATAATAAGTAATTAAATAACAAACCCATAGTTAATCCCCATATAAAGCATCGATTGTGCGTTGCCAATTTATAATATAAGAAATAAATTATTGAGTTGTGAATTAGTTGAAAAATGTCTTTCCTTCTTAAAATAAAATTTCCTTCCCATACGAGTGGCAAACCAATCACCCAATGGACATCCATTACAAACATCCTCCTCAGAGATCTACTCTTCATGTTGTTCTAAGAAGTTTCATGTCACATGCACTAATTTCCACATCCATGCCATCCGGTGTGTCCTTCTAGACCTATTCTGTCAGCAGTTTTTCGCCCTAACTCCCCACTATTTTGTATTCATCCCCTTTCATTTTTTAACCCAACTCCTAAGTGTAAAAGAAACAGTTCTGGTGGTGTTAATACGGAGTATGGGGTAAAGGTGTTGCATATTGAGCCTATGTGATTCTTAATGGTCTCTCAAGTATTTAAGCCTTACCTGACCATGCGGAGTTTTTACTGCTTATTGGAAAAACATGGAGAAATGGATAGAAATAATAAGAGATATCACTGCAACTCAACGTGATGATAAAATGGAGCATACCCTCCGTGTTGACTATCAGCATGGGCAGACCTCCCCATCTTCGAGATTTCCTCGAAAACGTGGCGGTAATAAATCTATTAGATACTGGCCACTCAGGAGGAATCACACTCCTCATAGAAAAGGATTAAACAACGAGGGAATGACCGTCATAAAACCCTCAGAATCATGGAAGAAGAAACAGCCCGATCCAGTGATTAGGACAAACTGCCACTGAGTAAAGGTCTGAGTGCGGGAGAAGTATATTAAGGAAAGAAGAAGATACCGTAAGAGACGTTAAAAACTCTTGGGGGATGAATCCTTTGAGTTAGTGGTTGGTTTTGACAGGTATACAGCATGAAAAGCTCGTTGCCAAGACTTGCGTGATTGCTTATGGATAAGG
Organism: Aphrophora alni; assembly: GCA_963513935.1. Taxonomy (NCBI): domain Eukaryota; kingdom Metazoa; phylum Arthropoda; class Insecta; order Hemiptera; family Aphrophoridae; genus Aphrophora; species Aphrophora alni. The sequence goes on along the minus strand of OY740775.1, from coordinate 48,500,993 downwards.
AGTGGCACTCCACATATTAACTGATCAAAATATGTGTAATTAACTGAGTAATGATGTGGAAACCTGTGGAAAGGAACAAGAAAGTAGGCGAGTTAATAAAGATGGTTCGAGTTGACTATGAGAGGATACTATCGAGGAACAGATTGACATATGACAGTGCGAAGAGTATGTATCAGAATGAGTAGATAAAAAATGAAAACACTGGCATGCATGGTTTCAATCGGTGAATTGTCCTAAGAGCCCTCGTACCGTCATCAGTTGAATGGGGTGCAGTATTACATAAAAGGGCTAGAAATCTGAAAGGGTACCAGATTGATGTAGAAGATCCCAATCCCCGTGGCCCTTGTATGTGCTTTACTTCCTAAAGTGGTTAGGGTTGGAGGGGGTTTCTATAAACATAAATTCCCAGTATTAATGTAAGTACAAAAATGACATAATGCATTTCTCCCCTACTGCTACCACTACTAAAATAAAATTTATTATTGATTATACATAAATTAAAATATGCATTGTTATAAATATCGAACGAAGTCTTGTATCCCATAAATATTGCAAGTGTTAAAGAAAAGTGACAATTTATTGCTAGAACGTAAATAATTATCACATTGTGTACTATTATGCAAAACTAGAGTTGATTTATTCTTTAGATTATTTCTGAGCCGGAGGAAAAGAATTTAGTTTAAGAATAAAATACAATCTGAGATGTAAAAGCGTTACTTTAAGATGAGTAGCGATAAATTGTTACCAATCGTTAGAAATTATAGTTCTAAACTTGGGTTGTCCATAATTAATTATGACATCACAAACTTCAGGCATGTATTTTGTTATTTAATTGCATTTATTTTCCCATCGATATCTAACAAATATTATTAACATAACTTGTGTCGTTATTAATTAACCTAAAATTACAATTCAATAATTAGTGTGTGAGGGGCATCGTGGTACTTCCTCTGTTCCATTTAGAATATAATACAAGGGGATCTTCTAAATATAATACCCAAAAGTTCTATTTTGGGTTTTGTAAGAAATGGTAAATTAAATTGGTCTTATATAGTGGGTTAAGTGGGTTTAAAAGAGTTTTCCAAAAGTTTGAATTATGCCAATTACTACTTTCTTGCTAGGGGTAGACATATATTTATTAAAAAGTCTTCGCGTGCTTCCCTTTTGGCCAGTCACTCAGAAATGACGGGCTTCAAAGTTGTACATATGTGAAGAAGCATCTACTCGCAACCCTTGTATCGGTGACTCGACACTCCCGTATGTTGTTAACTATACAAATATTGCATTTCCTTCAAGGACAAGGTTTAAAAACAACTACGCTATTTATCATTTTAAAGAGGCAAAGTTGGTACCATAACATGCTAGATTAAAATCTACTACTTTTTATGTAATTTATTATGTTATAAGTTGAATAAAATACGTGATTTTGAACAAATTAAAAATTTGCTGATTTTCAATAGGTTTCTATACTAGCACACTATTGTTCTCTGTATCAAATGTCATGTTGTATCGTATTTGCGTACTACCGACAACGATGAAAAACGTACTATATTATGAAAATAATTTTTTCGGTTGCCTAGCAGCCATGAAACGCGAAACATTTTATGCGGTTACCAAACCACTAAGTGACACAAATAATACATATAAACTCTATATTACAACACATAGCCTATATAAATATATTTTATATTTTAATATTATAAACCTAGACCAACTCAAATTATATGCCCATAGTGATTATAAGAACTACACGTAAAATAAATTAAAAGTGCACTTTTAAATCACGGAAAATCAATAAAAAACAATACAAAAAGACAAAATAAAGTGCAACATAGAGTGCACTGAGCAAAATCGATAGTGAATAACTTTGTGTGATTGGAGATTGATGTATATTATATTATGTTAATTATTTTTCCGGTCGTCTGGTTCTCCTGAGTTATTTAGAGTTCTGACGTACACTAGCTGGATTTTCATCTTTTTCTTGGATTACACCCCTCTTTCCTATCCAGCCCTTTTCTTCATTTCAACAAGGGTTGTCTTTCTTGACTAACCCTTGATCGTTTCTAAATTTAACTGTATTAGAGTGTTATAGTATTAGGGGTCTTTATGTTTTTACTTCCTTTTTTTATGAGGTAATGATGACCGAGAGGTTTTCTGCTTTTAAACAATAAGAAAGCAAAATTTCCCATTTACTTCTGTTTCTTTGTTTTTCTAATTAATTTTAGTACCACTTTAATGCCAATTAAGTGATGAACTACAAATGTTTCATTTTGGTTTTTGATCTTTAGCATTAACGCAATTTCATAACGTGTACTGAAAATTTTAACGCTTTTCGTTTGTTGGCCATTATAAATACAGTATTTTTTATTTATTTATTATTTTTTTCATAATTATTTTGGATTTTGTGTTACACAGTTTTGTTTTTTCTTAATGTATTAATTAAGCTCAGGAGGGTATAAGTTACAATGTTTGTTTTCGAATGTGTCTGAAACATTATAAATCGTGCAAAAAAATTGCATCAACTTTCTCACCAACCCGTATCCAAATTAAAAAAAAAACGAAACAATTCTTATAATTAATAAAGTTGTCAGCTACCAAGAGTTGTAAAAATGAACCATGGTACCGGCTTTGAAGAAATATTTATATATTTAAATAATCGGCAGAACTCTCTCTTCACTTGGGCCTTAAGTATCTATAAATCAAACGTCAAGCCACGTATTTGTTTTATGCAAATTATTTCTGACACAATACGTTTATAATTTCAGTTTTGTACACTAGTTTGGGTCATTATTCTTCACGTATGATTAAAATTTAAATGAATTGTAGGTGAGATGTCTTCTATAGTACCAACCGAACAAATATGAGTTTTCGTAAAAAAGTTTATGTATGACAAGCTCAATCAATTCTGAAGATTGTAAATATTCACATGTTTTTTAAGTTGTAAAGTTCTTTTTAAAGGTATCTGTATATTGTAATTACTACATTTATTCTATATTACCATAATATTTGCTTCTAAAAAATCCTTATTTTTTTAAACTTTGCACATTCACAACGTTAGATACTCATAACCTAACAGAATTGTCGTTTAGATCTGCAAGAGATTTATCAACTGGATTAGAAATAATTAAATAGAGAGATATGCCTTCGTGTGTATTATACGGGCTTTTCTTTTTTGTACATCGAATAAGAACTAATTAAAATAATACTGAAATTTTATTATTGTTATTGTTATATACAGGGAGGGTGAAAAGTAGGAGATCGGTTTAACATCTCGTAGATAAGGGAAATTTGAAGGTAGATATGATTAAGAAACGTACTCCCTTTATTTAAAAATATTATTTAATTTCGATTTCAACAATTTGAACATGTATTTTGAATTTAAAATTATTTTTTAATTTGAAGCTGGTCTTGCGATACATCATTTAAACGTAAATTTTAAGACAAAATCAATAATTAAAAACGCAACTCTATATCTCAAACAGTTTATTTACATATAAACTTCATTTAATGTAGAATAAAATTAATTTCAAAAAATTTCTTACCTATAAAATTTTAATGTTAAATAAAATTAATAATTATCAAACAATCAAAATCAATACTTTATGTTTCGAATGTTTGATATTTATTAATATTGTTGAACATTAAAATATTACAGGTAAGAAGTTTAATGTACTTTATTTTATTTTTACATTAAATGAATTGTTTAAATGTATTTAAACTCTTTGAGGTGTGGATGTGCGGTTTTCACCATTGATTTTGTCTTAAATTCACAATAAATAGATGTATAGCATGATCACCTTCCCATTACAAAAATAAAATAAAGTTAAATTCAATATGGCGTATCCAATATGGCGGACGAAACTTTAAAAATAACAATATTTTTTTTTTTAAATTGGAGTAGCTTTCTAAATCTCATCTACCTTCAAATTTCCCTTATATAAATGATATTATGCTGTTCTCCAACTTTTCACCCCCCCCCCCTGTATATTATAACCTAACCTATCCTATTTGTAATTATTCTTGCTATCACATATATGATCAACAATTTGATTTACCAAAAACTAGAATAGTTTATGTTAAGCCAGGTTAGGTTATATATTCAAATAGACTTAAGAAATTATTCGGTTTTAAATTTTTTAAAAGTTAATAGATCAGCAAAATAACAACACAATCCGCTGTTAAATAAAAACAATGACTCTCGTAAGAGTGTTACAGGATCAATGACCTCGTAGTGGCGAGGTCTATAGGGGATGAACGATTAAACTTGAAAGGATTGCAGAGGGGCGAACGAAAGTCGCAGTTATGTTATTTTTTATCGTTATGACAATAAACACATAATATAACCTAAAAATATTTATAAAAGAATGTTTCGAAGTTTTGATTTTTTTTAATATGGGAGAGGGGAGGTTTCATATAGTTCACAAGCACCACGATATGTCATGGGTTTGAAATATAACTTATTACTTACCCATTTTACTAAGTATTGGGGAAGTTTGTTAATTGAAATCAATTTTAACCTCAGTTTTTTGACTGACTGGCCACGTTTCATGGCCTCAGGAATCGTGCTATCTGTCCTTCCTCGTTGTCGCTTGCTCTGTATGTAAACATGATAACAACTATAAAATTTGACATAGGAAAATAGAATATGATATTAGAGAATTTAGTGTACTCGTACAGAACTTTGGTAAAATTATGAAAAATCGTGTTTAAAATAAAACTGGTCCAAACTAAGTAGTTTTTAATTCATATCTCGTATAATATTCAACTACTAACACACTAAATTAGGCAACAATTTGGAGATTTCAATTTTGTACCAACCTCAACCCTCTACGATGACAAATAGTGAAATTATTTAAAAAATATAATTTCGAAATCTGACCTCACAAATTGTATTTTTATAGTTAAGAGATGAAGGATTAAGTTATCTACACTAGCGAAGCAAGTAGAGATTTTTTTAAACATACACATCAAGCATATATGTGAAAAAGTTATCTGTTAGAAAATTATTACGAAGCTTACAGACAAATTTACCTTATTAGGTGAGACTCCTTGACCTACCTGAGACCAACTTTTTGGCATAACATTTAGAGGACCTGCTTGTTAGATGGGGCTGGGAAAGTAACACGTTGGCCTTTGTCGATTGTTTTACCAACGTAAAACAACACAAATCTATTACTAGTATTCTCTAAAATACTAGTTATTAAATTTATAAGCATTTTCTACATTGTAAAGCTATTTTATTGGTATTAATTTTTTTTCTTTGCGTCTATGTAAGGTTAACAATGAGTTATTATTTTTTGAAATATTTATTTATAGGTATTTACTTTTTGTAAAATAAATGAATAAAACTAGTCTTGAGTGATAGATATAATATTTTTCTTGACAAAGGCAAAAATTCTTGAATGTTATTTTATCTTTTACAAGATGTTCAATTTATGCGACTGCTGGAGTAAAGGAGGCTTTATCAAATCCGATGCTTTGTAAAATATTTGAGCAAGCTTACTTTTCAATAATAACAACTATTTTGTCGGATTGAAAAGTTGATTTTCAATAATAAATAGTGGAAAAAATATTGCGATAAGTTTCTCACATATGCATACACAAAACCAAGAATATAAAATAGTTATATATTTAAATAAGTATAAAAGAATATCCCTCGCTTGAACCATGCACACGTCCTTGCTGTAAAATAAAAACAATTTTTTGATATAAACACTTGTTAAAATGAACTAAGCATATTATATTTTATTAAAACTAATCAAAAATGTTTTTCTGATATTTATACACAATTTTAGGTCTTGTTTTTGTTGTTGTTTTTTTTTTTTTTTTTTTTTTTTTTGTGAAACGTTTTCTTCTTCTTTTGATGATTCATCGAACTCGTTTCCGATTTCCTTCTCTGGTTTCTCGATTGAGTTAACTAACTTATTGACATTCCATCTCCTTGGCAACGTGTCTCGATACCACATACATCCTGGTGAAATCTTTCAACCTGTTTTTCACTGTAGGCTCCCAAGTTTTTCTGGAAAATTGTCAATATGGTAGTTTAAGAAAAGATATTTTCACTTCATTTTGGATCCTCAAGCTTCATACGCTGCCAGCTTCCTTAGTCAGCTTTCTAAGTATTCCCCAAAAACTTGTGACTACATTCTTGAAACAGTTCACGCTTCTTTTAATTTATTTTCTCCCATTGTTTTGAAAAAGAGAGGATCAGATGAAAGTTTTCTTATGTCGGGGCCAGTGTAACCTCCCTTTTTTTAACTTGGCTTCAGACAATTTTAGGGAAGTTGGAACACTGATATCTGATACAATCCCCATATGTTGGCAGTGATTTTACAAACTGCTTCAATTTAATATGAAGAGGTGTTAATAAAACTTTTTCTGGCGGAACCAAGGTTGTATATAAGACGTCTTTATCGCCAGGGGTTAAACTGTTTTTGTCCATTGCAGCTGTCTGGCTCTAATATATCCCATAAACAACGAAAGCAAGGACATTTTGTATAACCTCCCTGCTGACTGAACAACATAGTTAGCATTTTTAAATCTTCAAAAACCATCCATTGATGCTTTTTAAATTTGATATTTTCCAGTTCCAGATAAAATTAATGAAATTATTGTCATATTTTTAAGGTCAATTAAAAAAAATACTAAATTTTAAGTTAATTAGGATTTTTACGCTAAATACAAACAAAAACTTGAACGTAAAAACAAAATTGACGTAATGGAAGTTTTTTTCGTTTTTACCAAGTTGAAATAAGAAAATCTATAAAAATCCTCTGCAGTTTTTTACATGCAGACTTGTGTAATAACTGTCTATTTTATTTATTGAAAATGTTATTTGGTGTCTTTCTTTATGATTTTTGGTTTTTTTGTTGTTTTTTCTATTAAACGTTACTTAATTTTTGTATTTAAAAGTATTGTATTGTGATTTTTGTTCATTTATTACTCTTTGTATATGGAGCTAAAAGGAAAACCGAGCCTTATGGTTAGAACTTTAGCCTAAAATGTTTCTGCATATAATTTTAAATCACTCTGTATATTATAAAAACCTAATCTACCTTATTTATGGTAATTATTGCTGCTACTTTTGTATTCACTAAAACCTCCGCGAATAGGTTAGGGTATATCAAGTTGTGTTATATATTCAAATAGACTCATAAAATTGACAAATTTAATCCTGAAATCGGGTTGATCGGGGTGTTGACCGGTTAATTAGATTCAGATCATTTTGATGAGATTGCGTCAAACATTTTTAATCATTTGGTTTTTACATAGGATGAGTGAGAAAGTTAATGCAATATTTTGCAAAGTTTATTTCAATTTCAGGTCTTTATTGCCTTTGTGATTTTGACATTATAGAACAACTACATAATTAACAACTGATGACGGCATGTAAAATAAGTTGTTAGAACAGTTCAGATCTGTCCATATTCCATTTTAAGTTTGTCCGTGACCGTTTGAGATGTAAACAAACAAAAACAGAGGTCTGAGGTTAATGTCATCACCAGTCGGACGTGAGTTTGCATTCTAAAGACCTTCACAAAATCTAATGACATTGCTAATTTATGTCTCATTTTTGCATAATTAAGCCTCATTTTAAATAGGTATGGAAGTTTCCTCAGTGAGAATTGCAGATATTTTTTGAAAATATAATGATTTTGTTTTTAGGACCCTCTCTTTCAGTCTTCTCCAAAGAATGTTGAAAAACAACATCAACTGTGAATAGTTTTAAAATTGTCATTTTATTTATTTTTTATTATAATTTTTCCTTACACATTAATTGTATATAGAAAAATTTCCACTTTATTACACAATTTATCCGTTTTGAGATTCCTTAGCTCTAAAACAAAATGGTTTATTGGATGACGTCTGTCTGTCATATGTGTCATAGCCTAATGTTTGGGTTATTGCCATAAATAAACCAGACTTACAATTTTATCAAAATCAAATATTACGATTTTCTCTGAATTAGTTCTCACGATTTACTAAAAATCAGCTAGAACGATTTTCATCAAACTTTACTCAAGTATAACATTTAAAGATCACACAAAACCATTGGTCATCTTCTCTCCAAAAATGTCGGTTTCTGAATTATCGGGAAACCCCCAAAATTTGTCTAACAGATGTTATAAAAGACGTAATTTGTCAAAATCGGCTCCACGTATTTCCTTAAATCTCTGTTCAAATGGGAAGATAAATGCTCCGAAACTGTGTGTACAAAATAAAAATATAAAATGTTTTAGAAATAATAAGCTAAAAGCAATAATGAACATTGACCCCCGACAAAAACACTAAACCCTTACTTATACGGTGGAAGTGATTATGGCACGAGCATAGAATGTTTAGACTCTTACATAAATATTTGATCAAAGACATTAGTCATGATTAAATATCACTTTTTGATTGACAATTAACGAAATAAAATGTTTAGTAATGGTTGTTTTTATTCGGTTTCGGGGATGGAGAACTTGAAAACAACTTTCATTTAATTATTATTTGTCTATATTTTTATAAATAGAATGAGCTCTCAAAAACTCTTCATATCTTTGTGAATACTCTTTATAAATGTTATGTTCAAATAGATCATGAAAGAAACAAAACTATTCTATTCTGAAATCAGGTTTGTCCAGTAAGATATTCAAAACCTATAAACTAGCCCTAAGGATAAATCACATGTGTGAAATTAAGATTTGCTACTCTAGTTTGTGCTATTAATCTTGTTACTTCACCAAAAATTGTTTTAAATGTGTAGAGCGTTGTTACATTGCATCAGTGGCTTCAACACACTCAAAAATAACAATATTACTAAGCAATTATATACTTTATCCCAAAGAATTGAAAAATAAGTATTAACCAAACAACTTTTTAATTTTACAAATTTAGTTTTCCACCAAACACATCACATGTTAATAGGAAATAAATTTTCTCACTTACTTGTCAGTTATCAGTTAAAAAGTGATAATGATACATGGACCCATCTTTAAGAAAAAAAAACCATTAATATTCCATCTTGGACTCATTAATATTCAAGTACAAAAATAAGGCCTAATCGAGTTTTTTTATGTCAGCGGTCAAGTACTTTTTTGTTTATCCAATTATTTACAAACTGTAATATTTTTTATTTTTTATTTTACATGTGATTTTGCACACAAGTATGGGTAATTTATATTTACATTTGACTAATATTTGAAGAATTTGATAAAGGTGAATTTGAAGAAATACGTATAACATTCCCAGATACGATTTTTATAACTTTTTAATCCATAACTCAAGAATTGGATTTTTCGAAGATATGGCGATGAAAAATTCGTTTTGTTTGGATACTTGATCAAAATAGTTAAATCCAAATTTAATAAAATCGATTCTTATGACAGCTACTTCTAATTTTGAGTTATCAAAGAAATGAAGAAAATGGGATGAAATATTGCCAAAAAATGCCCACTATATATTTTTTTAATGTTTTATATTAGTGTTTATGTTAGTATATTTTTTTGTAAATAAAACAATGGCGGACAAAAAATGACATGGGAGTTCTGGGTGGTTTTGTATTGTGATTACATACTATTTTTTTTTTAATATTGCGTAAAATTTAGTAAACAATCAAAATAAAATTTTATTTAAATTTCATACAAATAATATGTTTATTAAGTCGAAAGCGTTTCAACTACATATCACCATCTTCGTGATTTCAGTAATCTAAATATAATTTACCACGCCTTGCATATATTTGAAATTCGGGAAGAGGGGTGTGGTCTAAACCTATGTTACAAATTTCTAAATATTAAGGCGTTACTTACAAATACTCTACTTCATAAGGTAATTATGTATATAATACAATATTAATAAAAGTTATAATAAATTGTATACGTTGTATCTTATATATTTTAGTGCCTAATAATTATTTACGATATTTGTTTTAATAATACCATGACTAATATATCAGAGATATTATTTCACGTTACTTACGTTTGGTTGTTGCAGTTTATGCATCCCTGAAGATGTCGACATTATCGTTGAAACGAATTTGATTTATTGAAATATAAAGCTTAATTTTATTTATGAACTGGCTGTTACCAGCTGCTTCACGGATATTCCAGATTCAACTTCGATTGTAGTATTAGCTACGTAATACATATTACGGGAGTTGAGATTAAGTCAAGACGATAATACTTTTTGAGAATCTTTTTTTGTTATACAAATTGTATCTATTTTCAAATACATAATGTACATCAACACTTTGGCAGAAATAAATTTAATAAAACTTATAAAAATGTTACACATTCGGCTAGTATAGGCCTAACTTAGCTTTGTGTTGAATTATGAAAGCTGACGGACCTAATCAGTGTTGTAAGTAAAATGATATAGGATAGTTCAACTATTAAAGCTGATGTAGCAAATCAGCTGTTACGAGTGAATATTATTAACAAAAAAGCCTACAGATTTTATAATAGAATTAAACATATTTTAAGTCTGAAATAGCGAAAAATATTAGATGAACTCGTGATACTCGAGCACTAAATTTTAAAGAAAAATATTAAGTTTAAAAAAATACAGAATCTAAGAGTCGGTGCCTGCTGATATACATGTACGAATGTTGACTGCTAAAAATTTATGATTTTCTAATAACTCAGTTAAAAAAAAAAAAAAAAATGAAACAAAGTTTAAATTCGTCTTCAAAAATACCACTATAAGCTCACGAAGTTTCATTGAGATTATTTCAGTAGATGCTGTGATTACCGCTAACAAAGATTGATCTTTACAGTTGCATTTCCCTGTAGCAAAAATACATAGGAAAATATTTTGTATTGCCATAACTCAACTTCTAATATAGATAACGAATTAAAGTCAACATTAAAACCTCGAGTGGAAACTGTGACGTTACCAATCTTCAGTAAAATCGGTTTAATAAAATTAAAGAACAGAGAAGTCAAACATACCCATTTACAGATTTATTATTATAGATTGTAAAAACTATATATTTTTTTATTCAGTATAAAATTAAGATTCTCATTTTGCATGTAATGGAATAAAATTCGGTTAAATAAAAAAAAAAAAAAGAAAAAAAAAGAAAAAAAAAGAAATAGTTTCCCTTCTTTTGATATCAACTTGTTATCTTTTAGGTTACAGTTAGTTAGTTTTAGAGTTATAAATTGTTATATTAGATTACTATTTACTAAAATAATTGCTGACATGTTTCTAATCTTCTATAACTTCACTCCATATTGTTCTACGACCTTAAAAAATTTAATCTTTGTGAATCCTTTTCCTAACCATGACTTAGTAAGCCTTTTTGATATGTACTAACTCCTTACAATTGCAAAAAGATGATAAAATCACTAGGAGAACTGTCAAGCACATTTTATGAAGTAACTAGTGACGTAAGAAGATTGTCGCCATTGTGACAAGTGACGTCACTAGTGAAGCAACGAAAGAGCTCAACCCTACATCCAATAATAATAAAGACGATTTGTTCTAAATTCAATTTATTTTATGTGCTCCAAGCGACAATGCTCTTATAAGTCAAATGTTTTTTGTCTGTATATCTTCATGTTTTTGCCAGGTTTTATGCATTAATAAATGGTGTGAAAAAATGCATTAACTATGTCACTCACCCATCAAGAAATATAAACTAACTGACTATTTAATTATCTAATGAAAAATGTCGGTTTTGTAGTTGTCAGAAAAAAAAATTAATTGAATTGTTTAGGCCGTTTATGAAAACATATTTATGAATTTTTGTTGCGAACCTAAACTTCGCTTGTCAAAATTATTTTTTCAGCGTAAAAGCTATTTAATTAAAATCAAGCTTCTAATGATGGCGGTTATGTTACATTAGTTTTGCCCGTTACTTTTGAAACGTATTTTATGTTTTATTTGCAGTTTTTCACGCGGGTTTTGATCAATATACATCGATTTCAAAATAAAGTTAAACGATAAGGGTGTAGAATAGCCGACTTTAATACCGTCTTTTACTCGATCTATTTGTCTGATTTAAGGTTTTTCCTTGTGTTTCAAGAACCGTTATTTGGAATTAAGACGTCCAATATATTTTGTTTGTGTTCTTATAGATTACACTTTAATAAAATTAGATTAAACCATCAGAGCCGATTTAAAATTGTAAATTTGTGGTTTTAAGACCGAAACCACATGAGTTATGAAAATAATCTAAACTAGGCTGAAATACGTTCACATACTAAATTTGATTAAACATTACATACTAAATTTGATACCACAGTAGACAGACAACATTCCATAATTTATTTTTAACCGCAACATATATCATTAACAAACTTGAAATCAATATTTTAACCCATCACCACTTCTTCTGTAATGTAACATGTGAAATAAAAGCAATAATTTGAAAATCTGCACAATTTATGTTCTACGCTGACACGTGTTTTAAATGTTTTCAGATTGTAAAACTTTTAACCGTTGTGTACATATAGATAAAACTGTTACATGTTTGAAAACAGATGTTTTGCATCACGTAAACACTCAACTCGTTCATGGCATAAATAAAATTATTTGTGTACGTACGTACATCAGTAAAGGAAATAATCATATTGATAATCACATTTTTTCTATCTTTATTAAATATTATAGTTTTTTTATAATATCATAATAGCTATTTGTACAACTATTACATCTCTGTAATATTTTGCATTTTTTCAAATTTTATGTGTTTGTATATTTTAAATATATTATGTCTGGCATTCAAGAAGTATATCTACTAAATTCGAAGCAGATGTAGTATAACTTGAGATATTAATTAATTATTTAAAATTATTTACTTTATCACGTGTCCGCAGTATAAAGAAAGTTGAGTTGATTGAGGAGTCTGTTTTAAGATTTCATGAATCAAAAAAGATATTGGATATTGAACTGATGTCTCTCAAACGCGTGAACTGATTTTAATAACATTTATTATGTGGGCGTCTTTTGACTACATTTTGGGAATTTTTATATTTATTTTAAACTATACTTTTGGGATAACTGCCGCACATACTCGTCACAACCAGTTACACTTGTAACCTCGAAATTGTGCACTTTCATGACGTCTATTAGGCCGTAACAGACTTCGTACATTGTAGAGTCTACATTCGCTTCGCTCGCGTTAATGTCTCGGTACTGACTGGTCTTAAAGAAGACTCAAGACGCTACACAAGCTGGTCTTGTCGTTGACTCGGCTCTGCAGAACACATATCCATACGAATATAATATTTTCTTAGATGGCAAGGTTCGAAATTAAATATTTGGCAATAATATTATATGTCATTGTAGACAGGTAGAGTTAGTACCTGTCACAATTGCAAATTTATGAAATTTAGTGATTAACACACGAGATATGTAAAAAACATTAATGGTGACTTTTTTAATTCGGTTTTATTGATTTTCAATGTGGTTATATATGAGTACACTATAATCCTCTACACCAAATTTCAATTTCCTTTTTTAAAAATTATGGTCGATATTGTATCCGATGTCAAGGTCATCGGACGGATTTCTCTTATGGTTTGCTGAGATCATGAAACGTAAAAATCATTGAAAAAACGAAGGTCGATTATATTCCAATTACCAAAATTACCCTATAATTCATATACTGGGTATAAATTGTCAGCATTCCTCAAGTAATGATTTGGAACTCATCTTCAAAAAAAATATTATTTTATAAACAATTTACGTAACCGTGCTATTTACAATTTTTTTTAGTAAAATGATATATTTCACGTTGTACCAAATCCTTTAATTGTATGTTTACTATTTATTTATCATTTTCTGATATTTCCATCATAAAAATTTAAAAAAACTAATTTTTAATGTAACAGCAGATATTTCTTGTTTAAACTCCATATTCAAGGATAAAATAAAGCAATAAAGCTAAAGTTTCAAAATATTTTAATAATATAAATGAGCTACAATTGTTTCGCCTTGCGGCATAATCGGAAACTTTAGCTTTATTGCTTTATTTTATCCTTGGATAAAACAATTATGTTTTAAGAAGCGATTACAGGTTATGGAGTTAACAAGTAAAGAAATTACTTATAAATAAATATTGAGCCTGACTTGTGAGATAATATTAGATAGAACAAAAACTCGAACATAAAAATTACGTTTATTTAGTCAAACGCGTTACAAAGTCACCATCCTCAGTGATACATGAGCTACAATAACTAAACTTAACACACCTAGGAGGAGAAGTTAATTCTTGGAGGAGTGGCAATAACCATTTTAAAATTATATAAGTTGGTGAGTTAATTCCAGACACTATAGGCCGTATTTTCTTTCCTTCGTTGTGGATTTTAGCAAACAATGATAAGTTATAGTTTTGTTATTGTAGCTCATGTATCACTGAGGATGGCCACTTTGTAACGCGTTTGATTGAATAAACGTATTTTTTGTGAGATCGAGTTGTTGTTCTATCTAAGAAATTACTCCTTTAAATGGCTTGTCAAGAACAATTATCACGTCCATCTTGATAACAAATGTATACTACAAACTAGATAATTAAACATCCATGACCTATCCCACACAGCTGCAAGTCTTGAATTTGAGTGACGGGTCTTAGTGACGTGAGATAAGCACGTTATAGGGAACCGCTAATCTGAGATATGATGTACGAAGATGGATGAAGACGTTCTATGCGATATATTTGTAGGATAGGTGGTAGAGTTGAACGGTTAAACACTTATTACTAGTAGTTCATTCAGAAAATAAATCTTGATAATCTAATGCTTTGCGTCTAAATTCAAAACAATGTTTTTAAACCTAAAGTTAACAGTTAATATTTCTACAACTACTTTATAATTGAATAAACTACCGCCCACAGCAATAAATAATTAAAAATTGCTGTTTTTATAGGAAGCAATGTGATTGTGATTTCACAGTTGCAGAAAATTATGTTGCATCCATTGATGCACACAGAATGCCGATTGCCTAATTTGAAAAATGTTTTTTACCCTATTCAATGATTGGTTACGATCTGGCTACATTACCTATGAAAGCTATTAATTTTCCAACGAAATTTGCATTGTAATAAACGTTAATATATGAATATTAAAAGAGTTAATATTGAACCCAATAGACTACGTATATCTGAGGTACTCCTTAATTACAATACCCTGTTTTGTCAGTCATTCTACTGATTTTAGAACATGGTTTCCTTTTATTGAAATATCTGGACAAATTTTACGAAATAATCCATTAAAATATAAATCACTGTTCGTCCAAACGATTTTCATGATAAACGAAATTGCCTTAATTATGTCAACATATAAGACTGGTTTATTATTTATCTTTTTGAAAATAGGATTCAAAATTATATTGTAAGTCAAATCCGGTTAATAAAGGTTCCCAAATTGTTAATGATTTATGTTACAAAACATGAATTGTGATTAAAAAAATAAATAAATATAAGGCCCTCTTTTATAAATTTTCATTAAAATATTTAATATTAATACGATTGAAGCTATTATAGAAGAAAGACAGCTGATACCTCCTCACCAATTTGGTTTCAGGAATAGCCATTCAACTATTGACCAGTTACATAGAGTGACAGGCATCATTGAAGGTGCTTTAGAGTGTCAAAAGATTTGTGCCTGTGTCTTCTTAGATGTCTCACAGGCCTTTGATAAGGTATGGCATGAGGTACTGCTTTACAAACTGAGCAATTATCTGCCATATCAGCTCTGGCAAATATTAAAATCTTACCTTACAGACAGGATATTTCGCGTTAAGCAAGGGAAAGAGTACTCAGAGTTTAAAGAGATCAATGCAGGAGTCCCTCAAGGAAGTGTCCTTGGACCAGTTTTGTACCTATTATACACCAGAGACGTGCCCATAGATGGTGAAGCAACAGTAGCAACTTTTGCAGATGATACTGCTGTCATGGCTGTTGGAGACTCAATAGAAAATGCATCTGCCAAGCTCCAGAAATCATTAAACAACATTAATGTATGGACAAAAAAGAGGCGTATTAGGCTGAATGAGTCTAAATCTAGCCATGTTAATTTTACAAACAAGAAAACGACAAGTACACCTATATTTGTTAACTCCAAAGTAATCCCATTCAAATTAGAGGCGAAATACCTAGGAATGACGCTTGACACGAGGCTCAGATGGATATCCCATGTCAAAATGAAGAAGAATGAACTTAATTTGAAATATAGGAAAATGCATTGGCTTTTAGGGCGGCACTCTAAATTAGATATAACAAATAAAATGTTATTATACAACCAAATCCTAAAACCAATTTGGATGTACGGATTGCAACTTTGGGGGTGCGCCAAGAAATCAAATGTAAAACAAATTCAAACCTTCCAAAATAAGGTACTGCGAGGTATTGTTGGTGCACCGTGGTATGTCCGCAATGATTCCATTCATAGGGATCTTAAGATTGAAACTGTAGATGAAACCATAAAGTCTGTAGCGAGGAAGCACGAACTTAGGCTACAAAAACATGTAAATACTGCTGTGCAGGAGATGCTCAGAAGAAGAAATGGGGAGCGGAGGCTCAAAAGGACCAAGCCTTTAGACCTAGTGCAGTGATGCCCCAGCTCTTATAACCGCAAGATTTTGTGCGAGTATTTAGTCGGAGTCATTCATAGGAAGGACTTGGAAAAAAAATTGTTATTATGAAATGGAAGCTACTAGATAAGTTCCCTGTACTTAGTTGTAGTTATAAATAAATAAATAATAAAAAAAATAAATAAAATAAAATATTTGAAAAAACAACGTTTTGGACGATAGTAAAAAGAATTTTGTTTTTTTCCACGTTTATGTATTGGGACATCTACGTTTAAATAATACATGAACATCTCCTTACACTAACAAAAGTTGCAGAAACCTTCTCTTTCAACCATCCCCAAAACAAAATAAAAACGAACGGAAACTTGCTGTGAAACAAAAAGTGGAAATATATCAAGTATTTAAATAAAGAGTAATAAAATTGTGATTCACTTCTGCCATAAACACTACCTCAGTGTAAGTCGTATATCATTGAAATTAACGTTTAATGAGAGCTAATAAGTGTTTTGGTATTAATGTTTTAAAAATTACTCCGGTGCTGTAATATATTTTTATTTAATATTTTCTACTCTGGTTTGGGTTATTAATTGACACATTTTAAGAAAATTGTAATATTGTATTTTTTCCCTTATAGTTACACCTAAAATTTAGTTATCAAATAAATCTAAAAAAGCCGGAAGATATGACGAAACATGTCTACGTACCAAATTTGATTAAAATCGGTTCATGCGCCTTTGGGTACAGAATTCTGCACAAACGACAGACAGAGAACATTGGAACAACGCTTTTTCGTCGTACTGCTTCAAAAACAGTTGTTTTCAATACATGCATTGAGTTGGTACGGTTGTTCTTTTTATTCCTAGGATCTAAAAACATCAGCTGAAGTCGATGTCATCAGCTGTTGCTTCGTTTAAACAAACTAATTAACGATTGTAAAGCATCTACATTAAAATCGGTACTCTCGATTGTAAATATCCGTTTAAACAGCTGTTACCATCGATTTGAATATAAATAGGTTATAAAATTTTATTTTTTGTGAAATTGTTCTCTTATATTATTTGCAGTACAACGAAAAATATAGTTCATTACTGAGACCAAAAGAAGCTTTTCGATCCTCGCTCATTTTCCGGCCTCGGCCGTTAAACGTGAACTTGTATCGAAAAGCTTCGTATTTAGTCCTAGTGATGAAATATATACTATTTATAGTCAGGAGACCTCAAAACCTTTATATTTACAAAATTCTCGAAGTCAATGTTTTTACAAACTATATAGTTTTCCATATACTATGTGTGGAAAATTACAAATTAAAGAGATACTCTTCTTATTACATGTAAGTAGAATAGACATTTTTGGAAATATGGTAACAAATATTAATACTAATTAAATAATGAGTGTTTGATGAAGTTAGTGTATAGTTTTTTGCATCCTTACACCTAATCTGTAGAACAGTTAACCACACGAGTTAAAATCCCGTATTGATGTCAGACACATAATACAATTGTTATTTATTACTGCAGATCGACCTTCATGCTACCTTGATGACTTAGTCAATGTCACTATAAGAAATCTTGAAAAATCTATAACTGAAATTACTTAATCTACAACAATCCACTGCAATAAATGTCGCTTGTCGACGTAATTTGTAAACTCATGTGAAAAAGAAAACACAGGAACTTTATAATGGAAGTTTTAATTTTAATTACTTTTGGATTAAATTATCGTTAATTTAATTTAAGTTAAATTTACACGAAGCATTCATTTAATTAAAGTCGTTCAAGAGACTATTTTTTTTCCTTTTTGCTGAGGAGAAAACACAGATGTGTTGAAGAAAAGTTAAATATAGTTCTTTCCTTTATATACAATGAGAACAATCTCAGCTTTTCAATATTTAATTTTTGATTAATTGAATTTAAAAAAGTTGTAAAAACATGTCACAAACTATCTGACCTAACTAAATATAAACGAAATAAAAATATTCCTCCCCAAAAATATCAGGTCAGTGAAAATGTGAAAATAAATCATCTTACCATCTTTTGTCTTTGGATAAATGTGTATTCCTTTTTATAAAGATCTAAATGTGCGTCTATTGTACAATGAACATGGGCTTAGCAAACATTATATTTGGTTAAAGTCGAACTTTTAGTAAAGGCTGTAAAGGTTCAGTTATTTTTTTTCTAAACTCATTTAGACTACAAACCGATATATTTAGTAACAGGAATGAATTCTCGGAGAGTCACATCATGCGAGAGTCGTCACGTCACGCGATCTGCGTCACGATTTAAGTATGAATGGATACGCCTTATTTGAAGGTGTACATTGTGCCTCTTATCCTTGGGTTAGGTTCCTTATTTTTTTTCTCGTTCATGTGAGAGGATGCATGTGAGTGTTTATGAATAAAACGCTTCACCCCAAATCCTTTTTTCATCCAATTAATTATGAAGCTTACAATTTGTACTTCGATTTTGCACACTGTTTGTGTCATCAAATTTTATATTTTACCAAAATTTGAAAGATATTAGTAAAGTTTATTTTGAGAAAATAGTAATTTTGTGTGTTTTTATACATGTTCAACTATATTTCAAAATCGTAGTTATTCAAAAACTAAAGCCGGGTCCACACTGAACAAATGTTTGACAAACATGTTCGACAAACAAGTTTGTTTTCATGCTTTTATAACAAACTTTTAAAAAGTTTCTCAAAAACATTGTTTGACAAACAAAAATTCGATGTTTTGACAAACATTTTTGTGTTTGCTAAAAATTACATTTTGTTTGTGCAACAGTCCAGTTTGAGCCGAGCTAGCAGTAACTTTTAACCAGTGATGAATGAACTTGTGATGTACCGTCGTCGTCGGCTTGCTTGTTTGGCAGCGGCGTTTGTGGTTATCAACGAACCTCGACCTCGAAGATGGTGGCAGAGACAATTATTACGAAGAAGGTATGAATATAGTGGAGAGGATTTACGAACAGAGTTGACAGCTGGCTGTTTGTTTACAATTTTTACACTAGTATCTAACGCAGACTTTGAAATACTAACTAACAAGATTGGACCTATAGTTTCTATAGAAAACACAAACTTTCGCTTAGCAATAAGTGTAAACGATCGTTGGCGAAGTTGGCAATTTGATCAATGTATTGGAACTCTTGATGGTAAACATGTTGTAATACAATCGCCAGAGAACAGTGGGTCCACGTTTTTTAACTACAAGGGTCAACATAGCATTTGATTAATGGCTCTAGTGGACTCGAACTATCTGTTTATATACGTTAACGTTGGATGTCAAGGACGTATATCTGACGGTGGTGTATTCAATAACTGTGACTTGTGGAAACTCGTGCAAAATGGTGCAGGTCTGCCTGTGGATCTACCTTTGCCTGGCAGAATATTTGCTGTCCCACATGTAATAGTGGCTGATGATGCTTTTGCCTTGCACAAGCATATAATGAAACCATTTCCGGGCCACCAAGAGAAGATAACTAAGGAAAGCTTCTTGAATTTGCAGAAGAAGCCTTTGGCGAGGGGGATTCCACTTGAAAAAGGTTAAGCCCTCATCGTCACTCAATGGTTCTGGAATTTATGAAATAAGTTCCTGATTCATACTAGACACAGTTGTTCTTGGAGAATGTTTGTCGCCTAAAAATTGAAAATAAGGAAGACCTCACCAAGCGTTTTTTTTCCAGACGTTCCCATTCCTGACTTAGGCATTACTGCCTTTTTCTCTCTCCTATACTGTAGGCTCTCAATTTTCTTTTTAACTTCGTCAACATTGTTGACTCCTAATTCAGTAGCAATACTCATATAAGCGTCCTTTCTTTTAAACTTATTTTTATAGTCATTATCTGTAATATCCTACAACAAGTTTTTAGTTTCGTACAATTGTATCAACGTAACCACGTTTTCGTGATCCCACAAGTCCTTATTAATTTTATCAACAAATAATAAATTTAAATATAAAACTCACCACTATACACAAAATATACTCGCAACACAAGTGTCTCTGACTAGTAACTGGCACAGAGTGACGGCAAACATCACGGAGTTTTCGGTCAAAGAGCAAACATTGTCTCCAAACAAATATGGCGACACCAGTCGGCAACTGACCCCCACCACTGCTCGAGTTTTTGTTTGTTGGCGCGTCCACACTGGAATAAGACAAACATTGTTTGTCAAACACAAGAAAGTTTGCCCAAATTTCGACAAATTGTTTTAGAAAACTTATTTGTCGAACATTTGTTCAGTGTGGACCCGGCTTAAAACAAGACAATAGATATGGCTAGAGTATGGACACATGGAAAATTTAATTAAAATCGGTCCCCAAATTTGGGGTGTAAAACACTGCACACACGACAGAAACGCCAATTTAATTCCAAAAACGAATATAATAACGCCTCTTTGTTGAATTTACAGTGTTCTACAGCTTAAAAGTGTGGACAGATATTAATAGAATTTTGTATGGGTGTTTATTCTGGTCATATTTAGGAAAGATTTTTTAAATTCTTTGTATAATAAAAATTTGGTTTTGCTATTCAAAGAAATTAACATTCAATGAGCAAGCTTCCAATAAATTATTTTACTTTTATTTTTTATCAATGTTAGTGGTGTTTTTCAAGTGTACAGTAGCTGTGGTATTATTTACTACCTTTCTGGTTTATGAATAACGTTATGTTACGCTTCACGTTTGACGGTAACAAATTTGAGTTTACAAAAATGTAATTAAAACTTCAAAACGATATCTATATAATCATTACACTAATAGCAATCATGTATTGCTGTGAAGCATGTTGAGTAGACAGAGTTCTCAGATGCATTACATAACCTCTAAATAACCTTGGCCGAGACTTATTGAATCAGAAGAGTACTTTCACTTAGCAGTAAAGTGTGGGTGGGACATTTCCGTCGCTCATAAGATGAATTCGTTTTAATAAAACTGCTTCAACGATATTTTAATTGAATAGAAGATTGAAAACTTTCTTTAAATGTTTTCTTTTATGATTTGCTTTTGTCAGTAGAAGAGCATGTCATGTCGGAGAGGTTAGATCATGTAAGGTTTAATTTCATGATCCGGATATATAGTGTTTTACTTTCACACTTTATGTTTTGAATAAAGTAAAAACTTTGCATTAGTTTTTCGTTACAAAATGTCTATATGCTGTTTATTCGTGAAATATCAAACAAATTGATGAACGCCACTGTTGTACCTCCATCACACGATGAATTACAAGTTGATTAACTTAATTTAATGTATAAATTTTAGATTTTTAGTCTTGTACGTAATGTTAATTGTTTTCGTAATTCAATTGGTCTTACCTTATGTTCGTGGTATAGGGTATTTTTGTTTAAAACAGTGTAGACATGGCGACAAACACATTTTTGGTGCGTTCTTGACGGTTATATTTTGTTCGAAATTCCAAAAAGTCAAACAGAAAACGGTTTTGTCATATGTGTTTAATAACAGCATGGACGATATTTTTGAAATAGTGTATTGTATTAATTAAAATCAACCAACTTTACAGTAATACAATCTGAAACCAGATGAAAAGAGTTTGGTCTTAGATATACGAAACAATTTTTAAAAAGAGTTATTTTAACTTTTGATATAATAAATAGACTATATAGCAGCTCTAACAAACTATATTAACAAAAAAAAAAAAAAAAAAAAAAAAAAAGCAACTCCTAATGCTTGCATTCGCACAATATGTACGCTTGAGTCCGTTAATATGTACGCTTTGATTAATACTTAACCACTCCCGTCATGCTATTAAAATTACAAATATTATTTTTCTATATCGTTTATTCTCATTATTGGCAAAATGTCAATTATGAACTACTAACACTTCTTGATTTAAAATGAGTTTGCAAAAACTGTTATAACTCCCATCGTAACTATCCGATCATTTGTTATTTTACTATATTATGGTTCCTAAGGAATTATTCTATCGTCCCTGAATAACAAAGTTATTTAGGATTTTTCTTTATGTTTCAACGAGTTTAATTTTGTGAACCGTTTAATTAAAAACCTTTTTTTTTACTGTGTTTAAAAACACATACAAGTTTACTGTGAATATTTGAGATGAGATAATTTTTTTTTTTTTTGATTTTACATAAGGAAAGTACAATAATCAAGGATACCATTTCAGTTCATTGCTAATTTACTGATGGTTTTATAACGATTTGAGAATCATTTTAAGTAGTAACTTTTTATGAAGAATTAGACAGCTCCGCCTGGGACATTCTTTCGAAAATCATACTATAAAACACACGCATTAAAACACCTCATCGAAACACCGCAGACGTCCCCACTACTCAACACTTAATGTTTTAAACTGAGTACAGTTCTTTATGATTTTGATTTTTTCCAACAACGAGTTTCAAAACCTACATGACGTCGCTGTATATGATTGATTAAACATAACAGTAGAATACTTTGTTATAAATAATAAAGATGGTCTTCTTGGAATATTTTTAGAAAAATATAACTGCCAGAAAATGAGGCAGAACAGTGTGCAACAAAATATGATAATTTCAAAAATTGTTGTGTTTAAAAACAGAATTTTGTATATTGTAATCTGAAACATAATCACAATTTAAAAATAATCTTGAACACGCTATTGTTTGTTAGCTAATTCTAGTATTCTATCATTAATAATTAAAGTATCACAATAATTGTAATATGGGAAAAAAATTGCCTTGATCAGCTGATCTTTAAGTTAAATGGCAATAGTTCTTTTAATTATTTCAAAGTTTGCTAAACAGTAAAAATTTTATTGCACTTGTCATTTACGTGATCTTTGCATCTTAAAGTGCTGTTATGTGTCAAGGCGATAGTTTTTACCTTACGATAGTTCTGTTTACACAAAGTTTGATTGCATAATTTAAATCAGTTTTATTCATAAATATAGTATAACAGATGACAAACAGGTTTAGTTCGATTTATTTTAGTCCATTTTTATTGGTTTTAGCCTCGATAGTACCAATATCAGAATTTAATTTAGTAATAGTGTTAGCCAAATTTTAGATTTTTTAATTATAAATTTACAAGTCATCAGCATGATATTTCGAATAACCCAACATTGTTCATACTACATTAAAGTAATGGCAACATTTTCAGAGAAACGCGAATAAAATGTTTTTTAGGTTGTTGATAGTAATATAACAAAATTTGATCGTAACGAAAAGAAATTTTTAATTTTATAACAGCTTTATGGAATTTTTATTGATTACTTCTGAGCTCGAATTTTCAGGAGAGGTCACACTAACACGTTTGTTTTGGATTCTTGAAAGGTGTATTTTAGTAAACCGTGAGAAAAAAAATTCAAGCTACAGTAAGTTAAGAAATTAGAATTTTTTTTCGGTTGCATGTCAGTTTTCCACATTCTTTCCAGTTAAAGAAAACGACTGATAAAACGTCTCGAAGCTTCAAAAAAATACCCACAAATCCCGTATTCGTTTGTACAATATGAAAATTTATAGACAGACAGATACGAGGTATAGATGTAATCCCCAAAATAAATTTTAGGAGATTTAAACGTATATTAATTTCGAAATCATTTTTAATTCGTTAATTTTTTTTTCCACATTACTTATATTTGAGAAAATAGAACGGTTAAATCATGAATGTTGCAAAACAAATTGCTTATTTAACCCAATAAAAAATACTTTTGTTTCTACACGTCATCGACTTGTGAAGCACATTTTCTTATGTCAGAGCGACTCAACATTATGACATCAAGTGACGAAATTCGGTTACGCTTATCAAAAAGGGTCTTTTGTAGGCCTAACTTTAAGTTTACCAACGTGAAATGATTGTTAGTTTTAATGAAAAATAGTTTTTAGTGACGTAAGGTTGGCAATAATTATCAACAGATCTACAATTACAAGATGCAAAGTAGGATACTGGCCGCCGGTGATATCACGTAGTGTGATTGAAATTATACACTTGTAGTCTGCAGTACAGTCGCCAGAGGAATAATATTGACTGTAGTTCACATTATTAGACAGTTCCGAAGATTGAAAAATATGTATATATTCCAATAGGGAAAATTGCTTCATTTGTGTCAAGTTTGGAAGCCAGTCAACAGTTCTATTTTATTGAACAATTGTTCTTGAATCATAACATTTTTTTTTGCTTGCGATTCTGTCTTGCATTAGTGTCTTTAAACTTAGCATTTCACTAAAAGCCTGACGAAACAAATCATTAACGTATTTTATAACATACTTATGGCTGATATTTTGTTTTGTTTTGTAAATAACACATGCATCGGTATTTTTTGAGAACTGGCAATCATTTCATTGTCTTATATCACTTATAGATTTATTTATAATAATAAACTAAATTTAATTAAAATCGGTTCATTCAGTTGTGTTGTAGAGCACATGTGACAGACATTTCAAAAACCTCTCTTATAATCACAGCTAACGTCAAAACGAACACAATTTTAAGCTGTCATAAAACTGGAAAGTAATAAAAATATTGAAATAGGGTAGTTAAATTAAAACAACTTAACGTTCAATAGTCAATAGTGTTTTAAAATTACTGAGAGAAATAACATTGACTATTGAACGGCAAATCATTTTAATTTAATTATCATCAATTTCGAATTCGCGATAACAGAAATATACAAAAATAGAATAATTTGTTTTGTGTCGAAACACTTATTTTCCGTGCAATTTAAATTTATTTAAACGACTTTCCAAACCATTTTATTTTTCTAGAAAAGAAGTTTAAATTCAATTTAAATTATGGCGTATTTTAAATTATACTTCACCTGTAAATTAAATTAAAATTGATCACTAAGTGTTGCCCTCGCCCGATAACAACGGGACTAAAACAACAGCGCTCCGCGCTTTTTCTCGGAACTCTTGTTTTTATAAAAAGTAAATGTTTACTTTGTATTATCATGATTGGAGGTATGTTGATGTTTCTATTTTAATTATTTTGGTCCTACATTTACTCCCCTCTTTCTCCAAACCATGATTTACCATCAAAAATCTTAAATATTTAAGGCACGATAACTTACAAATAGCTGTAAGATCATTCGGTTGAAAGGGGTTGAAAGTATTTTCTTAGTTTGATATATTATTAGATTGTAATAAAGTCAAAATTACAACACTAATAATGGGAGAATAACCAGAGAAAATGAATTAATAATCAACATCGAAAACAACAAATTAATGGTTTAATCGGACATTTGCCATAATTTGTAAATATAAAAACTAATACACAACGTTTCGAGAATATAAATCAACTCTCGTTATCAAGTATAAAAACTAGAAAATACAAGGGAAAAACACCAACATAAGCAAGTAGTATACTTATCAGTCTTAGTTCTTTTCTTTAAATTTTAGTTTACAAAACGGCACTAGGCTATGTTTGTGTTTATATTTATTATGCTCTAGGTTGTACATTTGATAATGATAGTGGAATTATACTTTTGAAACGTAGAGTATTAATTTTAATATACACAAATAATTACAATGTCTGATTAAACCATATTAATAATATGAACAATCCATCATTATCGAATAACTTTTAAACCAGATTTAATGAAGAGTTTATATTTTTTCATATATAGGTAGTATAAAGAAGTTTTACAAAGGTCGAAAAATCGAAGTAAATTTTATTTGAGGACATGTTCATTTTGAGTTTCTTTGAGAAAGTAGATTTGGAATGTCAGTCAGTTGTTTTTCTTATCCGCCGAACGCTACAACCCAAAAGTGTGTTCCAATTTTATTCAAATTTGGTATGTAGGCATATTATTTGACCATATGTATTTTTAGAAAATTCAAAATTTTAGTTAGATGTAAAAAGAGATTGTCCATAATAGATTCTAACGATTTTGATGAAACTTTGCACATTTTTAGCCATTAAAGACCCTGAAAAACGTATCGTCATCTCTCCGAAACACCCAGTTGTAAAAATAGGAAAAACCACTTCATATTTAGTTCTAATTTTAATAAAATGTGTTTATGAATGATGCGAACTTTCCGTAATGCCGCGTTCATACATTATATTAAAATTTCTTAGTGTGCTCTTTCTAAAATCCTTGAAAGTAGACTATAGTTGAGCCAATTTGCAAAAAAAAAAAAAAAAATCACAACAATATCTACTGGAATTTTCCCTTAACAATGTCATAAACATACAAATGAGAAGCCGAATTGTCGAATTAAAACAGGAACTACTTCAGGGACTCCTTTCCTCTTAGGTCTCTCTACACCAACTGTTGTTCTCTTCCAACCCTCTCCTCATTAGGATATTCTAGAGTTAAGGTTCACTATTTTAAATTCTTTACGTATTTTTTTACATAAGGCGATGATGACCGAACTGTTTTTCGGCTTTAAACAACAAGGACAAAAGTAATAAAAGAGGAAGTCCCTTAACTGGGTCTTGTAAACATTAGATGTAATGGTCCACACACATTTAATTAGGTAATATTTATGCATGTTTGATTATAACAGTGGACTCACTACGATGTATGATTAAATAAACGTTCTTTCAGTAGAAAGTAGAGGTAATATAGTTTAACGGATGTTTGAATTCATTTTGAATTAGTTATTCTTTCGGTTCTCTAATCGAACTGGTATTGTGTTCCCTCTGTTAGGTCTTATACACCCCCTTTTGTCCACCACCACATTCAGCTACTATAAACTGTATTAAGCTCCTAAGTATTCCCTTTACACACTTTAACAAATCAGAAATGTTTCTCAAAGTGAGTGAGGGTATGACTAACCCGAGAAACATGATCTATGCAGTGTTAGAAAAAAAAATTCTAGGATAGTCTGGGGATACCGGGAAAACGTCAACGCTCTATCTTTGGACAACCGCATAAATTTACACTGGGTAAGTAGACACAAGGGTGTAGATGGAAACGAAGATGTTGATTGATTGGCTAAACAGGGGTCCGCATCGGAGTTTGTAGAACCTGAGCCGGCAGTAGGAATAACATTTTGAATTTTAGAAAATTGTCTCTAATCCAATATGTCGGATTCTTGGCTGCCGAAAATGTTAACACATTACAATATGTAGAATAAATATTTATTCACAAACATCATTTAGTCCGGAATCGATATGAATTAAACTGTGAAATGGTCACAACTATTTACAGCATGAAAATATGTTTCCTTTTAAATATACCCTAATTTAAAAAAAAAATTACTGAAAATATTTCAAACAGTAGAAAATATGTCTAGATATTTTAAACATCAATTTGTGACTGTCAACGACAGTAATGTAATATTAAAAGCCAACTGAGTGGGCAGTGAATATCCACCAAGCCGAGCACAATTTATGCATAATTTGACGTGTTTAAATTACTAATTCTCCACTCCTTCCAAATCGGTTTTCCATAAAACGTTCTTGCTATTTTCAGTTTTGTAAAATATAAAAGTCTCTACGAACACTCTTATTGTATCTTTATATTCATTGTGGTTTTAGTGGACGTTTACAAAAAATCAATGTGTTTGTTTTAAAATTATCATGAAACAATATTTTCATGAACATAATACTCGTAAAATCAAGAAAATTTAAAGAAAAAATATCGATGTATTGAAAAAACTGAACGTAATTTTATTTTGTATCGGTTTTGCTCATTTTACCGTTCCCATCAGGAGCTCACTTACTTCGAGTACGGGTGTGGCCATCCCGAGGTTTCTACCTTGATTAACACCTTTCTTTATCCAGTGTTGAGTCAGATGCCTCTCTTTCATATTTTCTATCAGGTATCTATTGACCAACTATTATTATCTTCCAACTTATCTATGCTATGTACCGTTTTTTCTTCTTATTTTTGTAAGAAAATAACTAAGATCTTTTTACAACTTTAAACAACAACGAAAATCAACAACGAGGTCGGAATAGACGGAGGTTTTTTTCTAAATTTTATTTATGGAATCTAGCACGTCAGAGTTGTTCTTGTATAAGGTTCATTATACCTTAGTCGAATCATGTATACACGCACAAGGGTTTTTAATTTATTTTCTATTTTAAAACGGCGGCCATTCTAACCTCACTTCGCCGTTTTAAGACATAGACTGTGGTGCTTCGACTAGCTAAACGAGCGCGCTCTTTATCATTAAATATAACGGTGTGAACGAGAAATAACGAGCAGTCGTAAAAACAATTGTTAATGAGAAATTAAAGTTTAACTGTTTAAAAAACTTCACAAGTAGACGTTTTTTTCTGACCAAAAAAACGTAAATATTTTTCATAAGATTTAGTTAAATTAAAATATAATAAAAGAACAATAATGTCCGTCTATGTGACTTTTTTAATAATAAAGTAGTTACTTACTTTATAATCATATGACGCGTTTCGGAACTCGTTCCATCTTCAGAAAATTGCTCTGCTGAGGTCGTTAAAACATTAAAATAAATTATTACACAACACATATATCGCAATACATATACACATACACGCGCACATTAACACAGAAAATATCAACGCGTGTGCACACCATCGAATACGTTTAATACACTGATCCCTAACCTGCAGTACCGCTTATTGTTTGAGTGTATTAAACGTATTCGATGGTGTGCACACGCGTTGATATTTTCTGTGTTAATGTGCGCGTGTATGTGTATATGTATTGCGATATATGTGTTGTGTAATAATTTATTTTAATGTTTTAACGACCTCAGCAGAGCGATTTTCTGAAGATGGAACGAGTTCCGAAACGCGTCATATGATTATAAAGTAAGTAACTACTTTATTATTAAAAAAGTCACATAGACGGACATTATTGTTCTTTTATTATATAAAAAAGAGTGACTTGGATACAAACACAATAAGTTTTAAATTAAAAATCTATTGGAGTTTCATAAGGTTACAAAAATATTAATTAAATAATATTTATATAAAAGTTACACTATTTTATTCTCTGTGATTTCCTTATAGAGGACATTTTAAACCTATTTTATGCCTATTAACAATCTCCATATTTTTCTGAACATTTTAAATAGGCCTACACCATCAAATTTAACCTTACTAAAATTATTAACAAAAACCCTACACACAAAATTACATTGATTTTTAGCACCGCGCTAAACATCCCTATACACTTAAATTTTCCATACAATCTTATAATTTGATTTGATATAACTCAAAATTTCAATAATTTATGTCTTGGCAGTCCTACTATATTATATTCTAAAGTTTGAACTGACGCGAAACATCTGTTTCAACTGATGAAAATGATGTTTACAAATGAAAGTGCATTGTCAGTGCGGTTATTTTATTTTACAGTTTCATTTGATGAAAAAGTTTTAAGATAAACAGATAAGAGAAAACAGCAAAGATTAGAAAAAAGAATGAAACAGAAAGTGAAGGGAATAAGGATATAAGATGCTTAAATAAGCAAGCGGGTAAGAAACAGGATGTTTAAATGTAATATGTTTAAACCTAACCAAACCTCCATACCATGTTTTTGTATAAATAAATCTATACATTTCCTGAAAACTCAAAAAATGTACTAACTTTTTTCCTAGAAATTATTCAGAATATTGTTTAAAAATGTCACTGAACACTTTCCTAATATCCGTACACATGTTGAACCAGAACATTCATATGTTTAATAGAAACTACTTTAAAAAAATAATATATTAGAGAAAAACTAGGAAATTGTAATACTTTTTAAAAAATTCAAAAAGTCAGTAACATAATGTTCAACAAGAGATATTTTGGTTCCGTAATTACAAAACGGATCAAGAAATATGCAGGAAAATTTTGAAATCAGACCCTTAATAGTTCACTAAAAAAAGGAGAGTAGAATTAGGAAATTTAACATTGCCGAGATAAGGTATATAAAGTCCCCTTAGGTTTTACAAAGTTTCTATAAAACTTGTATACAGAGTGCTCTTTCTATTGTAGGCACTATTGTTATTTCGCAAAATATTGATCCTATGAATACCTTAAGTGGAGGACCTTCTTTCGTTATATATATATATATATATATATATATATATATATATATATATATATATATATAAAATAATAAATTAAATACGTTTTATAAACTTTGAAGAACGGCGACCATTTTCCAATATGGCATCTAACTTAAAAATATTTCATGAAAACACTTTAATTCGTATTTAGAAATATATATTGTTTGATTATTGAATTACTGACTTCTGATATGTAATTTAAGTCGATATAAGTTAGTGTTTTATTGTGCCCCGCGTGCGCGTGCGTACGCACTCTCACGCGCACTCGCACACACACACACACACACGCACACACACACACACACACACACACACACACACACACACACACACACACACACACACACACACACACAAATGGAGAAACAATAATATCAGTGTCCACAACAAAGATTAAAGTTAGCTCCCATTTTAGAATATGGTGGCCGTTTTTAAAAGGGGGTTTTTAATTCTATGGAAAAGGAAGTAATTCGCCTATTTTAAGTTTTTCATATAATTAATAATAATTATCAATACGATACAAGGATCACTCTGTATGTTCATAAAATATAAACATTAACCGGATCATTTACCCTTCCAGCGATGTCTACTCTTCACAAAACCAAATGATAACCATTTATATAAAATATGTATTTAGATGAAGATCTTTAAATATTTAAAATAAAATGAATAAAGAAATCAATCCCTAAATAAATATGCATTCTTAGTGGGAATGGTTCCTTTTGATTTAGTTTTTGTGAAGAAATATGAAAAAGAGGGATCTAAACCCAAGATTACATGAAGTAAACTGTTAATGCAACTAGGATGTTGCTAGCCCGTATTTACTACGCTTGCGCAAGAAATTGTAGTATATTCTTCTTAAAAAGAAAATTGTTGAGAGAAGAAATGCCAAATGTTACGAAATAATGATTATGAGCTTTCTTTTTCCAATGTAATCAAAATAAATATAAAATTAAAGAATCACGTACATTGTTAATTAGGTAGTGTTGCTGGAAACACAAGTTAATGTACAAAACTATGATGAGATTACAATCATAAGCACGTTGCTCATCCCACGCATAACATGGGAATTCTAATTCATGCGCGGTGTGACGGAAGTGGCAAAAATATTAGGCAGATCTATGTCCTACACTTTCTCCTCATACGTGACCCATTGGTGCAGATCTTCAGAGATAGACACACCTACTGGGTATTTAAGTCGTGAGGGTTTGTAACAATGGATATAGCAAGCTCACTGTAAGAAGTGGTCTTAAGTATACTATTTATATTGGAGATTTATAAACATCTGTTGGCCCATCAAAATCTATAGTATAGCTAAATTAGAATTTAATAGTGATGTAACTGGAAGTTGAATATTTATTTATTTTTTATATACATGCAACTGAGAGGAAAACCGGAAAAACGACCAAAATTCGACTGGAGCTTCGCTAGAAAAGTGCATTTTTGATACATTATTAGTACATTGCTACATTTTTTTTTTAATGTCTCCTCTCCGGCTTTATGGGTTGTAAAAAAAAGGGGGAAAAAACTTGGAAATAAGGTACTATCGAAATGGTATGGTATAGTAATATTAAGAGTACTTCCTTACCTCAAAAACTTTAAATTCTGGTATGTTTTTTACTAATATTGCAATAAATGGAGTAAAAATCATTAAATTTTCACGAAAAGTTGACAAAACATGTACCTTTACACCAGAAGTTGATAGAAATTTATTATAACAATATTTTTTTTAATATACCGTATCGTTTTAACTATATTTCTGTAAAAATGTTATTTAAATGTCATTATCAATCAAATAAACAAATTTTATGAAAAAATTCAATTAAGTGTCAAAATTTCATAAATGGGAGATATCGTTGTCTTGATCCAGCCCCGAATTACTGGAAAAATGACAAAAGAGTAAAATACAAATAATTTATTATTTTTTATTATTAAGCTGGCACTGTACCTTGATAAACAAACAAATTCTTGAATGTGTTCACTACAACGTAGGTAAGAAAACTTAAAATGGGTGATTTTTACACCATTAGTTGCAATATTAGTGAAAAATCTGAAACACAGAAATTCGAACTTTTTGAGATTATGACGTACTCTTAATGTTACTATACCTTACCATTTCAAAATATCGTATTAAGATTTTTTTTTTTTTTTTTATTGTTCTACAACCCATAGATAAGAAAATAGTGAAATGATGCACTCAAAATTTATAAAAAAATGCACTTTTATAGCGAAGCTTCAGTCCGACTTTGCTAATTTTTCCGGTATCCCATGGCTGCATGGCCAAAAAGAAAAAAAAAAGAACTTCTAAGTTACTTTACTTCTCATAAATTTCTCATCACTTTTTGAACTAATTTTCCTCTACTACTAAGATCTAACGTCTTTATAAAACTGGGATATTTATTTTTTAAATCCAACATTTTCTATTAAATCCTATTCTTTATGATTTACCGCATTACACAATTGTTTTCCTTACTCAGTGTAAGAAGTATAGTGTAACTTTGGTAATCGCACACAATTTACACCTCCGTTTTTTGACAGATCTTCACGTTTCATGTACTCTGAAGAATGATTTCCGAAATGCAGTACTTACTTCGACATTGTTTGTAATCAAGCACGACAGCGGCCACAAAAATGAAGACAGGACTATGAATTTGGTATAGAAAACTAAAGTGTTCTTATAAGAGTATATAGGGTGTTCCCAAACAACGTTCCGAAGCCTTAGGATACGGTTTATTATGTTTAAAAATATGTTTTTACGAACATAATATGTCCTAAAGTTTTTAGTTTCCGAACGACCACCATTTTGTGTTCAAAACATTATTTTTGGAAATAAAATAGTAATCTAGTCAAAATTTGGTATATTTTGTAGAAGACCTTTTATCAATGTACCAAAAAGTACAACTATTTATGTGTTTTCAAAATGGCTGGCGTTTAAAATTTCGAATGCCGAATATATAATAACCAAGACGTTTATATAAATTTATAAAGTGACCTCAGTTTTCAAATTAAAAAAGATTGGTCGAAAAATAACGAAGTCTGCTTTTGAATTCCTCGTCTGATCTATTTAAAAATAATAACGATAAAAATATAACTATTAATAATATTTAAATTCAAAGTTTTTTTTTCTTTTAGACTAATTTTTGGTGCTGTAGACATTTACCAAGAAATTATGTACCAGTATTCACTTTTTGATAACTCGGTTATCCTTTAAGATGCTAAAAATTCCTTTTGTTAGTCAAATAAAAATGAAATTTTATTATTTTAATTTTAATTTTTTGAAAAATTGATGATTTTTTATATATTCAACATTAAATAATGCAACCCCTATTTTGACCCACGTAACCATATCCTACAGTTTTGAAACGTAGTTTATAAACACCCTGTAGAAGCCTATTGAAATTAAGTAATTGTTATTAAAATACCAAAATTTAAAACAGTTTATAAATTTTCGTGAATTGTTCAACTTAGAACACACTAATTAGATAAACATTTTTAGATTTAAATTATACAATCTCTAGGCTACGATAAAAAAAAATCGAACATATAGTTAAAAATCAAAATTCGAACTATAACCTCAGAAGAATATGTGATGTTACGAGATCGGACAGAAGAGAGTCAGTGACACGACGGACGGTATCGAATAGAGAATCTCATTGAATGGTCTGTACTGCCAAAGACACAGCAGGGAATTTGCAGCTGCATCAAGGCAAAACACCAGCTCATTTCTCGCATCTGATTTAGAATGGGTTTATCAAACAAGGCATTCCTACTAGTCTTCCTAAATGGTTTTTTTTTTTTTTTTTTTTACTTTTCTGTATGGTGAAAATACAACAAGGTTGTATCCCTATATAGAGGAAAATAAATATGCGGAAGAGAACTAAGTGGATGTCTTCATTCATATCCTGGTTGTTAGGATGTGAATGAAGATGTGCATTCAGCCCTACCACACCACATTACTTTAAATCTTCTAATTTATTTGTTTCTTCAAGTAATCCAGGTTGGACATTTTTCTAACAATCCTAATATAAATAAATTCTAAAGCGTGAATAATGTAAATTTTCATTAAATATAAATTTAAATTAAGATCAACCATATTTATTTGTAGTTCTATTTATTTCCAGTAGAAACTACTGCAAATATTCCCGAGGTGTGATTAATGTGTAAATATAGCTTGCTCTACTTGTGAATGCATTTACAATTTATTTTATCCTATTTACATATAAATTGTGTAATAATGCAGATAGTGTCCATTAAAAAAGAAAAGAAAAACTCTTTCATTAGACCAAACTATTTATACATGCTATTTCGTAATAAAATAAACTGTGCAAAACATTGCACAAATTTTCTCATTTACCATTCCTCATAATAAATAAAAACTATTTAATTAAGGACTTTTTTCTTATTACAGCAGTCCGCTTTTTGCAAATTATTGCTGAATCTTAATATTTATAATTGCTGTTTGTGTAATTATTCTTTAAAGTTCAAGTTTGAACGAAATCAGTGTAGCTGAATTTGAGAAATTTCGTCCCATGTTAGATTATTTTAATTTTTACCAATAACGATGAACCAAGAATTTTAAAACTTTTGGAGAGATGGACGTTTGGTTTATCTACCTAGAGAGTACACTTGTTCAAATTTTCATCAAAATCGGTGTAGCCGATTTTGAGAAAATACTATATTTGTGTTTTACTTTATGAGAGCTGTTCCCACATTTTGAGTTTTAAAACATGAACTCTAAATTACCCTACATAATGGCAAACTATACGGTCTAAGTGTTTAGGTAATTCATACAATAAACGAAAGACAAACCAAAACAACTGTCCTCTTCAAAACGGATTTTTAGGCCACAAACATGATTTTTTAACCCATCACATAACTCTGTATACTACACATGTGTGAAAGTAAAATAAATTAATACCCCCTACTCCTCGAATACTCTAATAGCGAGTGAGTCGGAGGAGCTCAAGAGAGACTTAATACGAAGGATAACAGAGAGAGATCTAACCCAAGACTAGATAAAAAAAGGAGTAAATCCACTTAGAGATAATAACAGCTAATTTCCCTGAGTACCGGCCCACCCATACTCTCCCAAATGGAGTTACAGTGTCGTGTACATAATATTCTATAGTGCTAAACAAATTCGTAAATCCAACTTTTAAAATTAAA
Organism: Aphrophora alni; assembly: GCA_963513935.1. Classification (NCBI taxonomy): domain Eukaryota; kingdom Metazoa; phylum Arthropoda; class Insecta; order Hemiptera; family Aphrophoridae; genus Aphrophora; species Aphrophora alni. Next base: position 48,465,371 of record OY740775.1, on the reverse strand, counting down.
CAAAATCCTTTTTAAAGTATAGACAATAAGTGGATACACACAAGTTTTATAGGTTTTTCTACCGGCTACGTGTAACTCACGGCTTTGTTTTATGTCTTTCAACTTTATTACTTCAGGTGGCCTCTGTTCTCATAAAAGTTTACTCAGAGTTGAGTTTATTTGTCCTTAGGAGACTTTAACAACATTTTATTTAACAGAATTGTAAGTTTTGCTTTATCCCACTAAAAAAGGAAACAGTGTTTGGTGCATGAGCAGAAGAGAAATTTGTGTTTATCTACAGTATAAAATCCTTAACTGAAGTGCATCTGATGGTGGTTTTTTCACAGGTTTTTGGTAAACGTCTGCTTGACGTTGAAGCTAGATATTTTAAATTGTGTTTTTTGCCCTGTAACTTTAATAAGAGAAAAGTATACAATTTTGAAAATTTCTAAAGAGCTTTGATCTCTGGATAATAAAATACCTATGTTTAGTAGTATTTTTTAAATCATAAATAAATATTAAGTTTGACTTGTAAGAAGAATTAAAATTCAAAACTTGAATACATTATCACACATGTAATATATTTAATAACTCAAACACGTTTCAACTACAATATCTCCATCTTCAGTGATACATAATTTACAATAATTAAACTATAAATGTCCAGTGATACAGTAATAGTTTAATTGTTGTAGCTCATACATCACTGATGTTTTCTTTTAAAAGAGTTTTCGTCTTTAAAAGTATTATCTCTGCGATATTGTTTTCATGTTTTATAATTTAAATCCGTTATTGGTCCATGTAGTCTAAGATAAAATATAACTTGAAAACAAGATCTCACAAAAATTACGTTTACTTAATCAAACGCGTTTCAACGAAAATGTCGCCATCCTCAGTGATACATGAGCTACAATAACTAAACTAAAACTTATAGTTATAACTTATATAAGTTTTAGTTTAGTTATCGTAGCCCATTCATAGCTGAAGATGGCAAATTTGTCATTGAAGCGCGCTTGATTAGGTAAACGTAATAATTTGTCAGATACTGTGTTCGAGATTAATTTATCTAATATCATCTCACAAATCAAGTTCAATATTTATTTATAAACATTTAGTCTAAACCGTAAAATTTATAAATTAGAGTCAAAACGCCATTCCTTCTACAAGTTTTTGGTAATGTTATGGGTGACATAAAAGCGGGAATTTTTGATCGCGCCTACTGGCCAATAAAGTAATATGAACAACAAAGTGAATACTTTTAAATTCGTAAAGGGTTTGGGTGTGGTCAAAGAAATATTCATGTTGAGTTAATGAAGTTTTATTTAATTAGTTATTATTTTATGTAATCGTGTTATTTATTTTCCTTGTTGTTTCAAGGCGAGACACCTCTTAAATAACTTTTAAGTCGAAAAAACAAGAGTTGGTTAACCTGATAGAAAAGATGAGACGAGGATCCATCCCAAGTCTATATAATGAAAAGTGTAGATGTGGTACGGATCCCTCGGGAATAAACGCCCGTTCATATTGCAGCTGAGCTTCTGAGCGAAATTATATTATTAAATCTCTAAATGAGGCGTATCTGTTCGTGGTTTCTTCTGAAATATTTCGGTAGACTTCTGGGTGAAAAAGGGTGAAATTTTAAATGCTGCTTTTGCTCTAGTGTCACATGAGAAAAATATTCAAAATTCAATAAATTTTTCACATGTTAATTCATATTCAAATTTCACTTAAGTTTTAATTAAATCGGTTTAACCAATTCTCATAAGTAAGTTCTCTTTTAAATTTGACGAAATTAAACCTTTTACTAAAATACTTTAATTTCAATAAGAAATATAAAAACATCTCAACTATGAACATTTATTATTTTTTTCGTAGTTGCTACAACTTTAAAAAAAAAAGTTAATACTTATTTTCATTTTGGTCTTACATCCGGTTTTTTTTTTTTAATTTTGCGTTAATGATAATGTGAAAAAAAACTGCTGTGGTTAATACTCTCACTTCTTAAATTTGTTATTAAAATCGGTCCAAATTTTAGAGAGATAACATGGATAACACTGGAGAGATAACATGGATAACACTGGAGAGATAACATTACAATAATATTTTATCTCAGGTTAGAAAATCTACAACAAATATATTGCTGAACAATTAGACACTACGTTTTGATCCATTACATAATTCTCTCTATAGTATGCAAATGTATAACTGTAAAAATAAATAGTAATAGAACGATGCTTTATTGTACCTCTCTACTAATATTATCCTTATTTTTATTTATCAAAGTTTATTTCAGAAATACCAATAAGTTAACTTTGGTTTACTATATTTTTTTTAATGAATAAATTTATGGGCGGTGGAATGGTATTTACCCAGCCCCATTATAAAATAATACAAAGTTAATAATATATTTTAATTTTTTTGAACTATTTGTTGTGCGGTATATATGATATTTACTCAGTCCCATCATACAATATAACAAGCAATGAGATCCTGTAAATATAATGCCCAAAAGTTGGTTTCTTCAGCCTTTTGTAGGAAATTTTAAATTTTATTTGTGGATCAAGGGGTCTTACCCAGTAGTGTAAGTTTGTTTAAACAGTTGTTACACAGATATTATAAACCACATAGGGTGCAATTGTGTATATGTGTTAGAGACTCTGTCTGGCTTCGAAACTTTATATTATAGCCTATGTGTAGCCCCCTCGCTTCACTTGCGTTGGTGAATCCAAAATGCCGGACCACGTGGCTATAGAATTTCAAATTTTGTTGAAAGGTTACGGATATAAGTTAAATTTTGAATAGTAACTTTGCTATTTTTGCATAATTACACGCAGAATTGAAATCTGTACATTTTTATTTAATTTAGTGTTTTATAAGTGTGAATAACATTCGAGATATTAGAAAAAAAACTGTTTAAAAATATAGCCATTTTGACATTTTCAATTAGCATCATTAAAAAAATTTTAAATAAAATTCTACATGATATTTCTATAGTCATTTACATGAAATTTCATGTTTCTATCGTAATTTTGTGGCCACTATCGTTGTTAGAACGGATGACAGCGACGATATAGGGACTGATTGTTAAAATGGTCGATTCCCTACTGTTCGAAACGCGATGATCGGTGAAAATATTTTGGGATTACCAGCTTTATCTTATATTTTGTATACTGCATAAATAGCATGATATTAAATCATGATCGAAACAAAACAATTGTATTGCTAGGAACATTAATCATGGAATGTCAGCTTAACAGTTGCCTAAATACGAACCTGTTGCTTATCTTGGAAATTGTGTTACGAAAAAGAGAAAGTAAAATCATTTTGAACTATAAATAATTTCGACATTGTCATCTGTCTGAAATCATTAGAACAGCTACTCCTCGGAAACAATAAGATACAAATTGCCAAAAGTTTCTTGCCAATAAATAAATGTCAGTGAAAGAAAGCGAGGGAGTCGTCATACTGAGGATTGCCGATTTATCTTACAATCCTTTAGATAACGAAAAAAGATTCACAGTAGGATATTTTGTTGTTTTTAAAGGTGAAAATCTCTCAGCCATCATCGCCTTATAAATAAAAGTAGATAAAATAAAGACCACTAGATCACGATTACTTTAATAGTGTCAGACAAAGACTTCGTTAAGAGAGACCTAATAAGAAAGATGTAACTGAGAGAAGACAATAAGTAGAAAGGTGTAGATTCAGCTAGGTGCAGTTTAAAATTTGTATATTCTAACCTAACCTACCCTAACCTAACTTAATATAACCTAACCTAACCTAGCATTTACTATCCCCGTGTTAACTATGAGTGACGCCCCTGGCGATACACGAGTGTAGAAATGAGCCCATTATAGCTTCCGTTAATTAGACTGAATTGTTTCCGTTAAATCTCCATAAGGTCAAACAGTAAACATTATTGATGTATAACAAAAGGTTGTTAACCTCGATAAACCGTTACATGACCATTCCATTGGCAAACAACCTGATTTTATTTAGTTTTTCAGTATAGATTACCGGATTAACTAGGTGTTTATTTTTCTTTACGTTGAGTAGTTATGTGATGTTATGGTTTTTTACGTATCACAATGTATTTAATTTTAGTTATTTGACAGCTCATGCCTCACTTTGACCTGAGTTCCATTCTACGATTACTAGTTTAAGTTTAAACTTCAACATGACCGTATAGGCTGTGTTGGCGATTTAGACATACGTCATGTTTTAGTGTTTTGTCATTCTCCAGGTTTATCACTTGAAAGCGGAAGTATATTAATAATTTCGAAATCTCGTTTACTTTTATTTATGTAAACAAATTATGGGAAAACGTTGTAATAAACCATGCAATATTAATTTTAATTGATTTAACTCAAAAAATCTGTTAATTAGTATAACTCTATATAAAATAAGTATAATCACACAAGCATCAGTATTTACATCTCTTCACGCATCAAAAACTATTATCCTCTTTAGTTGAATAAACCAAAAGTTGCAATGCTGTATAAACATGTGGTTAAAGTCTCATAAAAAAACAAATAAACTCAACTTTGAGTAAAACTTTTATGAGAACATTGGGCACCTGAAGTAATAAAGTTAGAAGACATAAAACAAAGCGTCGAGATACACGTAGCCAGTAGAGAAACCTATAAAACTTTTATGTATTCCTTTATTGTCTACGCTTTAAGAATGGATTTTGTTCAATTTTAAAAGTTCGATATACAAATATGTTTCACTACCACATGGTTGTCGTTAATATGTGTTGTATTGTTTAGTTGCATCTGAATGAACGAGAAATGAATCTACGGTAAGTGAATATCAACCTATTTCTTTATTGGCTTTGTTTAGACGAAAAGTTAACACCAGAAGTTCTCTTCCACTTAAACTTATAAAAGTAATGAAAAACAAAAATTAATAAAAGTAAATAAAACATTATAGAAAAATATTGTTGCTTTATAGAAAAAACAATGTAATATAAAAAAGAATGAATCAAACTGTCAATACAACAAACAAGTTAAAACATAAAAAACTTATTGCTTAATACATACTTACAACAATTAAAATAATATTGAATTAAAATAAACAGAACAAAACAATTTAAAAAATATTTAATTACAAATTGATATAGATCACCTAAATGTATTCATCACACTTTTCAATCACTCATACGAAATCACAACCTACTATTCATACTCGTACAAACAAAATGTACGCATGCGTCTACACATACTCACACGAAGACCAATTAATTCATATCAATTCACTGACAAACACTCCTAAACACGCATCAACACAACCACTAAGCCGTACACTCAACTAATAATTAAATTAAATGCACTTAATAAAAGAGTTGATAGATTTCAGTCTTACAAAATAATATTACCTAATAATACTATAAATAATGTCTGATTCGGAAGTGACAGATCTTCTCTTCTTGGCGCTGTCAATTCAACAAATACGTCCATCAGATATCCACTCGCTTCTTAACTCAAGTTTTTTCACGTCTTTCTGGTACACAGTTAATATTCCCTTATCGTAATACCTTTAATAGTTTGTTATTAAAAACGTTTCTTCCGTTTTTGTAGGTAAACAATTTAACAATAATTGCGCGTGTTCTTGGGGTACCGTCAGGTTCAGTAACATCCTGTGTGATCGGTCAATCTAGTTAATATTTACGCTTAGACCGAAATCAGTCGAACGTATTCTTCCCCAAAAACTCAGTTATTTCTCTGCATGGTACATCAGCATGTTGAGTTGTGGTGACATTCCGTACAGGCTTGTTATTTTTCACATCTCTCCCTATGTTTTTCCCAAGAGCAGCTATTTAAAGTATGGTCCACTCGACCAGAACTCAGCTTGATCAGTAAAGGCTAATGGGTCACCAACTAACCCAATGGCTCCGTATGCGTTACCTTTTCGCCTGGTGCCATTCATCCCATCAGGACGAGTTACTTTACCATTTCGGTTTGAGCTGAAAACAGAAAAAAAGAAAAGAAAAGGGGGATGAAAATATACTAAGGGGGAGTTAAGGTGAAAAGAGCGGACACAGGAGAATAAGAGGATAAACTTTCAAGGGAGTAGGAAATAGTCAGTACGCAGGAAACACCACAGAAGATTTGAAGTGAAAGAACGTGGAACGTGAGGAGGCTGTTAGCAGTAGACACCCTAAAAGCCTCTCAGTTTCTTATTTAATTTTATATCATCTTAGAAGACTCTTCTAAAACACGCGCACACGAAAATAGGACCTTGTCAAAATTTTATCACAGTGAAGAGTTAGTAGTCAAATAAAATTCTCATCAAATTCAACTTAGGGTGAAAAGTTTAGAAGGTTATAACCAGAAAAGAATGAAGTAGTGAATTTAAGTAGAAATAAAGACTCAATTTTCTTTTATGACGTATAACTTTATGACCATCGCGTATCACAAGGAGAGCAGAACGACAGAGTTCTCCATAATATTGCGTAGATTTATTGCCAAGGAGAGGTAAAACGTACGGTCACTTAAGTGTGTGTTTAGTAAAGTGGTACGTACTTTCTGAAATCGTAAAAACACGCAATACAGTAACTAGCAAGGCATTCGCGTGTTTGTAACGTATCTGTTACAATTGTATCTAATGTAGTTACAACAAATCTAAAATAACTTACATTCAAACTAAACATATAACATAAATATAACCATTTATTATAAAATAGTAATTCCGTATATTTCAATCTCGTGGAATTATTTTATTCAAATCCGACAAGTTGGGACTATTTTATTTTTTGTACCAAGTCAAAATTTAACGCATATATATAAAAAACAACACAAAATTAAAAATTTATCAAAATCGTATCAGTTTTTAGTCAGATTATGTATAGGTGTGCCACAAGATACTTAAATAAAACGTATTGGTACCATCTTTTAAAAAATACCGGTTCATGAGTTATGGAAAAAAAAACAAAGAGCAATCGGACTGTTATAAAACACTTTGTTGTTGTTGTTGTAAATTAGCCTTACCGATGTCGTACAAATTTTAATGAAATGTGAATATTAATAATTAAACGAGTCTACAAAAAGGCACGTAAAATCTATTACGGTTCAGGATAATTGGTTAAAAAATAAAATAGACTGCCGTCATTAAAAATTCAGTTTTAATCAAATGTGACGTATACAGAGGATATGTTTATTGCATAGGCGAAACAAGTTTAGACCCTTATTTAAATATATAAATATATTTCAATTACGCGTTAATAATAGTTCAGTTTTAAATATTGATTGACAACTAATTAAATGACATTTTTGTAAGGAAGCGTGGTTTTGGTAAAGGACGCGTGGGATGGTATGTGTAAAGTTTATTTATAACTGAAAATTTGGGAATAGATGTCCATAATACAAAACGATTTTGATAATTATTTAAAATATGGCCTCTTTGGACACCGAAGACACAGAATTGGTTACCAATTAAAAAAAAATTCAGGTTGGTAAAAAACAAAAAATTTACCTCGTAGTATAATATTTCAAAATAGACTTCACCGATTTCGGTGAAATTATGATGAAATGTGAAGATTAAATGTCAGTTTAGTGTGTTAAAAGGTAAGTGAACAACAATTTTTGTTCAGAAATACCAGAATAAACCTTATCAGATACGATTTCAATGAAAAGATCTAGGCGCGTTAGGATGGAGATAATGACATGAGGAACGAGAGTGGAGGATCCTTCACATATGTATAGCATTTAGGCCTTCCAAGGTCGTGGTAATGATATGAGCGAAGAGAGTGGAGTATCTTTAGTACATGTTCAGCTATTGGGCCTTCAAAGGTCGAGATAATGTTTGAGGGTGGAGAATGGAGGCTCGTACATTATCGATTCAGTATCATTATCGTGTACAGATTCGACGCCTGGCAGGGTCGAGCTAATGACATGAACTAAAAGAATGGGGTTCCTTTACAACTTTCCAGCTTCGATTCCCAGCAGGGTCGAGCTAATGACATGAACGAAGAGAATGGGGTTCCTTTACAACTTTCGAGCTTCGAAACCCAGCAGGGTCGAGCTAATGACATGAACGAAAAGAATGGGGTTCCTTTACAACTTTCCAGCTTCGATTCCCAGCAGGGTCGAGCTAATGACATGAACGAAGAGAATGGGGTTCCTTTACAACTTTCCAGCTTCGATTCCCAGCAGGGTCGAGCTAATGACATGAACGAAGAGAATGGGGTTCCTTTACAACTTTCGAGCTTCCAAACCCAGCAGGGTCGAGCTAATGACATGAACGAAGAGAATGGGGTTCCTTTACAACTTTCCAGCTTCGATTCCCAGCAGGGTCGAGCTAATGACATGAACGAAAAGAATGGGGTTCCTTTACAACTTTCGAGCTTCGAAACCCAGCAGGGTCGAGCTAATGACATGAACGAAGAGAATGGGTTTCCTGTACAACTTTCCAGCTTCGATTCCCAGCAGGGTCGAGCTAATGACATGAACGAAGAGAATGGGTTTCCTGTACAACTTTCCAGCTTCGATGACCGGCAGGGTCGAGTTAATGGCATCAACGAAGAGAGTGGAGCTTCCTTCATTCATGCACGGATTTGGCTCGCCTGTGTTGAGGTAATGACATGATGGAATTGACAGTAGTATTTTAAGACATACATATCTGGGAGTTTCGTTGGGCCCTAGCTAAGAAATTAGTACCTAATATACACAATTACGTACTTCACTAAGTACGAAAAGCTGTATAACAACGGTTTTGAACATTATTCAACCGTATACTGGAGTAAGACCCGTTGATCTACAAATTCAATTCAATATTTCTTAGAAGGCTCAATAAACCAACTTTTATTGCATTACATTTAGACAATCAGTTTGTATTATGTAGCTGGATAAGTTCCATGATGGCCCTCATGAAATACTTTAGTATTTCATTTTTTTTTATGGGTACTATTTTTAAGAGAGTTAGTGCTATTCTTCACCTTTTACTATAACTTTATATATAATTTTCTAAATAGAAATTATTAATCTTCTATAAATGAGTTCATTACGATTCTAGTATTAAAAGGTCTGAAACATTCATGCTTATAATCGTGTTCAGAATGCATTCTTCTCGCTCTGCCTGAGGCGTTGCAGATTGATGAACTCGACTTCCATTATGTCAGACAACATTCTCCTGGCCGCGACTAAGTATATGTGTCTAATTTAACACAGATATAAATAATGATTATTAAATCAAATGATGCAGGATTTTAGCGGCATTTTAATGTGTATTACGTTCTATATTTTGACAGTACCAAGGAAAGTTATGATATAGGTAAATAAAAACAAGTTGATGAACGCTATTATACTACTTACCCAGTTCATTATACAATATAATACTAGCAAATACTAATGTGCAATACAAAAGCTGGTCCCTTTGTAGTTGAAGGAAATGTTAAATTATATTGGGTGAACCCAGTCAAGACGTCTTACCCAGTGCGATAGTTAGTTTAAAATAGTTTTGTTAAACTTTTCTGTACCTCGTGATTGTGTGTATTATTTCTTTTTGAAGACATTTATGTGAAAATTAAAATAAGCGTATTATGATTTAATCGGAATTCTGCCATCATTTCTATATATGAATACTAATACACGACGTTTCGAGATTATATATCAACACCCATTATCAAGTGTAAAAACTAGAGCATACGAGATAAAAACACCAAAACTAGGGCTATGTTGGAAAATAAAAATAAATCTATAATCTAAGGAAAGAACTCTGTCCTAAAAATAGACCTGAACATTCTAACCTGACTAAATACAAACGTAATCAGATAAAAGCCCAACATTTTAAGGGATGGATCCTAACAACTTTACGTCCTCTTTCCAAGAGTTTAGTCCTCGATCGTGTTATGACTTCTTTTTGTGGAATAGGTGATGATTTAAAAAAAAACTACCGAAAGCCATAAATGTCATATTTCTAAGTTTGTTCTGCTGATTGAATTGTGAGATAGTATTATAAATGAGGCTGCAATTAATGTTCGTTTATGCATTTTTTTTTTTTTTTTTTTTTTTTGCGGTGTTTTTATATTTGACTCTTCCCAACTAAATTTGTGATTTTCGGACAAAGTATATTGGGCTATTTTCATTTTATCCGTTACGTTTAATAGCGTGTTCTTCTTTATGTACCATAATTCTTATATTTAAAGGTCTTCATGTCTCATCAATACATTGCATGTCACATTCATCTTATCTCCCTCCCTCTCCCACTATATTCATTAAATAACATTCCGATTAGAATTTGAACTTTCGCTTCGAGGTAAATATTACGGTAATAAAGACGTATAAAGGAGCTGTTGTTCAAAATACAACGTCAAATCAAAAATCTTATTTGAACGGTTTTCTGAAAAACTCCCATGACAGTTTGATCTGAGCAAATTATTAATATAAATTATTCATTCACTACTGTTTTTTTTTTTTTTTCACATACACTTAGTACAGGGAATTTCTTTACCGATTTCCTGCAAATTTAGTGAAATATGAAGATTACTATAACTCCAAATCTGTTTGCAAAATCCAAGAATATTAACGGTTCAGGAATAATTTAAAAAAAGAAAATGATTTTTGACAAGCGCCACTTAAAGTTCCATTTTAACCAAATACGACTTACGCTGAAAACGTATTTTTACGATTCAAGGGAATTAAGCTTAGGCTTTTATTTAAATACGTAAATATAGACAGCTTTTAAGGTTCATTTTCAATTTTGATTAATAGCTATTGATATGTCAATTTTTAAACGAGTATTAAACACAGAGGTAGGAGGAAAATTTGCCGAGGAAGATATATTTTTTAAATGTAATAATTTGTGGAAAAAGTACTCATTTATATTAAACATTATTAAGTTATTTAAATGATAAAATATTGAAGAAAACCTTTGCAATATTACGATATAATTTGATGTATTTAAGCGCCGATTTTTTTGGCATATCTTAGTATTCGTTCAATATAATAACGTGACACAGATTCCATGTAACTTATTTCACTTCATAATTGACCTAAGTGAAGCAACAATTGGAATTGCAGTACGGTTAGGAAATTTATAAAGTTCTAAAAATATCTTTTCATTTCAAACATTAATTGCGGTATTGTTAGTGCGAAGCCAAACGCTACGCCCAGGTAATTTTATTCCGTTGCCCATTTTTATTCCCCTCCAGCAGCTTCAAGTATTGACATTAAAATAGGCGTCTTAATAAATTGCTCTATTATTTAAAATTTATCAGTTTAACATATAACTTTAAAACCATCAGAAAAAGTTTTTTTTATCAAAAAGATCCACGTTTTTTATAGTTTTTAACTTCTAGTACTTTCACCAAAGATTTTATTTTCTCGCTGTTTTAATATTCTTCATCTACCTATTTAATCAACCTACCATCTATATTATTATTTTCTTCCTAAGCTGGTGTAAAATCCTTATCCAAGCTACTTATGATAATAGCTCCACTACTTTACCAGTTACAAAATCTATTCCGCAAACAAAAGTTCAACTACCTAAGATGACCTTGCCAGATATAAACAGTTAATCATATCTGGTATTTCTATTATAAATTGATTTTACGTGTCATAACCGTTAGGAAGGCTTATTAGACGCCGACATTATGAAATGCATTTCCTATGTCAGCCATAAAACCCTACAGATTGCAGATTAAATTTAGAAGCAAATCTAGGAATATTAAATCACACTAATCAATAATAAAATGTTCTCAAGAAGGTTGCGTAATCTTGAAACTGGAATTCCCACGTAGCAATATTGTAATATATTTATACCGTTTTGTTGACGTGAATAAAATATTGAAAGTCATGTTTCCGTTTGGGCTTTAACAATATATGTGTGAATATGTTTTACTAGAAAAGTGAACTTCTTAGAAGGAATTGTTTTCAAAAAAATTTGTTATAATTAGATTCCTGCTAATTTTTTATAAATTTTACGTTGTTAAATTAAATTGTTAAAAATGTCATTTTAAGTTTTCATTATTTTACAAATTTAGGCCTAACTATATTATAATTTATATAGTAATAGGTATTTCTTCTCTAGTATACACGCCCGCTTGTTCAATAAGTACTTCATTTTCCAAAGCTTATTTCACCCAAATATATTCGCAAATAACTGATTACATGGATTTAGATCAAATTGATTTATAATTTCCTCCTACTCAAGCAATGAGTACAGAATGGATATTAAATGCAAATTAGGTAAACAAAATTTGCTAAATTGCAATCATATTCTCATTTACATTGGCGTTCTATGTTAGGACAATAAAATATGAATTTCAAATTTTGTGTTTACATATCTAGCTTATTCTGACATAATGCACAAAGGTGATTAGAAGGTAATGCGTTTACAGTTGCAAGAGAATATTGAATTTATCAAAGTGAGAATATTAAATTAAACTGTGTTTATAAACGTGATTTTATTTCTTGTTTTTATACGCCAAAAATCTCTCGATCATTACTTTAAAAAACGAAGATAAAATATAAACCTCCTAGACTACATCGACCCTACTTTGATAGCTTCAGAGTCGGAAAAGAACAAGAGTGTTGGTAAAAATAGTACAGATAAGAAAGTTTAAAGAGAGGGTTCTAACCCAAGACTATATCAAACAAGGTTTAGATCCAGATAGGGTCCCTCAGGATTACCACGCCAGTACTCAATATAATGAGTATTTTAAGACCAGGTGAAATTTTACAGCTTGGGTTCAGATGTGAACAAGCATCAGTGAGTTTTCAGCACCAAATAATAATAGAAATAAATTTAGAACAAGAAGTTTATTTACGATTGAATAAGTCTACAGCAGAAACATTTAATTTACTGAGGAAATTTAGTAAAGTGTTTATGTTACGTACTAGAGCCTAAACTGTTATGTTTTCATAGAGGCTAAATCATTTTCAGGGCGTTGTCAGAATGAACTAATGTTTCGAACACTTGATAATAAATAGGTCACGCTTCCAGGAGCGCACTTATAGTAAGTACGGAAATGGCAACCCTGAGGTGTTCTAGCTGGATGTATACCTTTCTTACGTTAGATCCTTCTCTTTCATCATGTCTCTCTTGACCAACTCTTGTTCACGTACTACCCTGACTCTATTAGAATACTCGACAGCTAAATGTCTCTATTTTATATCCTTTCATCTTCTTTATGGCCCGGATACCACTCAATTTCTGTTGGTATTGGATAGGAACGATAGAGAATTGATAGTGTCAAACACTAATCAAGATGAAAAATAATTGCCGCTTAATTTATTTCACCCTTGGAGGGGGGGAACCTTCGTGCACTGCTGTAGGACTCCAAGGGCTAGCTTTTTTGGGCATTACATTGGGATGGTACCTTTGACACGTTCCTTCGGATTACGCCATCACAACATGAATTAGTTTCCATCTATCTCCATCTTTCTACAACAGGTCGGAGTTCAAGAAATATCTCTCTGCCTACTCCTATAATTCATGCTTCATTCTTCAAAATTTCAATAATCAGTACTATCACGTCCCCTGCAAACATTTATTTCCTTTTCAGGTCTTCCATATTCAGCTGCCACTTGGGACAGCGGAAGAACTTGTGGTGTACCGTGTTTTAATCATCACAATACTCGCAGTTAGCGTTATCACTAAGCTTAAAACTATAGAGCTAGGTAGCGAAATAACAGACGTTGACTGCTTGAGTGAAATACTAATCCTGGTCTCCAAACTTCCTACTTGTTTATATCTTGATGTAAGGGTACTATTTTCTAATCCAGTTCCTTGTGGGTCATTTATCCTGCTCACGCTCGTTCACAAAGGGATCTAGTTGAGAGGGGCAGCTGAAGCTGTCTCAGTGGTTACAATGCTGTACTCATTTATTGTCCTGTGTGCCATTCACCTCTGAATGTTAATAATCAAGTTGACGGTACTTGACCTTCCTCTTCGCCTTCATTCATAGGACTTTTTGATATTATGTCTGCATATGTAATGATAAATTACAACGCTCATTAAAGCTCGCCATTGCTGGCTTTGGTACCCCTACGTTTGGAACAACCCTTTAAATGCCTTCCTTAGTTTGTCTAACTTCTCAACTATTCCCCTTACGTGTTATTTCATTTGCATGCCCTCATTATTTTATGATGTCATAACTCAAAGACATATCTCTTAACTGCTTTTCTAGAGAAGGAGACCTATGATTTTTCTCTGAAAAACTAAACTGAACCACCATAAACTGGCTTTGATGGTTTTTTCTATAAATCCACATTAGAGACCACTTTGATATTGAAACGACCCGTCTTTGTAAAACATTCCTCTTCCATTCTTCTCGTAAATCGAGGTTTGCTCTCTCTATTTCTTGAGTTTATCTACAATACATTGATCAATAATTAGTTCAATATTTAATCACACTTGAAACTCAAACATCCATATAGTCATTCCACGTTATATTATTAATTCATTGCGAGGTCACTAAACTTCTTATGACCTTCCGTGTATCAAATTAATCAAATTTGATATATTTAAAATTTATGACTTCCAGATCCTAGTTTCCTCTGTTTCTGTAGGCGTTTTATGATTATGAATGATCTTGGCAGTTACTTAGAACAAGTTTTCACACGTTATATTCTCGAGTAGCAGAACTTGTAACATAAATATAAATTATTTGTCAAACAAAATCATAATTATGTTTAAAAAAATTATTATAAGGAATGTTTCAGAAGGAAAAGGAAGTTATTTGGGAGGTGGTAGGTGTGGTTATAAACGGTTTGATATATTCACGTTTAGTAAAAAAAAAAAATTAATAAAAAATAGTGAAATAGAAAATATACAGGTTCAGAATACATTATTATCAAATGTTTCATATAAACTTACCCTACTAGCCCTCTAGAAGATAACACTTCTTACAAGACAGACAAATTCAACTTCTAGACATTACATTTAGAGTATCTGATTTTATTACATTGTTTGATGTTACTGGGTAAGTCCATGATGGTGCTCATCAACTTGTTGTAATATCTTATACGATTATTAAAAGGATAGAGTTACATAACAAAGTACAGCAAATCTAAGATTGTTTTTATTAAAAAAAAAATAAAATAAAAAAAAAAATAAAAAAAAAAATCTTTAACTCCTCGACTGCTACAAGGACGGTCGTATGACCATGAAGAAAGTAATCTCGAAATTCAAAACTTCTTAAATAACTATTTTATTTCTATGTAGCTAATAAGTTTTCTTTCTTCTTCATCTTCCTTTTCTTATTCAATGGTCGCTAACTTGAAAATCTTCTAAAAGAGTGTATTTTCTCCTGTAATTCAAAAATTGTGATAAAGAAAAAATATTTCAAATAGGGGAAACATTTGTTTTATGTGCTTTAAAATGGGGAAAAATTGATTTATCATGAATAGATTTTTTTTTTATATACACGTATTACATTGTTTTTGATTTTTTAAATTTTTGATACTATGAATAAATCATATAAAAAGTGGTAATTCATTATTTCATTTGAACATTTTTTTAATTAAAGAATCTCTCATGATTAGAATAGTCAAGATATAGAAAAAAAAACATTAAGTCGTACATCACAGTCACATACGACAGCCCTTTGGAAGTGTTGAGATGTATTTGCAAAGGTTTTTTTTTAATGTTTGGTTTCGTAAGTTATATAAATTAACGTAAAAATTACCTACGTTTACAATTAAAAATTTCGAAAATGAAATAATAGTATTATTTTGGAGTAACTTGTATAGAAAAATGAGAATAATATATTTAAAGGTACTCTTGTGATTCAAGATTAGTATATTTACGGGATTATTCTAATTGAAACTGTTCTTTCAATGATTATTTAGTTATTCAAAAATCACAATCAATTTTGTTATGTTTAATTGTAATACAATTTTCGAATGAAAACATACATACATCTAGTCTTGTCAGATTAGATGTTATTCTTAATTAATTAACATAAGTTTGTTCCACAATCAAATCTTAAATATTATTGAAATATTTATAGAAACAAATTTGGTTGCTACCATTAATATTCACTTTGTTTCAGTCGTAAAGGAGACAGAATTGTAACTTGTACAATAAAACAAAAGAACCTCATTATTGAAACGCATCAAGCTGTGAAGTTGTGGTTTCGTGTAATGAGGATGGATACACATAGTGTTACTGTGCACGCCTCATTAAGAAATCCACAAATTGCGGCATTTTTAAACAGAAAATTGTGTCTTTCAATATTTTAAACCATCTTACACATCCAATCAAATTGATGAGGGCATAACTCTATCATGCAAACCAATGTAAAGCCCAAAATATGGTTTCTTGTTCTGTAATAAATTTAATATTCATGTTTAAGGTATGTAAGTCACAAATTTCATAAAAATGTAATATTTACCTTTTTTAAATCCGACAATATGACTTAATTTTTACGTCTCTCTATAGGGACTTATCCACCAGGGTAAGTTTGTTCAAAACAGTTGATTTACAGGGTTTTTTAAACCTCGAATTGTCCAATTATCACTTTCTTGACGTTGTTGAGGCTTTAACGGGCCTTGTAGACGTGTATATATTAAAGGTTTTCACTCGGTCCTATTTACTTCGAAGAGATATATGTAAAATGGCCTCGGTTTGCTGCGCTTGTGTTTTTGACTACTCTGTCGGATCACGTAACTACAGAATATCACGTTGTCTTGTGAGGTTCAAAATTACATTTTGGACTGTAACTTTGCTAAATGCCATCTTAGAGAGATAGGATTAGTACCCATTCCAAACAAAAGTAAAATCTGCAATTTTTTTATATAATTTAGTGTGTTATTACTTGAATAATACATAAAATATCTCTCTCTCTCTCTATATATATATATATATATATATATATATATATATATATATATATATATATATATATAATTTAAATGCCGCCAATTAGACATTTTAAGTTAAATGTTTCTGATTTTCTAAATGGTTCTATATTATGAGAACAATATAATCTCTAATACTAAATTTCATTTTTCTATCTTAATTATTGTGACTGCTATCGTGCCTATTTACAGACGCCAGTAACAACGGACGGACATCATGTTTTTTGGCTTTCCTGAGTTCATTAATTAAACATCAAAATCAAAGGACGATTTTGTGTGTGATTTACCAACTTCCTGTTTTTCGTTTACTGAATAGAAACGTAAGCAGTTGGTACACCACACAGCACAGTGGGCTCTCTATTATTGTTTACGACACTATAACCTTTCGATGGGCAGATCGTAACCGACAGGGGCTGTCGCTCTAAGGTCTTCACTGAACACTAAACCATAACTCTTGGATATATGAGCTTTGGTTAGGTAACACGAATTCTGAAAATAGCGTCGGCTGCAACAGTCTCTTGAAGGCAGGCATGTTCAATTGTTAAAATGGATCTCTCTTACCTCAGTTTCCGTTTGATTCTGGAGTAAGACTACACTTTCTTCATCCCATGATCCTCCCTTTTCTTCCAGCGTTTTCTGGAATTCGCAATACAAAAACAACGACCCTACTTTTCAAAAAACATTAGAATGAAAATTTCACTGTAAAGTATAGTAAAGCGCTAGTTACTTTCTACTATGTATGCAAGTATATTTATTATAATAAAATATCATCTTTGGACAAAGAGTTTAAGGTTCGTTGCGTTCTTAATTACGTGAAGTGAAGTATTGAAATTATATAATTATTACACAAATTTTAATTAGTTTTAAACAATGTAAAAAACAATTTAAAATTACTCTCTTAAGAAGTTGCAAGACGTTATTAATAATGATAAAAGTATCCCTTCTGTAATTAAATTGAAGAATAAAATGGAAGTTTAAATTTACTTTTATATTATTTATAACTAATATTTAACACGCATTATCCTTATTCAAGTCAATTGCTGCCATTTTAAATTAAAATCAGTTCTTTTTATTCTGTCTGTTTCATTTATTTTAAACCGTTTTAAATGATAGATTTAATTTATATTGAAATAGAATAATTGAAACAATATCACTTGAAATAAGCAATGATTTTGGAAACATTAATAAAGAATAGTAAATAAACTTCAAAATTTATTCTTCAACGTTTCATGTACAGCAACGCTTTGCTACTGAACCAAAATAGGTTGGGTCAAAGAAAAAGAGAGATAGCAGCAGTGTAGCGATGTAGCCACGCCTCCAAATCTAAGGTCATTACAAAGTTATCTAAATACACTAATAAAATAATGTATTGTAAGCATCATAAAAAAACAAATGCCTAGTTTAAATAACGTGTAATATTTGTAAGTATGAAATATATATGAATATATCACAGAAACACAATTTAATAAACGCTATTAAGAATAACAACGTATAAATTAAAAAACACGGATATTTCAAAATAGAGCCTATGAGAAGTTTTTTTTCCATTTTGTAATTTCAATTAACGAAGAAATGTTATAATTTTTAGTGCGTAAAAATAAGTTGGTTTTCATCAAAGGAAAATTATATTTCTCTTGAATCTAAATATTTCAAACTGTACATAAATCTATAATCCAGCTTGTACGTTTGAAAGCCAATACTCTAATGTTAATATTTACTTAACTCAAGTGCTCCGGTCAATAGTGTTAACTGTAACAAAGAGGAACACTCTACCAGGCTTGATAGTGTCAATATTTGTAGGTATATTTGTCTCATCCAGTACTAAAGTGATTGGATGTAAATTGGGGGCATTATTGGGTATAATAACCGTGCTCATTATAGAGGTAATTAACTACTGCGAAGTGACGACGTTATTAATAAACTGAGAATTAATGATAAATAATACTAAAGCTTTTATATACTAAAACAAAACTACAGGAAGAAACAAAGAAGGTTATTTTTTATGATTGCCATAGTCCTTGCATTGTGATAATTTGCAATGCATTGCAATTCCATTTGCAGAAGGAATATTGTTATTACCTATAAATGTACAGTATGACACATCAAGGAGTTTTAATATTTTGCTTGTTGTAGAATAGTTGTTTTTGAACCCATTTGTTTAGAATTTTACAACATTTTTGTAGATATGAATACAAAAATAACACAGAATATATAAGATAAATATCTGACAAATAATATTTAACAAAATGGTAACCGTTTAAAATAATCACAGTTTTAAGGTAATTAGATTTATGTTAATTAAAAAAAACAAAAAAAAAACAGCTGTTATGCTTCTTAATGTCTATTATTGTAGCCATAAATATAAATGTAAACATCAAAATGTTTAGTGTCCTAAATGAAAACATATCTCCCCCTCCCACACACACACACACACACAGGGGCCCCGATGATTGATGTCTCAATTCGTTACACGAATTAAATACAACTGATATGTAAATAATAATAAATTCTTTTTTTCTTTTTTGGTGGGCGGGAGGGAGTCTCCTTCTATACTAATTTATCTCACATAAGAAATACACTGGGGAGGGGGAACTTAGTCATGAAGATATTTCACATTTTAGTTTTGCTTACACATAATTTTAAGATGGGTTACTTCACGATTTAAAAACTAAAATAATACTTAATTAGTACAGATGTGCCAATCCTAATATTTCTGATGTATTATGAAGCAAACCCACAGAAAAATATAAGTACAGACATTAAAATCCTGAGGTACATTAGCTGGATTTAACCTTTTCTTTATCTAGTCATGGGTTACATTTCTTTCCTTCCTATTACTCTCTCTTTCCTTTCAACTCTTTCTTGACTGTGGTTTTCTTTCGAACATGACGCTTTTAGGGTATTCTAGAGTTAGAGCTCTCTATTTTTGGATGTTTTAATTTTTCCAAGGTGATAATATCTGAAGTGATTCTCCGCCTTAAACCCAGAACAACAAAACAAAAACTAAACGTATACATTCTATATAAAGTATTTTAATTTTAGTATGAGTTACCCAAGATAGTGTGAACAAAAAACAAACACATTCCTTATTTCTAAGACAAGAGAGAAGAGAGACGTGCAATCAATTTAAGGGCGACAGGAAAAGACAACATTAAATAATGGATTGTCTGTAAAGGAAAAACCTTTAGACAAAAAAAGCCTTCAAGTCTATATTGAAGTGACAAGTGTCGTTTTAAAAGTAAAACTAAATCTTTTGTTTAAATAGAGCAAATAATAGATGAATGATTATTGTTGTTAGGATATCTTTTGATTTTCTAGTCAAATATTAGTCTATTTTACATTTTCTGTTATTAAAACTGTATTAAATTAAATCTAAACGAGGATAATGAAACTTTCTTGGTAGAATTTAAATCGATGGTACTTAGTTAGCCCCATCTTTACAAGGTTAGTATGGGTAAAACAGCTACACAACTCTTCTGTACTTTATAATTGTGAATATTACTACTAAGAATATCTCTGTTTTTGAAGTCCTTTATTTTATAGTAGAGAGATGGGGTTGGTACCATTATATGAATAATTGGGAAAGGTCCAGATTTTTAGAATAAGTTGAAACACACACATTGTATGAAGAAAGAACTGTTTAAAATGGTCGCCATTTCGATGTTTTTAGTGAATTATTTCTAAATTTGATACTGCTCTTATAAATTTTACAGTCCATAATACAATAATTCTTGCCCATAGCTTAATATCTTGCTCACGTATAGACAGCAAGAACTATGAATGGCTTTTTTGAAAATCACTTTTTCAGTTTTCTCAGGCCAAAAAACTCGAAGCTCAATAAAATAGACCGAACGATCAAAAAGAAAAACGTATCATTTCCTTGATTTTTTTTTGTCCGCATTTGGTGTTTATTTTCTTACTTTCCTCGAAGTTATTTTTATAGGGAAAGTTATGTGATGGGTAAAAATTAAATAAAATTAATATAACCAGTTTTTTAGGGACGTAGAGGTTTTGAGGTTATTCGAGTTCCAAAAAGTGGAATTTTGAAACGATGTCTGCCTGTCATCTGTGCAGTACACTACAGATCAAACGGGCGAACTTTTTGTAATAAAAGTTTTCATTTGTAATCATATTTTGACCACTTAACCTGGAGAGGTATGTTTCATATTTTTTATAATTAAGAATTCTTTGATTCTAACTTCCTAATAATAATATACTAATATTTCTATGAACCTGAACAAAACATATGGTCGTAATCTCTCCGAAAATGTTGATAGGTCATCAAACACATATACAAAATCGTAAATAAAATAATTTTACGGATCAGAAATAATTGACAAAAAAAAAAAAAGAAGAAGACGAAGCTGACCGCCATCATTAAAAGCTGGATTGAAATAAAATACCCCTTGCGCTGAGATAATATTTTCCTAGTTATATGTAAGAAAGTAAAAACTTTTATTTTAGGAGTCAATTTATAGTGAGTCCAAGTGTAGTAATTCCGAAGTTACTAACTGGAGCTACACCTTTCTTCATGTAGTCTAGGCTTAACTCCTTCTTCTCTATCTGCCGTATAATATCTCTCTTGATCAACGCTTGTTCTATTTCAACCCTAAGGGGTCTTAATTACAAAATCATTCCTTGTTATTTTAAGGCGATGATTACAGCATTGTTTTTCTCTTTTAAAGAAGAAGGAAAATTTATATTATAAAATCAAATGATTAGAATATTATTTGGGTGAAAGAGTCGAAGGTTACAGAAGGTTCAATTGTATTAATGGATGAATGCAGTCTTCATTAGTCTAACAGGGATAAGGTAAAGACGAAACGATAAGGTAAATGGGATAAAAAGAGAGAGAAAAATGAAAGAAAATGGTTGAAGTAGAGGTTATTCATAGGAGCAAATACTCATACTCCAACCTCCTAATCAGCAGAATTGCTTTGTACCCTACATTCATATTTAAAATTATTTGTTCTGTAATATTACATACGGTTCATCTAGTACCGTAATATTCGTGGTACTTTATAAAGTCTTCAAAAAGTCTCTTTCTGAATAATATAGATTCTCCAGAAATGAAAATTTTTATGAAAAATGTAGTTAATGTGTAGTAAATGTAGTTCAAAGTGTCGTTTTACATTTCTAGTTTCCAACGTAAACTTATTATAAGGAAATTCACTCGATGGTCAATATATCGATATCGAGTTATTGGCGGATGTGTCCGATTTGAGGTCTGTTGAGTCAACAAAAGTTGTTTTTTTAAATAGAATGTCTTTCGCTCGTCTGTTTTAAGTGAAATCAATTTAATAAACATTGTTATGTAGTCATATTTCATTAGTTTTTTTTAAAATATTTGGATAACTTAAAATTGGCGAGTAGTTGCTATAAGTTAAACTCAAAATGGTCATATTCTTTAAACCAGCTGTAATAATTTTATAAAATTTCTTTACGTTTAAGAAATTAAATCTAGTTATTTAGTCTAAATCTATCCAATATGTCGTAGTTATCGGTAAAAAAAAATGAGTCATTGGGTTGATATAAATACTCATTTTCTAAATATCCGTTATACTGTTTTTAATAAGATTTTAAGATTAATAACTCAAAAACTGTATCTAATACTGAAAAAAAAATAATAAAATAAAATAAATAAATACAGTTCAGAAATAATTATTAAAATAGCTCTAATTTTACATGTTCCGACGTCACTAAAATACGGTGCGACTTTATTCAAATAGAACTTGCTCTAAGAACCTGTTTATGACACAAGCGATGCAAGTTTTGGCTTTTATTTACGTATATACTTACGGCGTTTTTCGTTCATTTTGATTGACAATTAAGGAAATGACATTTTTTAATGCCTGTTAGTTTTGGTACATTCCTGGCTGATTTTTTTTACATGTGATAATTTGACGGAAACTGTAAACAACTTATCAGAAGTAATTCTTCTGGCAGAACACTAGGCTCAGTTTCCTGATGTAGAATCAATTCATTGGTCCTTTGGTTTTATCTCCCCTAGATAAATGTAGGTACTCAATTAAAATCATACGATTGTTCAATGTTTAAAATATTGACAGTCAATACGAACACAACAACGTTTTGATAGAATAGAAGGAATATTTATTTTATAAGACGAAATCAGAACATACCCTCAACAATGAACAAATACATTACCATTTTAAACATACATAAAATCAATCATATAAAATTATTTAAAAAAAGTTAAATCAAAATATTTTTCATATTTATAAATAAAACTAATAATATTAGATGAATTCATAAAATCTAATATAAAAAAAAAACACAACTACACAAACTTGGATTCAAACCTCTTCACCGAAACAGCCCTATCGCCGCGAACATCATCATGAAAGCAAAACTTCAAAGTAGTTTTAATCCGATACGGATCCTTTACGTTGTTATTATTTTCCTATAACGAATATCAAAACCTACACGCTGTCTGCCGTCACTGTAAATGTTTATACACATAACACTGGTATGTTTTGGTATAAGTGATAAAGATGATACTCCTTAAGCATCTCTAAAATCGACGTCTGATCTAAATGGAGATCTCTCTGAAAGATAGATACACAATCCAATAATCAAAATAGCGTGCAATAACAACAAAATGACAATTTAGAAAAGTGTTGTGTTTAAACAAAATTCTAAAAAATGATCTACACATTTTCAATTAGTAATGATTTTATCAATAATTTTAATAAGGATGTAGTTTGTTAGCTAGTTCTATTGACATGTCAATAATTAAAGTGTCTTTCGCCAAATCAAATTTAACATTAAATATCAATAGACTTTAATTTTAAAGTTTGTATACCAGTAAAAACGTTATTACATAAGTCATTTACATAGTCCTTCCAGCTTTAATTACTGTTAAATGTAAATCCAACATTTTAAAATTTTGCATAAACTATTATGCAGCTGCTATAAATATGTCAAGATAGCAGAGAGAACCAACAGTCGATATCTTAGATTACTTGTATAAAATTACTCCTGAATTTGGTCTTGTAAAGATTTTTTTTGGCAGACATTGCTACATTCAAATTTGCATGTTTATTTAGTGATTTTTTCACAACATTTGACATTGGAGGAGCAAAAGCAGTTTTTATTCATCGTTGACCAAATTCAGGAGCATGATAAGTCAGGAATTTATTGTATACGTTGTGAAATGTGTCCGAAAAGATATGTAGGCCAAACAAAACGGAGCATTAAAACAATAACCAAGGAACATTTTACTCATTTAAAATATAACAGGCCTGATAAACCTGCTATGGCTAAACATTGTTTAGATGAAGGGCATTATTTCAAAAAGAAAGTTCCATATTGTTAAAGAATGTTACAAAATTTAATACTATGGATGCTTGGGAAACATTTTATATTTATAGGCACCAAAACGTAATTGTAAATATTGAACCAGGACCTATACAAAATTCTATATTATTGTAAAATATAATATATAATGTTAAATGTTGGGTTAATTCGATTATCATTCTTGTTTTAGCTGTATGTTAAATCTTAGGTAGTTAAACTGACACGAGACGCGTACTATTGCCTTGGGAGTGTAAAATAATAACCCACGGTTCCCTTGAGTTTGTATATATGTATAGACTTTTTATATTAATAAGTACCAGGGCATAATTGTAAATAATGAACTGGGACCTATACAGATTTCTATATTAATGTAAAATGTAATGTATAATGTTAAATGTAGGGTTAGTTTGATTATCTTGTATTAGCTATATGTTAAATCTTAAGTAGTTAAACTGACACGAGACTCATCCTATTGCCTTGGCAGTGTAAAATAATAAGCCACGGCCTCCTTGAGTTTGTATAAATGTATAGACTTTTTATATTAATAAGCACCAGGGCATAATTGTAAATAATGAACTAGGACCTATACAAAATTCTATATTAATGTAAAATGTAATGTATAATGTTAAATGTAGGGTTAGTTCGATTATTTTGTATTAGCTATACGTTAAATCTTAAATAGTTAAATTGTCACTGAAGAGGACGACCTTGTCGTTGAAACGCGTCTGATGCTTAGGCGTATTTTTTATGAGATTTGTGTTCTGTGTGTTTGTTATACTGTATAAATTTTCTCATAAGTCAAGCTCAACATTTAATAAGTCTCTCTTGACTAAGTCTTCTTCTCTTCCCACTCTAATACTATCAAAGTATTCGAGAGCTAGTGGTCTCTCATAATCTTTTCGTTTTTGTTTGATAACCGATAGGCGTTTGAGAAAATAGACAAGAATGCTTCAACTTAGTCCTAAAACAATATTCAGAACAGTAAACATAGGGATACAAAGTATACATATTTAACATATCCTGATAGCACGACGATAGTGAATAGAAACAAAACCTTACTAAATGAAACCTGTACCATCACAGAATATGAAACGGGTGTTAAAGGCTTGCGAGTAAAAAGTGCATATACACAAGTTGCAGATACACGAGTCACAAGAGAAGAAATAAAATGCACAGATTTGTCCGTGTAATATTTACTCCCATGTCTTCATTGATCTAACGTACATAAAAGAACATAAAATAAAGTAGTAAAAAAATAATAATTACATTTCATAAAAAGCCGAAGAACAGTATGTTTGGGACACTCGGTAAGAAGGAATGTAACATCTAAAAAGGAAATTAAGATTTTCATACTCCAAATGCTACAATGTAATGTCATCATGACCACCATCTTCGTTAACCTTAGGTTAGGTTAGTATGAATACTGAAGAGGTAGATTGTAATTATAGCAGAAGAGTTTAGTAGAATCAAGATGGCCGATTGTAAGTACAGTATTGCGGATGGCGGGTATAAAGTATAAAGGGGCCGTATAACACACATTGGGACAATATTACCCGGGAATAAAATAACATGGATGGTGGGGGCTAGTCAGGTATGCAATATGGAGAATACTGAGTGGAATGATAAATGAAGTCACATAGTTAATATGGCTGACAAGGTGGATATTAAGATAGCGGAGGGCACAAGAGTGAGATCTTAATGACGGCCAGTAAGCGACGCCAACCGTACCGTCACCAAACGACTCTCTCTGATTGGTAGAGGATAACTCCAAAAGATCCTATGCTAGAACCAAAGCCGAGGGACTTCTAATAATAAAATTAAAGGAATGCTATAGAAGAGGTGATGCAACGATGCTTTGGAAATCATACGAGAGATGAGACTAAGGTGATGGATAAGACTGTATTAGGGCGAGAGAATGATGAAGGTATGTTGGAGATGAATTGTTGTAAAGTGTAAAACTCACATCGAATGAAAAGTCAGGAAAATAATAACTGAATCAAAACATCCCATTTTTGAAAAACCCGACTAATGGACATTGAATCCTAGTAACATGAAATGTACTTTAACATTTTAACCTCTTCGAAGAGTTACGTAGTCGATGTGATTGAATAGGGTAAAGATCGATTACTTGACTGACTCTGAATGGTTACCATTTGAAAGGAAAGCTCCTATTCGCTTTATAGAATACATATAGGTCGACTTTAATGGAAAGACGATGTTTTTGGTATTTTAATAGTGGTCTTATAATGTTACAAATGGCATTAACTGTAAATTAGAGATGGGTTGTGACATGATGTTTCGGTACTTTATACTGATACTGTGCAGTACCTGGTACACATGTAACCGTAACTAGAGGCTGTATTTTCATAAACATTTTTATAAAACCATATTTCGATAATATTCAAATTTTTTAAATAAATAAATATATTTTTTTTATAAATATGTTACTTACGTCGTCTCATACACACTGATTCTTGTCTCCAACCGGTTTCGCTGCTTCAATAAGTCATCATCATCAGGGTTTATCTGCTACTGCTTCGTCATTAACATAAAAAAACACTACATAACACCTGACAGGACATAGAGTGTACGCATGTGTGTCTGTAACGTGTGTTATGTAGTGTTTTTTTATGTTAATGACGAAGCAGTAGCAGATAAACCCTGATGATGCTGACTAATTGAAGCAGCGAAACCGGTTGGAGACAAGAATCAGTGTGTATGAGACGACGTAAGTAACATATTTATAAATAAATATACTCATACGATAAAAATGCTAATAAAGAAGCTAAATATATATTATATATATTTGGGTGAGTTGCAAATAGGCGAATATCATGACCAACTGTATTACAATTAGAGTTGTGTGTGTTCACTTTTTAAAATTATAAAATAAGACATTCAATTAGTTTATATAAATTAACTCATTTGGAGTGGTGGTTGGTCTAAGCGCGACAGAGGAAATTAGACCTCATATGGTTTAGGGGGTTTTATCTTTTTAACTAAATAATATGTTATTTCTATCACGGTATCAAATTATACATTTATTATCCCAAGAAACCATAACGCTTTGGAATAGTATCTGAGAACAAACAAACTAAAGATATAAACCTTTATTGATTTAAAAAAATATCACCTTCCAGCACAACTTACTTTTGATAACGTTTATAAAGTGTCTGAAAATACAGCGAAGTCCTTTTCACGTTCACAGGAAAGTTGTTTCGCGGTTCTTAAACGACCAACGCATTGTAAAAACCCGAACTTTTCATAATAATTTTGAGGTGAATAAATAAATAAAACGTTAGACAGGTTCAATTCGCAGTATGGTCGAGAACAATACTGAGATAAATAGTGCACCAACTTCCAATGTGTACATTATCAGGTGTAACTCAGACTGAATAAGCCGAATACCTGCGATCAAAGGTTTCGAAACTTCCTCCAATAATTCGACGCTTTCAGTTTGACAATAAGGAACAAATACAAAAAGATTACTGCCATCTTTGTCTAAGAAGATAATAAACATTGTCTTCACATTGGACTTCTAAAGACGATTGTTTTGGATAGTTTTTTTTTTTTTTTTTTTTTGATTGATACTTGATCGTAGTTATTGAATAACTCATCTACATGATTTAGCAAGACTTAGTAAGAAAATTAAAGTAAGAAATAATTTTAAAACATTTCCTTAGTTTTTTCAAACTATAAATGACTGACATTTAATGAAATTCTTGACTGAAATTGCTTAATTTCACACTTCATGTAGTTACTAAAATCAATTTCAATTTCCATTTATTTTAAACATGATCTGTTAAAGCAGTAATAAACTTCAGGTTTTGAAACAAAGGGAGCAATTTATTTTCTGGTGTGTGTTACGATAAACATCATTTAAAATATTTTATTCAGTAAATTATTTGTTTATAAATTAAATAGTAATTTTATATGAACCATATAATAAAATCAACTAGACGTCAAGCATTTAACAATTAATTTTGATAAATTATGTAAATAAATCGTTGAAATTTAAAGCAATTGTAAATATACAGTGTAAAATCATAGGACTGAATTTCTCAGTTTCCCAACTGCAATATACTAACACAATATAATATTTTACAAAAATATCTATGAATACTTGTATGCGGAAAAGACTCAAACACACTGCACAAACTATCATATTCATTCATCCCCAAACGAAATTTAATCGTCACCGAAAGTCGTCAATCAAAGAGTGAAAATAAAATATGAACGCGGTCTTCACAATATATTTTATATATTTAAAAAAGGGCTTATTCTTGCTTTTCTTCTGCCATAAACAAGTGCTATGGGTAAATTGTGTTTTATTAAAATCTCAAAAATCATATCTGCTGTAAAACTTAAATTTGGATTTTTGCCAATTATTCCTGAACCGTAATATTTATTTACTTACAATTGATCATATGGATGTGGATCATTATTGTTAATATTTCACTAAAATTTTAACGAAATCGGTTGAGTCGATTTTTAAAAATGTCATATTTTTGTACCAACCCTCATGACCAACTTTTTTCGCGAAATTTATCTCACGAACCAGCATATTTAGAGAAATGCCGACCAAAACGTTTTTTACCAGTCCTTAGATGCTACATTTGAGCAAATCGATAAAACCTATTTCGAGATAATTGTAATTTTATGTTTGTTTTAAAGACAGCTTCTATCTGTCGAAGAGTTAAAAAAGTGTGAAAATTCAACAATTCACCATCACTTGATTAAAATTGGTACAATTTATTTTGTAGAGCAAACCAGATACAACAGAAGACCCCCACCTACTTGTATACAGATATATATATATATATATATATATATATATATATATATATATATATATATATATATATATGTGTGTATTTATTTTTGTTGTTGTCAAAACAGATATATTTACCGAAAATTATATATCGATTTTATGACTCTTTCTTACTTTCGGTTTACTACTATATATGAAAAAGTGAAACTATAACATAAGTTGTTGTTAAGAATGTATCAAATTTATGAAAGATAAGTCATTATAAAAGAATTAGACTTTACACTGGTATTACACATAAATAACAAATAATTAAAAATTTATTTATTTATTTTCTTAATAAATGATTATTCATTTTCGAATATTGCCATAACGATTATCTTGAAACATAATTTTCAATACTTGAAATTTTGAAAACTGTTTGAGCTCATTAATGTTTATATTTCTTTATGTTGAACGAAATCGGTAGAACTATACAAAATCAGATAGGATAAGTTAGGTCCTTTAACCTCCATGGGCGATTTATGTTTATTATCTGTAACTTCGGGTCAAGATTTTTGGTTAGTTAGAGTCCAATTAGTTTGTATTTTTGACATAGCCTATCGGACAAATACTATTTATTATGCATAAAAAAAGTGCAAGACGTTTCAAACGTATGAATCAACCCTAGTTATCAAGGAAAGAAATATAAAACATGAAAAAAAAAAAAAAACCTTTACAGTCAAGTATCCTGGGACTACATGGAAATGTAAAACTACTTTAAAAGGTACCTAGCACAATAACTATGCTTTAGGCGTCAATATAGCCTAACTAACATTGTATTCAAACATGATAAGGAAGAATTTATAACAAGTTAACTAGGTTATAACACAAGAAATGGAAATCATACTGAATAGATTTCGAAGATTGTTCACTGAATAAAAAGTTGTTTTAATGCTCATAGGATGGTGCCCAGAGGTTTCGTTGATGGAACATAATTATGTCTTCTTTTATGGAGTATAGCAATTGACCTTGAAGTTAGAACCTGTGACAAAAATGACCATATGAAAATTATTTTTCATTAATATTATAAAGAACCCAATATTTTTTTTCATAATTTTAAAACTATAATACATTCGTTTTTGGTCTTACCTAATCTATTTCAACAATTTTAGTTATGGAAAAATTGTCCAAGTTGGAAATTTAAGTACCAAATTTATTCAAAATCTCTTTAGTTTCATACGGATATTATTGACAGAATTTCAACATCGATTTTTGAAGCCAAATAATATCCTATGTGCTACATATACGTAAAAAAAAAAAACTAACAATGTTGCAGAATAAATAAAAAAAAAACGGCGATTAAAATATTAAATGTAATACATTATGGAGTGGTTAGGTAAGATTAGTTTGAAAGATCTTCTATATTACAGAAAATTAAGATTAGTGAGGGATGCATTTATAAAATTTCAATATATCTCGGAAGTGTTGCCTTTCTGAAGACTTGATTTATTAGCGGGTAGTTGTCAAAACAGTTATTAATTGTGGTAAGCTTTGATTAATTTCTGAGGACAGCAACTCAGCAGATTAGTTTTCCTGCTGTCAAGGATTATTATGTAAAGCCATTAATTAAAATTTGTTGGCACAATTTTCATTAGAAGTTTTCTAAATACAAAGTGTTTGTTATGTAGTTCGTTTAAAAACTCTCTTATTGTTTTCAAGATAAACAAGGAATGCAGAGTTACCGAGTTATCCGTTCCTTATAAACTGCTTTTTGAAAATTCGAATGTACCTAAATCGTCACTGATTGAAAAGGTTATCTGTCAATTCTAGCTAATAAACAACTATTGTTCGTACTGAATCAAAGAACTAAGATTCCTGCTGATGAGTTTCCTTCAAAATTTTATTCAATTGATCTCACTAAATTGCGGTGTGTTAGGAAATTATTCTGCAGAAGTAACTGCAAGATCAGCATTGAAACGCTACTAGAACAATTAGTAAAGCTCTTTATATTTTGGTACAAAAGAATCGAATGATCTAGAAAATGGAAGGAACTATGAAGCATAAAAGACACATGTAGGTCACTTCGAATAAATAACTACGGTTTCCTCTATCTTAATATAAGACACAATAATACCCTCAAGAGTTTCCCATAGCTACTACAGTTGTGGGTGGCGGAACCGATGAAGTCTATTTGGATCTATATCTTTACGTTAGATCCCTCTCTTTCATATTAGATCTCTCTTGACCAGTTCTTGTTCTCTTCCGATCCTGGGACTAATATAGTATTCGAGAACATGGTTCTTTATTTTATAACATTTTCCTCCTTTCTTTTTTAAAGTTAATATGACTGAGAGGGTTTTCGTCTTTAAACAACAAGTAAAACAAATTTACATGAGTGCAGTGGCTATAGCGGTCAAGGAATATGGATGGATCGATGAAGAACAATAATCACAGTTTGGCGACTTTCTAAAATATACCTGCGAATCTCATCGGAGTATCTAAATAGACACGGCTACCTCTACTCTGAGTAGAAGACATAGAAATACCATCTTATTTTCTACTTACCCCCATTACCCTTTCTATCTGACTTCTAGAAGAAGATACAGAAGATCCCATTATCCTTAGACGCGACTGTACAAATCATTACAAAAACCCTTTCAAAAGGAAGTGAAGAAATACGCTACGCGGTAAATAACTAAATAATCCATAATAAATAAAGAAGTACTCTGCTGCGCAAATAATTGTTATCGAGACATCGGCATCACTAGCTGCTCGTTTATTACTCCCAAAAGTTATAATACTTACACTGTTGTTGGGACGATCATCGATGTCCCAGCAAAACAGCGAAACTCTCTTGGGTTACGAAAACTACACACCCAGTACTAAATATAGAATTGTCGGGAAAAATACAGCTGTCGTGAATTTTTGTTAAAGGAAGTAGATGAGGTCGATAGAGGCAAAAGTTAATTAAAATATAATAAAGAGTTATACATTGTGTGAAGATCTCAGTAAAGATTATAAGACATTATATAGATATTCCAAGATGTCTCTAGCTTCATTCGGCGAAGTTTTCTTGCCGTCTAAATTATTACACTCATTTATCTTCATTCTATATGTTAATGATAAGGTGAACAACTCACCCCCAACTATACCCTCAGGGCTCACCTATCGTGAGTACAGGCTTGGCCATCCCGTGGTAACGACTCCGGATTTGTTCTTTTCATTTATGTAGTTTTCGATTAGATCTTCCCCCTAAGTTTCTCTTCATTAAAATTAGTTTGTTACCAATTTAGGGCTAAGGGTTTTCATTTCATCTTTTCTTTTTTTTGCCCTTGACGACACTCTTACTACACTTTGTATGAATTTATTTCACAATGTAACAACAACATATGGTTTGTATTTGTTGCTGTAATGCTAATACAAATATATATATATATATATATATATATATATATATATATATATATAAATACAAACCATATGTTGTTGTTACATTGTGAAATAAATTCATATAAAGTGTAGTAAGAGTGTTTTTTTCTGGTTGTTTACAGATGAATCCCTCACCGTCGTCAAGGGCAAATAAATAAATAACATGAAATGAAAACCCTTAGCCCTATTCAAGTGTGGACATATAGGCTGATATATATATCCACACTTGAATTTCTGCCATCTATACTCAAGTGGTCTCCGAGTATGATTAACGTGAATATCTCAGTCACCGGTGAATAAAGTAACTCACCGCTTAAATATTTTGAAGCAGTGTTTGAGCTGTATCGTGGTGAACGATTCGATCATCGATGCTTGGTGTAGGTCAATACAGACACACATCTAAATTCACTGACTCCATGTAAAACACCGACATTTAATCTAATGTTGTCATCGCATTGTCCCGGTGATAAATCGTACCCTTTAAACGAATATTTCTGAAGCCAACTCCGACTTGGGCTACCCTGATGATTTATTTACTGGTGACGTGACTCGAGTAAGCCGAGTACTTTGACCACAAAGTAATAAGATATCGGTAGAAAAAATTTGTAAAGATTCTTTAAAAACTCAACTTCATTTATATATATTTTACACTTAGGACTAGTTTATAACACAGGCGATACTAAATCAGGCACTCTTTAAATTTCTTTGAAACTATTTAAAACTGAGTTTATTTATTTTTATTTATTTGTTTTATTCAAATTAATATCTTGATACAAAATTTGCATAGCAATTAAATAGGAACTAATCAACCACCTTCTTTAGTGTGTCAAATTACACTCAAATTTGATAAAGTTCATACTTGAGAAGCTACCTGTTTCCGATAAAGAATAAACTGGGGAAAATCTGGAATAGAGAAAATAAATCTTATTTAAATTGTTTTGTATATTTATGGAGTAGTATAGATCCATTATCAGCTAGAACGTGACGTATATTAATTTGTATTACAATATGGTTCTACGGATAGGTGTATGAGAAAGTTTCTGCACTTTATTTTACAGCTCTATGTTGTGAAATGTGTTTATAATTGCATTTATTTAATGATAAATAGTATTTTAGTTTAAGTTAAACATAGTTTTCAAAATATTTACAACGGATTTTTCTATTTAATCAATTTATTATTTTGTTATTTTTTTATTATTTTCAATTCTTGAAATAAAGAGTAAATTCCAAATCAAAATAACACAGTTAAAACTCGCAACCCCATCAACTGTCATCTTACTGTCTCACACATCATTGCATCGTCTTGTTAATATCAACAGATTCTCTCCTTTATGTCAACTTCAAGTAAAGCTCCCTTCTAGTCTATACAAAATGCAATTACATTATGGCGTGAATGGATTTAATCTGATTACAAATCAAGCACATCTGACAGTGCAAGTACAATGTCACTTAATCACTTGCATAACGTTGCATTATAAATAACCAATTATCTAATCATAATATATTGGTTCCATCTTTTATAAAATATCATCTTATTGGTTTTCAGAAGAAAACAAAATTAATTACCCAATTACCCATAGAGATGATACAAAATAATGTTTTTTTAGCGTTTCATTTTCCTTAAAATATTCGTAAAATATGAGGATTAATTATTTAAATCAGGACACATGTCTAATAAAAGAAATTTTACAACGTCGATATAACTATCCAAAAACAGAAATGAAACCTAACCACCTTCGTATAAATTTCTATTTGATTTAAAATACTATTTACGCTTAAGAACATTATGGCATTTACATAAATAACTTTAAAAAATATTGGTTTGAAAATGTATTTATTAAATAATAACTGCAATGCTACAAGTTTGGATACGTCAATCATTAAATGAAAGAACAAATTATTTTCTACAAAAATCCCTTTATTTGTACAAAACAAGACGATGTTTCAATGACCAAGTAATAATGCTCAGTTGTTACTCTACACAAAGCCTTCAAACAGAGTACAGGGTCTTTTGACTTTACGTACATGTAACAACTAAGATGAGAATTTGGAATTTGAAACGTCGTCTTTTATTGCACAAATAAAGTGATTTTTGTGAAAAATAATTATTTTATTCAATTAATTTTTTTAGAAAATTTTGAAAATAACTTTTAAATAAGTAATTTTTATGATTGTATTTTCGCAATGATTCTAAATAAATTCAAGGTTACTTTAAAACGTACAAATTTTTAATTATTTTTACAAAGGAAATTAAATATTATTTAAACTTTTTAACCATTGACATAATATATACAAATGCAGATAATTATTTCCCTGCTATGTGAAGTTCTAAATTTTATAGAAAGTCTCTTGATTTCCGAAAAACTTTCATTACAACTTACGTTATGTAATAAATCAACTCATTTTCTTGAGGGTTTTCTGTTTCTCTCTCTTACCTTCTTTGTTTATTATCACTCTTTGCTTTTCTGTATGTCTTCCTCATTCTTTAATCATTACACCTTACAATCGTGGGTTACTTATCAAGTATACAGTAAGAGACCGCAGTTTTTGATTGATCTTCAAGTTTTATGACCTCAGGAAACCTAACATGTTATTTTTGACATCCCGACAATCTGACATCGTTGGCGTCGTTTTCTTCTGTATGTAAGACCAATAATGGACACAGACGTTAAGATAGGAGCTTGAAATTTAGTACAAGGAACTATATTGTGCACGTATATACTTTTATTTAAATTGAGAATAATCGATTTGAAAATATCAATCGACAGTTATTTGAATATTCTTTTGTTCATACCTCGTATGTTATTCAACTTATAACACATTAAAATTAAATTAAATTAGATATGAAATTATATGTATTTACATCAAACCGATTTCACTACGATGGATAACATCGAAATTGTCAGCAATGTAATTTATGTTTACATAGTTTTAAAGATAGAGCCGAGTCAAAGACATACGTGGGTGACTCTAGTGGGCGTTGCAAATCAATAATTTCTAATGGTTATAACAATAAAATTTATTTTGTCAAAACGTACAATTTTGTTTTGATCGACCAAAAAAAAAAGAAAAAAAAGAAAAAGAAACTGGAGTGTACATTTCTACATAGTTATGTAACAACTATAAAGGGAAATATTTGGTAGAGTTTTAAACATAACCGGCTAGTTAATTCAAGAATATATGCCTCTCTATGCTTATTAAGTGGTTGTGATTTAACATTTCTTGGGATCACAGTGGTAGTAAATACTATGCTGTACACACATGTATGTAGACTACTGGAGACCCTGGGTGGCAGGTGACCCATTCGGAAACGTAAACTATCAAACTATATGTTTCATATAAATAATTCAAGCATACATGCAACTTACATGACAGGTTTTGTGAACGTGACAGTTAACAACACTAATAAGTAAATAAAATCAGTTATATGTTTTTGTAATGTTGTGAAACGTGAAAAGGTTTAATTTTAATAAATTAAAAATGGATAATTTAGTTAGTTAGGAAGTTATTTAGCTATTGGCCAATTAATAAAATCCATGGGGAAGTATTGAAAATAGTAGAAAGATAATTTCTCTTTGAAATTTTATTTTCATTTGCTTCATTTACTACATTATATATAATACTTGAGAAGGAGTCTCTATACCTAGTTGAAGGATCTTGGTCTATTCCTTTGCAGTACTGTTTCCACTGGCCGCCATTTTAAAACGATACATAAAATAAGAAACGTCGTACGACCTAGTTGTAAATAATCTTATTTCAAAACTGTATTATAGTTTTGGTCCCGTTTAATGGTATATTTTTACAAAACTTACAAGGGGTGAAATATAAATGTAAATAAAATGGTAAAGGTCTGATTGATTTTAAATCTGACTCATGCCACGCTGGTTTAGTCTCAAAACACAATATTTTACATTTAATAATACAGTTTCATAATAAAACCAAACATACAGTTACGGTTTGCAACTATATAATTTTCTATACATATTTCATTATAATAATAGAGAAAGAATTGTTTTATATTAGCACACTTGGAACGAAACATCATCACGCAACTTGTAACACAATATTGCTGAACACGAATTATTAATATTATACACGAATACACATGGATGTAATTTGTTTGTAGTATGAATTTAAATGTTTAGTTTAGTTTCTTTATAAACAAAAGAATGATGTTAATTTTAGTATTACTACACGAATCACCAGTTCATACCATAAAATCATAATTCCTCCACAGATCAATTTAGCAGCAACATAATTCATGGTTTAAGAGACGTTTTCAAAATATTTTTTTACAGATAACGCCCGGCAGCATATTTGAAGAACGGCAAATTATCCTTTGTAATTGGATCTTAGAAGTTATATTCTAGATAATGTATGATAAATATCGTATAATATGAATTGGTCTTATATAAGCTAGATCTAATTTTTAGTTATCGCATAAGTGGGGGAGATAAGTCTAAATAAGTCCTCAATACTCAACGGGTGAGCGACAGAAACATATAAATCCAAGTTTAATTACTTTATGATTAGGAAATATCAAAACCTTTATATCCACGATAAAATCAAGATACATGTATTGACTCATTGTAAAACTATTTTTGTTCAATTTTTTAATTAATAAGAGATTAACAATATGTAGACCAACACAACTGAGAAAGCATGCAAATATTACCTATCCTTAAGGGTCTGGTAGAAGTAAAATGTTGAAGTACTCCGAACACTTTGATAAACCCATACACATTATCAAACCAATTTTAAATTATTTTATCGAAATTATAATTACACCATAAATGTCTGAAATTAAAAAAAAAATGGAGGAATAGCAGAATAGGGTCTTAACGGGTGGTGTGTGGTGAAGTAAAACAACACCAGTAACAGTTCTTTAGTTTTATATTCAATATAATGTCTCAATAATTTATAGACACAAGAAAGCCGGTGTCATATTACAAGACCTACCAAATTCAAACTGGGCATAAAGGAAACTACACCAAAGACCTTCAAAACACATAAAGATCTAACAACTAAAGGAAAGTATCCAGAGATATCTCTATTTATAAATATTACACAGTAAATGGAACCATTCCACTCAACAAAAAATCCCCTTGAAATTCTGAAATTGAGGGAAGCTTGCTCTTCAAGGAATATATAAGAAAAATTATTACCCATCATCAGTATTGAAACAAATTTTTGTTCAATATTGTTTGAAAGTATCGTACCAATGATTGGTTGTATTTATATTGACGATTCCCACATGAATAATAAAACAAGAGTAGGTGCAGTTATATTCAACACTCTTCTCACACTCTTCCCATACAAATAGGAGACAGAACAGTTTTGACCCCGATATTGAAGCAATATCATTCGCTTTACCTCAACTACTACATAGTATCCGGTATCCTTCCAGAAGGTAGTTTTAATGTTGGATTCCAGAGTAGCAATTCAGGTTGTATACAATAAAAACCCCAAAACAATATAAAAAATTGATACAGTTTCCACAAGGATTAGGGAAACATATCTGTCTACTGTGGACACCTTCGCATATTGGGATACTAGGAAACGACTGTATGACCAACTTGCCAAAAAGATACACAAATCCGACAAAAATACAAAGAACATGAATGTTCAGTCTGCTAAAACAATAATCAAGAAAGAATATTTAATAATATGGAATAAGATTCAAGATTAATAGGAAGGGAATAAAAGTAGAGCAAGAAATAAAGCAGTAGTTATATTTCGCAATAAGTTTAGATATGACTGCTTGTCAGTGCACCCGTATAGATTAAAAATTTCCGATTCTTACGAGTATACACTATGTCACAAAACAAATTCAATTTATATACAAGGATATCCCCCTACAATGCCCTAAAATTAAATGTGACTAGTGAAAATCAAATAAAGTCAATACATTGAATAGAGATAAAAGAAGACATGTAATAATTTCCAAATGTCGTCATAGGAAACCACCCAACAAAGCATGATGTTTAAATAGGAATAATAAAATGTCCAATAATGTAGGAAAATAATCAACGTTTCAAATGATTGAACAAAAAAAAGCACTTTTGAACTTTTGAACTGAGTGAATACAAATATTAGGATTATAATAATTGTACTGGGGGAAGGGATAACCTGCATGGATATCCCTAAGCTTGCTGTGCCTGGATATAACTTGTTTCGCTACTAAACCTTATTAACATATCACACGTCTAAACTATACACATTTCTTTAAGCGTAAACATAAATAAACTACGTCACTCTAGTTTTATGATAATATGATATATAAAATATAAACATATTTATTAACTGAAAATTTGGGGGAAAATAACTTAAAATTGTGATAAATGTAAATTATCGTAAAAGTCACTTAGAATGGTACAAATTTAGTTTCCGTTAGAAGAGAGAATTAAAATAAAAATTGAGAGCAAAAAAAATAAAAATAATAATAATAGTTTCCGTGTCGTCATTTAATTGAAATATTTCTTTCCTTATTGTTATAACTTTTCATTATTTGTGGGAATTTTCGATAAGAAACAATTTATTATGATTTAGAATACTAGTACTTGAAAAAGTCAACACACAGGAAGAAATGCTATATTTATTGTGATTATTGGGTGTTTTATTCTTAGATTCCGATTGCAATTTATCATTTTTGTGAGCACAGTGGTAGTAAATGTTATGCAGTATCAATCGTTGTAATATATTTAAACCAAAGGTGAGCCTCGGTAAATGATGACACAAATTAATGAAGAAATAAGTAACCTTAGACAAGTAAAAATATAATAAATAGTTAAAAACACGAGATTTACACAATTATAAACTATTTTTGATATGAAATATTAAAATGTAAAAGTTTAATCAAAAGAAACATCATCTTTCTCGCAAGACTCAATAATGAGAATTTATTGTGATAATATTTAGTAGATTTATTTAATTTTTTTGTAAACCCAACCTCAAATTATTTTAGATTTATTCTTTTAAACTAACCGGTTTTTAAATTTTGTATATGGGTTGTTATAATTTAGAACTTTCAAATAACAACAGTAATTATTTTTGACATATTGAAAGTAGATTCGTACTTCATAAATTCATTAATATCAAATAAATTCATTGGTAGTTTAACACATACTTTATTATAATTATTTTTTCCACAAGAAAATAATATTTTTATAAATTCTTACAAATGGGAATGTACAAATGCAGATTAATCCGGGGAATATACTTGCTATGTGGAGTTTTACATTTTACAGAAGTCTCTTGATCCCTGAAGAACTTTCATTACAACTTACATTGCATAATAAATGAATATATTTTACTTACCAGAGTTTTCTGCTTCTCTCTCTCTCTCTCTCTCTCTCTCTCTCTCTCTCTCTCTCTCTCTCTCTCTCTCTCTCTCTCTCTCTCTCTCTCTCTCTCTCTCTCTCTCTCTCTCTCTCTCTCTCTCTCTCTCTCTCTCTCTCTCTCTCTCTCTCTCTCTCTCTCTCTCTCTAATATTTTTCCAGATCACTTCTTTAATAACCAAGTACACTAAGTGTGTTTATTTCGCCTTCTTTTTTTAAGAGATTAAACGTCCACCAAAAAAGTGTAAATAGTATTTGAAATGTGCCGCTACTTTGGCCTCGTCTTTGTCGTTTTTACGTAATACCGACAGAGGACACACAATATTACGATAGGGCTATGCAATTTGCTTCAGGGGACTATATTGTGCTCATATGGGGACTCTATTAAAATATGGAAAAATATAATTTAAAATATTAAAATAGAGCACATTTATAATCGTTTTATAACATTAAACTAGATATAAAATCGTAAACAATGTAATTTCTATCGCTGATGAGTTACAAACGCAATCGTAGCGAGTGGAAGCTCCATTTTTATATATGTATAGTTTCAAGGCCCATAAGGGTTGAGACACTGATCTATGGATGGAAAACAGAAATCATCAATTAATAATCGGTGTAGATAAAATTGTTTTAGAATAATTTTACTGAGAGAAGGGGTAAGCTGAAGTGCATTCACGTAACTTGTTTAGCGACCTAAGCCTTTCTTAAAATATCGCATATCTACAAACTTTAAACATTTCTTTATAGTTC
Organism: Aphrophora alni; assembly: GCA_963513935.1. Lineage (NCBI taxonomy): Eukaryota > Metazoa > Arthropoda > Insecta > Hemiptera > Aphrophoridae > Aphrophora > Aphrophora alni. The sequence goes on along the minus strand of OY740775.1, from coordinate 48,425,004 downwards.
AAAATAAATTAAATATGTCTTTCTATTTTTATCGTAGTATTTAAATATTAGGTATATTCCATAAATATATTTTGTAATTTAAAACGTTAGAAAAATTTAATTAAACCCTTTGAGAAATAAACAAAAAAATTGGAAATATTGGAAGGAATCGATTTTCAAATTGAAAAATTAGCAGAAAATAACTATACTTCATAACTTTCAAAACAATTCATAAACCATTAAATATGAAATATGTAACTAATTTTATTACTGAGTTTTTCCTAATTTATCGCTGATAAATTGATACTCGAGTCCCTAAGATTTTAAATTTTATTTGCGTTTTTCCTTCAAAGATATTTTTTCATTATATCATATATAAGGGAAATTTATAACTCTGGAAGTGACAACAGCCTACATCACATTACACTTTTCCGTTCCACAATTGGCAATCAACCTCAACAAACTTCGATCAACATACATCTTACAATTCAAGATTTCGTCCACTAAAAGTTGTCCAATCGCAATAAATTTTACAAATTTATTGCTAATTAGCTAAAATTTTATTATCATATAACTAAAGTACCAATAATAGTACTATTATTATATGAATAAAATCGATAAAATATTGTTTCGTTGAAATACTTTAAACCGCTAAACTTAGTCGAAGCAGACAACAAAATATCTCACTTTCGTCTATTTTCTCAAATACATATTACTTTTCTATATAAAGTTGTTATTCACACTATTATAAAAGTAGTTTTCTTGTCTTTTGATCTATACTTACAAAATTATCGTCGCCCACATGATAATAGTATGATTATAGACTATGATTTATAGACTTTCTTATATAGGTCTACATATGTGTCACTGAAATCGAAGTCAAACTGTCAATTTTTAATGGCGTCAGTTGTTGTTAAATTAGTAATATTTGGATTTTCGTAACCTAATTTATACGAAGTAAACATTTTGTACTTTTCTTTTAATGAACAGTTTATATCTATGTTACAAATATTAACTCTGCGTTTTTACACGAAATAATTGCCTTTCTGAAGGAAAATCGATCCTACATTGTTTAGTGAATTTATTAACAAATATTTATTAATTTAGTATTGGATTTATGTATTATGTGTTGTTTAAATAACAAACCATAAAATAGACTACAAAAAATGTTGTATGTCTTGAAAACAATTAGAACAATATCATTGTACTTTGTTTTAACCGGTTTATCTGGAATTTTTTTTTTGTCATTTTAATGATATTAAATATATTAACTCCACAATGTTTATATCTTTAATTTTTTAATACATAGATGAATTTTTCATATTTATTTTATCTCTAAATCATTGTATACGTTTATTAAAAATTGGGCTTATTTTTTTTTTGAATTTTGAAAAATAAGCCTATCTTTTGAGAGGTTTTGGAATTATTCATAACAACTTTTCTTTTTAAATAAACAAATTATGAATTGATTTTTTTTACATACTTGTATAATTATATATATATATATATATATATATATATATATATATATATATATATATATATATATATATAAATATGGGCTAATTCCTTTCGATAAAGCAATTTTTTCATTCCTAACATACTAATTCCGAAGTTTTTAGATCTATTTTTTATTACATAGTAAATTTTATGGACCTTCTTCCAAAAGCGATATGTTACAAGTTGGGTTACTATTTTCGTGTGAATTAAATAAAAAACACTTACGAAATACGCTAAAAAGACCTGCCACTTGAGTTTATTTAATACAGGGCACTTTTAGAGTTTTAAATAGAGTATAAATTTATTTAGTTTTGTAATAAAAGCAACCTATTGGTAAATGTAGTTTGATTGAAATCGACAACGAACAATATTCATCTTCGATAAGTGCCAATTATTTCTGCTCTGCTCTTTTATTTCACTTTCAAATTAGTAAAATATTTCAAGAAATTACACTTTACATATCATCATAATATTTATTATTAAAAACCTTTAAGGTTATTATTGAAATTTTCTTTAACGATTTGTTTTTAAATTTGACTGCAATAAGTTTTCTACTGGGTTAAGAAAAGAAAGAAATAATAATAATAATAATAAATACTCAAGATAGGAATGAGAATGGAATTTTTCAATAACTTTTAATAAAGTAAGACAAACATTGTAATATAAAACCAGTAAGAGATAATAAAAACTCGTCTTTAGGATCAACTTGTCATTAATTTTTTTGCAAACTCGCAACTTTCCTTTCAAAATATTAAATCTCTGCTACATTCACTCCATTATTTAGTGGTATTATCCCTTAAGGCACGATTAAATTGTTTTGTTATGAAAAAATAAAAGTATTCGTTAGTGAACGTTATGTAGCGGGTAAAAGCATGTTCAATGTTTTTATTCTTTTTAAAAAACAACACTATCGTATTTTTTGAAATTATGACTTTACATAGTCTGTTAGAACTGTCAGAAATGGATTGTTGTATCTCCTAATTAAGTTGAATGATAAAAAAAAAAATTGATACAGGACATAGTTTGAACGACTCTTCTTTTTTAACTCTAAATTTGAATGTAGGTAAGAAAAAACCCTAATTCCAATAATCTTAAAATCAGCAATAAGAATTTTTAAAATGTATTGCTAAAAATGGAACCTTTTGCAACCAAACAAAAATATCGGTCGTCAGTCCCCAAAACAAATATCGTCATCAAAAAACATTAGAAAAAAGTCAATTACAAATCTGGTTATAAAAGACGTAATTCCTAAAAATATATTTTAAGTCCATGTTAGTAAGAAAATTTCAAATAAAATCATTAACATTGAGAAATATTTAGCAAATACAAAACTGAAACTTGACCATCGCCATTTAAATTTCCGTTTTAATAAAATACACTTTAGGCAAGTTTAGGTTTTATTTAAATAGTTAAAAAAATGATTTAAAATATACTATTTATTTCCTAGCGTATTCTTACAATATCACTCTTTGTTTTTGGACGAAATGAAAATATGTTTATATTTCCTACATCCCTTCCTTGCTTCTAAATAACTCTTGTTTATTTTAACACACATTGTATATTTTTTCCACAGAAAATTTTAATATTTTATTAAATTTATACCCTAGAGATTGTACAAATGCAGATTAATCTTGGGAATCTCCTATGCAGAGTATTAAAATTTACAGAAAATCTCTTCACCGTTGAAGAACTTTCATTGTACCTAACACAGTATAGTATCACCTTTCGTTCCTATTTACTCCCTTTCTTTCCTTCTGCGTACGTTTCCGACTTTTTGTTATATTTTTCAAATTGTATATATATATATATATATATATTTCAAAAAACAAAATTAAATTATGTAAATAAACGAAACTGATTCATGATAATAATTTAATTATTTTTTAATGAGATTTAATTCTGCATAATTAGGACTTCATTGTATTGAAGAGAAATGGTTTTGTTTGTTTCCAACTGTTTAAAGTATCATTGCCATGCATTTATCGAATAATTAAAATATACGTTACAATCTATTGCACTGGACGTTTTAAAATAACAAGTGAAATTCGTATCTGAATTATTAAATAATACAGGTTCTGTAAACAGTAGATTTTGCTCTTAAAAAGCTTTTTACGTCCAATAATCGTCCTTGTAAATTCGATGTGTTTTTATATACCTAAAACTAATACTTTATTATATTAGCTACTGTAAACGTGAACAAAACGCATACCAGAAATATATAATGGTTTAATTTTGGTGTACTCCTTGCATTGTGATTGTGTAATGTCTTTCCATTACAAAGGTAGTAAATATCGTACCAAGTGACCAAATAAACCCTGGAATACTGTCTGCTTTATTTGAAAAAATGAACATTTATCTCTACCGGTGAGCACTATTTTGGAAGTATGATTGATACGACTAATGTGTGAAATTTACTCTAGTTAATTGAAGAACATATTATACAGGTTATTTCATTTTTGGATAGTTTGGCGAAAAACTTTTCAGTCAACATCGCTTGGTAAAAAAGGAATAAAACATAAAATAAAAGCACCTAGCCCTTGAATAGTCTAATAGCCTCAGGGTCGGAAGTTGGTCATGAGGAACCCGATAAGAAAGATGAAAGAGAAGGATTACAACAAAAGAGTACAAGAAGGAAAGAAAGAAGTATTTTCATAACAATATAATAATTACTAGTCCTGTCTTATGCTAAGTTCATAAAAAATAACATACATATGTGAGATGTGCAAATGGTGTATTTAAATCTAGGCCGACCATAACTCTGAGTTGTACCAAGTAGTTTCATACATTTATAACTCAAAAGCAATATTTTGAATTTAATAATACATTTGAATAATAAAATCTATTATACTTTTATGATATACAAGTACTGTATATAAGTTTCTATGATCAAATGATTTTATTTTATTTTATTATTTTTTTTTTTACAGTAATACGCTTGAAATAAAACATCATGCAACTTGAAATACGATGTTTCAGAACAAGTAATTAATACTACTTCAACGTGATATGCAACATTGGTTTTATGAAATACTACCTTGATTGGAGTCTGTATTTACTTGTTAAGGTTGTTGTTTATTAATAAAACTAAGAACAAATTTCATGTTGGTAATAATCTATCAACCACCCCACACTAGTTCGTATCACGACTTCATAAATTCTCAATAGATCCATCTATCAGTAATACCTGTTCCACTTTAGAGATCTTTTGTAATTTTGGTCTTTCGTATTTTTTTTTTACCACTACCCCTTCCTCTCCGGGGACTAAAATTCTCTTCTAGTTTCTACTAATCTAGCAACCATGCCACGCTAGTTCGTATCGCGATTTCATAATATCTAAAGAGGTCCATATAGCAGTATCCAAGTCCCTTTGTTAGAGAACTTTCGTTTCTCATTAAAGAAAAATGTATCCTTCAAAATAACATTCAGAATTTTGGTCTTTTATAAAAAATGCCCTTGTCTCTAGTGGAATATTTGAGGTGATAATGACTAATACGTTTTATTTGAAATTTTATAAGTTGTTATTTAGGAAATATTAAATCATAATCATTACACCAAATTACTTAAAAAATAAATAATTTTAACCCTACTCTTATTTATTTATAGTAGCTGTCAAATTTTGAATTTCACCAACTATTGGGGAAAAACGTTCCTACGTATTACAAAACCTTGCCCAAAATTAGTTGACTATTACACGAGTTTGGGCTGTAGAGAACTGCAGAGATGACACTAATTATAAATGCAAAATCACTTCCTTAGTTTCAGTAGACTTTGAAACGGATGATAAATAATAAATAGCTACGATATATCTCTATAGCCTACTACGTATATCGGAGAAAATATAAACAAATAATTATTTCACTATGTACGATGTATTAGTGGAAAAATAAAATGTCATAAAGTATGACAAAAACAACAACGTTTATCGTGATTAAAAATTGCAAAACATCAATGTTCCCTTCTCTACATAGTAGGTAGAATTCACATTTTACAAATGAATCTGACGGAAAAGGGAAATTGAAGCTTGCTGTGCTTGCATTTAACTTGCTCTATAACTAAACCATTATTAAAATATGGCAAGTCTACAAAAAGTACAAATTTTCTTAGAGTAAATACAAATATTTTCTGCTAATATTATAAAACCAGACAGTATGATATATTTTAAAGCATATTGAGGAGCAGAAAATGTCACTAAAATAATACTAAACCCTTGCATAGGAAGGAAAACACATCTTGTAAATGTAACTAAGCACGACACTGGCTTAACTTGTCTTTTAGTTTCCATTGCAAGCGTCATGGAATTAAAATTTTATTTATAAGTTGAAGAGAAAATAGTTTTTATGTTGTTACTAAGCAGTTTGTTTTTAATTTTGTTATGATTAAAGTTTATCATTATATATGATATATGATATATATAAGTGTAAGTAATAAGGAAGTATAATTATGTGGAATATATTATTTTTACTATCCGGAGGGGAGGGGGGTTGAAATAACCTGTGAGACTCAAGAATCCCGACGTATTGAACATATCACGTCTCATTAGAATTAATAAAGTATCATCAGAGATTAGTCACTACGTGTAAACAAACTTACGTTTCAAATAACTACTAACAAACGAGTTGATGTGTTCCATCCTGGTACTTACCCAGCTCCAATCCAAAATGTAATACTCATACAAGAACCAAAATGTAATGCCCAAAAGTTGGTTTATTGGACCGTGTATGAAACGTTAAATAATATATCAATGGATCGTAGCCAGTATGCCAATTTGTTTAAAACAGTTGTTACGCAAGTTTTCTATACTTTATAATATTGTGTCACTAATTTATTGACATCGGCTAGGCTACAACTGACATCATAGATGTGTGTATAGTAAACAGTCTGCACTTGCTTCACTCAAGTCAGGTACTAGCTGGCCTCGAAGCTGTATAGCCTACAATCGCTGCGTTCGTGTCGGTGATTTGGCCCTGGATCTAGTAACTATAGGAATATCAGATTTTCTTTTGAGGTAATGGTGGAAATTATATTTTTGAATTAACTTCGTTATGTAGTATAGCGTTGGGGATGGTACAGATTTGATATAGGCAAATTTAATATTCAAGTAATAAATATTTATTTAATATGCAAATATCTAATTCAGTGTGTTATAAGTTAAATAACAAAATCTGTTTCAAATGGTCGCCCTTTTGTCAAAAATTTGTTTCAACTATAATATCTTATCCAAAAAGTCTAATGAATCCAATAACAATTACAAACTGTCGTAAGCTAGTAGCTGTTGTAAAGAATGAAAACAGGTTTGTTTTTTATCGATAACGAAAGTTATGTAAATGGTGAAAAAAACAATAATGATTACGTTTTGATGCCTACAATGGACAACATTTTTTTTTGGAGAATAAAGACATCGTGTCGTAAGTGTACTTCTTTCCACCCCAAAGTATTTTTGATCAAATTTGCTCGCAGATTTATTTTATTAACAATTCGAAGCTTATATTAATTTTCGGTAGTTCATATTTTGCTAGTAATGCACGCGATAAACAAAATTTATTATTTTCTCAAAATATCTAATAGAAATTAGTAACACATTTTGTTGAAATGAAACAACTAAGCACTAAAACACTTGTTATTTGTAAAACATATTTATAAATAGTATATGGTACATTACTAAGTACAACTTAATTGAACGTAAAAGATCTACGTTAACAAGTCATAAAGGAAAAACACAAAACATTTGTACCCCTCTCTAGAATAGAACTAATAAATAATCAGATAGACGATGAGAACGTGCATGTAAAACCTTTTCTGTGCTTCCATATAATATCCTTCAGGATTAAGCGATTATTAAAATGTTAATATCTGAAAACAGTACAAATTTTAGCAAAGTCAAAACAAATACTCCCTTCTACTTTTACCTTCATATAAACTATATAACATAAACATATTTAGGATCAGAAAATGTGAAGATAATTAAACTAAAACCATGTGTGGGAACAAAAAAAAAAACAGATGGTAAATGCTGTCACGACACCAGATTAACTTGTCTTGTAGTTTTGCAAGCGCCAGAGAATTAAATTTTCATTTCAGGTCTATAAAGAAAAATTGTCCGTGTTGTCACTTAGCTGTGTTTTTTTATTGTTTCATTAAATTATTAGGTATTATTTTATATAAGATTAAAATGAAGCTGAGGAAAATTTACGTCGTCCATATATTTGTGTTACATAAAACAGACCTATTTGTATTTCTTTGTAATTTTGTAAATAAACTCGTTATTATTAAGGGGAATTCTGAATAGATTTTAATGCAGAATTGTTTCATGCTGCGAAATACCGACGGATTCTAGCTGGATCTACGGGCGTAGCGAAATTGCCCTGACATTTTGGGTACTTTAGAAACAATGAAACTGCCCCGCTCATTATAGAGGATTAGGAAGGGTCACCTCGCACGGCTAGAAATGCTGAAATTGCCCCGATCGCCCAAATAATATTGAAAATTTTATTTTACATGTTATGCTACGGGACCTAACCAAACCCAACCTAACCTTAGTAACCTTACAGGCTTATTTGATTTATGGAGGTTAATTTTAAACACTCACTATCGAAATTGTGCTCGGGGCAATTTCAGTATTTCTGATCTTGCGAGGCGATGCTTCTTGGTCCTCTTTAAAGTGCGGGGCAGTTTTATCATTTCAAACGTACCTAAAATATCGCGGCAGTTTCATAGTCCCCGGATCTACACTTTTCTTCAGTTAGTTTTGAGTTAGATCCCTCTCATTTATCTATCCTGCCGCGTCTCTCTTGTCCTGACGGTAGTAGAGTCAAGGTCCTCTTTAAAGTGCGGGGCAGTTTTATCATTTCAAACGTACCTAAAATATCGCGGCAGTTTCATAGTCCCCGGATCTCCACCTTTCTTCAGTTAGTTTTGAGTTAGATCCCTCTTATTCATCTATCCTGTCGCGTCTCTCTTGTCCTGACGGTAGTAGAGTCAAGGTCCTCTTTAAAGTGCGGGGCAGTTTTATCATTTCAAACGTACCTAAAATATCGCGGCAGTTTCATAGTCCCCGGATCTCCACCTTTCTTCAGTTAGTTTTGAGTTAGATCCCTCTTATTCATCTATCCTGTCGCGTCTCTCTTGTCCTGACGGTAGTAGAGTCAAGGTCCTCTTTAAAGTGCGGGGCAGTTTTATCATTTCAAACGTACCTAAAATATCGCGGCAGTTTCATAGTCCCCGGATCTCCACCTTTCTTCAGTTAGTTTTGAGTTAGATCCCTCTTATTCATCTATCCTGTCGCGTCTCTCTTGTCCTGACGGTAGTAGAGTCAAGGTCCTCTTTAAAGTGCGGGGCAGTTTTATCATTTCAAACGTACCTAAAATATCGCGGCAGTTTCATAGTCCCCGGATCTCCACCTTTCTTCAGTTAGTTTTGAGTTAGATCCTTCTCATTCATCTATCCTGTCGCGTCTCTCTTGTCCTGACGGTAGTAGAGTATTCGACAACTAGGAGCCTTCATTTTTCGTTCTTTTCTTAACTTTATATAAGGCAATCCAAGAGATTTTTAGCATTTAAGCAACTAGATCAAAATTAAACTGTTTCGAAAAACCGCCATTTTTAATCTGAAATTTGATAAATATTGTAAGATTATATTAATCTCAATTGATAACATTACTCCCCATTTTAGTGGGGGTGGGGGTTTCTGTCTAGTAATATATACATATTTACCATCAAGAGTAATTATATGAGACGAAAGTTGTTTGCAAAGCCCATGTAATATATATATATGAATTTCCTTCACTTTTGAACAGAGCAGATTAATTATTTTTGAGAATTAGATTCGGATATATTGTTTTAATTCAACAACATAGACACACAGTTTTTCCTTTTTCTTCAAAGACGAAAATTTCTTGGTCACAATAGCCAAAATAAAATAAGAATAAAAGATCAGAAATAGATACCACATCAAATACTCTATTTGCTTCAGTGTTTGGAGAAGAATAGGAAAGAAAAAAAAATCAATCTCACGTAAAACCCCTTGGAAAAAGGCGTAAACAGAGTTTGGAGGCCTCGGAATTGCCACCTGCACACTCAGTAGGAATAAGCCCTTGAGTCTTAAAATATTTCAAATTGAAACAGTTATCAATTAAGGAATAATAAAAATAAAACATATATCAAATTAAATATCGACGAACTCAAACTTTCCTTCATAAGAAGATAATACTTGATAAAACCAATACTTACGTATATTCTTGTATTCACATTACTTAGAACTTTATTCCAGGAGTACTACAGTAAATATAATCTTCCTTATTATTAAACTAAAATATGTATTGAAGGTATACATTAGTATATATATAATAGTATATATTTTTATAGTAAAACAGTATCACACAGCACAGGGTGACCGACCGATCGAGGAATGATATTATTTCGTCCATTTAGGATTGTGTACGTATAACTTATTTGTAACTCAGTTAAGCACAAATTCGACAATCAATCTTTATGAAAGTTATAATGAAGTTTTTTTTAACAAGACCAAAAGATGTGTATTTAGGTTTATTTAATTTTCTGTTATAAAATGGAGTACAATCAATATTTCATAGTTTCATGATATAGCCGCCGGTGTTTGGATTTGGTACATTTTTTCCTTATAGGGTAAAGGCAAAATATTTTGTGCTCATCATCGCCTTATTACAAAAAAAAGTAAAAAAGAACATAAAATAAAGTTCTAACTCTGGAATACTCTAATAATGTCAGGGTCGGAAGAAAACTGGAGTTGGTCTATGGGAACCTGATTGAAAGGTTGAAAAAGATGGATTTAAGCAATGAAAAATGTGTAGATCCCGTCGGGATTGCCAAGCTCTTACTCAGGGTGACTAGGTAGTGAAAACAAAACTAGAAATGAAGAATAAATTTTAACTGTTTTCAAAAAACTTCCCTCGTAAATATTGTTAAACAACTTGCTCACTTTCTACATTTTTCATTTATATAAATTAAAAACTTCTTAAATTTTCATACCGTTGCAAAAATATTTAATATACTACAGATTATTATTTAATTTACAGATTTTTACAATTTGGTTTCTTCTGAATATTTATGTAATATTCATGAATGCTCATTATGTACAATGATCGAATGACCGACACAGTAGTAGGATTGATTACGATTATAATTGGACCACTAGCCACCAAGGCTCACCAGCATTGTCAATAGAATTTTTTTTAATGCTGTCAGAATAACAGGGTACAACGTAATATTTACGACTGCAATCTCGACGAAAGGTAAATCACCCTCATAAACTTCCCCTGGAGGACACTCATACTAAGTACCGGCGTTGCTGACCCGAGGAATCTTTACTGTATCTACAACTTTCTTCATTTAGTCCTCTTTTTAAATCAATATATTTCATATTTATATATAGTCTCTATAGACCGACTTTTGTTCACTTCTGATCCTGAGTATTCGAGGACTACTTTACACTCTTTTCATATATATATATATATATATATATATATATATATATATATATATATATATATAGCTAGACCGACGATGACAATAAAAAAAAATACTTATATATTATCTCATATAAGTGGTGTTTTGTTCAAGAGTGCGGCAGCTGTGGCTATTAAATATTACTTCATTAAAATGTTTGTGTTAATAAGAACTATTTTTTGAATGTACTAAAATATAATATAACAAGCGAGGTCTGTAGTTGATTTCAGTGACTAAGTTTTTTATTTCAGTTGTTATTAAATATTTTCCAATGCAAAAGATTGATACGTGTATTGTTCATTTGCAACAAAATAAAGACAAACAAAACAGTTCCTCTTTGATACAATGAAGCCTTACTTATACAGAAGTACACCTTTTGAAAAACTGTTTAACTATTTTGTCATCAATCATTTTGATCCACTTTCTGAATTTAATTTAGTTTCAAAAGTTAAAATAAAATTGACTCGGGGATGAAACAAAAATAGAAAGGAACACAAAGTTATAATGACAAGAAGAATAATACACACAGAAAAGCAGACGAAAAGAGTAAAAAAGAATGAAAAGTAAGTCAAACGGGGAAAGAGCTTTGGTAAAGAAAATATGTTCATTTATAATACAACGTACTTTTAAATGAAAGGAAGAAGAGACTTTCTATAAAATGTGAAACTTCACATAGCAGGGATAATCCCCGGATTAAACTAACCTTGTAGAACTCATGGGTATACATTTATATAAATATTGATATTTTCTGTAGAAGAAATATTATATATAACGATGTGATGAATCATGAATTTATTTTAAAACAACGATTTCATTCCTAAAATATGAACCTACATTCAATTTATCTAAAATTATAACCGTTATTTTAAAATGTTGCAAAGAATTAACGTTTGGAAGAAAAATGTTTTGTCAAATATACAATTGAATAATGTCATAATTTCCTCAATCGTATAGCGTTACCAATAAAAGTGACTATTTTATGCCGTGATAGAGATTATTTTTCTTTTTTTAATAAATGTTTCTAATTTTTGTTTTGGTTTTCTTTTGTTAGACATTTTTTTTACAGTTTTTTATAATTATTCTTCACATTGTTATGAAATCTTTGGGACAATTTCTGCTCTATTAAAATTGATTTAAATTCTTTACTGACAAATCTTTAATTTTATATTGTGAGAAATTATCCAAAAATGTTTGATTAGATAATTCTTTATTATCAATGAGACATTAAGCACACTATTATGCAAGTGATTAACTGTCAAACGTATTATCAGTTATTTGTAATCATATTAAATCCTTTCATATAATATTGTAATCGACATTTGTATAGACTAGAAGTAAGCAGTTCTTGGAGTTGACATAAAGCAGAGGAATCAGTTGACATTAACAAGACGATGCAATAATGTGCGCGACAGTAAGATGACAGTCGACAGAGGTGAAAATCAGTAGAACTATTTTTTGATTTTGACTGACTCATTTATTTCAAAAATTGCATTTGAACTAAAAAAAAAACAGTATTTACCCACCCACAAAAAAACTACAAATATAAATACAAAATGAAGAACTGTAAATTAAAGTGCAATAACTTTCTCACATAACCCAATTAAAACCAAATTGTAATACAAAACAATATTCGCCAACAAGTATCGACAAAGTATTTAGATATAATATTTTATGAGAGAAACAATAAAGGTTATATTTTTTTCGTTGTTGTATAGCCAACAGACCACATGTTTATTAACTAGGATTAACCCTATTTTATCTGTCTAGTGGTCTAAAAACTCAAATCGTAAAAGTGACAGCGGTTTTAAGACTTTTACAGTCTCATCTTCAGGCTGTACAATTGTCAATTCGCGCCATGAAAGTCGTTATAAAGTTCGTAAAACTAGTTTATTACATGAAAAACACAGTTACAATAAAACATAAAACTAGTAAATACATAGTTTATACTTTGGATGAAGTTTTTTTATTACGTTGTGACGTCTGCCGGTCACGTCTAGACTGTCAGCTCATCGTTAATTCTTTCCTCTTGTGTTGTTTTCTTATCAAGCATTAATCAGTTTCTTTCTTTAAATTAGAAACCCTTATTACTGTATCATATATTAGGTTAGATCTTAAACATAGCTTGGCGTTGAGGATGTAGTGTGTGTGTAAATCTTTTTACCTTTGTCAATTTCAAATTCTTCGACAGAATCCATATAAGTTATCTATTTTGTTACATAATTGGAATACTTCCATATTGATATGAATGTCAATGTATATACTTTTTTTTTCATAAGGATTTCATCGAAAGCAGAGTTTGTAGACAAGATTCTCTTGGACAAGTATTTTTTTAATCTTTATTTTAAAGAGCGAGATATCTGGTCGACGTAAAAACAAGGGTAGTCATTGCTTTTGAAGTTGTATACCTCTCTTATCTCTTATGTCATTATATCTGTTTGTATCTGATTTTTTAATAAATATAATAATATGTTGGAGACTTGCCAACACACTTTTTAAAGTGTTACCCTAGGCTGGTCCGTATTCTGTGGATATGTATGACTGTTTGTTAATTACAGCGTTTCTTATTTTCATGTTTAGTAATATTAATCTCAACAATTTAATTTTTTTATCACTTGGAGATTGCAATATGTTTAATTATGTTCACTTCTTGGTAGTATATTTATTTGCCCAATAGCGAACCATCCTGATTAGTTTGTGGATAAAACTGTAATGTCCAATTTCTTGTTGATACAAAATGGATATTACCTAGACAAGTTCAACTACGAAATCTCTCTATACTCATTATTCGTATATTTAAAATCAAGGAAGTTATGGAAGAAATATGAACGTACTTTTAACTTGTCGAATATAATTACAGTCAATTTTAAAATACTCTAAAGATTTAATGAAAATAAAACCGTTCATTATAGACATACTGAATGATATTAGTATATAGTTTGTTACTTCGCTTATGGCATAAACTATTCCTAACCTTAAATTGTATTTGATTGAAATTATATTTGATTAAAATCGAAAAGCGGGTGATCAGTTTCAGTAGAGGCACTTCTTTGTAATTCTAACAACTGAACCAATACAGATTTCACAAGTCGAGTTTGGATAATGGTGGCATTTTTCTGCGTTGCCTACTCCTCCGTCTTCATTTTCGTCTCAGAGGCATAAAGTAATGACGTTAAAATAATTAATTCAAATGACTTTTAAAAACAGTGTTTAAATTTAATTTCTACTTTATTCATGAAGTAATTTTTAGTTCAATGACTTAGGTCAATAATCTCTACAATTATTACATCTATATATATATAAAAGCCAAATACCACTCACTGACTGACTGACTCACTCATCACGATTTCTCAAAAAAACTATTGAACGGATTGCAATGAAACTTGGAATATAGCTTACTCATACATAATAGGTGCTCACTAAGAAATCTTTTGAAAAACTTTGCGTTTAAACATATTTTTAAAAAAATCGAAATTAAATTTTTCTATAAACTACAAATTGTGAAACTAAAAATCTGGACCCATTGAGTTGAAATTGTACATGGACATTCTTAGCGTCCCTGGTTAACACATAGGCCTATTTTTATATAGAAATTCCATCAGGGCTTCGCCCGTCTGGCCTTGAAAACTCCCTTAACACTCAATTATCTATACGTTAACCCCGTACGAAGGACGGTTACTCTGCTTGTTATTTTTTATAAAACACCTCATTCTGGTTATATATATTTTATCGATAATTCCAGAAATTTTGGAAAGTTTTCAACCAACGTGTTTTGTTAGAATCCTAAGAGAGTTCTTTCAACCAAGATACTATTACAATTTGAGCTACTTTTAAATATAATATTGAGTGATTAAAATAAATTTCAAGGTAAGGGGGTGTATAGGCTTTAATAAATATGGTCACATAACAAATTTGATCAAGATAGGTTTATTTGATTTAGTCGTAGACATTTTACGTTAGACAGACATTGAAAGGTAATATAGATTTCCAAAAACGACTTTTCTTTTGTTTAGGAAATATTTGCGTTAAAAAACTTATTTTTGAACCTACACATAACTTACCCTATACTGAGTATATATGTGCGTTAGAGCAAACAAATAAAACAATTAATATTCAAAAATTACATCACAGGAATACTAAGTAATGAAGTGAACGTATCGAGGAGGTTTAACATTTTGATGGAAAGTTGTAAGATTTCAAAAGATTAAAGAAAAGCTGATCCTGAAGCTGAGCTTTTATTATCTCTTGCTGGTTTTATATTACAAAGTTTATTTTACTTCATCAAAAGTTGTTGAACAATTGTATTCTCTTTTCTTTTCTCTATTCACTAGAAAACTTACTTCAGGGAAATCAAAACTCAAAACATCAAAGATAATTTCGGTGATATACTTTACGTTTTTAAATAATAGATTTATATTTTCTGTTGAAACGTGAAGAGTGATGTCCCAAACTAGTGAACTAAATTGTATGTAAATGAAATAAACGGTCCAAAAATAATTGGCAATAACCGAAAATATATCTTGACTACATTAATTTAAAAAGTATATATAAAAGATAAATTTAGTGCAAAATAAGTGTTTGCAAGAAAAATGAATAATTTTGTAATATTTGGAAAATACTGTATATTTGACACCCAATCAATCGGATGTATAGTAAAAAAATACCAAAATTGAGCAGATATTCCTTAGAAAATAAATATAAATTTGTTCAGAAATAATAATAAGAAAAAAATTTTGGCTTCATTTAAATATACATTTTTTTTTCAAAGACGACATCTAAGGTTCATTTTCACTTTTTGGTTGACAATTACCGAAGTGACATATTTGTTCTAAGGTTGATTTTCACTTTTTGGTTGACAATGACCGAAGTGACATATTTGTTCAATTGGGGTTTTAAATTGGTATGTAGTATAGGGTCAACTAAAGACAAACAGCGAAAGATATTGTTTTTTTTTAGTGTTTGGTTTTGTGGATGTCGGGGAAGACAGTTATTGCAATTTGTTTGATTTAAATCACTTAATTTGTAGTCGTGAATGACGACTAATTGCAAATGGTGGAGAGCAAGAATTACATCTTGAAAGATTGTAAATGAAATTTGTTTTGCTTACTGGGCGGGTTGAAATATTAAATTATCTTGATATTCTGATTACAGTACTATAAAAACAACTATGTGTTTTGTATAAATGTAATTTAAAATATTATTTTTTGTTCCTTTGGAACTTGATTAGATTTAAAAGTACTACCATGCACCTAACTATATATTCTGATATATGTATACCTTTTCACACTCTCAGGGGCTCACGTACAGTTAGGGATATTTTGTGTGCACTCTTGGGCTAGATCCCTTTCGTTCCCCTCTTATATCTCAACTCCCTTCACCAACCCTTGTTCTTTCCAGCTCTGACATCATTATAGTATTTGAGGATTAGAAGTCTTTATGTTATATTATTTTATTCCATTATTTAAGGCTTAGGGCTCACTTTAGTGAGTACGTTCTTTGCAATTACGAGGGCAAAAACTACATCTTTTTTTCGTAAAGTTTTATGATATATCCTTTTTTTTTCATTTCTCCTATTAGGTACCTTCAGGAGCTCATATATAGTGAATAAAGGCTGTGGAATCCCAAGGGGACCAAACTAAATATAATCTTTTGTCTTGTAGTTTTGGGTTAGTTCCATCTCTTTCACCTTTCCTATCCGAACTCTTTACCAAACCTTCTTCTTTCCATCAAGTCATTTAGACTATTCGAGGATTAGGGATTTTTATTTGATTTTATTTTATTCTTTATTTCAGACTCAGGGGCTCAATTTAGTGAGTATGTGCTTTGCAATCCCATGGGACCATAACTAGATCTACACATGTTTTAATATATTTTAAAGTTACAACCGCCAGGTACACCCTCAGGTCATATTTAGTGAGTAATATCTTGGCAATCCCAAGAAACCTAGCCAGAAAGCCTCTCACCAATCCTTGTTCTTTCCAACCTTTACTTCATAGAATATTGATGCTTAGGGGTGTTAGGGGTATTTATTTAATATTATTTTCTTCTTTGATTTATTAAGTCTCAAGTCTTCAGTTAATTGAGTACGTGCTTTGGAATCCCGAGATCCAGAGCTGGATCTACAACTTTCATCATATTGTCTTAAGCTATATCAATTTCATTCACTTCTCGTACCTTCGGGACTCATATATATTGAGTGAAGGCTTGCCAATCCTGAGGAAACCTAGCTGTATCTACATCTTTTTTAATGTAGTCTTGGGTTACATCCCTCTCTTCCATCTCTGTCCTATCATATCTCTCTTAATGAAATCTCAAGCTAGACGCTATTAGATTGTTTGAAGGATATGGGTCTTATTTCATTGGTGTTTTCTTCCTTTTTATATAAAGCGGATATGACAGAGGTTTTTTTTACCTTTAAACAACAAATACAAAATTAAAATTAGTAAGTGATGATGACAGAGAGGACAACATAGATAATCACAACAATATATATATATATATATATATATATATATATATATATATATATAGTTTTCATCTATTAAATACGTCTCCAATAATGGTACCATTGAATTTCCACTCAGTATGGACGCAATTATAAACCTTCTAATAATATTTATTATGTAAATTGATAAACATTTATGCACTCTAGACACCAGAGGCAGATAATTTTGTGCGGAAATTCTGTTTCAATTTACATTTACGTACATATGTGGAAAGAATCTCCCATAGGATATTTTTCAATGGTAATGATATTAAATAATTGTGTTTTTATATTTTTAAAACAAAATTTATCTTTTTTTAATCGAATCTTTCGGTTATACGAATTTGGTTTGGTTTATAATAGTTTGTAAAATATAGCAAATATTATATATCGGTTGTTTTGTGGATACATTCGTTTTGAATCGAATTAGAACAAAAAAGGTTTCTTGAATGTTGTCTGTCCTTCGTCTATTGCATATGCAGAAGTCTACAGCACAAACGGGCGAACTTATTTTATAAAATATGGAATACGCATATTTTTTTATTTAATTTTTTTTTTTCCATCTCTGGTATCTTTTTATTTTATTCTTTTACCTGCCTTAAGAAAAATACACAAATTTAAGAATTTTGCTAAAAAAAAAATCCCAAGAAGCCTCTAGCTCTTGTAGGTTACTATTACCCAATTAGGTGACTCCATAGGTGGCGGATAGTGGAATGCTCATCAAATATGATGGGTAAGCTCACCGAGGAAATACAATTCTCGGGCTGCCCAAAAGTAGTACACCTGTCTTGCAGTTGGGTTAGGTTACGTCAAGTCAAGTTAGATTAGGTTAGTTTGGGTTTCAGTAAATTACCGAGGAAACAAAATTCTCGGGCTGACCAAAACTAGCACTGATGTCTTTCAGTTAGGAGTTGACTCCTCAAAAGCCAAAGGAAGAAAACCTAGAATATGAACCTGGTGTCCAGGTTAGCGGTTTGGCATCTTAAAGTACCATGACTTTTACGGATGCGTAATAACAGACTAGGAAAAGATTGGACTGCGGAATATGAACCGGTAATTTATGGATAAAATCAGCTGAAATTCGGAAGAAAAGTACTATTGTAATTTTACCCTCCAACATAATGTTCCTGTTAAAATTTTAAGAACGTGATCCTAGAGTCGCCTAGGAAATAAGATAGGAGGTATTCCCAGAAAATTGAATTGAAGTTGTGTAGGAAGAATTTGGGAAGCTGTTGGTTAAAAGATGGAAACAGCAATCATATGATATACGAGCTTGGAGGAGTATTTTCCGGAGGTCAGAGCTCTGCAGCAGCTGTTGCGCCGAGCAGTACATAATAGCCACTAGGACTATTTTTGGATACGATTAGTTTTGATCCTAGAAAGATTATGCAGTGTTTTTGTATGATACGTTATTTTTTCTATAAATTTCTTTTTGAAGACGTAACTTCCGAAATAACCATCACACATGGTGAGTACCGGTGTTGCAAACTAGAGGAACTTTAGCTGGATTTACACTTTCGTCATAATATAGTCTTATGTTAAATCCGTCTCTTTCATCTTTACTATCTTGTCTCTGTTGACCAATTCTTGATATCTTACGACAATGACGATGTTACAAAATTCGAGGGCTGCATGTCTTTATTTTGTAGTCATATCATCATTTTATTTTTGTTTAAATATCCTAAACAGCTTTACCGATTAAATAAGACCGGATTTGAAATGAACATTTCAAGGTTTCTAAAGTGTAGTAGCTAATTCCCCCCCCCCAATATTACAAGAATAAATTAACTATATTTTATTCATTCTGACCCGCACCATGTACTTAGAAAATATACAATACTATCTATATACAGTATAAGTTGTTAATCGTGATAAATGTGTTTTTAATTAAAAATACAAATAAATTTATTATAAAAAGGTTTAACGTTAAAAAATAAATAAAAAACCCCAGAGCTAAGTGACAAGCCGGACACTATTTTCTTTTTAACTTTAAAATTAAATTTTAATTCTGCGACGCTTGCAACGGATGACGTGTTAAGCTCGTACATACTAAGTGACATTAACGTGAGGATTTTGTTCTCAGGAAAGGATTTGTTTTTATTTTACTCATATTTTCTGTTCCTAAATTAGCACATATTCCTAAGATTAGAAATGTTTATTTTTACCATTGGAGTCATTTGTACTGTTTAGAGACATGTGATATTTTAGTTGTGAAGACAGATATGTTCAGCTGAGTAAGCTTTGGGATTTATAATAAAATAACCAACTAATGTATGAGTAATATGTAGGCCTCGAATAAAAATATTGTTTAAACAGTAGTTGAAGTTTAAATAATAAATTAATCGATATTAGGTTTTGCGTGTAACTTGGAGTTTATGAGATTTAACCTTTGTAATCTCTACTACTATATTGTACAAATATTTATAAAATTACGTTATTTAAACATTCCATAACCTACCATCCTGTAGGATCTGCTTTATTGGATCCGCACGACTAGTTTTATGCTCCTGTTTCTAATGACACACTCACGATCTGTCTAAAACATGAAATCAACATTTTATTATACCAAATTATATCTATGAATATTATTACGCTCTGTAAACAGACGAGATTTATTTTAACTAGATTGAAGATTTAAACATTTAAAGGTTGATGTTTTAGAATAATAATATTTAAGAATGTAATGTGGTCTTACAAATCTGCTCCGGTTCGTAATTTATGTTAGGTTAGGTCAGATATATTACGGTCCTAAATTAAATTTTGACAATGACTTCTCATTTTTTTAATTTTAGATAGGTGAGGTTTGTAGGATAATATGAAGAATTGAAATCTGTCAATTTTTATCTAATTTAGTGTATATAACTTGAATAACACACGAGATATGAGTAAAGTAGTGATTAAAATGGCAGCGATTTTTAAATTTTCAATTATATTGCTGAATTTCATTATATTGCTAATATCATTGGTTTTCCTATATGAAAACGACATGATAAGAACGGTTGGTGGGCATGTCGAAAATAACATTTTTGGTTTTCTGAAGTCATGAAAAGTTAGGATCAACCAAAAAATGGAGGTATAAATATCACCGACTTTCAAATTTATCTTATAATTAGTACTTTGAATAAAAAATACAGTTTAATGCATTTTAAAGGGCAGGAGGGGGACAAAAGTTCAAATAAATATTTTAAAGATTCATCCTATTCGTATTAAAGAAGATAATCGTGGAAGAGAATTATTCATCTTTGTTCTTGTTATGTCATCTTCAACTGTTTAATACACTAAAGTCGTTATAAAAGAGAGCAATGCTCGTGGCATTTTAAGCGGCCTAGAAAGATACAATGATTCTTAGTTTTAAACAATGTATGCATAGATAAGTAAATTATAACAGGACTTGTATTGTTTGTGACCAGGATGATTGAAGCAACTGTAAAATGAAACAATGGTTTAATTTAAATAAAAATCTATGCAAATGTATCTCTGATGAGATTTTACCTTAGAACAAAATAACTGTGGAGCTGTTTGTTTCAGTTGATAGAACAATAATTGTGTGACGACGGTGTTTGATATTAAATAGTTAGGCGTAATCGTATTTATTCTGAACCAATGTTTATTTATTGCTGTAACAGAAGTTTCAGTTTATATTTTTAGAAAATATAATAATATTTTCACTAATATTAGGTGGAATGATTGCAAGAAGTAATGCCGCGCCCTATGAAACTGTAAAATAGACAGACGTTTTCCTCAGAACTGCGTAATTAAGGCTATCCAGGCTCACCTAAATTAGAAAAGGAAGATTAAGGACAGTGTGAAGGGGAAAAAATTAGTTCCATTTACAGAGATGGGATAAAAGAAGAGGTCATTGCAGAGGGAGATGGACATATACTGTGGTCGACGGCATAAAGAAATAATTAGTAAGGAACTAACTACCTAATTAAAGCCCACACAGGTTCAAAAGTGTTAGACACTACCTTAGTAGAAGTAAAAATCTTAGCAGATACAGATATTGCCCTCTACACGCTTTCGGTGGTTAGAAGTAGAGATCCAACAGAATTACACTCCAGGGAGAAATGAATACTTTAAATTCATCAGATACAATCACCACTACCATAGGGAAGTGGAAATTGATAGAAAGTTAGATAGTGGAAATTAAGAATAATAATGAGAAAGAGGAATGCTTCAGCCTATTACTTATTTTTATGTCACTGGAAGATTAAATTTTCTACAACATTTTACTAATTTCAAGTAAAATAATATAGCCAATTGTAAACCGACAAAGTTTATAGTCAAGTTTACAAATTTAATTAAATATGATTATGATGTAACTATTATTATATCTAAACTAATTGAAGAACAAATGGCAAAAGGAATTATCATCCATAGAAACCTAGAGAATTGTGAATTAAATGCTCTATTGACTATTATCTTTATGCTGTAGAGCACTGTACAAATAACACTCATATATCATTTCAAAAACTACCTATTTTATACACAGGCGGCTTCAAAACGGACATTTAGAAAAACAAAACATCGATATTCGAACCACATATAACGTCCATAGTATCCGTACAAGTTAGAGGCTTAACAGAATGGCGAAGGAAAAAATACTGTATTATAAACGTAACTACATTTAGTACTATAATATGATGTAACTAATGCACTATATTGTGTAATGTATTATATTGTATTTATTTAAAACCAAAAGAGTACAACTGAGCCCGGTTGAGTAATGTTTCGTCTATACTTATATACATCTGTAAGAGATGAAAGGAATTTAACAGACATAGCAAAACATCTTAAGCGTTCGTAAAAAAGTGTCCGAGATCTACATTTGGGATAATACGAATACTAGTAACTTGAAATCGGTATCGTGGGAACGCACCAATCAATCCTTTTGCAATAAAAAAATAATAGTTGATATAGAAATGAGCTTCCCGCCAAAAAAAGAGTAGGTAATTACAAGAAGGGTAGTGAATTGAAATACTCAAAGAGAGGATTATCCAGGATGACCTGGAGACGTGCTGTAAACCGCTAGTTCAAGAGAGGTTAAATGTTGAGAAGTGAAGGCCAAGTGTTCAGAGTGGATTGGAGTGGATATGTTACTCCCAGAAATGATGAAATTATATCTAAAACGTCAAAGATTCTACAGTTTGCTAGGTTCAGTAGTTAAATAACTTTTTACCATTTATTTAATTTCCCCAGTTATTCTATTCGCTAATGCTATTTGCGAAACTAAGTGTATTCTCTGTGGACTCCACTATATAATGACATTAGTTATAAATTAATAGCGTTTATTTAAGTAGAGTTGAGAGAAAAGAACCTACTAAACAAACAACAGTAGTTTAACTTTATTATTCTATTATGTAAACTAGTTTTGTTTTCGAAATTGTAATACATAAATTATGATTATTAAAACATTTCAAGCGCCATGTGTATAAAATTGATTTACTGGGAGTCTTTCGTAAAGGACCATGTCTATTAAATTTATACACTGGAAGTCTTTAACAAATAGCCATGTTTATGAATTTGATACACTGATAGTCTTTCTTAAAGGACCGTGTGTAAGATAGACTGGTAATCTTCGCTAGAGGAAAATATGCAACAATTTGATATACTGGTATTCTTCACTACAGGACCATGTGTATCAATTTGATACAAGTAGGAGTTTTTACTAAAGGACCATGTGTAACAATTTCATATACAGGTAGTCTTTACTAATTAATAAGTAGTCTTTACTCTATACTAAAGGACCAAGTGTATCAATTTGATACAGTGGTAGTCTTTACTAAAGGACCATGAGTAACAATATTTATTATATATTATTATTATTATTATTATTATTATTATTATTATTATTATTATTATTGTTATTATTATTATTATATTAATAATAAATATATTCAAATTTTTTCATATACTGGTAGTCTTTTCTAAATGTTAAGTAATCTTTACTAAAGGACCAAGTGTTTCAATTTGATACAGTGGTAGTATTTACTAAAGGACAACTTCATATACTGGTAGTCTTTACTAAATGTTAAGTAATCTTTACTAAAGGACCAAGTGTTTCAATTTGATACAGTGGTAGTATTTACTAAAGGACAACTTCATATACTGGTAGTCTTTACCAAATGTTAAGTAATCTTTACACTTTACTAAAGGATCAAGTGTTTCAATTAGATACAATGGTAGTATTTACTAAAAGACTATGTGTAACATCTTCATATACTGGTGGTAATAATAAAAAAAATTAATATAAACATAATTTATTGAAAATTGCCGACCATGGTTTCATTAGTTATGGAATATTCAAGGTATACCATAGCAATCTTGTAAAATACCTTGACAATGCTGTAACTAACAGTTTAAATATTTATAAATAAATTACAAATTACAAATAAATAACAAATCGGCAAGTTTCAATAAATTGTGGTTTTACTAAAAAAATAATAGTGTTTTATTTATTAAAACGGAATACCACCAAGTACCTACGGTAATTAACATAAATAATTTATACTGGTTGTCATTACTCTTTACTAAAGGACCCAGTGTATCAACTTCAATCACTGGTAGTCTTTATAAAAGATCAAGAGTAATAATTTGAAACACTGGTATACATTACTATAGGGCCTTACGTATCAATTTAAGTCGTAATTGTACATTACTTTCTTGATATATGTTTCAACTTAGATGTTGTGTATATGTTAAAAAATATCCATTCCTTTACGGCTTGTGCCTCAAAGCTACATATATGTGAAAGAGCCTCCACTCGTTATAGTCATGAAGGTAATTCAGTCTTGCTGAATCTTGTGAGTATAGAAATATCACTTTTTTCAGAAGATCAGGGTTCAAAATTACATTACTTCCTATCATTTAGGTAATCCTTGTAGTAAAATTTGGTGTTGGTAGGTCTATTAATAATGACATAATTGAAATAGGAAAATTTGTATCTATTTTAGTTTGCTCTAAGTTGGAAATCACACATACATATAAATAATAATGATTAATATTTACTTTGTTATTTTCAATTATGTTTAAAGGTTTTGTACATGAACACAATGTACCCCTGTACCAAACTTAATTTTATTCTTATTTTGGCCGTTATCATGTTTACAGACGACAATGACGAAAGACGGACAAAAATAATTTGAATTGGGTTATGAAAATGATTACAATTGCCAAAATTGTATCCATTTATCACTGTGAAAAGATTATAGTATCTATGAGTTTGTCCCCTATACATGTATAGGACAACACTCACGTCCTTAACATGTATGGTCAACAACGACAATAGACGGATGGCATGTTGAAAATAACTTTTACGGTTTCCTAAAGTCAAGCACGTGAGGATCATTCAATCAAGAGAGGTCGACATCTTTGGTGTTTATCAACCTTACCTTACATCCGCACACTGGATAAGTAATTGCAGTTATTGAACAATCACAAAATAAATTTTTAAGCGCTAGCGAGAAGTTGAACTGCATCTCATCAACAGTTCAAAATTAACTCCATGAAGTCGTCGTGTACACAAAAATGTTCTAAAAATACACACAAGTACTATACAATATATTAATGACATTTCAATCCCGAAACGCGCTTTAAAACATCTTTAAAAATTGTCACGTTACATACTATCCAGGATTTATAATATTAGTTTAATATGTTTATTTAAATACAAAAAAAAAACATAAAATGTACTACATGGTCAGAAATTTGTAGTAATTTAATATTAAGAGTATTCATTTGGCATGTATCCAGCATGTTTTTGCCTTCATACCCCACCGCCACCCACACAACCAACAGAGCATAAATAAATGCATGCAAAAACTAATTTAACAAGTTCAAGTGATACTTTATAAATTAATAATTTTAAAAACTAAAACATGTTATGAATACGTCTAACTACAAGTACTCATTACTTCAGTGTACTCAATTAAAAATACAAGCTTCGCTAGTTTTTATAGAGTAATAACATAAAAACATAACTTTCTATTCTACGTAAAAAATATACTAACTCTAAAAATAATATATTGTATACGAAAAAAAAATATACGAGAATATAAATTATTCCCACAAGATACAATAATAATGCATAAACATAAGCGATGCAAAAACTTTGAACTAACTTTCTCGCACACCATTACTTCAATTCGTCCCAGTATTCTCAAGAGGTAGTTGTTTAATAGATAAGATGTACTTGTATAATACTTATTGTACTTGTTTTACTAACCCATTATACGAAGTATAGTTTAAGTTTAGTAATTGTAACAATTTTGTCCTCAATTATAATTGACTTATACTCACGTTTCATGGAATATAGTATATAGTATACTCGTACATAATGCGGTAAAAATTCAGAAAAATTGAAATGAAAATGTGGAAATGGCGGATATTTTTTAAATAATAGTAATATTACATTTATTATTAATCTGCTTGAATTACATTGTATGGTCTGGCAGGGTAAGTACCATAAAATTGTACTATTGAGTGGCCATTAAGATTGCTATAGTAACGGTGATGTGATATTGTTTACAATTTTTATTTTTTATTATTAGAAGCGTCATGTAAACATAGAATATGTATTACAATAAATAAATCAATTCATATCCGTCAACTAAATTTTAATAATTTTAAAAGGCCAATGTTATTATTAAGTGTAAACTTAATTACTTTAATTGCCTCTTAGATCAACTACTTCAAATTAATATTGTAATAACCCACAATTTGTGTTCAGGCAACAGCAATGATTTAGAGTAATTGAAGGAATTCCCAGAGGCTACTTTGAGACAGGAATGTTATAGTTAGGTGAATTTATAATAGGTATTCCTTTCAATTAGTTTTTTAAAAGTGATAAATATTGTTACTGGTAAAATTACAATAAAATCGGTCAAGAGGTTTAGAAAATAAGTGTACCTAAATAAAGGCAGGTTTTCATTGAAAACCGTTATCAGCCGGTTATCAGCCAGTTATATGTGTCGAAATAAATTGGTGTATTTGGGAATTGCAAAGACTATAGAATATTTACTATTCTCAATTTAAACTCCAATATTAATCAAATCAATTTGAGCGACTCAAAATGTTTAGGTGGTAAACGTTTTTACTTAATCTACTATCAACTATGATTTAAAGTAAAACAATAATTTTAAGTTTTTTATAGAAACATGTTTTGTTTTCTGAACTAATTACTTTTAAATGCTCCATTTAGAAGAAAACAGCCAATACTACGACGCTTTTTTTATTTTATTGTTTCTTAATACACCATCAACATAAAATTGGCAAATGAGTGCTTTATATGCAGTTAGATACTAATCAACCTGTCAACTTCCAATAAAGCCAACCACCGTTGGGCCCTCCCTCCGACAATATATAGGTTGAAAACTTAACACTGCACTGAATAAACCTTCTGTCTTGAGCGGATTTCGAACTCACTATCTCAAATGCCACTCTTACGCCTTTAACCACTGTTCTACCACAGAAAGTAAAGTTCTTTTTAATGTATGAGTTGTAAGATAGCTATTCTTGTATAATAGTTTCATACAGTATAGCAAATATCAATAAAAAGGTTTGCATTTTGTTATTGTGTCAATTGCCCAAAGTTTACGCTGTATTCTGAAATATTACTTTTTTCAGAAAATCAGGGTTATAAATTACATTATTTCCTATAATTGAGGTAATCCTTGTAGTAAAATTTGGTGTTGGTATCTAACTTTGTATCTAAAATTTGTATCTAATTTAGTTTGCTCTAAGTTGGAAATCACACATACATATAAATAATAATGATTAAATTTACTTTGATATTTTCAATTATGTTTAAAGGTTTTGTAAATGAACACAATGTACCCCTAAACCAAACTTAATTTTATTCTTATTTGGGCCGTTATCATGCTTACATACGACAATGACGAAAGGCGGACATAAACAAATATGAATTGATTAACATACCTTATTTGAAGTCGATAGTAGCTCCTTATATTATATTAATTTCTTATAATATATACTGTGAGGAACTAAAACAATTTTTAACTTTTAACGAGTGCCGGTTCTGCATGATGATTTGTGTTAGACCAAGAATTTTATATGTTTTTGTGATATGTGTTTTGTGAACAATGTGTTTAGTTATTAGCCGGCCTGATGATGCTGCCTATGGCAGCGAAACATGTAGCAAATAATATAATACTGTATAAACAATTAATATAATATAAGGAGCTATTATCGAATTCAAATAAGGTATGTTAAATAATTAAAGTAGTTCTAAGGCAAAACAATGAATATAAATATGAATTGGGTTATGAAATGTTTACAATAATTGTAACATTGTATCCACTTATCACTGTGATAAGATTATGGTATCTGTGAGTTTGTGAGTTCAATGAAGATACACCGGCAAGGGAGAGGGAAGTGGAAAAATAAAGTAGGTAACATGGGAGACCTCGGATCATAATTAATAGTAGGGATCTGAAGAGGTTGTTTGCAGTAAATTATCACTGGGCAATGGGTTCGCCAACCTATAGGCCATTGTTATAGTTTAAAGAAATTATATGTTTATGTGGCTTGCTTTGTATTTGCCACTAATTCGTCCTAAGCGATGATTGAAACTCAATTTTCAACCTTGTCCTTGATAATTTTTCTGTCTTATTTGGATCAATACACATATCTTATTGTTATTTAAAATGAAATCAATGAACAATTTTTAGAAATTATGTAGTTAAAAACATCGATTTTTTAAAAGTTTTATAGCTACAGAAAAGGTTATGTTTATAATAATTGTAAATTTGCAAATATTAAACATGTACACATTCATCTAATATGGCTTCTAATGTGTTAACAGCTGCTACACAAAACGTCATCATAAACAACGCAGACCTTGTTTTGTTTTTACCTATCAAACTTAGTAAGATAGCTATTCTTGTATAATAGTTTCATACAGTATACTAAATATCAATAAAAAGGTTTGCATTATTTATTATGTCAATTGCCTAACTTTTACGCTGTATTCGCACTATATGTATTGTAACAGAATATTATTTTACCTCATCATTAGAATAAATCCAATTTTCGTTTGCTGTTCCAACAGAATCCCGAAACGAATTACAATATTTACGAGAAAGAGTTAAATTTCACCAAAAATATTAAATTATTTTAATCGGACATTTCCCATGATTTGTTTATTTATAAAAAATAATAAAAGACGACCATTATCAAGTGATAAATATTGAGAAGAAGAGTAAAAACACCAAGATAGCCTAGTAATAACGGTTTTATTCATAAGATACCGAGTGTAATTATAATAGCGCCATCATTGTCTTTGCCTTATTTTGAGTGGAAGCCATTTAAAGGGAAAGAAACAACAATAACACCTTATACACAGGCTTAGTTTCAGAGAATCGAATTATTAAAAATGATAATCTTTGGTAATCGAAGTTGGTAGTAACTTGCATCACAAACATACAGAAGAAATGACTTATGATTGAGCCTCTCTACACTCAATTAATTATTAAAAATATCTTAGATTGACATAATTTGTGATAAATAGTATTCTTTTTTAATATTCACTTAAAGACAAAACTATTAATATTAATTTGCAATAATTGAGTTGAACTAATTTAACGTTGTGTACAATCACTGAGCAATAAGTCAAGAAGTGCGACGCCTTAAGTCATACAGGTTTAATCTTATGACAAGAAAATTAGACAAGAATGAGTGAATTTATAACCACTCTTCATTTAATCACGTTGTATATGTGAGGTTGATGGCATTAAATAACTTGATTTAAATAATAATCTTCTGCTATGCGATTATCTATTCAAGTTGAAGCTGAAGTCTCTTCTGGAACATAACATTGATCGTAATAAATGTCAATTTTAATAGGGTAAAGTAACTCTTGAAAGATAAATCGATCCATAGTGACAAACAGCGAGTAATGAAAATTACGGTTAGGGTGGTAAGAAACCAAAATGGTAGTCTTAACCTCTGTAGCGGAATGTAACATTATTTAAAACATTTACGGCAAACGCAGACTTTTAACTGTTCGAATAGGAGAGACAAATTTTGGCCAGAAATATATACTGTGTTTCGAACATTGGAACGTTAATCTTCTATTGACATCTCACATTTGTTCCAGCGTGCATTCCAAGCGAGATATGGTCGAAATATAATGGTTTATTTACGATAAACGCAGAATAGGAGGTGCCTCGTTTAATAGTTCGAGTAGGACAGACAAATCTTGTCCAGAAATATATACTGTGTTTCGAACATTGGAACATTAATTCTCTTTGGACACCCCACGCTTGTTCCAACTTGCCTTCAACTTTTTAAAAACAATCAGCAAAAGTCTCTTTTAGATCAGTCCGAGATATGGTCGAATTATAGAATTATAGCCGCCCATATACTGAAGCAGAGTCACATACAGTCATCGTAAATCCCGAGGTCTGGGTGTTACTTCCTTTAATATAGTGTAATCCACGAGGTAACTACATAAGCGTAACCTCACGGTTATAATAACCACCTCCCGAGGTCTGGGTGTTACTTCCTTTAATATAGTGTAATCCACGAGGTAACTACTTAAGCGTAACCTCACGGTTATAATAACCACCTCCCGAGGTCTGGGTGTTACTTCCTTTAATATAGTGTAATCCACGAGGTAACTACTTAAGCGTAACCTCACGGTTATAATAACCACCCAAGCTAGATAAGGATCAAAGCAAACAACAGAAAAGTCCCAACAAACGGCCACCCAAGTAACAATAATCTCAGCTTGTGGGAACAAATATGCAAATTTGTTGTTAAATCATTCACTAGCCTAATGTATATAATTAAAATAAATAGTATATTTTTGTAAACTGCAGACTACAGTATTTTTAATTGCTAACATTTGAAACTCAATAATGAATTAATATTAACAAAATTTATTATTTAGGTAAAGAGACATAATTTTGTCAGAGTTTATAAATTAAATGTTTATTCAACTCATAACTACTATTGAAATGATAAGAAAAAAATAATACCTGAAATGATTTTTTTTTTTATTGTTATTATTGATTTTTTTACTTTAAAAAGAAAATGTTTACTTTTTTTATATAAACTTTAACTCCAGCGTAAGGGTTATCTATAATTGGATATTACTTCGTGGACCGCAATTTTGATAACAAATAACTGGAATAATGTGCTAAGTCTACCAAAAGGCGAGATCGGATTTCTGATAAGTCTAAACAGTACAACCGACGAATCTCTAGTCTTAGAATTATACTACCACCCGTAGCCAGCTCTGTAGATGAATTATTACAAATTAAAACTTTAAACAACTATAGACTACTTATTACATTTAATAATATAATAATAATAATTAGTTTAAAAGATATACGGGGTCTAATGATCTGTTTGGTTAGGTCGTCAGTGGATAAATAACTATTATTATTATAAATAATAAAAATTAGTTAATTTCGAGAACACGTTTAAAAACCTACTGGGTAATATGGCCCATTCAAAATGAATTTAGATACTCATTTTTGAGGTTTGATGAATATCAAAATTAAACACAAAAAAAGGCAAACAAAAATAAAACATATGTAGATACTGCGAGATGCATTACGTCTCTGTGTACGGTCGTACATCTTCAGTGTGCACCTACAGACTACTTCGTCTCAACAGTAGATTCTCGAAATCGAAAAAAACCCACATAAGCGCTGGTATGTGATGGAGGGGAAAACTATTTTATAAAATAAAGTTACCCAATTCACCACAAAAGATTTTTGTATTGCTTCAATATCTTTTATAAATTAATTTAACTAGTTTTATGCTTAAATTGGTTTATTTTAGTGACAACATTGTAAAGCGTTCAACAGATCGGTTCTACATTAATTTCCATTCAAGACAACCACCAGTTATTTTAATCGGGCCCTCCCTCCTTCTGCTGTGCCACGGTTGGAAAGTACAAAACTACATTGTGTCTTGGGTTGTCCCACTCTAGGTCAGGGAAGTGACTCCTTTAACTACTGAGCTACCAGAAATCATAGGAACAGTTACATTTTTACAATTTTTGAGTGGTAAATTCTAGTATAACAATGCAATTTTTCAATAAAAGTTAAATGTAATAATACAATGCACACCACTAAATGAACTGAGGACCAGTGAAATTAGGGAAATGATTAATTTATATCACTGATAATTAGGCGGATATGAACTAGGGTTTGAAACTTCCTTTGAATTAGCGTATAGGTATAAATGAAAAATGTTTGTCAGGTCTCGACAAAGTAGAAGGGAACAAGAAAGCAGAGAAGAGACTGTACTTAAATTGGAAGACACCATATTAGACGATTATGTAAGTGGCTACGAGCTGAGACTAGTTATAGTATGAGTTCGTAAAGACAAACAAGTAAGATGGATTGGAGGAACATTGATTGTAAGCAAACAAGGAGATCGGTGAGAAAATTTGGTTTTCTTCTAGTTGAACAGGTGCGAACTTGCGTAGGATGATGATTGATCTATTCAACTGGTAAATAGCATTTCAAAAAGATAATACTTAATATGACTATAATATGGGATGAAGTTTTCAGTAAGTTTAAAACTACTACGCACTACCTACGATATAACTTGACAACATCCTTAGTATGAGCATAAAATGAAGAGGAATACCAAGGGTTTTTTATTCTTTGTTTTCGTCTTAACCCCCGCCCCCCCTCAGTACGAAAAGTCTTCAAGTGAGTAGACAGTTGAGATATGTGAGAAGTGGGAAAGCACGTGGTTGAGGCTGTGTTAAATTCTAAAAGGATACAGGACGAGGGAAAAGTCTGAAAACTACCCATATTTGAAACTTGATAAATTAACTATTTGTATGCACTCCTTAAGATCATTTTTATAGCGTTACAATTACAGTTGGCCAATTTAACGCCGTTATATATGGCAAGTGCAGAAATTCCAAATTTGATGAAAATCGGTTCAAAAGCTTAGACTGTAGATTCAATGTCGAGTATATAAAACCGCTTTGACGTCCTCTAAGCCCCAAAAATGTAATTTTTTCGGAATGATGCCTGTCTGACTATATCTCTGTCGTATGTGGACCTAACCTAACACGTGGACGGATTTGAAAATCTCTGTCGTATGTGGACCTAACCTAACACGTGGACGGATTTGAAAATAATTTTCTATTTGCTATTAAATGGGCCATAACTTCTGTCGTTTATTTGAATTGTTTAGGTAATTAAAACTTTTGGTGCAGCTGACATAAAAAATTACAAAACTTCCATTTGCTGAATATCGACACCAATGATTTGGATTACATGTGTTCAAGTATAGACTCTAAGAACTTAAACAATTTGGTCGCCATCTTTGCAAACAATTTGGTTCGTGAGTATTCGGTAAAAAAAGAAAAGAAAAAAGCTTTGAGGTTGTTCTAAAATACATTATTTCTCCAAATTATCTAATTGCATTCAAGTTTTAGAGAAATTTAATGAGATAAAGTGTGTATCAAATCTCAAATAAAAATGATACTTTTCAGAAATAATTATCAAAATACAAAAACGACTTGTCAGCCGTATAATAATATAGCTGAGTACGGGACTATATCACAAACGAATAATTTATCGCTTATTATTTAAATACATAATTTGTTTATTATGGCGTCTGTTCATTATACTTTATCAATTATACTGTTCATTATTACATGTTGATTGACAACTAACCAAACAGATATTTTTATCACGATTGAATTTTGTTCTTTTAATTTGTTTTTGAAGTTGGATGAATGTGAACGTTTGTGCAATATTTTGTACCATTTTGTATAATTATGTTCTTCCATATTTTCCTTTGACATGATATGTTTTAATGTTATTTTTGCTCCTATTTTTCACCGACGCTGTACACCTTTGATAAACGCAGTGAAGGTGTCGATTTAGACTGATTGAAGACTATCGATTTTGTCGACCCGATTCCTGTATCAAGATTTGCATTGTTATTACAGACCATGTTTATGTACATTGCAAAGGGGACATGGGATGATAAGTGATAAGACAATGTCACCAGAGATGTACAAACATGAGATACATACAGTAGTTTACAACTAAAATAAAATAAACGGTGTGAATATAGTGCACAAACTTTCTCACTAACTCGTATATAAAACCGAAACCTATCTAAACAATGCTAATCTTTTCAATAAATATCATGTCCCTAATTGTCAGTAAAAATTAGAAAAATTAAACTTTCACGACTCATTGGATTTACAAAATTTATACAAAAAATTATACGTTTAAATAAAATTTTAATTCGATTAGTCTGTGTCAACTCGCCCTGAGCGAAATCTTATTTAATTAATAGTGTTTATAATGATGTCGGTCAATGTTCCTTTTTTAAAATTGATCAATAATTATAAATTTCTTTTAATGTTTCCGTCTTTAATAGTTATATTTTTCCAAAATTACAAATACCAATTTTGAGATATTATATCTCTTACATCTAGTTGGGCCTTCAAGGGCTCGCTATACAAAGTACGGGTTTGGCTATTCCGAAGGATCCTAGTTGGATTTACACGTTTTTAGATGTGGTCTTAGGTTAAATCCCTCTCTTTCATCAGTCCTAACAGGTACCTACAACAAATATTGTTCTGTTCCGACTCTGACGCTATTAGAATATTCGAAATTGTTAATCCTTATTTCACATATTTTTTTCATTTTTAGAAAAGGGATATCTCGAAAGCTATCGTATGATTTCCAAGAGGTTTATTGGACTTAGACATAAGGAAATATAAAACTCCTTGACAGTGTTCTTGGATGTTTTTGATAAATTTTTTAAACACTTAAAGAACTGACCCTCAATATGTTTTTTTATGGGCATTGTTATTTGTTATTGTCTTATGACAGACGCCATAAAATTGTGACTTGAAAATTTAAATAATAATAAATGAAAAACGTGTCGTAATATATTGAACATATGCCTACACCTAATCTAACCACTCGATTGAGTTCTGTTTGTATGGTACACAGACAAAATACTTCAGAAAAAGCTAATTCTGATAACCTCTCTTTTGGACACGGATGACTAACAAACTGATAAATATTGGCGAAATCCACAACACAACTTTATTTATATAAGTGTGAAAACAAAAATGAAATTTTATGTTATCTTAAAATAAACATAATTATGTATAGACCTATCCCTCAGGGGCTCATTTATAGTGGGTAGGGCTGCCAATCCTGAGGGATCCTAGCTGGATCTACACCTCCTTCATTAAATCTTGTTCAGATCCCTTTATTTCCTGTTCGTTATCACGTCTCTTTTTACCAAATAGTGTTTCTATCCTGTCGCTATTACACTATTAAAGGGCTGTGTCTTTAATTTATGTTCTTTTCCTCATTTTTCATAAGGTGATCAAAAAGGCAATTGAAAGTATTTTTTCCCTTTAAACAAAAAAATTAATAAAGTCCACCTACTTTTTTTATTGTGTATACTAGAGTATGTTAGTATTTTACCTCATGTGAATAGATCAAATTTATCTGAGATCTGCATATTGAAGAAAAATAATACCATTATTAGGAAGTTTTTTTAATAAGTATATGTTTGCGACATTTTCACATTCAATACATCTAAATATGTAATATTTTCTAACTGACAGAAGTAAATTATATAATGTTATGAATAAGAAACCGTTTATAAGTTTGTATTGAAAAGAAATAATTCTGAAAAGTACCTCCTGTTGAAAACATTATTGTAGAAAGAAATTTCATAAATTTAAATCTGATAAATTCTAATGTATTTTGATAGAAATGTGTTGAGTGAATTTTATGTGCAAACAACTTTCTGAATGGTAAATAAAAATTTACATTTTTTTATAGCGCGATTAATAGCAATTATTACTATTATTATCATAATCTGGCATCGCGCGAATATTCTAAGCATTAGTATTTTTAAACAACGTGTAATTTATCTCACACTTTGTTAATAATAACTTCAGCTGTTCAAATAACAAGATGAGTTACATTTTGTTATATCGAGACTTTGATAATTCTCCTGACATTTATTTCCACCATTTCCTTGACTTATATTATTTACCCAGTACACGGAGTATAGAGTAAGTTGTGTAATTTGAAAAAAATTGATGAGCTTAGGAAACTGAAAGAGTGTTTTTTGACATGTCGTCCGTCCGTCGTCCTAGTTGTTGCCTTCATAAAACGTTGTTTTTTATTGAACGATAACGGCTATAAAAATTAAGATAGCACTATGAAATTTGGTATTGAAGATTATATTGTGCTCATATAGAAATATTTTGAAATTCACAAAAATCTAATTGTAAATGATAAAATGAGAGCCAATTTAAAAATGTCTGTTGTTCATATCTCGTATATTACACAAATTATAACACACTAATTTAGATGACAATTTGCAGATTTCAATTCACCATATGTTACCAACTCTACCTCTCTGAAAATGAAAAAAAGCGAAGTTATTAAAAAAATTGTGATTTCCAAAGGAAATTTAATTTATTTAATGTTTCAAGATCTGACAGGACCGAAACACCGACACGAGATTAGCGAGTGAAATGATTTTTATAAATTCACATCTAAGACGTCAAAGAATAATTATTTATAGAATTAAGAGGTTTGCAAAACTTGTTAAAACAAAGTTATTCTCTGTGTACGATTTCTTGATCTACCAATAAAATTGACTATTTTCTACCAAATAGAGAAGTAAGAACTGTAATTTGGAATGCTGACTTCATAAAGAAAATGATATATTCAAAAAATTATGAGATCCAACATTGTCACCGACACGTAGCCAGAGGAGGCACCTTCTCATTTGTACAGCTTCAAAGCCCCCGATGTTGAAACAATGACACTTTATAAATTGTAAGTTATCAAAATCAGCTCTTTAGGTTTTGATCTAATTTCTCTTAAATTTAGTCTTTAAGAACTCAAATATAATGTATTGGTCACCATATCTATAAAATCGCCGCTTCATGAGTGGTGGAATAAATGGTTTGTCATTATGGCTAATGTTTGTAATTTATGAACATCAGCTCCCTAGGTTTTGATCAAATTTCTCTCAATTTAGGCTTGAAGGGCTCAAACAAAATGTATTGGTCATCATATTTACACAAAAACTACTTCATGAGTAGTGGAAACAAAAGAGAAATTTACCATTATACAATTTTATAATTTATCAAAATTAACCCTTTAGGTTTTGATAAACTTTCTCTCAAGTTGGTCTTTAGGGACTGACATAAAATGTATTGGTCACCATATCTACAAAAATGACGCTTCATGACTTATCAGGACAAAAAATTGTACATGAGCGTAAAAAATTTGGAATATCTCAAAATCAACTTTATCGGTTTTGATAAAATTTATCTTAAGTTTAGTCTTTAAGGACCGAATCAATTTGGTATTGTATCTC
The DNA here is from genome assembly GCA_963513935.1 of Aphrophora alni. Taxonomy (NCBI): domain Eukaryota; kingdom Metazoa; phylum Arthropoda; class Insecta; order Hemiptera; family Aphrophoridae; genus Aphrophora; species Aphrophora alni. The sequence continues at coordinate 48,388,188 of OY740775.1, read as the reverse complement.
TTTAAAAACGGGGTTTATTAACAAAAAAAATTAAATCTTAAAATCAGCACGTAAAAATATTACGGTTCTCGAAATAACACAAAAATTTAAATGAACCTTAATCGTCGACATGAAAAACTAATTTTCAATCACAATTTCGCTGATGACGCTTTGCTGGTCAAGCAAAGGAAGTCTAGGCCCTATTTAAATATTATTTACAAAGACGCTATTAAAAAAAAATAAAAATACTGGCAACCACCAAACAAATTGGTTTGGAAAAATAGTGAATACCATATTTTTGTACCGTGTATTTACACGAGTGTTTGTTATTCCTTGTTTACACTATTGTACTTAATACGTCACAAGTACGTACTACTAATCCGTTCCCACGCCATTTGGTACCACACATTAAACAAACAGAAAATAAAATTTGAATAAATTTTACATACACCTAATTACAAAACACCTTATTCGTAATTTCATAAAGATTGGAAGATCCGTTAACTGTATAACGAACACTAAAACAAACAAAATGCTAAAAAGTCGATTTAAAAAATACTTCATTTCGCTCGATCAAAATCAATCGAAAATGATTACTTTCTGGAGAGTGACTACAGATAAGTTGATTGTTTCCCTCAACATGAGGATGACGTAAGATATATGAGATTCTGACAACTGGTGTGATATCATTGATTCTCACTTCTGTGTCTGACAGGTCTTGTTAGAATAAACAGAAAATTAAATTGGTTCCTCTAACAAAGCATAGGAAGCTGTAAGATGGATTGGGAGTTTATGAATACAAGTTACGAAAACTGTCAAAACTTTGTAAAAAAGAAGACGGTCGAGAATATTTTTAGTTTGTTTTATGTTTGGGAATTGACATTTACAAGTCAAGAGTAGAAGTAATTTTACCATAAACGTCATTTTTTGAGATCCTGTCACTTCTTTTTTTTTTTTTTTTTTTCCTACATATAAAAAGTTTATAAAAATTTATATGTTGCGTGAAAATATCGATGTTGAAAAAAATAACTTTAGATATCTGTGTCATTTTTCTGCGCGCATGTGCGGTGCTTTACAGTACGAACTTATGGGACGATTTTGATCAAATTTGATATGTGGGCCTATTTTTGTTTTATCTCGATACATTTTTCTTTTTTTATATAACTTAAAATGTACTTTTCGATGCTTTAATAAAAAAAATTAAAAAACTAACACAAAATTACGATGTTCAATAAATTCAACACTGACAATTTTGATAATATTTGGCCAAATGTAGTCTCTAAATATCTTTCCAAAAAACACAGTTTTAAGTTATACCAACTATGGAGTTGTTAATATAGATTCAATTTATCAAAATCGGTTTTATTAATTTCTAAATTTTAATATAATGCGAATATTAATGACACAAAATCGAATGTAAAACAGGAAGTAGATATTGTGGTTCAGGAAAAATAAGAAAAACCTAGATTAAAGATTGAACTTTACTATTAATATCTCGTTTTTAATCAAACACGATTTACACCACAACTCGTTTACGATACAAAAGTGTCAGTTTTGGTCAGAATTTAAATATATAAGTATTTTTTTAATGTTTATTTTAATTTTAATTTTTTTCCACGGTTAATTTTCACCTTTTAACTGAACTGACAACTAACGAAATGATATTTTTTGGGAACGATTAGTCTTCAATAGGTTTTATTTGGTTCTGGAGTGGTGCGAGTGAGAATGATTGTGCAATGTTTCGACTATTTATTTATTTAAAAGTTTTGAAACCGTAATCCCATCATTAGAATATTATTTCACTACCAATATACAAACACTAGCAATTATATATTATTACAAAGGACAAAGGATAGTGTACACCATAAAATATAACTTGAGCTACTGAAGCCTAATGGTTCACTTTTCGCCATTTTCCTCTACACATATAATTATGTAACACACCGAAGCCCTTCTTTTTCTCTTTAACATTTAATATATTTGAGTTGTCATCCAGATTCCCTTACTTGATTTTCAAATTTTATAAGTGTCAAAATAGTCTTAACATTTTTATAAATATGGTTTTTAAATGTTTTGGGTAATATTTGTCAAATACTTTTTTTTTTTCTTTTTTTTTTTAACAATATTTCCCCCACTATTGTTTAAATGTGATATACCTCTCGGTCAACCTATGGAATAAAAAATTGCCCTGCAATATTCTAATAGTGTCAGGGTCGGGATGGAAAAAAAAGTCTTCAAAATAAATCTGATAGGTAAGAGAGAGAGAGGGGGAGGGAGAGAGAGAGAGAGAGAGAGAGAGAGAGAGAGAGAGAGAGAGAGAGAGAGAGAGAGAGAGAGAGAGAGAGAGAGAGAGAGAGAGAGAGAGAGATCTGACCCTAGACTACACGATGAAAGGCGTAGATCAGCTTAAGATCGTCGTAATTGTCAAGCATGTGAGCCCATGAGGCTAATTGAACATGAAATTGTTGTTGTATCTTTCTATCTGTCTCTCTATAAAAAAATAAACTGAAGATGAGAATTACAGAAACAGGTAAAGAAAAAAACTGTTTAAAAACTTACATTTTAAATTATAAATCATTACTCTTAACGAAAAAATACTGTTTTTTAAATTAAAATTATTTTCTGTTTTATAATATTAGGTCACTTTTATTTTTCAAAACTAAAGTCATATAATTTATTGTATTTGTGTTCCCTTTCAGTTTTCATATAGTGACAATTTGTTTTACTATTCTTGACAAAACAGTATTTTATCGTTACCTTTAATGAAAAAACCCTTTACTTTTATTAAGAATTAGTGTTTTAGAACATCCCGAGGGCACCATTGAGTTTGACCGGGAAATTAAAATGAAGTGTAATGAAGATGTACACTAATATTACAAAGAGAAATAAATTAATAGGCTACATCATTGTTCTTACTCAGCCTGACAATACAATTAAAATACTCACAAACCCTCAAAAGTTGATTTTTTGTGGAGGGTAGCACATGTTAAATTGTATTGGTGGATGCTGTAGAGTAGGTTTGATTAAAGCAGTTGTAGGGGAAGTTTTTTTCTACCTCGCAATTATGTTTATTACTACTTTTTGACGCCGGCTAGATACTAGCGGGCCTCGTAGTTATTATCAATCTTTTCGCTCGATTCAATGCCTTCGCGCAGGCGAGCAGAGAAAACGTACATATATGAATAAGCTTCTACTCGCTTCGCTCGTGTCGGTGACTCGGCCCTATCGGATGTTGTAAATATACGAATATCACATTGTCAAGCTAGGTTAGGGATCGAATTTACTTTTTTAACAATAATTTCGCTGCTCGTCATCGTAAATACGTGGGGTTGCATTACATGCAGAGTTGAAATCACCAAATTCGTATCCAAGTGTGTTATAACAGACGAGTTATGAACACAAAAATGTATGCAATTTTAGCGAGTTTCAATTCGAATTTTATTAAGAATAAAAAATAATAAAATCAACATAGTCCCGTCGTGATCTCCAATTTATACCACAAATCAAATTTGACTAAAATTGATCCCCAAGTTTACGTTTTAGAGCGCTGCACAGACGTACAGATAGACATCATTAAAAAAACTACTTGTTTAATCAGAGGCCTCAATACAAACATAACCGCATAAAAATTCGACACAAATCTTTGGACAGATCGCGTTATTTTTCAAACCTACGTGCATGTGAGTGAGTAAGAAGGAATTCAGAACGTTCTGTATATGAAAATATAATACGTATTTCAACGTGTTTCATAATTTGCTTGAACTATAACGTCTTCAACGAATATTTATTGAACATGTTCCACTGTATTCACTAATTATTGGGATACGGCTACACTAATTCAGTTAAAGCTTTTCACGTGAAACGAACTGGAATAATTACAGCGTATGCTATTACTGATAATCTAACACGGTTTGAAATAACTCTTTGTCAACATTTATGTACAACTCTAATTCAAAATATTAACATATATTGTTGATAGAATGGATTTAAGAATATAACTTTTGATTTTCTAAGTAGGTAATATGTCATGGTCCTTTTATAACCATGAGACATATGTTTAATTGTGTTTATTTCGTCCTTATCTTAGCTTCGAAATAATTATCCTCAAGCTGTGTTGTAGTTAGACTATTTATGAAACCATTGTCGCTGCCACTTTTTTTATAGTTGGACAAATTCATTGTATCACACTGCTGTGATTACCTATAATAACGACGTGGGAAATAATATAATCTGCTGCGTGGTATTGGATTGGACAGCAACGTTTTATATTCATGTTGTTCTGTGTGCGTGGATTTTAATGTTATACCTCTCAAGAGCGATACATCTGATGATGGACAATAATTTACGAAATGCGTAATAGAATGGAGAAAAGGTTACAAGATGAATGTTAGTAAAATTTATAATTATACTGTACAAATTGTCTCTTGGCTACAACATTACTATGGACTACATTGTATTGTAGAGTTCTAACAATTTTAATCAAATTTTGTAAAATTTCAACAAAACCGTTAGGACAATTTAAAAAAAATAAAGCTTTTATAACAGCCTATATTCGGATTTTTGTTTTGTTTTTAATAACTCAAAAATTGATTTTTTTGTGAGACATGTATACAATATAGAAGCAGATTAAAAGGTATAGAAGAGTACTGCGTACTTATTATTTGTAATGAATAAAGGTAGAAATAAAATGAAGGATGGGATCCTGAAACTGAGATATTCATTGAAAGGGAGAGCTAAGATATTTGGATTAAACTCATTCGAAGTAAGTTTATAAAACAGTTTAATGAATTGACTTATCTGGAGTTCCCAGGAATATTAAGAGAAGGGTGTTTTAAAACTTGAATGATTCTTTTTTTTTTTGATGATTAAACGAAAATGGTATCTTTTCGATATCATTACTAACAGGAGTGAATACATAGTATATACAGAGAATTTTTTTTAATTTACATAACTAAAAAGAGTAAACATTTTGTTGTTGTAACTTAAAAAAAAATGAGAAAAAATAAAAAATTTAATCACTACAACGTAACAAATAGTTACTGAGAAAAATGAAATATTTAGCTTTTCTTATCTACACCGTTTTTATACTTTTTATAATTAACAAAAAATAGTAATATGACAGGTATCATATTATGTAAGTTTCATGTTATATTAGGGGAAGTTTATACTTCATATTTTTATTTCTATTAAACCCATTTATTGTTTCCACACCCAACACAACTTTACCTACCGTAACGTAACCTAACCTAACCTAACCTAATTTACCTTATACTACTTGTATACTTAGTGTCAGTCACATTTGAAGAACTTTTCATTTTGATGTATCATGTGTTAAATCCCTTCGTACTATATCGATATAAAACCAATGTTAACTACTTGTTTAAATTTGTTGACTATGTTGAAATGCTGAAGAGCTAATACAGATTACAGATGTTGAATCACATAAAAATGGTTTAGTGCCAGATCTTGGCTGTAAAAACAAAACGTTTCATAGGCGAATGTAATAAAGGAATGTTGCGTTGTGGTGACAGCATGAGCGGGGACGACGCAATTTCGCGTTTCGCAATGGAGGAAAGGAAATTTCCCAATTTTCGTAAGAAGTAGAGGAAAAAGTCCACAAGCAAAACGCTTAGTCTATAAAAAAAACAGTGTGTATATGATTTTTTGATTGGGAAACTGTGATAAAAACTTACCTGTTTGCGATTGGCCAAAAAGTGTACCTCCCATGTTTGAAAGACTTGTCGGAATCCGCTCCTATTCATTTCGCCCCTTTAATGCATACTGCTTCTGTCTATATTATCATAACTGTCTGAGAATAAGTATATGAGGGTCTAAAAATTATTTTATTAACGAATAGTTTTTTCCTACTACAATCATATTTATAGCAACAATCAAAACTGTTGAATATTAATAATGTGTTGTTATTAGACTTAACTATTAGACCTAACAATAGTACAAATAATTACTTTAAATATAAGTACAGTATCAATATAATATATTATTAATTAAACATTAAGTATTTTTATATTGCTTATGTTTTAATAAAGTAATGACAATATTCATTACTGTTATATGTGAATTTAAAGTGAATTCCTTCAATTACAACTAATGTTTTCAGTAACTTTAATATACATGAAGACTCTATAATATAATATCCTAAAACAATATGCTGATGGGGGTGTTAATATAGTCACTGTTAAATTGTCACTTTATTGGAACTCACAAAACATCGCATTCATAATTCTTTTTATACGTAATATTTAACTATTGGAGATAGAAGTATTGGATTTATTGGTTGAATAGTAACATTTTTTTAAATAAATTCATAAATCCAACATGAAGAAATAATTTGTTTATAGTATTGTTTTTAGTATTGCCTAACTATGATGTCCGGAAAAGGGTAGTAGTGCACCGCCAACCGGCTCCATCAACTCAATTGCCTCTACACCTACACAATTTCTGACAAGGAAGTTGGTCAAACGATTATGTGAAGAAATGGACTAGAAATTTTAGAAAAATACAACGACAATGACGTAATTATGAATCACCTGTTCTCTATCTAAGGTATTTGATTGTGTTCACCATTCCATTCTGTTGGGGAAATTTCAAGGATATGGAATTAAATGTTGATGATTGAGTCATATTTGCAGATAACAGGTATCTACAGGAGAAATGATAAATTCGTGTCTGATTGGAATTAAATATCGTGTGGTGTACAACAGGGTTCCATATTCGGCCCTTTAATATTCCTAATTTATATTAATGATATTTCTAATAATACAAATTTGAAATTAATATTATTTGCAGATGACAGAACTGCAGTGATCAAAGAAAACTGCAACAAAAATTTATCTAATTTTGTAATTCTGTCTCAAAGCGAAATTAAATTGTGGTTTTATGGAAACGGCTTTTGCTAAATCTTGATAAACTGACATAATGAATTCAAAACAAAATAGAATTTTACAAAAAAATGAAAATATTCCAAATCGTGTAAAATCTCACAAATTCCTGGGTGTGTGTGTGTGTATAGATGAGTGTCTAAATTGGAACTCACCTGGATTATCTTAAGGGTAAATTTAAACAAATAATTTATTCTTTCTCTAGCGAAATTGTGTTTCAATGCTGACTTGTAAGATGGTCTAACATGAATATATAGAATCCGTGTTGAGGTATGGCATAATTATGTGAATAAAGATAGTTATTGCTAAAAAAAACAAAAAAAAAAACAGAAAATGACAAATCTTTTTCCAAAAAACTAGTTGTAGGCCATTAAAAAAAATTAAAAAATACCGGGACTATATATATGAAGAGAGACTTGATGAAGGCAATGTATATGATAAGAATTTCTTTATATTGTTTCCCTTTTAATTATATAAAGGCATCTTTTGGTCATCATCGCTTTACTAAAAAAGGAAGACAATAACATAACTTAAAAACACCCTGCCTTCAAATATTCTAGTGGTATCAGGTGCGGAAGAAAATGATTTGATCATGAGAGAACTGATAAGGGAAAAAGAGATTTAACCCATCATTACATGAAAAGATTTGTAGATCCACCCACTGTAACTCGGGATAATTACTAGAGTGAGCATCTGAGGATGATTTTCTGAATAAATGGTAATTTTAATGTCTCATCTGTGTAGAAAGTTCTAGCTTTTAGTTTGAATATAAGCATAATGATCAAGTTTGTATAATATATATATATATATATATATATATATATATATATATATATATATATATATATATATATTTCTAGTAAGAATTATGTATTTATATTATTCAATGTAATGAGCGTATTAATATTATATATATATTTTTAACTTTCGAAAAAGAAGGGGTAAGATGTGCAAACTAAGTAGCTATAGGTTTTAGTATATTATTCAAAAATATTGCTGAGAAAGTTTATTCATTTATTTTAAATGGAAACATTATTTTTTTCTTTCCTACTTTTTTTTAAATATCAACTGTAGATGTTTATAAACCTCGGAATTATATTTTATACTTGATGAATGATGGTTCTACGTGATGGTTGAAGTAGTTTTATAGACTAATTAAAAAAGATTACATCTACCAAACTAGAGCAACTATATATCTGAATTTACCACTGAGAATATTTGTGTAAAGTATTTCTTATTAGAATAGTGGATGCGGAAAGAAATAAAACAGTTTGCTACAACGATAACTCAGGATTGAATTTTGCCTAGCTGAGAATATAATAGTAACTAACTATATCACTGGGGAAAATATTCCGTTAAACGTAAATAATAATAATTTATTATTTAGAGAAAACTCAAATATAGTTGTTGTTTTTTAAAATAAGGATTGTTTAAACTGGATTGCCATTTAATAAATACACATTGTCTACAGTTGTTGACAAAGTGGCATTTTGTTCATTTAAATTAGTTTGCAAAACAGCTGATTTCTCAACAGTTTCACTTTGCTCACTACTTTGCCCATTACTTTGCACACTACATTGCTCACTTCGAATGGCAACCGAACAAAACGAAATTTAGGTTAAGTTTATTTGAATTGATTTATAATATACAGGAAATGTCCCGTATGTATGTTAGATTAATTCTTACATGTACAATAACATAAATAAACAACAAAACAACGTTTCAAAGTTGAAAAAGGAAGTAATTATTCATAAAGATGATTGACACTGATGTACACGAAGAGTATTTTTCGTTTACCGAGTTTTGAAGTTGGCAATCCCGTTTCCTCAACAATACACCTAAGTTATTTGTAATATTCATAAATAACCTCAGTTTTGACGTGAGGTTGAACACTATTGTATTAAATTAATGTTTTAATAAATTGTGTTACTGCTGAAGTATGTTTTTTATTTGTCACAAAATAACAACTGTAGACAAAGTAGGCCTATAATGTGCAATTCGATAGCAAAGTGTTTTTTTAAAGACCAAAGATGTGTTGTCCCTACTTCACGACCGCCAATAGGCTCTTTTCAGTGATTTAGTCAATCCTTATTTCACTTCAAAATGGGAATTTTAATTGTTCAGTTACATAAATTTTGACAAGTCTGTCATATATTGATTACATTGTGTGATGTTGTTAAATTATTGTAGTGAAACATTTATTTATTTTTACCTACACAGTGTACGAAGTATTGGGTAAGTTTGCTAATCACAACAAATTTTGACCTCCGTTTTTTTCATACCAGAGTTTTTCGACATACCATTCGTTTTCATTATTTTTAACCGTTTTTTTGTTCATATCTTGTATTCATAAACGTATAATATATTAAATACAATAAGTTTTACCGATTTTAATTCTGAATGTAAAGGTATCAAAACCACCTCTCTACGACGACAAAAAAGGAAATTATTGTAAGAAATGTAATTTCGAATCCTTATTGTTAATATCCGGCAGGGCTGAGTTGTTGTCACTAGCGTAGCGAGTACTACGTCTAGAAAGTAGGGATTTACACAATTATCTCCTTCAGAATACTTATGTTGCAACTATTTTAAACAAACTTACTTTGCTGCAAAAAACTCCTTGATCTATCAATAAAATCTAACATTTCTTACAAGTCATATTATACAAATTTTTGGGCATTATATCGTTGCAGTCATTGTGATAAAAGATCCCTGTGAGGGAGTGAAGACGTAAATGTGATTTTCTTTTGAGGAAACAAATAATAAAACAAGAAATGATTTTCTCCTGATAATCAGTATCCTTAATGTTTCATTTATTCAAACTGTAGTTCTTGTATTTTATTCAACAAAATAATGTAGCCAAAGTTATCTTAATAACGTTAACAAAAACTTTTTTAAAAAGTTTTATTGATATAGGCGCTTATAAAAGCCAGCATAATGTTCGCTAATTGATGAGTGAGGTTGAAATTGTTCTACAAAAGTTAGATAGAAGAAAGCTTGAACATAAGATAACAGAAAAATTACGTTTACTTAATCAAACGGGTTTCAAAAACAATGTCACCATCATCAGTGATACATGAGCTTCACTTTTTTTATACAATTCAGTCATAGTTTAGTTATTGTAACTCATGTATCACTGAGGATGGTGACTTTATCGTTGAGAGGCGTTTGATTAAGTAAACGTAATTTTTGTGAGATCATATTTCGAGTTTTTTTTCTATCTAATATTATGTCACAAGTGAAGCTCAATCTTTATTTATACTACAAAAGTAGTATTTATTTAAAGATTTTAGTGTTGAAACTGAAGTAACGAGATAGTGAAATTATCACTCAATATGTATGTAGAAAGTGTTTATCATTAGAATAGTAGACGGGGAAAAAGAATGAAACAGTCAAAAGGGAAACTCAGAATAGAATTATATAGAACTGAGAATATAAGGAAAACTAATTGTATCACTGGGGAAAACATTCTGTGAAATACGAATAATTGTTGTTTATTCATGAAGGGAAAAATCAACTCCAGTGTTTTATATGGTAACTATTATTAACCATATATTTTTTAATAAGGAATATTTGTAGCAGAGGAGATGTAGATTGTTGTATTCACCTCACCGTCAAAACCAAATATTTGCAAATTTTCTGTATACATACAGATATTCACATTTACATGGTTCAGAGAAGCAGTTTAACAGCTATATTAAAACAAACTTACCCTACTGGTAACACCCCTTCCTCTAACAATACAATTTAACATTTCCTAGAAGGTACAAGACACCAACTTTTGAGCATTACATTTTGAGGATCTGCTTGTATACATTGTATGATGCTGTAAACCTTGATAGCATCCATCAACGTTTTGTACACTTTGAATACTAAATATTAATTACGTCTTGTTTATTCAAATAAAGTCATATATAAATATAATGTTTATTCTGGAAGTTCTTGTTTTATTTTATTTAGTGTATGAAGTTTACACAGATATTACTCATTTCAGGTGAATCCATTAATGTTATGTTTGTTATGTTCTCACATCTGTTACTTAAGTTACGCTTTTATGACATTTAATTTATTTTTCTGCCTTTTGTAAGGCTTAGTCCACATGAACAAATAATTTGTTATTAATTAACAAACAAAAAATTATTATACCTTATAAAAAATAATTAATATACGATAATAAAAACAGATCCTGCAAAACACATTGGGCTTTATAATAGAGACTAACAATAACAACAAATTAATGTAAATACAAAATAATTAGCTAAATTCATTAAGTTAATCAAACAAGGTGTAAAGTACATGAAAAAGTATGGCAGAGCTAAGAGGATAATTAACAAATACTAATCACCACTGTACTGTACTACTCTGTATTGAATTGCAGGTAGTAATAGTTGAGGAAAAGACGGAAATCACTTCCTCAATAAAGTATGTAAGATCAATCTATAATCAATCGTTACATCTGTAAACAAGTCACATGTCATAGCAACTCAGTAAGGAAGTACTTCAAGGTCCAATAAAACAGCACATGGTTCGGTAAATATGCAGGAGACTTCTCCGGTCGATTTTAAGTGAGAAATCTCGGAATTTCCATACTTTTGATTATTCTCAACAAAAATAGTCACTTTTTATGTATCCCAATTCATTGTTTCTGTCCAAAAACAGCGATTTACAATGACTATTTTATGGCATTTTACCGTTTTTTCGACACATATTTCATCATTTTAAGTAAAATCTATCGATGTTTTTTTATCCCGCGCAGAAAATAATTCTATTTTAAGAGCTTTCGCCATGAAGAACTGTCAAACTACATATCATTTAGTATCAATCATGTCCTGTAATAATAACTCCTATGCGGTTACCTAACCAGACCTAGTTAATGAACTACAGGTCAAGGAAGGTCATTATATATATATATATATATATATATATATATATATATATATATATATATATATATTATAACATAACAGAATTGTTTGTTATATATATGTTTTTTTTATCTTGCCACACGTTGTGCGACCAAATATAACATAACAGAACGTTTGTTATATAATATATATATTTTTTTTATTTTGATTATTTAATCTAATTTTAATTGATTTTAAAATATTATCTTGAAACTATGATGGTTTAAGTAAATTAGTTCAACAAACAAGTTTTTATCCTTTAACTAACTTCAGGATTTATTAGCAAAACAATTATTTATAACAACCAATATCAATTCAATTTATCTATTCATTGAAACATCTTAAGGCTACTTCATTCTCTCACACTTGCATTCTTTAAAAACTAATTTACTCTAATACACAATATTATTGATTACAAATTTAAAATCTACAATTGATTATTCAATTTACATAAAATCAAAACTCTACAAAATGTTCAACAAATCTTGTCCAAATGTTCTTATTAAATTTATCTCAATTTTATTACAAAAAACAAAACAATTATCTTAATTAACTTATTTTTCCAAATTTACTTTTATTTTGCCGGCTAGCTCAATTACTTTACTTTTAAATTAATTATACAAAAAAACTTGACTCTTATCTCGGGCATGGGAACTTTTAATGACTCAATTAAAGTGAAATACTAACTCTAATGATTATTTATTCTGAAATTTTGTACTTATCAGCAATTCTCCTCGTCCGCTATAATTTTGGCACTTTTACACAACACAAATCACTAACGATACACAACAACACAACGTATCCTTAGCCTGGGAAGTCGGATGCTGCTAACACTGGTTCATTGACTGGTGGTGAATCTCTGGTGATACTCCGCTAACTCTGTTTAGTCTCCTTACTCGTTCTCGACTACTATGGACTCCGACGCGATGATCTCTCCTCTTCTTTTATGAAATTTAAACTCTTTGACTCTATTTAATTTATGATTCTAACAAACTTCAAAAGAAACTACTAAATTTTGTGGCGCTCTGCCTTTAAATTAACCAATGACTTAGAATTAAACCCTCAGGTTAATTCTTAACACTTAACACCTCCTACTCTGATTCCTAGCTGTAAGCCAAGACCTACACGCTCTTAACCCCAGTTCTAGACTGACTCTCCTTACTCTGGATTTCACCTCTCCCGAAATTCAAGTGTAGCGTCCTCTTCGCTTATTGGTTAAATCTCATTTTTTTAAAACTCAGGCCTCTCCTGATTGGACCTCTAACTTTCTAAAAATCGTTGGTTTTTTTTTTTTTTTTACACGCGCTGGCTTCACCCTCGGAGATACCGTTAGGAATTCGCTTTCTCATTTTTTCTTGGTTCCCATTTTTTTACAACACGCAGCTGCGTTGAATAGCAAAACTCCGTTATGTTTTCTACTAAATTTTTATTTGTGTCGGCGAACTTTCTTCTCTTAAGTAAAACAGCATGTCTTCTTTCCCTTGTCCTTGTCACGTTTGTCAATTTGTACAGTTATTTTCCAAACTTAACCTTGCAGCTGCTCTTTCGGTAAGATTTGCTTGTCCACATGTGTTCTGTTTCAATTTACACATTTACACAATTATTTATTAATGTTAACTTTTGATTGATTATTATTTTTTTTAGTATTTGATATTAGGCCTAATTAATTATTTATCCATTGTGATCGTTTGAGATCGTTATACTGTCCCCAGATAAAATTTGTCTTTGAAAAGCTTCAAGATAATTTTTTTCTTACGCCCGTTTCTTTAACAATAGGTTGTAAAGAACCTTTTTCTTACAATGCCCTTTATGTTGCGGTTACCCACTGTCTTACAATAGACCTTTCTTCTATTGTTCCTCTTGTGGTCAACCCTAGTCCCTTTTATGGTTTTCCTTTCACTCTTGCTCCTTTATTGTTTATGTTTTGTTTACTGCCTAAGTTTATCCTAGTGTCCTTAATTATAATATTTCTTTAATAATCTACAATTAAATATTCCCCTAATTTTATTTTTATTTATGTGTCCTAACCTATATGTATTATTTCCTAATTTATTTATTATTTTATAAGGTCCTTCATACAGCTCGCTAGTCACGACGGTTTGCCATCTGGTCTTTGTATACCCTTCTGTCCTGATTCCTTGGGTCATTGCTCTGCCTTGCATTGTTTACATCCTTTCCGTATTCCGGCGTGTTGTTTACGTCCCTTCTCCACTCAACTGGTTTATGACCTTGTTCTCGCCATGGATTCATATGGTCACTCGGTCGTCTACCCCAATTATTCGGTTTGTTGTTATTTACTTGTTCCCTAAAATTTCCTCTATTATTGTTTACCCTTTCCCTTTCATTGACTTCCTCTATCCTAGCATGTTCAAATTCCATGAGCAGTTTTATAAATTCTGTTTTCTTTTTAATCCCCCTTGTAATTATTGCAATCAAGATATTTGGATGGAAATGTTTTCCCGCCTTATAAACTAATTGTTCCTCTGCTAACGGCGGACTTAACTCGGAACATTGTAGCATCAACATTTCTACATATGCAATTGCCTCGTCATTCATTCTGCCTCTAAATTTCCCAAACTCTAAATGGTCCCTAATTTTCGCTTGTATTATCTCATTGAAATACTTCTCCCTAAACAATTCCTCAAATTCTTTAAAATTTTTAACACTTCTCCTATGTAGCTGCCACCATATATAAGCCTCGTCTTTTAAATATCGGTCAATCCAGTGCATGCCGTTTCCAATTACCTGCTCGCTTATCTCTTCCATTACATTTAGAAATTGTATGGGAAACCTCTCTTTTCCCGAGAAACTAATATTTCTTACTTCTGGCTCGTGACAATATCCTTCCCCTAAATTTCTGGCTGTTTTTAATCTCCTATCTAATTCAATTAATTTTTTAGCGACCTCTTCCGTCTTCTTCGCATTCTCCTCAATTTTCGCGATGTTAGTTTCATTATTTTTCGTGCATATTTCCCCGATTTCTTCGTCTTTCGCCGCGAGTTCTTCCAACCGATTGTTGACGACTACGCCACGGTTTTCGAGTTCTTGCACAAGACCCTCCGTTTCCGCGCGATATCCCTTGACTCGATCGCCGAATTCTTCTTCCGTCTTCTTTAACCTCTCTTCGACGCTCGTACGAATTTCCGCGACTTGTGTTTCGACCATCTCTACTCGACTGCTGACTCCGTCAAAACGCTCATTTATCCTCCTGTTAAATTTTTCTTCTAATGCGGTTAGACTACCCTTAACTTCCCCAAATTTCTCTTCAATAGTTTTTTCAAATTTTTCAAAACCCTTCCGGTTCTCTTCCGCCAACTTTTCCGCGTTTTTCTCGGCCTTTTCCGCGATTCTCCGGTTCTCCTCTGCCATCTTTTCCGCCATCCGCTCTAACATTTCCTGTATCATTGTCATACCCGCGTTTCCTAACTGTACTGCCGCCGATGTTGTTGGATTGTCTACTTCTGTCCCCGCCCGTGAATTTACGTTACTCTCTACTTCTAATTCCCCATTTTGATTAATTGACTCTAATTGTTCCCCTTCTTGACTAAAATTTAAACTCCCACTATTTAATCCCAATTGATTATATATTTCACTTTCATTTGCCATTTTAAGTTCTAATTCCCTCTTTTTACTTCTGGTTAACATAAACAATACTATTCTAACCTATTATCTACCACACAATATTTCCTGTAACAATGTTAATATTCTTATCCTCTAACAACTCTATAACTAGCAATTTAAATTTCACTTTAATGAGCCACGCGGTGGAGCGCCAAATATAACATAACAATTTTGTTATAATATATATATATATATATATATATATATATATATATATATATATATATATATATATATATATATATATATTTACATTACTTGACCTATAGTTCTTGTAATAGGTCTGGATTTCAGAGACCTACATGAATCATAGATCATATAAATATGTGTAGTAATATTAACCTATTGGCGAATGAAGTATGCAGTGCGCATGCGCCCCACGAGAGAATTCAATATGCCTACACTATAGAATATAACAATTTGTACAATTTCTTTAATTTTGAAGTGATAATGAATTGTGAGAGATATAAAATCACTAGTTTTGTTCAGAATTATCGAAAGTATCTTACATAACATGCTATATTTACTCTTAATGACAGAGAAACTCCTCCACTCTGTAAAAAGACAAAAGTTGTCTTTTGTTAAATTAATTTTAATATTTAATAATTCACAAGCTTTCTGTGAGCTTAAACAAAGCTTGTGATAGTAACTTTTGAAACTAACTTAATCCGAGTTGCCCAAATCGTTTTGAATCGGGTATCACACTCATGTAAATACTCATTCAGAATGGGGTGACATTTAAGTTAAATGAATAGTACTATTTTTAAAATATATATTCTTTGAAGTCTCAATAACCACGGCTTCTGGATAGTATATTTGTATATCTCTTTTTTTATTTTATTTTTTACCATCAGTCGTACTGTTTCTTTTAAATAAAAGAGCCTTTTCATTGTTTTAATAGATGAATCACCCCATAGCCATGATATAACCGTATAGCTCAGATGTGAATGTATTGTAGGCAGTTAACAACACAGTAATGTTTAAATTGCTTATTATGAATATACCAGAACTACACCATCTATACGGTATGACTTGTCAATATTGATATCTGGTTTGTGACATGACTCATCTCTCTAGTTAAATGTCTACAGGGAATGTCTGATTCTCGCTCTCCGTCTACCTGGTGGCCCGATAATTCTGTTAACCCATTCAACTCGTTGACTCCAGAAGGGGTTTTTTTTCCGGCCTTACTGCAGAATGGTGTGGAGAGACCTATTCTGTGTAGGTTGTTCCGAGTCAGCCTAGGCTTCAAATTTGAGCCTAAAGCGTTGAAAGCAACTTGTGTAGGTTTCCTAAGTCTGGGCGCACATCATATGTTGAAGCGCTTATGGACTGATCGGTTTGATCTCTTTCATTCTGAAATAACTGGTAAAACTGATAGAGAGTACCAGGGTTATGGTCAGACTTCTAACTAGTCAACACACTAATTTATTAGCGTCAGAGTTGGAAGAGAATAATAATTAGTCAAGACAAACCAGAAAGGAAAAAGAAACAAACATATAACCCTAGACTAAATAAAAGAATGTATTGATCCAGCTAGGGACGTTACCCTGTACTATTACTAAATATAACTTCTCCGATCCTAGTTAAAAATTACCACCGTTTATTTTTTTTAAAAGATTCACATAAATTAATTATTAATGAGATGTAAATAGTTTAAGTTTAAATATGAAAATAATAGAATTAAGGCTTAAAATACGTCTTTAGTGTGTTCATGGACTTACAACTTAATAATGCTTAAATTGAGTTTAAACACCCCAAATTGAAGACTATTCAGGGTAGGCCTGTCCTATAACTTAGTTATTGTAATTTGATTTAGCCCTGGCGAATGTCAGTAGAATATAAATTTGAGATAATAAATTGTCATTCCGTAATAGAGTGGTACAATATTAAGAAGTAAACGGTATTTTTCAAACCTAAATTCTATAGAGGATATGAGGATCAAAATAAAGTATAGAAAATAAAGTAATTATTTTTACTTATAGAATACACAAATTATATGGTAAATTTGAAAATCGCAAAACATAGATATGAACTTGACGTTTGGTATAGAAGACTATAAAGTGTACTCTAATAGAACTCTTAAATCGAATAGCAAATGTCAAAATGGCTGTTGTGAACAGTTTCTGTATAGCACACTAAATTGGAGATTAAAGATTCAAAAGGTCAAACCAAACCAAACCAAAGGGTATTTTTACAATTACCAAAAAATTAAACATTATTTTATTGCTGATAACTCGCTTGTACTATAACTTACACAAAATATTTTATAAAAACTAGTTTTTTTGTCATTAAAAGTGGAAACTATTTTGATCGTGTAAATGTAGTGTAATGTTTATCTTTTTGACATTTTCAAAGATGAATTTTTTTAAAAGCAGTCATTTGTAAAATATACATAGTAAAGACTTTTATTTTGTTACACATCTATATAAAAATGCGTCTACTAAATCTGAATCCAATACCTTACATATTTTCAAAGTTATAAATTTGTAAAACAAAATGGCGGAACCTAATATTTTTCAGATCTATCTATCTATCTATCTATCTATCTATATATATATATATATATATATATATATATATATATATATATATATATATATATATATATCCAACAACGTATACATATGTATACGCTTCTTTTTTCTCAGTTTATTCTTGGATCGCCTATTAATGTACTTTAGGTTTGTCTATCAAATTTACTTTGCAGTGTTTTTATTATATACCACGCGTTGAACAATCAACGAGACACTCTTTATTTATATTGAAACAAAATATTGTTATACAGGCTGTTAAATATACCTCTAAATGCAGCAATACTTAGTCTCTGACTTTATTTGCAGTCAGTTATAAAGTCTCAGGTGAATCAACAACGTAACAATGTCTACAAGTATTTTGGGTAACCAGGTTTAACCAAAGTAAAGTGTAATATACAGTCGCAGAACATCTATAGACATTTCCAAGGATGTTTATTCTATTAACTCTTCTCATTCATGGTATTGTAACTTTACAAGAGTGAGCAAAATATTACGTTTCATTGGCAGAGGGAAGCGAGATGACATTTTGGATGCATGTTTGTTTGTGTGTTTGTTACGACCAAACACGTCGACCAATCATGAAATTTAGAAATAAGCTTGTATACAACTGGTCGAGAGAAGTAAGTACAACGGTTTTGAATTATTTTGCTTTTAAAATTTTTCTTCTTGTTTAAATTCGAAAAACGTTTTGTTACTATCGTCTTATATAAAAAAACACAAAAACAAAATAAAATAGAGAACTCTAATTCTTGAACACTCTGATAGCGTCAGGGAAGGAAGAGAACAATTGTTGATCAAGAGACACCTTATAGGAGAGATATATCCCAAGATTACATGTAAAAAGTGTAGATACAGTTAAGTTTCACTGCCTAATTACCACGCCTTTACTCACTATATCTGAGTCCCTGGTTCATTATTTTCTAATGGCGGCCATTCAAAAAACAAAATTGCAGGATAAAGACGAAAGGGCTTCGACTAGGTGTTAGCCTACATTAAATATAAAGTTGTAACGACACATATCGAGCAGTTGTAGAACAATAAAATGTAATAAATATGAATGGTTCCCCAAAAATTTTCCACAGCAAGTTTTTGTTTCACAGGAAAAATCCAGAGTAAATAATTATTATATCCATTTATAGGAATTATTACAATATTCTGTTTTCTAAAGTTTCAAAATTACAAAATAATATTTTTTTTACTGTTTTTTCCCCGTGATTTTCTCTAAAATATTACATATAACTTGTGTACATGCACCTGTGTGTTTTAGTAAACTATAAATATATTGGCAAATCTATAAATAGATACGAAATTCTCAAATCGTTGAGAATCCCTTGCTGGATCTACACTTTTTGTATTTAGTCTTTAGTCATATATATGTCAGGTATTATACAGTTTTGCAAAGCCAAATATATCCAACACAAGGAATTCTTTAATTAATTTTATCAACCTTCATTCATATTTATTTATAAGATATATATTAATTTAAGCATAATCCTTAAAGAGCTTATTTGTTGTTTTGTTCTTTAAATATATCCTGTGGAGGAGTTGTTTTTATTATTTATTGATCTTGGAAATGTTAATTTATTATGAAAGTGTTTTAATACATATTTATGACAAGCCTGTTATTTTAATGATTTATGTGTTGCCCTATGTTTATTATTATAATAATTGTTTTGTTTACGTATGTCTGTGTGTGAATTTAAATTGTCAAATTATGATTGAATTTATTTTAGTGGTTGCCTGTGATTTTAACGTTTTAATTATTGTATTATGTGAACTTATTGTAAAAATTTATATATATATATATATATATATATATATATATATATATATAATTTTTGTCAGCAACAAGAGATAATAATAATAAAATTAAACTCTCATTTTTCCTATGAGGCCTCTCTTGACCTACACTTGTTCTCTTCTAAACTTGACTGGTACTAAAGAGCTTTGGACGGTTATTTTATGTTCTTTTCTTCCTTTTTTTTATAAGGATGATGGAGATGTTTTACATTTTTAAAGAACAAGGAGATGAAATGTTTGTCATCGCACTTGATGCAACCTTGCAGTCTGTCTTGGATACTGCAGCAGACCCTACAACTGAGTCAATCTCAGTGAATCACATCAGCGAAATGTTTTATCATCACAGTCAATCAACGTACCTTGCTAGAAAATTTTTTATTCATGACAAACCCCCTGAAAACAAAAAACATGTATGGGTGTCAGGTAAGTTGATTTTGGGTGTCATTCAATGTGATCTGACGACCAATTCATTTTCAGAAACTCTGAAACGGTGATTCATTAGCACGGTGGTGCGCCATTTTGTTTAAATATCACAATGTTATAATCATTTTGCTTTCTAATCTGTGGGGTGAAACTGTTTTTCAACATGCGTTGTAGACATTACCAATAAATAAAAAACTGAATCATAAAGTACAGTCTATTAAAAACTCTCACACTTTCAAGAAATACAAATTTTACACGATACTTTTATTTAGGGATTCTTTGGTCTATTCACAAAACATCCAAAAACCAACATTTATATGTTGTCGATTGTTATAGTGACTTGTTGAGGAAATTTATTTCTGTTATGTATTGTATGTATTGTCAAGAATTTAAAGTACAGACCCCTGCACGTTAACATAAGGCTTATCATTCTCTTCAGTAGAATTAGCAGGATGAATCAGCTTTTGTCTCTTCAACGAGACTCAGTAGCTTTTGTCTAA
Organism: Aphrophora alni; assembly: GCA_963513935.1. NCBI lineage: Eukaryota > Metazoa > Arthropoda > Insecta > Hemiptera > Aphrophoridae > Aphrophora > Aphrophora alni. Next base: position 48,367,525 of record OY740775.1, on the reverse strand, counting down.
TACCAGAATCAGCATCGCCTGAGATGCTCTAAAGGTAGTCCAGTACATCACAATTCAGAAGAATGAGTCGGCGAGTCGCAACGGACTGTTTTTATAACCTGAGTAGGAAATGTCTTCCTTAATTAATTATGAACAATCTAAGCAGATGCTCTGAAATGGTCATGCCCATAATAAGCGCAGATACTTGCTTAAGATTTGCTTGACTCAAACCCAATAAACAATACGCACTTGGACCTCTTCTTGATAGTAGCTCTACCACCGACGATAATGGTCCGCTCTGGACCATTTTGTAATTGGACTATTCATAGTAGATCTTCTTATGGCACAGAATTTAAATCAATGGAAGGTAGCGATGCACCCTTTTTGACAATCTTAACTGTATTCTGTTACTTTCGACACCTCTGTATACTGGTACCCAGCCACGGTGCATATTTTTGAGTGAAGAAAATATTGCTTTTCTTCACTTTTTTGTACTCAGGTTTTGTAAATGATTTGCCTAGAAACGGAACGTTTCCTTCCACTCACTACAAACATTGTTTTCAATTATCCAGTACTGTTTATGGACCCACATGCATTGCTTAATGATTAAATAAACCGATTTTTAACAATCTTGATATTAAACGATTATTTGGATTAAGGAAAAGTATCATCACACCATTAACTGATAAAACAAATAAAGGGTTATTATTCATTATTTATAAAATGTAGAATGTGAGTGATTACAACTATACTTTATAAGTCGAAGTTAGAACTACAGGGTCCTCTAATCCACTTAATATCAAAAATTGCAAATAGATTTAAAATATACTTATAAAAATAAGTATAAAAAATACACACACACACACACACACACACACACACACACACACACACACACACACACACACACACACACACACACACACACACACACACACACACACACACACACACACACACACATATATATATATATATATATATATATATATATATATATAATAAATTATATATTAATTCCATAAATATATAATATATTTCATAAAAATAAAACAATGTGTTTGACCATATGAGAACTACTGTTTATATAAACATTCTCTACCAGTAGTTATGGGGTAAACTGAATTGTTTCCTGTTCGTGAAAAGATCATATGCGAACGTTTTGATTTACCAGATTCTTCAAAGCGTTTATTAATCTTACACGTGTTTTCAATCCCTTATAATTCAAATGTTTCCTTTGTTTTACTTCTCTTTGTCAATACTCAGTCTCTATTTTGCTTAGACGTCATGCTCAGGTCTCTCTCAATGGTACAAAGAAATATATGTTTATAGAACTGTTACTTACCCAGTATATGAAGTAACTGCTAAATGTAAAAATTATCAACCTCCATTTATTTACTGATCTTAACATTTCATGCCCTCAAAAAACCCAAAAAATTATTTTCAACACGCCGTTCATCCTTTTTCGTTGTCGCCTGTACCTAAGCTTGATAGTGACGACAAAATTAAGATAGTAACAAGTAACATGAAATATGATATAGGGTGTCCTCATTAAAACATATTGAAAATTCGAATTTAAAATATTCAAATGGAAGACATAAACAGTTTTTTGTTCAGGTCGTTTTTAACTTGTAACACACATAATTAAAAAAAACAAGATGTTATTTTCCATGACAAATAGCAAAGTTGTTTGAAATAAAAAAACGTAATATCAAGTCCTTGTCTCCCTAGGAAATTAGATTCATATAGTTACGAGATCCGGCAGAGCAGAATCACAGAATGTGAGAAAGGAACGTGTTAATATCGAGGGATCCTAGGGTATCTGTATTTTTCTGATGTATATTTTGGTTAGAATCCTTTCTATCATATTCCTTTCAGGTCTCTTTTGCACAACTGTTGTATTATCTGACTCTGAAGCTTATTATTATATTGAATTATATTATTCGACGCTTAGGGGATCTTACTCAATTTTGTTCCATATATATATATATATATATATATTATACCTAATATTTGAGTTGGATACTAATCAAACGTCAAACTAGGATTGAAACTATGAAAATTGAAATTTAAAATAATTTATACAACACTTGTATTTTCAGTAAGTATTTTTAACATCAAGTAGAGTATAAGTATTAGTATTGTACAAACGCAAAACGATTTTTCAATTCTCTTTTGATAACATTAACAGAAGTAATATTTGTTAACAGAGTTTTGACATTCCATTTTAATTTTTCAATTGCTTATATCATGCTCCGCTCTTCAATTTGAATACATTTCTGGAATTCATGAAATGTTGCTGCATAACTATTACTCCAGGGAATATTCAGATGAGTTTATTCTGGACGACAAACGTATGCTTATTGAGCAGGAGTGGGGGAGAGTTATTAAGTGGGTTTGGATGACTACACAGGTTATGTAAAAATTTAATCAAACTCGATATAATCAATTTAAGGAAATCATACAGCTAAGAAATTAAAATTATTGTATGAACACTAAATGACATATATTATACTGCCACGTGTTTTTTCGCCATTCTTAATAATATAACAGGAGGAGTAGTAGTGAAGTGGGGAGGGTTGATATGTAGTGTAACCTCTATAGATCTATTCTAAGGCGAAAAACTCACGTCTATGGAAGACCCTCTAGCTTTAATTCCATTAAGAAGTTGTTGACATAGATAGAGTGAAGGGTAAATATCTCCTTTAAATTAATCCGGTATCATAAAATTCAACTAATAGAAAATGTATGGTCTACTTGGTAGGAACTATAAATTACATGATTTTTATTTATTTCGATATTTCTAAAATGTTTCCTGATTCTAAAAATGCCCTGATAGAAACTATGTCTGTGTTCTCAACTGAGTCATGTTCTCTTGTGTAAAAGTTCCCCAGATTGTCTTTAGCCTGTTAGTCCTGATATTATTTCCCATAAGTGGATTAAATATGGTCATATGTTGTTTCCTTAACACTTCATTGACGTGAAGCATATCTAGGCGAAAAAAAGTTCTCTGAACTATTAAATAGGAGGTGTAACCACCTATAGTGATATAGTTGCTAAAACAATAAAATTATAACCGTTTAATTGGATTAGTTACAATTTTATCTGCAAACTTAAAATATTCATTTTTGGATACTTGTTTCATAACTAAACTTTGTATTTTATTAAATTTATAGTTGGTATTTTACTTGGAAATTAAATTAATTAAGACTCATTTTTTAATGCTTATGATTCTGTTGACAGATGTTGAATGATTGAGGTCCGTATTTCCCTCTCTATTCTTTAGTTTTAGCTATTAAGTTTCTAATTGGTTAAGGCGGTGATTGATTGATTTTTAATGAACAAGGATTTTATTTTAGTAGTATTACTGGTTTTATGCTCTATTTTACTTTATAATTTTTCATTAACAATTGCACATTTCGTTCCACTGATTTATGGACATATGCTATTATAATCGTTGACTTTGCTTCCAATGACTGTCTTGTAGATAATACCTTACATACCACCAAAAAAGGTCCAATACATGTGTCTTAAAAATTTTACATGTACAAATAAAGATATGAAAAGTTATAAAACTAAGAACCAGCTTTGTTGAGAGTTTTTTTAAATGGAGAAGTAATTAATATCAAATGTCTTGTAATACTTTTATCTTTATGATGTACTAGAGATAAGGTAAATGCTACAGAGGTTATTCACAATTCACAAACAAACAGACGTTATTCAATAAAAAAATAACAATTGCAGAAATACGCTAATTTTCAGTGCAGTTTGTCACATTGATTTATGATATTAGTGTTCTCTCTTCTTCCAAAATTCATGGAACTCACATGCCCTTGTTATTTTGATTTTCTTCATCTTTTACGTCACAGACCATGGTTTTCATTTCTTTTATAGAAGATAGTTAACAAAGGAATATTTTTGGAAGGTGGTACCCAGTATATTTCAAGTTTCTATTTAGATGTTATATTTTGATATTTTTTTAAAAATTGTTAGAGTTTGTTTTGATAATAGCACACATTTCAGTTTTCGTTTTTTGTATTTTTTTAACTCGTAAATTAGAGTAATTATAAAATGATATTCTCTCAAGATTTGGCTAAAATATACCCATAGTAAAAATCTGAGTATAGTTAATAGATCTCCCAACAAAACATTTATATTGTTTCTTACTCACAACATACAAAGTATATTATTTTTATATGTAGTATTCCTTGTTTTATAATTATTATAAATGGTTAACCCTCAGGAGCTCACTTTTAGTGAGAACTGGCTTGGCAATCCCGAGGGGGTCTAGCTCGATCTACATCATTTTTTTGTAGTCTTCGGTTACATTCCATTCTTTCATTTTTCCTATTAGTTTTATTATAACCAACATCTTCCTACCCTAACGCTTATAGAGTGTTACATTGTTAAGGGTTTTTATTTTATTTTTTTTTAAAAGTAATGATGACGGAGAGGCTTTTCATCTTTAAAGAACGTAAAAAAGTATTTTTATTATATCTAATGTACAATACCAGTATTTTATAAACGTTTTCCTTATAACCAGGTATAAAAATGCAGTAAATGTTGAATCAGTTGAATTTCTAAATGACTTTTAATAAATAGTTTCAATCATAATTCTTTGTGTAACCATTAACGGTTCGAATTCTGAGGAGCAAACTCTGTTCCAGAAATTCTATGTTAAAAAACCTCTTTCTTTTACTGTAGACAAGTACTTCTTTTTTAAATAGACTGTATAAATAAGAACTTCTTAGTTTTATGTATAAATTTAGTGGTGAAATTAATTAAAAACTACATAATGGAGTCCATACAATGAAAGAGAATACCTTAAACTTCTATTTTTTAACGTTAGTAAACTTCAGCGGGGTTCAATTTTTTGCCCTTCACACGTGGAGATGTTATACTACTTCTCTTCAGGTATTTACCAACATAGCAGGTGCAACTGTCTTAATAATGTTATAATTATGTTCTATGATATTTTTAGAGGTGGTAAGAAATACATTACTGCACGATAAGAGCAGCAATACGTGTGTATACTATACAATGTATAGGGCTCCCCCTGAAGTAGCCTATACAAACTAAACCCCCACCTCCATTTTTACTATGTTATGGTGGTTGTCACTGCTTAGATATGGGATCACTTTTCAGTATTACTTCTCATCTATCCTAAAGCTGACGATAACAATTTGTCTTTTAAACTTTGACCTTTGCAGTTGATATTTGTCTCACTTCTTTATACTTAATAATTGCCACGACCTCTCTAACAAATTCCAGTTTTTGTTGTTCTCTAGCATAGTGGAGATTTAGCTCTTCGGTCTTAACTTTGTTCCAATTTACTCCTCACTGACATTCTTGCGAGGTTTCCATCTCTCGTTATATAAAATAGTTTGTAGTACATCATCTTCTTATGCTCCCCATATTTGATGCATCTAGTATAAATATTTGGAGATACCATCTAAAGTATCCATGACCAGTAACGTAGAAGTTCATCTTCCCCCGCTTTCTATGTATCCACTTTTTCAGATTCGGAATCAACTAGTACTTTTAAAAACTTTTAAAAACAATGTTGTTAAATAATCGTTACTTAATAAAAATTAAAAAAACTAGCGTTGAGTTTTCTCTACAGCAGTAATTCATTATTTTTAATTTTCAAAACATATTTATCCAGTGACACAGTTAGTTTCCTTTATATTCCCAACTATGCATAATTCATTTTCGAGTTTTCCTTATGACAAACTGTTTTATCTCTTTCCGCTTCTATTTTAATGAGAAATACTTTGTACATACATTTTGAGTGGTAATTTCAGATATCTCGTTACTCCAGTTTGGAAGATGTAATCTTTTTAATTAACTTTTGTTAACAATATCAACTCATTCATCAAGTAGCGAACATTATGCTGGGTTTTAAAGGCGTCTGCCGTTATTATTAATAAAAATGAAAATATTGTCTTCGGTAAACTGTATCTAAATAACTGTAGCGACCATATTTGTTGAATAATGTTATTATAAATAATAATTGCTGTTTTAATAATTGAATCGATAACTATACAAAATACCGGGATGAAATTGATTGGTCCATTTATCTTTTAAAGCTGTATAAGTTTTGATCAAGAACCAGTATCTGTATTGATAACATTTCTTTACTTTAGAATAATAATAATACTAATTTTGCATTTAATCTCAAAATAAATATATCTAATTACTGTCCACCTACTTTGTTTTATTCTATGTAATAATTTTATATAAAATGCTTATTTAGTAATAGTAATAATAACTAAAACCATACAGTTTGTTTTCAGGTTGGTAAGGCTAACGGCAACCCTTTATTACTTGATATGAGTATAAATTGAACAAGTTGGTAGATTATTTCCTTATTGTTTTATGGGAAAAACCACTCGGGCATGATCAACTAAAAAACAAGTTGAAGACACTTACCCAGCCCTTTTATATTTTATAAAACAAGTTCATTCTTTTAATTTAATGACCAAATTTAATTTTTGTGAATTACAGGAAGTGTTAAGTTGTACGGGTAGATCAACGGGTCTTCCCAGTAACGTAAGTTACTTTAAAACAGTTGTTTACACAGGTTTTCTGAAAATCTTAATTATGTATATCACCATTTTCTTGACGTCGGTTAGAAACGGTCCTAGTCGAATCATTATGGACGCAGAATCACTATGAGATTAATTCATGCAGTATAAATAATTTAATTAGCTAAATTGTAATATACAAGCATTTTATTAAATGAAATTTGTTATTTTATGCATTTATATTATGTTCCTGTTAAAAAAATAAAAGAATTTTCACTTAATTTAAAAATAAACGTAATTAGTTACTGTCCTCCTACTTTGGATTTCTCTGTGTGAATAGTTTTACAAAATATAATGTGTGTTTTTTGTTTGTTTTTTAAAGTGCGAATATGAAAATGGAAGATTATCGCCATTTTAACTAAATCGTAACTCATCTCGTCGTTTCTCGCTGTACGACAGATGACTAACACTTAATAAGACAGGTGACTAAAACTTAATGTGACAGGAGATAACAACTGATAAGACGGGATCAACACATAACAAGACTGGGAATCATTAGGTGTATAAACACAGGGGGTCAACAATTAATATGACATGGGATAATACTTAATAAGACGTGGACCAACAGTTAATAAGGCAGGAACCAACACTTAATTGACAGGGACAACACCTAATAGACAGGAGATAGACACTTAATATGGATGCTTGATAAAGATTTAATACGACAGTAGATCATCACTTAATATGACAGGGGATCAATACTTAATAAGACTTGAGATGAAAACTTAATAATACTGGGATAATTATTTAATAAGACAGGCAAAACACATAATAAGACTGGAATCAACATTTATTAAGACATGGGATCAACGCTTAATTAAACGTGCAGCAAGTTAATAAGACAACAAAAGTAAAAACTTAGACACAACCTAACAGTGAACTTTATTTTGGTTTTTTATTTTATAATAATTGATCTGGTGACAGGGACATAAAATTCCTTAACCAAATATTGCAACATATTTAGTATCAGTGATAATCCATCATCCAATGGAATAGGTGAGATTGATGCATAAATTTAATTATCAAAGGATCGTACCGGCTGTGTTCAGCGAGAGGTGTTTGAAGCTCTAAAATCTGATTTTAGATAATAACTCGGTGTAGTTTAGGGGGATCATAATTACATTTGGGACGAGGTAAATATTTTTTGGTATATAGGTTGGAGGTATAATGATTGTCTTACTGCGCCCTTTAAAGTTTAATAAATAAACAAAGAACGCCAAATTAAATTTCTTTTAGTTTTCTCTGTAGCAATAAGGTCTTTGTACATCTTAAAGGGCAACAGATAAAAGGATTATATATATATATATATATATATATATATATATATATATATATATATATATATGTGTGTGTGTGTGTGGGGGGTGTAAGGCGATAAACCTTTACTGTCAACGTCGCCAAAAAAAAAGAATAGAAAAACAAACCTCTACAAAACAAAACCAACAAATTTCCTAAATTAGAAAAACAATTTATAAGAAAAGAAACAATTAGCCTTTAAACACTCTAACATGGTCGTGGGTTGGGTAGAGAGAGAAAAATAATCGGTCAAGATGAAAGAGAAATTAAAAACTAGATGAAGAAACTTGTAGATCCAGCTAGGGGCATCTCGAGTTTGTCACATCCGTACTCACAGTGAGCCCCTGAGGAACCCCAAAATCATTAATACACTCGTCACCCCCTCCCCATTACTTTATGCTTACTATGAGATAATGTAATTTTTAAACAATCATATTGTCTCTCAATGGTTCAATAAAATTAAACAAATTTTCCGATAAAATATATTTCATTTTCTTCAAAACCTCAATTGTAGAGTACTTTCATATTGAGCAAATCAATAAGTAAAAAATAGATATTGGTTTTTTGGAGAAAAAATGTTATTTAAATTGAGAATTTAAACTTTAACAGCGAAAATTAAACAAAACTATGTAACTTTGGGTTCGCTATATCAATTATCAACTTGCTTCCTCGTTAACCAATGAATTATATATATATTGGGGATTTATAAATCAGTTTAAAAAATAACATTTATTTTTAAAGTATTATAAACTAGAGATTGAACTTGAAAAGCTAACAAAATTCCTTTTTGTTCATTCATTTTGTTTTATGAACTAAGTAATCAGAAAATGTAACAATAACAAAAAAATTTAATCTGGAATTGGCAGGTCTTAAATTTTTAAAGACACCCTATACACATTTTAAATTGTTAGTGCATAATAATCACTTTTTATACATAGTGTTTTTGAAAACAACTTAGATTTAAAACTAAATTTTATAAAATATACACAAGTACAAAATATTGTATTACATGTTTGGAAATTCTGAATGTATTCATCATTTTTTGCAGTGCAGTGCATAGCATCACTCAATTTGCCTGATTAAAACTTTTTGAATTGTATCTCTTTTTATGGTTTTAATTATGTTCACAATCAGGTCTAGAATAGATTGGTGAATATTTTGGACTTCAGAGAAAGAAATCTACTGGAAATAAATCAATAGAAAAGCCGACCAAACGCCCTTGGGGTTAAGTCTGTCAACAAAAAGTCCTTAAAAAGTTTCATTGTTACTTTCTCATGTACACGTTGTACATAAAGTAACGCTATAAAAAAACAATTTCGTGTATTTAATTTAAATATTTGTTTTAACTTCCACTGAATCCAATAATTTAGTGTAGATACCTGGTGTACAACGTTAAGAACCCATATTTATAGTTTTTAATACCTGTAAATATGAAGTTGAATTTATATTGCTTTTGTTCTATTTCACTTAATTCATTGTGGTTTATATATTTCAACAATGTTGATGTTTCTTAAATATAAATAATATTATTAGGAAGTTTTTTAATACGTATCTGTTTGCCACAGTTTCACATTCAATATATCTAAATATGTAATATTTTGTAACTGACAGAATTAAATTTCATAATGTTATGAATAAGAAACAGTTTATAAATATGTATTAAAAAAAAAAAATTCTGAAAAGTACCTTCCGTTGGAACACATTATTGTAGAAAGTAAATCCGTAATTGAAATGTGATATTGGATTTAATATTCAGATAATTTTTTAAGTATTTTGATTGAAATGTGTTGAGTGAATTTTATATGGAAACAACTGTTTTTGTGTTAAATCCTCTCTTTCATATTTCCTAAAAGGTCTCTCTTGATCAATTATTGTTCTCTTCCGACCCTGATGTTATTAGATAATTCGAAGTCTGGGGGAGGGGGTCTTTAGTTTATGTTCCTGTCTTCTTTTTTTTTATAAGACGTTGATTATTGTAAGATTTTTTCGACATGATACAACATGAAAAATGTTCCCAATGGCAATGTTCTGACCTTAGTCCATCAGTCTTCTGGCTGGATAGTCGAACATCACTACCCGAATTAGCCCTCCCTCGACATCTCCGAGTTCTAGTTAATATTCACCAACTGGCCTAAAATTACCGCCAAAACAATTTTTTATAATTCGATGTATATAGTCTTACCATTATTATTTTCGTAACCTGCATCATATCACAAGAACATCAAGCCCAAGAATCACTTAGTCACGTTAGTATTAAATATTTAGATTATTTTTAAATGTAAAAATGGTTAAACAAAATAAAAGCGATATTTTTACAGGTTTGTTAGTAAACGTTTTAAAATTAGATAATATCTGTGGTAAAAATTAGTTGTCCATGCTGATATGAGGTAGGCATAAGATGTGTTTACGACACAAACTTATGTAAAAATTAGTTTTTCGAGCCAAATGTAGACCTAGTTGTTTTTAAACTAGATATTTAGGCCAGTAAAATTGTGTAAAACAGCGATGTTTTTATTACATATTCATCCGTGGGTAAAATCTTCATTCTATCTAAATGTTCCGCCAAGCAGTCGCGTCCTCTATTCAGACGGAATGTGCGGTAGCTACAACTTCTCTTCTCGGTTTACACCTATTCTTTTCCCAAGTCATACTATGATTTCATCTGGAAACAGATTTTGTCTTTTGGTAGAACTGGCGCGTTGTTTTATACTTAATTTTGATAGGAAAGACATTCACAGTGGGATTCTTTTGCTGTAGTTGTGCGTCCTTTTTTGCCAGTTAATCAATTTTTACTTACATCATACAAAATATTACAAGTGTGTAAATATTTTGTAAAGAAAGATTAATAAATATGCTTATCTTTCCATAATTTGCAATTATTACGTTGACCTCGGCATGTATGTTTGTAGATCGCATAATAAAATTGTTCAACTGTTTTCATCCAACTGATTATTATCGTGGGTTGGTTAAATTTATATAGAAGAACGCTTTTGATGTGACGCGAACTGGAATAATTATAGTCCATGCTGCTACCAAAAACAACTCTCAATTTGAAACAACTGTTTGTGAACACTTCATACGACGAGACTTTAAATTAAATTTTAATGTAAAAATAAGAGTTTCTTAAATTATTTCGAGCTTCTTTATCATTAGTATTGGAATTAATAGACCCTAAAAATTTATATTTTTAGAGTTTACTTCATTTTTCATTGTTTGTTAAAGTTAAAATCTCATTTAAATAACTGTTTTCTCAAAGAAAGCATTATGTGTTTGTTACGCGATCATTCGCTCAATATAAAAGTGCTCTACAATTATGGTTTCTAAGGAAATGATTTATTTACTATTGAAAAATGTGTTTAATTTTATTGAACGATTAAAAAAACAATTTTGTGATTTTAAGATTACTTTATCTCATAGATTCCAGGAAGTAAGAAGGGGGATTGATAAGCGTATTTATAATGTCTGTTTACATCAGTGGTTCACTTGTAGTGAGATATCGTAGGTGGATCTAAGCTTTGGTTACGTTCCTCTTTTTCATCTTTCGTATCAGGTCTTTCTTGACCAACTGTTATCACTTCCAACTCTGCCGCTATTAGAGTACTTTAGAATCAGTGGTCTCTATTCTTATAGTTTATCTTGTCAATTTAAAAATTGTTTTGGTTTTGCTTTGAGAAGGATTGTGATTATCACGATGGGTTTTCTCTTTACAATGATATAATGATTGTTTTGTTGACTTTACAATTTATTATACACCTTTTTGTACAGGAAATCAATACATTAAACGAAAATATACGTCATGTTTTCATTATCAAACTTAAAACCACGCAGTTTGACTATCATTGATTCTTTTTGTCTTTATACTGAAAAGCACATTTGTTGTTTCCAAATTGAAATCTGTTTCTCGCAAACGTCACCTAGCCAAAAATGTCCATCCCATAAACAATATGTCCTATACATAGTACCACAGACCTCTCACTGAACACTTGCGACACACTCCTCTCCTCTAATAAATGATTATTTGTTCAATCACCCCCTAATCTGTTATATTGAGATTACTCGGCGGATAATATAGCTTGTTTCTGTCACCAGATCGAACTCGATCCATAGGTTTCTCGAGAGGATACTAGTATGAAATGAATTAAATATTTTAATACCTTTACAATCAGAATTTATTGTTTCATAATATGTTGTTAGAAAATGATATATATATATATATATATATATATATATATATATATTGAAAAATATTCGGACTGTACTCTAAAATCTGTTTTCAAAACTATACAATCAAATATGAAGAAATAACTAATTTTAAAACAAAAATGGGCTATTTTAAAATTGATATGTGCTCTCCTAATGCTAAGTTATATATATTTTTTAAACAATGTAATAACAATTATACAGTCCTTAACTTGTTATCGTTTTCTTTCTTAATTGGTTGTAAATAGGTTCAATAAATGACAAAAAGAAAACTAATTGTTGAGAAAAGGAAATTGAATATAAAATGCTCATAGTGGGAGAACATACTTGAAATGTAAAGACAGTTTTGAAAGGAAAGTAGACCAGATGCAACTATAGGACTTAACAATAATTTCGTCCGGCTGTTTTTAAGATATAAAGTAAATTTAAGGAAGAATGAAATAGATAAATATTCTAAGTCCTATCGATAAACACCAGAGTATAAAGGTACTAACGCGTCACAGATGAATAAGAGTATATAAGTCAAGCTTGATAGAAAATCGAGGTCAGACGCAACAAGGAGGTATCAACTGTCCGTGTCGGTGGCGGACTTGGCACGCGGTTGTCGGGAGGTCAGACTCAGCAAGGAGTTACCAACCGTCTGTTTCGGCAGATGGAGTTGACACTATGTTGCCGGGAGGTTAGTTGGTAACAGGAGACTCTGGACCAGTGAGGGACTCTCCCGGAACATGATCAAGGTCCTGTCACAGGATAAGATCGCCGTTAGTAGAAAATAATTCGATGCGAGGGATCACTAAGATCACGGAACAACGAGAGGATAGCAATAGGAGGGTGATTCTGTCATAATCATTGGTATAGCTCTGGAACGAAATATTAGAGTATTTAACTTGCAAATGAGTTTAATGTTGAATGTTAATATTTTTAAGGGTAATAGAGGTAAAAGTATTTAATTAATTAGAGATGTTTTACATGTATTGGAATCATAATAATAATGAACTAAAGAGATTTGTCAATACAAACATATCTAGCGCAGAATCACTGGTTAGCCTAAATCATTTTATTGTGAGAACCTTACTCCAGGAATACCTTTTGATTCCTAACACGACGTATTTTTAAAGAAGATGTAACTGTTCAAAAAGTCCCTAAAGAGCGCTAAGAAAGACCTTGAGTTCACAAGAACAACAGATCTGCTGAAATGTCTCCTTCATTGATCAGCAAGAAATTTGTTCGGGAAGCTGCACGTGAGAGATTAACACTAAAATCTAACATCCATCCCATCCATTAGTTCAGTCAACCTTTCATTAAAGATGGCCAGATAGCGACTTACAAAAATACTTCTATTCCTAGGTAAACCAGAACTAAGACAGGTAACACTTTTAATTACAGGGAATCGTATGTCCAAGAAATACGTGGAAATTCTAGGACTTAACTAAGAAGACTTATAGTTTCGCCTACGTGGCATGCATGAGAACACGTGGTCTTTGAATATGAAGAACTAGTGTGAGTCAGAATCGAACAAGCTCTGTACTTTTAGGTGAGAGTATAACCACAGACGTCGTGGGATCTTCACTCAGATTAGATAAAGATTAGTAATAGTTTTAACGGTCTAACAATATTCAAGCTAGAGAGCGCAATAAATCCATGATGGCTGATGCTTACTAGGCATGAACAATTGCGCTTTAAAAAAAAGAAGGAAATATATCTTTATTAATCAATGATTTATTATTCTTTAAGTTTATGTGCATTTGTTTTGGGACACTCTGTATAGTTTGAGTTGTTTAAGTTTCATAGTTTTATAAGGCAAAAATTATTTATTTCATGTAATAAACGTACGAGAACATTACAAATAAATATTGGTCTCATATTACTTTACTCTTCAAACATATGTTTATAAAAGTATTATCGTATTAAAAATATTTTAACATATGCTAAAATTATTTCTGTAATACGGAAATGTATATTTGAGATGTTATATTATTATGTGAATAGATAACATAAATACGCGTAAAAGATGCTTTAAGTGGAAAATGGTATAAAGATATAGGGAATTGTGTGTATGTGTGAATACATGGTAATTTTATGAGCAAATGTAAATACAGTAATGGTGAAGTGTTTGGTTATTTTGGTTTAAATCTAATGAACAAATAATTTTGGATTTTTGTTTTTATATTATAAATTTTACAAGAAAGGGGGAGAATTACCCAGAAAATATTGTATATAATTTTATTACAAAAAAAAACTTTTTTTTTCAAATACGGTATTATTTTGAAAGACGTTGATGCTCTTAGAATCTTCCAATTACAATCTTTATTTATTTATTTATTTTTTTTTTAATGGTGGAAATCTCGAAACAGTCTTTGCTCCAGGGGATTCTTAATATTTTTACTTTAATATTTACTTTAATATTTTTCATGTTAGTAGGCCTAATCTTTTGTTTTTGTTACTTGTTTTTTTAAATTTATATATATAATGAAATAAATACAATATTATATAATAAAAATATTTATTGCACAACCATTAAAGAAAAATACTTAACATTTCCTATATATAAATAAAACGTTTGTATCAAAAAACAAAAATAATTAATCTTAATGGATTTTTACACTTAAATGCACATTTTATAAAATTAGATAATAATAACATATAATGGGTAATATGATGGATAACATATGATGGATGGATTTTATGGTATGGATGGATTTTATGGTATATGTTACACCATTAAAACATGTTAAGCTACAAACTTTACAATGTTTATTATGCACAGAAATAATATATACAACAAACTTAATTCCCAAAACCACACCTCTACACTCAGGGGATCAGAAAGTTGATATTTAAGCAAGAAACTGATATATATTTTTACTATGTAAAAGTGAGGAAGAAAAGGTGCACCATGTCTTACAAAATTCTTGCACACATTTAATATATGTTTTAGGTTAAGTAAAATTACTAAATAAACCAAACAATGTTGTATCTCAGTGAAATTGTGAGAGAGTCACATACATTGTTTCATTTAGATTTGTATTTGTATAAGTTGTAGGGGTATAACACAGAGGATGAACCTAATTTAACATTGGTGAACATATAAAACAGTTGATCTTTTTTGATATCATCAGATAAATATCATACACAGACACACGTGCTTAACCAACTTGTTTGTCACCAAATGTTTATGAAAACTATTTTGAATTATGTGGAGAATTTAATACGGATTTAAGGAGGGGGTAACACTTTAATACTTAATATTTATGAAAAACAGTTTTTATGACAATGTTTCAAGAGATAAATTTGAAATTCCTCTATCAAACTATGTTCCCAATCGATTGAATATGTTTATTATCAGTAAAAAAATTTTACAAATACAAAGTGTTAAGGGCGTTTTATATTCCAGTCTGGGAATTTGAGACATCTGAAAATAATTACAACTTCAGGCTGGGTCGAGATAACTCTTTTGTTATTCCAAGACAGAGGATTGAGATATTTAAACAGAGCTTTGAGTAGATAGCTCCTAGGGTATACAGCTAAGTTCTACAACGAATAAGGAATTCCCCACATTCATTGTTGTGTTGGATTTTACAATACACGATATTGGCTCCTTAATCAAGAAAGGCATACTGGTCTATTACTAGTATATGAAGTGAAAGCTATGTTTAGCAATAAAAAACATTTTGACCTTAGTTTTTTACAGATCTTGATGTTTCATGATCCCAGGGAAAGAAAAAGTAATTTCCACCTGCTGTCCGTCCATCGTTTTCGTTTAAACGTAAAGACGATAGCGACTACAAAATAAAAATGGTATGCTCGTGTAGAACCTTATTAAAATTCAGAATAACTGAATTTAAAATATCAAAATGGCGGCAATTTTAAATAGTTTTAAATATTTTATCTGTTATTCCACTCATATGACACTAAATTAGATCAATATTTATTTGCACATTTTAATTCTGAATGTAATTTTATCATAAACCTCTCTAAGATGAAGAGATTTGTAAAAATGTAATTTCGAACTCAGGCCTCCAATGAATATATGATATTCGTACAGTTAGAAGATCCGGGAGTAGTGAGTCAATGCTTCTTCATACATGTAAAGCTTCGATGCCCGGTAGAGTAGAAATACTAACACGAGCTAAGCGAGAGGAGATATTTTAATATATACAATGCTCATTATATCTTAGCTGACGTCACGAAATAGTGGTATACACAATTGGAATGTTCAGAAAACCTTTAATAAATATGTTAAGCAAACTTACCTTAATAATAAAATACAATACTTACCCTACCTATTGTATTACTAATACAATTTAACATTGCTTTCAAGAACCAAAAAAACAAATTTTGGATATTTCATAGGAGATCTGTCTGTATTACTTTGTATAATTCTGCTCTGGGTAAGTACCATGATAGCACCCATCCATTTGTTTGTATTTGCCAGGCACGGGTTACTTTATGATTAAGCTGATTGTTTCTATATTATTTTACACTACAATTTAAAAGATGATTGTTTGACATCAATACTTCAAGCAACTCCATCTTACAAGATTCTAAAATAAAGGGATCGCTCTAAATAGTAAAGCTCTAACATTAAATCGAATTATTTAACAAAATATGTGTTTAAGCATTTCTCAGTTCCAATTGGGACCGAATCCTGAATCTCTTATACACATAGTGGTTGCTTTACCCACTTAACCATCTCCAGTGTATTTTTATTTTATTCATTATTACTTTTTAAACCCTAGAGTTTTATGTGCTTACCTATAGTGAGTACAGATTTGGTAATCTCTTGGGATCTACTTATTTAGCCTAGCTGGATCTACATATTTAGCCTTGCTGGATCTACATATTTAGCCTAGCTGGATTCACATATTTTGTCTAGCTGGATCTACATATTTAGCCTAGCTGGACCTACATATTTATCCTACCTGGATGTACATATTTTGCTTAACTGGATGTACATATTTTGCCTAGCTGGATGTACATATGTAGCCTAGCTGGATCTACATATTTAGTCTAGCTGGATCTACATATTTAGCCTTGCTGGATCTACATATTTTGTTTAGCTGGATATACATATTTTGTTTAGCTGGATCTACATCTTTTGCCTAGCTGGATCTACGTATTTTGCCTAGCTGGATCTACATATTTAGTCTAGTTGGATCTACATATTTAGCCTAGCTGGATCTACATATTTAGCCTAGATGGATGTACATATCTAGCCTAGCTGGATCTACATATTTTGCCTAGCTGGATCTACATTTTTTGCCTAGCTGGTTCTATATATTTAGCCTATCTGGATGTACATATTTAGCTTAGCTGGATGTACATATTTAGCATAGCTGAATCTACATATATAGCCTAGCTGTATCTACATTTTGAGCCTAGCTGGATCTACATATTTTATATAGTCTAGGGTTCGATTCCTCTCTTTCAATATCCTATCAGGTCTTCCTTTGACTAATTCTAATCATCCAACCCTGACGTTATTAGTGTATTTGAGCACAAGTTGTCATTATTTTATTGTCTCTTATACCTTTTCCTAAACATATCCCTGGGGGAAACTATTAACCCTCTTTCACAACTGATATTTACGTCTACATTGAGTTTTTAACTGTCACTAAACTCTCTCTATACGTAATGTGAGAAATCAAAATGAAAATAAATTAAATTTCCTAGTCATGTTATTACATCAGAAGGAACTAATTGAGTTGAGACAGAGACAGTAGACAGCATTTCCATAAATACAATACCACTACGCAATGATATCAGTCTGGGCGGATGCGTATGTAAATGTATCCTAATTTACTACGGCACTTCCACTACAGTAAATCCTCACGCTTACATCTTCCTTACAAATTATTACTCTAACATGAATAGCAGTGTCACAACATAGATTAATTTTTTCTCAAATTAACTTCAAGGGATTTTAATCTTAGCTAAAATATAGACCTTAAGGTCACAACTAACGTATAAGTTGTCATCTCTTCAAGAATGCCGGTTCTGCATTCTAAAAAAGGCAAATAGAGTTGCTTCGAAAAAAATAATTTATCAAAATCAGTTCTGCTAATTTAAAGATTATTAACTCAAATCCTCGTTTTGAATCATAACATCACGTTTCAGTAATAGTTGAAGGGAAAAAAAATACCTTGAACGTTGTCTTTAAAAATGTCAATCAGATATGATTTCGCACAAGGGAAGCAAGTTTAGGCTCCTATAATGTATTTGTATCTCTCCCCACAGGGGCTCAAGTTAGTGAGTACCGGTTTGGGAACTCTTATCAGGAAATACATTAATTTCATGTAGTCTTAGTTTAAGTCCTCCCTTTTATTTTCTCTATCAGATGTCTGGATCAACTCTTGTTATTACCGACCCTAACGCTATTATAGGTTTTGAGTGCTAGGTCCAAAAATAGAGCATTAATCCGTCTTTAAGTTTTTTGTTTAATATTTGCTTAAAACGAGCTTCATTACGAGAAAGCTAAGGCACTTTAATTCCATTTAGATTATATAAGTAAAGTACTATTTCATATGATAATATAATGCTTCAAATTTTGAGTCGAACAAGTATTGGTAGTTATTTGGGTTGATAGAGTATACGCTATAGAAACAGTTATGAGTCCATTCCATTCAGTGAGGAGCCAGTAGACAAAATGATCTTGAAGAAACCAGTAGGAACCGTGCGGGTTTGCCAACTCGTTACCCCGTTATGATGGCGTCTGGCACCGCGATTATACTGTAGTTCAGAAAAATAATACCTGGAATTTATTTTGCATCATTGTTGAAAAGAGCTTAATTTAACGGACCATTTAAAAAGTATAGATCCGTAGCTCCATTACTTCCTTGTAATCAAATCAATTTCTCATCAAAATGAATATTTTAAATACATGATTGAGATCCTAATAAATAGTTTTCTTTTATCATATACTCCAAACAATTTATTAATTTTGCCTTTTTGTTTTTCTACTGTCCATATTTAATACAGTGTCGTTAAAATCATAGGATATGTTGTCTTCATTGCCATTTTTATTTAACATTTTAACCACCTCAGTTGATTTTGAAAATGTCCTAATAAATGTACATTCCCATATGCTGTTACGTCATTTGCTAGACAAAGAAGCTTTTAATTACATTATTTCCAATACAAAGAGCAAAAAAATTCATCATTCCATTCATATTTAAATAGAACTTTTTACCTAATCAATAAATTAGACTAGACAAATATTGTTCTATTTTGTAATAATTGACCTTATAATTTAAAAAGTTTTTCAGATTAAAAAAAATAAAAATTTAATTAAATTTTTTTATTTTATATTATTTTTTTAATGAATGAATTAAACAAAAATAATAAACTGATTATATTTTATGGTATTAGTAATTTAATTTATCCAAACAAGATTTGAAAAGAAGAATCTATGAGAACCTTAATGGAGGTATATCAAAAATGGCTGGCCTTGCAGTAAAGCCAACGATCGCAAACCACACTAATAACGCTAATTATAGAAATAAATTATTTAGAAACAAATAACCACAAATAAATAATGTAAAAGGATAGAAATTTAATTAACAATTAGTAATAAATATTACCGACCTAAAACTGAAGAGAAAAGGGAGAAAAAAGGAATAATTCTAGGCCTTAAAAGAAGGAGGGAAAATAAAGAGGAATTGTTTGTACAGTTGTTGAACCAGAGGAATGTGGCACACAAATTGTTTCCAGAATTGCTGGAATATGGTTCCGCGTGGGATAAAATTCAAAAAAATAAGAATACTCAGATACTCTTAAAAAAATATTATTATACAACTTGGAAAAGGGTGTAAGGTGTGACGATTTTGGTCAGAGTTTGGATTTTTCTTGTAGTGTCATAAAAACTCGCAGTAACCTTGAAAAAGTTCTACCAGGTGAAAATTTTTAAAGCCATGAATCGAACGAAATAACGGGACGGTTATGTTAAGAAAAGTCAAAAATGGAGGAAAAATTAAATGTTTCCCGATTTTCAAACTTACCTTATACTTTGTAGCCTATACTAATACAAAAACTGACTTCCTATAGTTACTAGCACACAGATGTGTAGAAAAAATACTCCAATGTCGTTGTATTGTTTAAATAAATTTATAACATCATAAACAAACACTAATGGAATATTTAAAATTATTAATTATGTTTAAAAAATCATTAGATGAACTAAGACCCAAATATAATAAATTTACAAACAAAACACTTCCAATTCAAGTATTTTTCAAATTAATTTCACTTGACTGAATTACGTTTTAATGTTTTTTGCCTTCTTTAAATGAAATTTAACTTTAACGTTGTTATTTTAAAAACGTTCGTTTAACACAAACATTTACAACGGGAGCGTTTAAAAATTACAAATATAAATAATAGGGTGAAACTAAGTCATTGAAGTAAAATTAATTTATTTTTATCGCTTATAATTTGGTTTAGTTTGGAGTAAATATAATTGTATGCACTGACTCCCACATTACACTGTGGTAACCCGTCTACCATGCGTAGGCTTCATTGGACTGTTGTGTTAAGAACTTCTTTTTTTTACTTACCTATTGTACGACGTACAGTGAAAGTTTGGTAAACTCAAAATATTAAGGCATCCGTTTTTGAGTGATCTTCACAAGTGATTTTCGACATCCCGTCTATGTGTCGTTGTCTGTATATAAATATGATAGCGGATACAAAAAATAAGAGAACAACTTAAAATTTGCTGTAGGGGACTATATAGTGTGCACACGTAGAACAATTTAAAATCAGAAACAATGAAATGAAAATGTGAAAATGTCGGACAATTATTATTTAGTTCATATTTGGTATATTATTTAACTTACAATTTAAAAAATTTAATAAAATATTTCATTTTTCAATTATACATGTAGTAGTAGTAACTTCAAAGTACTACGATGAAAAAATAGGAAAGTTATCGACAAAACTCTAGCAATTTTAACTCTATCCTAAAATAACCTCCTAAGAAAATGTGAATAATGATTGGTTATAAGTACGAGATGCAACATAACTAACTCTTCGACACTACCATAACGAATGGAGACTCCTTCATATGTACAGCTAGGAAGGTAGCCAAGTCCGAGACACTAGCCAACGAGTGAAGACTTTTTAATCTATACACATTTTCTATTCCAGTCGGAAAGTAATGATATATATTTAATTACGAGTTGTCCGAAATATTTGTACCAACGGTTTTAATATTTATCCCTACTGGATTTATCAGTTGATTTTTCAATTCAATTTATTATGTCCTTCAAGGCCAAAGAGTCGAACTTTTGGATATCAAATTTAGTTTATCTATTTGTATGACATTGTGTGAAGGGGCTGGGTGAGTACCATATGTCATCCATCAACTTGTTTTAAATTTTTAAAAATATTTTACTAAATTTATATCATGAATGCTACCATTTAGTGTTCTTCTCAAATATATAGAGAAAGTTATGTGAGTTGTCCAAAATGATTAGTTAAGTAAATATCATTTCGTGGCCTCCAGTGACCAAAAAAGTGGTTTCCTCAATTTTGTCGTTTGTAAATATAGTATGTAGCCTATTTCACCGATGTATGGCAATTGACTGGATATATATTAATATTGTTAGGTTTTCATAAAAAGGAAAAGAAATCTTGATTCTTTTGTTTTTGTAAAGAAGATAATAAATTTAGTATTTTGTCATATTTTGTTCATATCTCGTTAGTTTTTCTTCTTTTCTTCGACATAGGATATTAACGGAAAATATATTTTACAATTAATTAATTCTAGTAAAGTATGAACAGTAGTCGAATCGTTTACGCTTCCGTCGATTTTACCAACAGTTTTTGTTTCATTTCTGTGATAAATCAGTGAGAATTTCAGATTTTATATATAATGTAAAGGAACTGCATAATATTTACTACCACTGTGATTCCAAGACATGGTAAATCACAATCGCAATTTAAGGATGAAGGCTTCCAAAAAGCATTTAACTTTTAATAATATTATCTGTGAGTAGCGTAAAATAGCTTTGGTGTCCTCTACTGTCACTTCTTGGTCTGCAAATATTGTTATCACATCATACGCTACACAGTAAAATAAGATTTATTTACCGTGTTAAAACATCTGTGTAGCATGGTCTACAGCATACAGGACAACTTGTGACGTCAGTTTTGTCATGTCGTAGAAAACAGCTGACTGGAACATAATTGATAGCTATACTGAGCAAGCCAAGCTACAACAGGAGATTACAATCCCGTCCTTTATCGCAACCAGTCGTGGTGTCGTATTATCCCTAAATTAAGACGGTTTTTATAAAATTTACCGTGGCTGTTAATTAATTGAGGATTGTTTTCAGGGTTTTACCGGACCCCCAATCTCAAATTATCGAATTTAAACGAGACAAATTGACAATGAGCAAAGCCCAAGGTCAACTGTCTTGTTAAATAATGTTTGTATGGCTTGAGTGACTATTAGTTTTATATTTGCTATTATATTGTATTATCATTTTGGTTTCCTCTTGAGAACTGTGAATCCTATGTTGGATGGCCAGACTTGGCGTGAGTGTTTAGACCTCGAAATGGGCGTAGTTCGTTAGTATTATTTCATTCCCTAATGTAGACCCTAGCGTAGTGTTAAATGTTACGTTATGTTTGTAAAATGGTAGCATATCGTGTTTACAATCCAAGAACCAATAGGGTATTGGGTATTTTTTAAAGGTTCAGCGCTAAGAATCCTATCTTAATCTACAACTTTTTTCTATTTTAGTTAGGCCCTCCTCTATTATCTTTCTCCACAGATATCTCTTGACCAATTCTTCTTGTATTTTACCCTGATGCTATTAGAATAATCGAAGACTAGGGGTCTTTATTTTATGTTTTGTTCTTTTTTTAATAAGGTGACCGAGAGGTGTTTTCTTTTTAAAAGAAGAAAACCACAATACCTGTTGAGAAATTAGTGCAAATATATCTACAAATTCAATTACATTTGATGTGATGTATTTGGCTCAGATTAATACCTGAGTTTCAAAGTTTGTTTGTTGAACAAAAGATCGCTTCCATAAATTTGCATAAATAAAAACAATTCCAAAAGCGAACCATAAAAGACTGATTAGTTATTTTCCTGCAGCTGGCATATAATCAAAACTTCATTTTCTACAGACGGAATAAATAAATTTACATATTATGTCATGATTATTGTTAAAGGTAATGTATACAATTATTAAAGGTAGAAAAAATATATTAGTCTGTTTTATTTGTTGAATAAATATTAGTAATTTGCCACTACACATAATTATTTCTGTATTTCTTAAAGAAACAGTAAGTTTCTTGATTTTTAATTAAAACTTTTGTTATTATTCTACAAAATTAATTTTTACTTCGTGTGTCTAATATTTCCAACAAAATGAGAGTAAAATATAATTTACATAATTGGGTTTGAGAGCCTCACTCCTTTTATTTATTGTTACTTTTCAGAACGAATATAAGAAATATCATAATAGTAACAATTTTGAGGATGTATTTTTCGCGTCTATTTTTTTCATCAGTATAGTACAGAGTGGTGAAAGAGTATAATACATTCTTGTATTACATAATAATAATTGTTTATAAGTTATGGGATTTACTTACTAATTTAGAAAAATAAAATTTATTTATAATAAAACTAGTAAAATGAATGTACTTTGTAAATCTCGTTACTAATTATTATTTGATAGTAATTATTTATAAGTTATGATATTTACTTATTAATTTTTTAAAAACAAAATGTTTTAATAATAAAGTTCAGGTAATATGAATGTAATTTGTAAATCTCGTTACTAATTATTATTTGATAGTAATTATTTATAAGTTATGGGATTTACATATTAATTTATTAAAATAAAATGTTTTAATAAGAAAATTCAGGTAATATGAATGTAATTTGTTGTTAATAATTATTATATGAAAGTATAAATTCTTGCATTATAAAGTTTATACACTTGCAATAAATTGACAGTTTAACAAGTATTGGGTGAGTTTGTTGATGGTAAAAATTTTCGACCTCCATTTTTTTACTAATATTCACGTTTTGTAGCCTTAGCAAACAGAAAACGTGATCTTCGACATACCGTCCGTCTGAATTTATTGTCGTTGTCGTTTGTGCGTAGACACGAAAACAGCTGCAAAAATAAAAATATGAAAATGAAATTGGTTATAGTGTGCTCATATAGAACCTTTTTGAAATACAAAAAAACTAATTGAAATTTTTAATGCCGTATTAAACTGTTTTGTTTATATCTCTTGCATTTTCAACGTATAACAAACTTAATTATATTAAAATTTTCAGATTTAATTTCTACATGAAATGGTACTAACCCCATCTCTATACATATAGTAAAGGTATTTTTAATAGTGAAGTGTTATAAATTATTTCAATTTCAAATTCAGACCTCCCAAGAAAATGTGATATTCGTTTAGTTATGATATCCAGCAGGGTGGAATCACAGACTCGAGCGTAGTGAGTGGAGGCCCCTTCACATATATACTGCTTTGAGGTCACAAGTACCGAGACATGGACAAGAGCGATACATATAAATATATACACATCTAACGAGACCTATAACAATTGTTTAAAACACCTGTCCTATTGAATAACATTCTTTTATCGACTAACATTTCCAATAAGGTCCAATAATCCATCTTTTGGGCAATTCATTTAAGGGACTGGTTGTAATACATGGAATGGGTAAGCACTACTATACTGTACTTGAAAATGTTTCTTCTCGTGACAGTAGAAAAAATCTTACCCATTTTGAAATTGTGTAACAACTGTAGGAAATAATAATAAAAACAATAACTAAAAATTATATAGTAAAAGCATTTTCCTCATTTGTATACAAAACAACAAATAATCAAAATAGAATATAATGATAACGCGAGTAAAATAAAGAGAAACTTGAAACAATTGAGTGAAAATTATTTCTTTTTTTGTACAATCTACAATGTAATTTATCAAACTTTTTTATTCCTTTTAGGGTTTATAAAAAGGCAATTCCAAATGTACTTAATGTCTGCAAACGGCGTCAATAAAACATCTTTATTATTTCAACGGTGAATGAATATTTTAAGGAATAATCATAAAAAATTCATTCTTTTGTTTAATGTAAGGAGTTTCTTTTGTTATTATTTAATTTGTTTCTAGTTTAATACTGGGAATAGTAAGGAAGAAAAGGAAGAAGAAAAGAATTTATGATAGTATTATTGCAGAATTAAATATCTCTCTGCAGGTTAAAAGGAAAAATAAAATATTTGTTAAAATATTGTTTCAGTTTATCTTAAAAATCTATGAACATTAAGCTTTGTAACGAAGCTGGAAATGTTCTCTTTGTGTTGGAGTTTAATAAGGTGCAACCATGAAAGTAAACCATGTAAAAATATTCTTTTCCAAATGTTAATGCACAATATCTTCAACAGCGTGTTTGACTAAGTTGAATATAAACGGTGTAAATGCTTGTTTTGTTGACATTTTCAATAGGATTTTTTCTCAATTTCAGTAGTGTTCTACATGAGCACGTCTCCTGTATCAAATTTTATTTTCCAATAATAATTGTGTGATATCTCTCAAGCTTACGTAAAGACGACAATGACGAAAACGACGACGGATGGACGGCAGGTCGAATATAACTTTTTTTGTTTCCTGAAGCAATGAAACTTAGTTACAACACAGAAGTTGAATTATGTGGCGATTACCAAACGTTCCCTAAACTTTGTATACTGGGCAAGCAATACTAACCAAACAAAACACACATTATACCTCTCACAGTCCCACTTTTTTCACAACTTTTTTTTTTCTAACCTTGAAATGACCACAAGTATTCGTTGATCCCAAGTAAATATATGTTTATTTTTATCGATTTTAAATTTGAAAAAATTAGTGTTTTTATTTGAAGCTTACAGCCTTTAAATTACATTCGATTGAACCTAAGTTCAAGGTCAAGGTCACCAAGGTCACGATTATATTCCTCATTTCAAATCCAGAAACTTTTTTCTTACAAGTGACATCGTTGAGTTATTTCAGATTCCACCCCCCCTCCATCTAATATAATAATATTGATTATTAATGCATTTTAGCCGTTTCTATAACTTTTCTTTCAGCCGCAACATACATTTTACACTTGTATAAGCCACAATTCGCCACTGTGCACTTCAGCTTCGTCTTTTCTCTTTTGGTTTTGTTTGCTGTCAGGTCCTTTACCTCTGCTACTTTTACCCTAAATCAGTTTCTGTTGTCCGGTTTAAACATTTCTACTCCTATTTCTTTTACCCTCGTTATGTGTATAGCTGCTTTTCTCCGTGTGTTTTCTACAAGCAGCTAGTGAAAGGATGGTCTTCCCGGTTTGATAAGATAAAATACTGTAAGCGATTACCAAGTATCCCACAAGCTCCCTATTCTAGAAGGTTTGCCCGAAACAATTCACCCCATCATTAATTATCGCTTATTATTTTAATGTTGAAAATAGAATAAAACAGGAAGGATGAAGACGTTCTAAAGGAAAGTCAAATTGAAAAAGGGCTGACATAAATATAAAGAAAATGACACATTCACGTGATTGGGAATTAGCACAGATCACGAAAAGATCTCAGAACAACACGAAGAGAAGGATTTCAGGATACAGTTTGTATAGAATAGGCACTGGGCCATGAGTTCGCTAACATAAACAACTAAACAAAATATGTAAATCAACGTATTACCGACAATCCCTGTTAGTGGGATGACGGTACAAAAGAAGGATAAATTACCATACAACTGTTGTAAAACGTGTTTGGTCAAAGACGGTATTACCTATTTAGTTAACACTATGTAAAAATGTGAAAATATGACCTAAACAAGTGTACCAAGTCGCAACTAACACGCAATTCAAGTTTTGGTACAATAAAAAAAAACGAAGATTTATCTTCATCATTTAATCTTGATCTCATAACGGACAATATAAGCTACACATTTCTTTCTTCTAACTTATCATGGTCTCTCATGCCTCTTGTTGATTATCAGGTAACAAAAAATAATTATATGAAAAAGCGTAAAATAAAGATCCCAGAATCTGAAATTCTCTAATACCGTTAGTTAGGAAAATAACTAGAGTTGGTCAAGAGAGACCTAAAATGAAAGACGAAACAGGGGGTTCTAAATGTGTAGAAATGTGAAGAAATACGTGAAGAAGGCTGTTTTATATAAAACTACGTGGCTCCTATCTTCCGCCAATAAAGTAGTGATATACACCATTACGAGTTTCATAAATCCTGTGTAACTACTGTTTTAAATAAAGTTACTCTACTGGATAAGTTTTCCTACATGGCCCAAATGAATTAACTTTTGAGCTTTACAATTGAAGGATTTGCTTCTATTATATTGTATGATCGGAACTAGTAAGTTTCATGATGATTTTCAACTACCATCAACTGGTTTTAAACTTTTCCTCTGAGAACTATCAAATATATATTAAAAATGACTATTTCATTACGTGAATGGGTGTCAGATAGTTACTGTAGCTTTTTTTGCGTTGTTAATTTGAGGTTATAAATATTTGTATATATATTTTTGGTTTTATAATGAGACAATTTCCATATTACCATAATCCAGACAAAATATGATATAAACTGTAAAACGAGTTATATATACTACTAATGGGTTGTATTAATATGCTACAGCTTAGTCGACATGAATCCGTATTCAAAAATATATTCCCATGTGTAAATGACTACTGCAAAGCCTCAAATCATATTTAGTTTAATCATATTGACTCTGTTCAAATACATCTTTTTAATTATATCAAAAGCTAAGCTTTGGCAAATCCTCTGTGTTTCGAATCCAATCTATTATAAATTAAAGTCGCCCAAAGGGTAAACAAATACTCAGGGCGAGAGTTGATTAATACTCACAAAACGTCATATGTACACTAATACACATACATGAACATTAATTTAATTTTCTATAGCTGTCAGTTAATAAAGTCCTGCATTGGATAATTTCACTAAAATTTAATTCAAACGATTTTGAGTAATTACTTATCTCCTATTTAATACTTATTTTATTTTTTATTTTACTTATTGTCTGTTTTAATTGGTTTACAATTGTAACATACGAATTAGCACTTTTAGAGAGATAGCGATTAATATATTTTGTGTGGGTTTAAGAGGCTACGCATGATCAAAATTTGAACAACATTGGTACAGCCGATTTTGAGAAATGATTTATTTTACAATAGAGACCCCTGCCCGTTTTAATGTTTACTGAGAAGTCAAGAACTGCCAGTTTTTGAGATATGACGACCAATATATTTAGTTTGTGTCTTTATGATAAGAATTTGATAAATATCGTTCTAACCGATTTTGATAAAATAATAATTATTTTGAATAACTACTCCAAAAATTTGAGACAAAAAAAAGAATAATTAAAAAAAATAAATAATTAAAATTTCCCGAGAAATAATCAAAATACTCCTACATACAAAATTTTATTAAAATCTGTTCACCTATTTGTGCTGAAAAATACTGCACATACGCTAGACAGACGACCATCATTCGAAAACCATACCGCAAACACATGACATGTCTTTCCTCTTGTAATTTTCTCTATACTACATATACAAAGGAAGATACCAATGGTTCAATAAACGTAATAAATTCAATGATTTATGTCACGGAACAAATATTACCAATATGTTTCAATTACATTATTGAAGTCTGTATCACACTGATAACGTCCAGCTTTAATGCTAGATAATGATTAATTAATTATTATATTGGAATAAATTGATTTTCAGTACCTCGGTATTATTCATGTACTGCTTTGTAATATTAAATTTATTTGTTCAGCTTTATTTGATGAACATGACATATCGATCGAGAGATCTCTTTTCACTATCTTGTTTTACGTAAATGACTAATAATAAATTAAACGAAATTAATTACAGCTGTAGTGTTTTGTAATACATTTTAGAAAACTGTATCAAAAGCCTGAGGTGAACAGTATGTATTTGTCAGTATCACAATTAGAGTAAAGTTTTGATCATGGATACAAATCATTTAATTCAAATGAAATAGTTATTGAAAATACACGAATCAGAACTTTGAAATGTACAGGGTGAGGCGAACGTCACTATGCAAATGTTGATATATGTATTTTTTTAAAGATCTTTACATATCTGCCACAGCTATTCCAGTGCTCTAACCAGTGAGTAAGGCGATGGCAATGCTTCTGACATGTTGCTCGAATCCTTGGAGGCAAGACCATTGTGAAGCTACCTGCAGGAAGACTAAGGGATTAGGTGGTGAATCATATAACACAGAGCCAAATGAGAACAGCGGAGCTAGCCTAGCCGAAGGTAGAGAAAACTTCAAGGAATGGTTCCAGGCAATCACCTAACACTGCATCATTAGGGAACAAGAAGAAGAGGAAGAATATTAAAAAGTAAAATAATATAATGCAGTACGAAAAGTAAAATGTGTAAATTATTGTACAAACTTTCTCTCACACTCATTCATATCAACCAAGTATACTATCCTAAATGATGTTTGTCCATAGCTTCCTAAAAATTTATCGAAAGATAAATGTACAAACGTACGCTCTACACACATTTAAATAGAGCCTAAGATAGTCTTGTTTATTTATGCCTTAAACTCGTCCTAAGTGTACATAGTATTCGATTAACATTGAGGTTTTTTGACGGCAGTTCAGTTGGATTTTAGTAATTATCCCAGAAACGTAATTTATTTTTACTCGCAGTTTGGCACAATTCACATGTAAAAAAGTTAATCGAAATCAGTCGAGTTGTTTTGAGAAATTACGTATTTTAAAAGTTGCCAATAGTCTGTTATTAATTTTTTTATTTTAGCGATAACTCTGCAACCTGTATTTTTGAGGCTAATTCATGTCTTTAGAAGCTACATTTAAAAAGAAATGTTTCAACATTGTTAAAGTCGATTTTGATAAAATCAAAATTTTGCGTTGTGCAAATGACAGCTAAGTCGAATTTTGAAGTGTCAAACAAACGAAAACGCCTCGAGATGTGGACGCCCATTTAACATTTTTTTGTCAAAATCAGTCCTCTTGTTTATGCTATAAAACTTTGAACAGACGATATCATGCAAATACTACTTTTGTTTTTAAGAGTATCTCAGAACGGATATATCTACGAAATCTCTATATCCTTTTTTTAAAACTCACATAACTTTTCTATACTATATGTGAAAGTAATTTAAAATAGTCGTTATAGACCTTTATGAACCATTGTGTTTATCATTACTTTCTTCACTCCAGCTACATCATAATAGATTTCGTATATCTGCACATGTTAAAAAATATCCACTCGCTTCACTCAATCCAATCGGGACGCGGCGAAGGTGTAAATATGTATAGGATCCTCTACTCGCTTTGGTCCTGTCGGTGTCTTTGAACTACCGTAACTACCGGGTTTTAATAGTACATTTTTGACGGTAACTTAGCTATTTATCATTGTAGGAAAGTGTAATTGGTAAAATTATTTTCAGAATTGATATCTTCAAATTTTAATATAATTTCGTGTATTATAGCAAGCGATAGATTAAAAAAAGAAGAAGTTTTTAATGGCCGAAATTTTAACATTTTCAGCTCGATTTTTTGAATAGGATTTAATATGAACACTTTTGTACCAGTTTTCACGTTCCCTTCTTAAATATTGATTCCACTATTGCGATTACGTACAGATGTCAACAACAACGACATCACGGCTGACGGACTAACAGCATGTGTAATAGAATAAACTATTACTTTAATTTTACAAATCTGAAGTTTTCACAATGAAGGAATAATTAAAAACAAAAGTAGTAAATTATTTTCAATATACAACAAGTTCAATATACAACGCATATTATTTTCAATATGCGTTAACAAGACCCTAAAAGCAGCCATAATTTGGTATTGACCAATACAATTTTTATAAACAAATCTAAATTCAATTACATTAATTCCTATTCAAAATATTACATTGTGTTGTCACTGATTTCACCATTCCCCCCGAGGATTGCAATACATTTCAATAGGAAATGAATACACATGAAATGTGTGTTTATCATTTTATAAATTTTGAATAATCTATTGAATATCACGTTTGTGACGGAAAATTACTTTATATTGTGAAGGATAATTAATTTATGTTCATTGTAATAACACACAAACAATCATATAACAACAACACAAACAACAAACAACACAATCACATAATCATAATCACAAACAACAATGCTATAATGTGTTTCATGCCAAATTGGCAGCACGGCATAAGGCTGCTTTATTGCGAGATCTTAATAAACGGTGTAAAATACTGCAAAACTTTCTCACACACACATTCACAATACAAATACTAATCAAACAAAAACATTTCTCGCAAAAATATTATATCAGTAGTTGTCAGTAAAAAAGTGAAAATCATCTTTGAAAAAAGTATTAAATTGTAGACTCTATATATTATTTATACAATATTTCTATATTAAATTTTGTCTAAGCTTGGTTCACTTGTATCACAAACTTGAACTGAAAATAATTATTATGAAATTAAATTAAATTTAAATGAGTGCAGTCCAGTTTGTTTCCGATTTTGAACGGTAATATTATATTATTTACAGATTTGCGCGCAGGTTTTTATTTTGTCACATTTTAAACAAATTTTAGTGAAATAGGTAAAGCCGATATTGAGAATTTACGTCTATTATAAAATGTGTCCAATTGTAAGTTTTTTGCCCATAACAGATGAACCGGATTTTATTATATATTTTTAATTTTTTATTTACAACGATTTATGTGTTTTTAAAGCTATTGATTTATTTACAACGATGTACCACACTTAGTCTAAATTTTTCTAACCACAAACATCCATACGTATAGTAAAAAGTTTCCCTCACAGCAAACTTTATTAAAATCGGTCCATACGTTTGTGCTACATGGATAGCTCCAGATAGACACACTACAGACATAGGCCTACTTCATTTCCCAAAACTTCGTTATAGGACTTAGAACACTCATAAAACTATATAATCCATCATTATTTTTGACAAATCACATAACTTTCTCTTTACTATGTATATGTGAGATAGAAAATAAATCGCGCCACTGTTGATATAACCATGAATTAAAGTAACAGTGTTGGTTCTTACATCTATGGTTAAGAATCTAAGCAAACAAAACTCACCATGTGTCCTTGCAAAGAAATATATGTAAAACTAGCATCATTTAATTTGTATATTGTACACTTATGATGACAAACATTCATAACGTAATTGCACCAAGAATGATCACAATCGAAGGATAGAAATTTTGTATTTGTTGTATGGAATGGATTGAGAACTCGCGCGGTGGTTTCAAGTAGTATATTGTACTCCAATAAAGTTAATTGGTACTTCAATAACCGCCACAACATTTGTGACAACCAACAAACACTAGATGATTCCCGCCAAAAATAATTAATGGTATAGAAAGCTAACGTTCTAATCAAGTGAACAAGTTAGGCTTAAAGCAAGTAAAAATAAGTAACCTGACCTAAATGTAGATGAATACTGCTATATCAGGGGGTAAAAACAGCTGCTCAACAATAAACCGAAATGTTAATACCTGTTTAATGAAGAGTCTCAAAACATTAAGAATACATCTGGCTCACAATAACCCACTGAGTCTGGGCATCTCACAACACCCCTCCCCAGTTGCTCTCTCCTGCGCAGAATAGTCCAATTACCTATCGCTTGGATGTATCTAACGTTCAAATATCCGGTCATTTTCTCTAAGGCCTGCCGACTTTCCTACTCCAATAAAGTACCTTGGTCTGATATATCGATTGGTAATCTACGAGGACTCCCAAACTAAACAAATACAAAACATTCCAAAAACCAAATATAAGTCCATTCTGCGGTTTCTTGGTCGTTCTCTTTGAAACAATCCGGCTTCATCTGTTTATGTGGGTTCCTTAACGGTGTTTGTTTTCGAAACGGGAGAGTAAAGAACATTGATCTCAGGTTCCTTAGAGAAACCCCTTCAACTCTGTTAACCAGCTCTCTCCTCCCTCGGTCGCAATAAGCTATCTATCTCAGCTGATGAGAGCAGGACTGTATTTGATTTTAAATATTCTTCTGCCTCCACACTAAGTGCACTTCCTTCCACCGATGTGCACCATCGTGACAGGTCGTGGCCTAGGTTACCCCAGACTACCCCGTATCTCTTGTTTGCTTGCCGAACTATTCTACCGAAAGGGTTGGTTATCACAACATTGGTATCGGTTAATCAGCATAACAGTACCCCCTGGCGTGCACGTGAGAGTTGATGGATTCGCTAAGTGCTTTTTCTTCATCAAAAGCATGTATTCCCACCACACCTCCTTGGACTATAGCATACATATTAACAATTATTTGTTTAAATAAAGTATGTTAGCTTCAGCTTACTGTAAACCGCCACCATTTTGTTAAGAATGGCTGAACAGTCTATTGTATATTTTAAATATTTTTCTTAGTGTTTATTCAAAATATGAGTCAGATCAGTTAATAAATCAAATAGGTACAAAAATTAACGGTTTAGCCTTCATTGGACACTTAGTACACAAATTATAATATATATATATATATATATATATATATATATATATATATATATATATATATATATATATATATATATATATATATAAAGCTGAAAATAAATAATATTACCACGATAATAATACACTATCCTGAAAATATTACGTACCTCATTAAATATTTTTTTAATCTAAATATTTTTCATTGTAAACGAAACAGGTATTTTCGTTTGCCACCAGTATAATAACATACGGAAAAAAAAACTGCTGACTTGATCCCTTTTAGTGTAATGCAGTCATATCCCACGACATGAGGAAAATCATCGACAAGTAAATGTAATCTTTTGAAAAGGAATTAACTTAGTAACAATTAATATTATTTCTAGAAAATATTTATTTCAATAAATTATAGCCTTATTGTTCACGATTAAGCAAAACGTATATGTATAATACACTAGTTTTGTTTTCATTATTCTTTAATTGTAGAAATATCAGATTTAAGTTTTATTGTTATCTCCATTACTCGTGATTTATCAGTAATAGACAAACGATCGGCAAAGAATCGGTTGTAAAATCATCTTTAACGATGTTGTAAATAGTTTAGAGAAATGTAAAGCAGTCAGATATCTTGGCCTGTGTATTGTTTACACTTTGGGCGACACTAATTTATAATAGATTGGGTTCGGACAACAGAGGATTTGCCAATGCTTAGATTTCAATATAATCAATGAGATATATTTGAACAGATCTAATATGTTAAACTAAATATGATTGGAGGCTTTGGAGCAGTCATTCACACATGGGAATATATTTTATAATAGGGATTCAAGGCGACTAAGTTCTCGCATATCAATACAACCCATTAGTAATATACACAACTCGTGTCGCAGTTTAATCAATATTTGTCTATATTCTGGGGAGTTATACATTCTTCCTTAAATTAAATCAATAGTTATAACATTAAAAATAACTTCACGAAAACGCTGCACTAACTTCCTGATGCACAAATTCATATACTATCACACCCAGCCCGATTATACAATGTAATACCAACAGTTCCTCCAATTGAAGTGGTCTAAAGTTAGTTTCTTGCACCTTGTAGGAAATGTTAAATTGTATTTATTGCGTTACAGATTTAATTAACATTCTTCATGTTAAAAAACTTACAGCAATGAATCATCTGTTATAAACATGATTGCTCGAAGTAAACGTCTCTTTTTGCTTCACTCGTGTACGTCTCGACTTTGGCAGACTTCAAATATGAGCATATATGAGAGATCTTCCACTCGCTACGCTACGTTCGATGACTGCTGTATCTATGAGAATATCTCATTTTCTTGGGAGGCCAGGGCTCGAAAATACAGTTTCGATTTGTCATAGAAATTAGATGGGGTTGGTGCCATTACATGCAGAATTGAAATCAGCAAATATTTATTTAATTATGTGTTAAATAATACACAGAAATGAGAAATATGAACAGTTTGAAATGGCCATAGTTTAATATTTTTAAATAAATATTTCTGAATTTCAATAGGGTTCTACATTAACACACTATACCCGTATAAAATAAGTGTATATTTCTATCTTAATTTTAGAGCCCGCTATCACATCGAAAAATGGTCAGCTCTGGTGTGACCTGCTAATTGTTTCCTGGGGGATAGGTTGAACCTTGTTGCAGCATAACAGTCCAGATAGAAATAATAATAATCCAGAGATTACCTTTAAAATTTATATCTAGGTTTTTATATTTATACATCAGTGCGCATTAGTGTAATATATAAACAGTACTCTGATTATTTACCCCTCCAAGAAACCCCACCAAGGCTCAACAGTTGTTGAGTTAATTGCTCGTGTTTTTTTTTTTCAGTTAAGGGTGTCAGTATTATAGGGTTAATGTTGGTGTGGACGTGTAATATTTAAACAAGAATCATCCCAATTAATAGTGAATCACTATGCCAGTAGCAAATTACCTGTAAAACATTTACTTTTTATTTATTTCCCCTATTGTTTTGTTTTGTTCAAGTTGATGATAGTAGATGCAGTCAATACGTCGCTCGCTAGAAAGTATCGACGTTAAGTTTATAAGGACGATTAACGAATCTATTAATTCATCTAAGGAGCGAGGATTACTATTCACAGAAAACCTAATATTAACCGTCAGAATATATAATCAATATATAACTAAACAAAACAATGAGATGTTGCCATAAACGTTCCGTACCTCCTACATATTTTATACTCCTGTTGTAGTTTCATGTCTAGGTTAGGTACTAAATTAATCAGCTTGCTCATTTGTTCCCCGTTTCCATTTAACATCTCTGCTTCGGATGCAGCTAAGATGTTCTTTGTATTTTCATGACGTAATAAATGTTATAATAGATCCTAATATAAACTAATATAATACTAAGGAAACTGCATATGACACGAGGCACGTGACTTCAAAATTCGCCGAAATAATCTATTTAGTGCCGTGTAAATTCTAAATTGTACGGTGAAGTTTATGTTTTTTGGACAGAAGGTTGAATTTTCTTTGCATATTTTATCTCACCCAAGTATAAAAAGTATATGGTAGATGTGATAATCGTAAAAAAAATCGACTTTTGCTTTTTAAGTGATCATAAAACAGAAAAAGTATTTTTCGACATGACGTCCGTCCGTGGAGCATAACATTTATTGTAGGGGAGTATGCCACACATTTTAGTCAAAAAAAAATTATGACTGATCAAACATGATACTACAGATGCTCTGCAACAATGACAAAACAAATCGCCCATTGTTGAAGGAAAGAAGTAATGTAATCGAAGTAATCAGTCTAGTATTTAGCATATACCATTTCAGCCTTTGTAAAACTATGATTCATAGACTATTGTTAGAGTTCAATTCACAGCATGTCTGGTTAGTTAATAAATATGTTTAGCATTACATCTATGAAGTAATGAATAAATGTCTACTTTGTAACTTTCAATAGCATATGTTAGTCAGTCATTTTTTATTGATATTATCAATGTAATAAAGCACTTGATAACAAAAAGAAACATTCTAAAGAACCAAACTCATGACAATGTCACATGTGCTGGAAATATGAAAAGAGTATGGCGTGTTGTTACATATGAAATACGAGCAAACCTTCTCACTGACTCTTCCACCTAATCCAAATAAACCAAAATTTTTGGTTAATAATGTTGATATTTCGGAAAAATTGTCAATTAAATATTGAAAATAAACCGTAGACGTCACTTATGGAGAATTATTTCTATATTTATGAGAAATGTACTTGATGTTCTTTGATTGTGAAATAAATACGTCTTAAGAAATACATGTTATTTGCTTTTAATAACTTCGATTAGAGATTCTTTTTTTGTTTTGTGACAACTATTTCTGGACTGCAATATTTCTTAAATTTCATAATTTGCATTTGTATTGAGTCATTAATCTTAATATTTTTCTCAAATTTGAAGGAAGTCTGTAAAGCTGATAATGAGATATCACAGTTTTAATAATAAATCGATGTCTAATTTTTTGACTATTTGTACGAAAACGATATGTTTGCAGGAATGACGATTAATACGTTACGTATGGGTTTTTAAAAGCTGTACTTCATCAAAATGTGATGAAAATTGTTATAGAATTTGAGAAAATCGTAATGTTATATTTTTTTTATGACTTGTAGTCTACACCAAATGTTGAATTACGAGATATGGTCTAAACATATTCTCATACGACTTGTAAATTTGCATACCAAATAACCTCCTACTATTTCTACATGTTATTATTTATTTATATGATTACATAGAACTGAAATTGTATTATTACACTGTGTATAACTTATTGTAAGTAATGTGTGTCAACCCCGAAGTATCCGATCTAGAGCTACACCTTTATTCTTGATCATTTCATATTTTCAATAAGATCTATGTTCACCTAATCTAGTGCTCTTCCGACCAGACACTATTAGAGAATTCAAAATCGTGGAATATTTATCATAAAGTGATGACGATGGAAAGGTTTTACAATTAAGCAATAAGGGGTAAATCGAATAGAAAGACTGTAATATATTCTCCAGACAAATCAGTTTCACACTTGGTTGAGAGAAGCCTACCTCGCAAAGTTGACTAAATATATATGGAGTCTCCAAACAACACTGTCTCCAACAACAGATTCATTCAGAATTTATTCTAATAAGTTATGATCTCCACTGACCAAAATGGTTGTTTTTTTTTGTTTTTTTTGTGTGTGTTTTTTTTTTTTTTTTTTTTTTTTTTTTTTTTTTTTTTTTTTTACTGATGTCATTCTGTTTTATATCTTCAGCCCAAACCGAAATAATCAAATTAAATATGTCGGTATAATTTCTACCGACAATATAATATAATTTTTTTTTCTTTTTCTTTTTTTTAAAAAGCTACAAAAATGTGCTCTACTTTTCCACGGATTATATTGTTTATATTCTAGATTCATTTTAAATTATTATTATTTTTTACTTGTTGTTTCGGTAAGAAAAACCAATCGGTCATCACCGTTTTAAAATATAAGAATGGAAAAAAAAACATTATATAAATCCCCCTAATTCTAAAGTAGTCTAATATCATCTGAATCGGAGTAAAACAAATTAAAAATTGTTGGACAAGACAGACCTAATAGAAAAGATGAAAGAGCTATAGATCCAGTGGTACTGCCATCACTCTCGTACATAATATAAAGAGCCCCTGAGGGCTTCTTCTTTAGACCAACATCTATCAGTTCCAAAAGCATCCATATTGCTGAAGACCTTGTAGATGACATAACATCTGTCGCACAGAGCCATTAGGTTTTTACGCTCCTAAAGCTTCCTGTACATACTCACATTGTAGAGACATGTAGGGTCTCACATCGCTAGTACGATAGGGCAAACCCTTATGCCCTTGCTGGATCTTCATCTTTTCATGTATTCTTGGGTTAAATTGCTTCCCTTAATTTTTCCCGTCATTTCTCTCTCGACCAACTCTCTTTATCTTCCAACCTTGAAGTCTTTAGAGTA
Organism: Aphrophora alni; assembly: GCA_963513935.1. Lineage (NCBI taxonomy): Eukaryota > Metazoa > Arthropoda > Insecta > Hemiptera > Aphrophoridae > Aphrophora > Aphrophora alni. The sequence continues at coordinate 48,328,898 of OY740775.1, read as the reverse complement.
TTCTAGACCTAGAAGTCTATATTTTATGTTATTAACTTCCTTCTTTTAAAAGGCGATGATTACCGAAAGTTTTCCCCTTTAAACAAGAAAAAAATTCCTTTTTAAATGCAGTTATGTAGCCGTGTATTATCTGATATTAAATAACTTTTCTAACTTCTTCCCTTCGCTGTAACAAAAATCCAAAACCTGTAACAATATATCTTACAGTTTAAACATATTTTATTGTAATGATATCATATTTCTGTACATATAGAGCTACAAACACACCACTTTACAAAGGTAGCTACGTTTAGAAGCTGTGGCATTGTTTACGTGTAGATAAAATTTCCTTTGAAATATTAATTAATATTAATATTAATTAATAAAAAATTAATATTAATTATAATATAATAATTAATTAAAAATTAATCACAGTCAGCAAAGCGTTCTGTTTGTAGCAATAATTGACATGTATTTATTATAGACTATTATCAAAAGGTGAAATAAATTACATTGAAGGGAAAAACAGACACTTTTATCATTTTACATAAATAATTACCGGTATTTAATATTAATAGTAATGATAATATTAATAATTTTATTTTTATTTAAGACCAATTCCTTTGAACGACAGTTGTATACAGATGTACATAATTATGAACCGTCATATATAATAACATAACCTAAAGCGCAAATTAAATTAATTTTTTTTAAAATTCACTGCTTAAAAAAATAAGTTTTTATATATGATTGTATAGTCTCAGACCCATATACACATAAACTCAAATACTCAAATGTAGGCACACATATACTCAATAAGGTGTGTTTTTGGGAAAAGTACTGTGGCTTTATACAGAGATTCTCGTACTCACCCTAATTTTATTACTCTCTCTAAGATAATAAATACAATTAAACATGTGTAACGAGCTTAGCAAGTTAAAAAAGGATACCATAAATGTATTACATTGTTTGAGACTGGGTAAGTACCAAGATATATTCTTTTGTCTTTGAATGTGTGAAAAACTAATGGAATGTCTTTTAAAAGAAAACATCATATTTTGAAAAATATCAAGTTTTCAACAACGGAGATATTTTACAATATGGAAATTTTTCAAAAAACCACCAATTTTATATGTACGAAAATATTATTAGATCCTAGTGTAAAGCTACGACTTCATCGAGGAAACATTATGATATGTAGCAGACGAGATTCCTATTACATCAAAACATATGTAATAATAATTGTAGTCCATGCTATTCTGTTTCTTTTGCTGTACTTTGATTTACTGTTTTATATAATCTATCTTGTGAAAAATGTATAATGATTACATATTATATCAAATAGGCTCTAATGTTAAACGATACTTTCATTTTTATTGTGCAGTATATCTATACAGGTACAACCTAATTGAAGAAAACTATTATTACATATATTACGAATTTTATTTCTATCAGAATATTGATAAATAATAACCAATAAATTTTATCACTCAACAAAACAAAAATCCAAAAACAAACTGATCTAAACTAAACGTCACAAAAAAGTGTAGTTTGGTAGATAGTATTAAACATCAAGTGAAAATGACTTTGAAACATCTCTAAATTTAGTGCTAAAATTGCTTCATGTGTTCGTACATAAATCCTCATAGTATTTGTTTCAATCAAGGAACAAAGTTATTTTTTTCTTAATTAATCTGGATACGTAATATTATTTAACTTTCGATTTCAACATTGGTTTTTGTCATTAAATTCCCTATAACGAATTTAAGAGATTAAATATTTCATGACAGCCAAATTGCCGATTGTTTGGTTTTAAACGTTATGTCACGAACCGGCATTTTTAAAGAATGACAACAACTATTTACGTAATGTAATGGATTTTCTCCTCACTTACAATACAGTATTTTACAACTTTTTAGATGGAAGATAGGAAACAGACAGATCGTGGAGGGAACTAAATGTCACAAAAACATATAATTACACAACGGCTATATCTTTTATTAAATAATAATATACATTTTTGACGATTTCTGTATATTTAAAATTGGTAATAATTAAAACACAAACTAATTCTTCAATTTTCACTCAATGGTATTGTTTTATCTAAAATTATACTTTTCAGTTAAAGTAATTACTTTGTTGAAAAGTTAGTGTCTGGATACGAGAAAGGTGTTTCATAACACCTTCGAGGAGTAAATCCATATAGTTTCACACATGTGTGATCTGGGCAGCAGGGATTATCTGCGTTGCACTGAAAACAGACAAAAAGTTGGATAAATCACAATTTAATGTTTATATTAATCTATTTGTCAAAAAACCTCTTGAACATCATAACCTTATAAGAGAGGAAGAGTATAATATAAAATAACGATCCCTAACCTTCGAATACTCTAATGGCGTCAGAGTAGAGGACAAACATCAGTTTTTCAAAAGATAATGATAGGGAAGATGAAAAAAAAAGGATTTAACCAAGAAAACATGATGTACATCCATCAGGATTTAAAAGATGTAGATCCATATATAATTTCAAAAATCTAGAGATTTAACCGCAATAGCCCACATATAAAGTTTTATAAAACTAGTTTCACTGATTTACTTTACATAGAAGATAATTGCATACAGGTTGAAGAAGAATAACAAAAAATACACTCTTTCTCTTGCTTAAATCTACAATTCAGAAAAACATTCAGTATGTAGTTTATAGAAATTGTTGTACCGAGTGAAAAATCGTCTTTAATTTATTCACTGAATTATACTGTTTAGTTAACTAAACGGAAAATGTGTTTTTTTTCAAAGTATGTGAGAATAAACGTTAAACTCTCTAAAATTGATGAATCTACATCGTAAAAACATTTTAAATTTACTTTAAACTTTAAAAAATATTTACTTACACGTCTGTAGAAACATGCTTCTGTGACAGCTAGAAACATAAAAACCAAAAATAATGAAAAATATTTCATGTTTTTAATTGAAACTAACATTGTAACAAGATTTTTGCAGTACATAAAAGTGGCTGTTCATAATTAGTGTATGTAACAAAACTGTAAAAAATATATACCAAGATTTATAACGATATTTGTTTTTGGTGACGTCTTTGTAACTTCGTCGCAGAATATGGCACAATATATTACATTCTTTTTTATTTCAAGATAAAGTGTAAATAGCAAATACTGGTAACAGATAAGACAATCCGAGATAAAGTAGATACTAAATGGTGTTGACATGAGAGAGCGTAAAACTTTTCCATGTCATTCAAAGTACATCTGGTTATTACATTTAACTATTATTTATGTACCAGATAAAATATTGAGTACTTATATCTAAGTGAATCATTGCATCTTACTGAGCGAAGCGAGATGATATCTAAACTTGAGTATCCAAACTTAAGCTTGTTTCTAGTTTTAATGTTATATAAATATTAAATTTTATAGTCAAATAATGGATTGTTCACATTAATAATATTTTTATAACATTAATAATATAGGGCTTTTCGAAAATATAAAGGAACTTTATTTATCTTGTAATAAACTTAGAACATACAAATATGTATTGAAACACCAACATTGCCTAGGTATATGACCATGTTGGAAACTAAAAATTTGCTCGGCCAAAGTGGGCAAAACTTAGTCTAAATACAAACATGATAAGAATAAATCTCCAGACACAAACCTCCCCTACAAATAACTTACTGTCAATGGAGTGGTGACAAGAGAAAGATACCTAACTGTTTATCAGAGTGAACAATCTTTTATCCCCTCTTTCAAAAGTTAACTCAGTATTATTAACTAGGTGTCATAACGACAAATTTCACTCTTATTTAAAGAAGATTGATTTTTATTTCCAATTTTTAATTCAGTTTTGATTAACGGAAGCCCCAACTGTCGAACTGTTACACTGGCTTTGCTGTTTGGATTGTCTGGTAATTTTATATGTGAGTCTTCGATTAGTTTTAGTTTCTGTACTTTTCACCTATATATATATATAATTTTTTTTTCTGTGTTCTAAGTTCATAACCTTAAAATGGGAGTTGATATATGTACGAAACGTCATGTATTACTTTTTAAATAAACGTATGACCCATTAAACTTCTCGTTTCCAACCAAACGCGTGAATTAATCTTTGTTAAATTTATAAATTATGTTTCTCAACTACTCCAACAAAGGTTTTTTAATTGTATTTTTTTTAATGACAATTACTTAAACATGGTATTATATTGTCGCCAAAACATTATATGTTGATAACCCAAGCGTAACTAGTAGTCGAATGCCTGTCAAGTTTGACGAATAGAAAGGTTTATCTTGGCAAAAAACAAAAACGCAGTAGGGCCTACTTTTTATTTTTATTTTCTAATCTTTGAATTTACATGAATTTTTTGTGTTTCTAAAGTTACCTAATATAAAATAATAAATAACAGTTAAACTTTTTCTTTTATGAAATTTATTTAAAAATTCCTTTGATCTGTAGGCTCTAGCGTATGGAGGTGAATAGTGAAAGAGGTCAGAGACAAGGACATGATTTCGTTAACGCCTGGATAGACATCCACTACTGGATTTTGGAGGCCAGAGGTGAAGTTTTGTATTGTTGTTTTTTTTTAATTTGGTTCTTGTTATTGAAAGGCGAAAAACCTTTCTCATATCATCGCATTGTGTCTTAAATAAAAAGAAAGAAAATAATATAAAACAACGACGACTAGTCCTCTTGTACAGTAATAGTCTCATGGAACAATCGTTTGGTTAAGAGGGACTGATAGGAAAGATTATAAAGAGGGATCTGACTCAAGACTATATACAATGGTGTAGACCCAGTTAGAGCCCCTCAGGATTTCCATGCCCGTACTTGCTATGGAAGAGCTTTTGAGGATAACTTATGTTGCTGGTTGCCCGTATGACTGGGCATAACTACATCTAAAAGCATTTCTAACCAATGGGGGTTGGTTGGTGATTTACAATGTCAAAGTTGTGGAGGAAGGAGTTATCTGTTCACTTTCACGTGATTGTCATGCTCTGACAGCTGTGTTTAGATGACGTATTTATGTAGAGGTTTTTGAGAAATTTGACATCGAACAATGGTTAGCTCTGGTGTGAACTGCTAATTGTTTCCTGGGGGATAGGTTGAACCTTGTTGCAGCATAACAATCCAGATAGAAATAATAATAATCCAGAGATTACTTTTAAAATTTATATCTAGGTTTTTTATTTATACATCAGTGCGCATTAGTGTAATATATAAACAGTACTCTGATTATTTACCCCTCCAAGAAACCCCACCAAGGCTCAACAGTTGTTGAGTTAAATGTTCGTGTTTTTTTTTTTTTTCAGTTAAGGGCGTCAGTATTATAGGGTTAATGTTGGTGTGGACGTGTAATATTTAAACAAGAATCATCCCAATTAATAGTGAATCACTATTTAAGTAGCAAATTACCTGTAAAACATTTACTTTTATTTATTTCCCCTTACATTAGTTTTGTTCAAGTTAATTGTAGATGCAGTATTATTTGCCAATTCTACTTCAATACGTCGCTCGCTAGAAAGTACCGACGTTAAGTTTATAAGGACGATTAACGAATCTATTAATTCATCTAAGGAGCGAGGATTACTATTCACAGATAATCTAATATTAACAGTCAGATTATATCATCAATATATAACTAAACAAAACAAGGAGATGTTGCCATAAACGTTCCGTACCTCCTACATATTTTATACTCCTGTTGTAGTTTCATGTCTAGGTTAGGTACTAAATTAATCAGCTTGCTCATTTGTTCCCCGTTTCCATTGGCGATTAATACGTTATGTATGGGTTTTTAAAAGCTATACTTCATCAAAATGTGATCAAAATTTTTCTAGGATTTGAGAAAATCGTAATGGTATATTTTTTATGACAGGTACACCAAAAAAATTTTGAGTTACGAGATATGGTCAAAACATATTCTCATACGACTTGTAAATTTGCATACCAAATAACCTCTTCACTATTTCTACATGTTATTATTTATTTATCGTGAGTTATTTATTATTATTATTTATATGATTACATAGAACTGAAATTGTAATATTACACCGTGTATAACTTATGGTAAGTAATGTGTGTCAATCACGAACTATCCGATCTAGAGCTACACCTTTATTCTTAATCCATTTCATATTTTCAATAAGATCTATGTTCACCTAATCTAGTGCTCTTCCGACCAGACACTATTAGAGAATTCGAAATCGTGGAATATTTATCATAAAGTGATGACGATGGAAAGGTTTTACAATTAAGCAATAAGGGGTAAATCGAATAGGAAGACTGTAATATATTCTCCAGACAAATCAGTTTCACACTTGGTTGAGAGAAGCCTACCTCGCAAAGTTGACTAAATCTATGTGGAGTCTCCAAACAACACTGTCTCCAACAGCAGAGTCATTCAGAATTTATTCTAATAAGTTATGATCTCCACTGACCAAAATGGTTTTTTTGTTTTTTTTTTGTGTGTGTGTTTTTTTTTTTTTTTTTTTTTTTTTTTTTTTTTTTTTTTACTGATGTCATTCTGTTTTATATCTTCAGTCCAAACCGAAATAATCAAATTAAATATGTCGGTATAATTTCTACCGACAATATAATATAATTTTTTTTCTTTTTCTTTTTTTTTAAAGAGCTACAAAAATGTGCTCTACTTTTCCACGGATTATATTGTTTATATTCTAGATTCATTTTAAATTATTATTATTTTTTACTTGTTGTTTCGGTAAGAAAAACCAATCGGTCATCACCGTTTTAAAATATAAGAATGGAAAAAAAAACATTATATAAATCCCCCTAATTCTAAAGTAGTCTAATATCATCTGAATCGGAGTAAAACAAATTAAAAATTGTTGGACAAGACAGACCTAATAGAAAAGATGAAAGAGCTATAGATCCAGTGGTACTGCCATCACTCTCGTACATAATATAAAGAGCCCCTGAGGGCTTCTTCTTTAGACCAACATCTATCAGTTCCAAAAGCATCCATATTGCTGAAGACCTTGTAGATGACATAACATCTGTCGCACAGAGCCATTAGGTTTTTACGCTCCTAAAGCTTCCTGTACATACTCACATTGTAGGGACATGTAGGGTCTCACATCGCTAGTACGATAGGGCAAACCCTTATGCCCTTGCTGGATCTTCATCTTTTCATGTATTCTTGGGTTAAATTGCTTCCCTTAATTTTTCCCGTCATTTCTCTCTCGACCAACTCTCTTTATCTTCCAACCTTGAAGTCTTTAGAGTATTCTAGACCTAGAAGTCTATATTTTATGTTATTAACTTCCTTCTTTTAAAAGGCGATGATTACCGAAAGTTTTCTATGCCAGTAGCAAATTACCTGTAAAACATTTACTTTTTATTTATTTCCCCTATTGTTTTGTTTTGTTCAAGTTGATGATAGTAGATGCAGTCAATACGTCGCTCGCTAGAAAGTATCGACGTTAAGTTTATAAGGACGATTAACGAATCTATTAATTCATCTAAGGAGCGAGGATTACTATTCACAGAAAACCTAATATTAACCGTCAGAATATATAATCAATATATAACTAAACAAAACAATGAGATGTTGCCATAAACGTTCCGTACCTCCTACATATTTTATACTCCTGTTGTAGTTTCATGTCTAGGTTAGGTACTAAATTAATCAGCTTGCTCATTTGTTCCCCGTTTCCATTTAACATCTCTGCTTCGGATGCAGCTAAGATGTTCTTTGTATTTTCATGACGTAATAAATGTTATAATAGATCCTAATATAAACTAATATAATACTAAGGAAACTGCATATGACACGAGGCACGTGACTTCAAAATTCGCCGAAATAATCTATTTAGTGCCGTGTAAATTCTAAATTGTACGGTGAAGTTTATGTTTTTTGGACAGAAGGTTGAATTTTCTTTGCATATTTTATCTCACCCAAGTATAAAAAGTATATGGTAGATGTGATAATCGTAAAAAAAATCGACTTTTGCTTTTTAAGTGATCATAAAACAGAAAAAGTATTTTTCGACATGACGTCCGTCCGTGGAGCATAACATTTATTGTAGGGGAGTATGCCACACATTTTAGTCAAAAAAAAAATTATGACTGATCAAACATGATACTACAGATGCTCTGCAACAATGACAAAACAAATCGCCCATTGTTGAAGGAAAGAAGTAATGTAATCGAAGTAATCAGTCTAGTATTTAGCATATACCATTTCAGCCTTTGTAAAACTATGATTCATAGACTATTGTTAGAGTTCAATTCACAGCATGTCTGGTTAGTTAATAAATATGTTTAGCATTACATCTATGAAGTAATGAATAAATGTCTACTTTGTAACTTTCAATAGCATATGTTAGTCAGTCATTTTTTATTGATATTATCAATGTAATAAAGCACTTGATAACAAAAAGAAACATTCTAAAGAACCAAACTCATGACAATATCACATGTGCTGGAAATATGAAAAGAGTATGGCGTGTTGTTACATATGAAATACGAGCAAACTTTCTCACTGATTCTTCCACCAAATCCAAATCCAAATGAACCAAAATTATTGGTTACTAATGTTGACATTTCGGTAAAATGTCAATTAAATATTGTAAATAAACTGTAGACGCCACTTATGGAGAATTATTTATATATTTAAGTAAGGGCCTTGATGTGCTTTGATTGTGAAATGAATACGTCTTAAGAAATACGTGTTATTTGCTTTTAATTACTTCGATCAGAGGTTCATTATTTGTTTAGTGACAACTATTTCTGAACTGAAATGTTTATTAAACTTCATAATTTGCATGCGTATTGAGTCATTAATCTTAATATTTTTCTCAAATTTGAAGGAAGTCAGTAAAGCTGATATTGTGATATCACACTTTTAATAATAACTCCATGTCTAATTTTTTGGCTATTTGTACGAAAACGATATGTTTGGAGGAATGACGATTAATACGTTACGTATGGGTTTTTAAAAGCTGTACTTCATCAAAATGTGATGAAAATTGTTATAGAATTTGAGAAAATCGTAATGTTATATTTTTTTTATGACTTGTAGTCTACACCAAATGTTGAATTACGAGATATGGTCAAAACATATTCTCATACGACTTGTAAATTTGCATACCAAATAACCTCCTACTATTTCTACATGTTATTATTTATTTATATGATTACATAGAACTGAAATTGTATTATTACACTGTGTATAACTTATGGTAAGTAATGTGTGTCAACCCCGAAGTATCCGATCTAGAGCTACACCTTTATTCTTGATCATTTCATATTTTCAATAAGATCTATGTTCACCTAATCTAGTGCTCTTCCGACCAGACACTATTAGAGAATTCAAAATCGTGGAATATTTATCATAAAGTGATGACGATGGAAAGGTTTTACAATTAAGCAATAAGGGGTAAATCGAATAGAAAGACTCTAATATATCCTCCAGACAAATCAGTTTCACACTTGGTTGAGAGAAGCCTACCTCGCAAAGTTGACTAAATATATATGGAGTCTCCAAACAACACTGTCTCCAACAACAGATTCATTCAGAATTTATTCTAATAAGTTATGATCTCCACTGACCAAAATGGTTGTTTTTTTTTTTTTTTTGTGTGTGTTTTTTTTTTTTTTTTTTTTTTTTTTTTTTTTTTTTACTGATGTCATTCTGTTTTATATCTTCAGCCCAAACCGAAATAATCAAATTAAATATGTCGGTATAATTTCTACCGACAATATAATATAATTTTTTTTTCTTTTTCTTTTTTTTAAAGAGCTACAAAAATGTGCTCTACTTTTCCACGGATTATATTGTTTATATTCTAGATTCATTTTAAATTATTATTATTTTTTACTTGTTGTTTCGGTAAGAAAAACCAATCGGTCATCACCGTTTTAAAATATAAGAATGGAAAAAAAAACATTATATAAATCCCCTAATTCTAAAGTAGTCTAATATCATCTGAATCGGAGTAAAACAAATTAAAAATTGTTGGACAAGACAGACCTAATAGAAAAGATGAAAGAGCTATAGATCCAGTGGTACTGCCATCACTCTCGTACATAATATAGAGAGCCCCTGAGGGCTTCTTCTTTAGACCGACATCCATCAGTTAAAAAAGCATCCATATTGCTGTAGACCTTGTGGATAATATAACATCTGTCGCACAGAGACATTAATTTTTTACGCTCTTAAAGCTTCCTGTACATACTCACATCGTAAGGACATGTAGGGACTCACATCGCTAGTACGATAGGGCAAACCCTTATGCCCTTGCTGGATCTTTATCTTTTCATGCATTCTTGGGTTAAATTGCTTCCCTTAATTTTTCCCGTCATTTCTCTCTCGACCAATTCTCTTTATCCACCAACCTTGAAGCCCTTAGAGTATTCTAGACCTAGAAGTCTATATTTTATGTTATTAACTTCCTTCTTTTAAAAGGAGATGATTACCGAAAGTTTTCCCCTTTAAACAAGAAAAAAATTCCTTTTTAAATGCAGTTATGTAGCCGTGTATTATCTGATATTAAATAACTTTTCTAACTTCTTCCCTTCGCTGTAACAAAAATCCAAAACCTGTAACAATATATCTTACAGTTTAAACATATTTTATTGTAATGATATCATATTTCTGTACATATAGAGCTACAAACACACCACTTTACAAAGGTAGCTACGTTTAGAAGCTGTGGCATTGTTTACGTGTAGATAAAATTTCCTTTGAAATATATAATTAATCACAGTCAGCAAAGCGTTCTGTTTGTAGCAATAATTGACATGTATTTATTATAGACTATTATCAAAAGGTGAAATAAATTACATTGAAGGGAAAAACAGACACTTTTATCATTTTACATAAATAATTACCGGTATATAATATTAATAGTAATGATAATATTAATAATTTTATTTTTATTTAAGACCAATTCCTTTGAACGACAGCTGTATACAAATGTACATAATTATGAACCCTCATATATATATATATATATATATATATATATATATATATATATATATATATATATATATATAATAACATAACCTAAAGAGCAAATTAAATTAATTTTTTTTAAATTCACTGCTTAAAAAAATAAGTTTTTATATATGCTTGTATAGTCTCAGACCCATATACACATAAACTCAAATACTCAAATGTAGGCACACATATACTCAATAAGGTGTTTTTTTGGGAAAAGTACTGTGGCTATATACAGAGATTCTCTTTCTCACCCTAATTTTATTACTCTCTCTAAGATAATAAATACAATTAAACATGTGTAACGAGCTTAGCAAGTTAAAAAAGGATACCATAAATGTATTACATTGTTTGAGACTGGGTAAGTACCAAGATACAATCTTTTGTATTTGAATGTGTGAAAAACTAATGCAATGTCTTTTAAATGAAAACATCATATTTAGAAAAATATCAAGTTTTCAACAACGGAGATATTTAAAAAAATGGAAATTTTTCAAAAAACCAGCAATTTTATATGTACGAAAATATTATTAGACCCTAGTATAAAGCTACGACTTCATCGAGGAAACATTATGACATGTAGCATACGAGATTCCTATTACTTCAAAACATATGGAATAATAATTGTAGTCCATGCTATTCTGTTTCTTGTGCTGTACTTTGATTTACTGTTTTTTATGTAATCTAACTTGTAAAAAATGTATAATGATTACATATTATATCAAATAGGCGCTAATGTTAAACAAGACTTTCATTTTTATTGTGCAGTATATCTATACAGGTACAACCTAATTGAAGAAAACTATTATTACATATATTACGAATTTTATTTCTATCAGAATATTGATATATTTAATAACCAATAACTTTTATCACTCAACAATACAAAAAACCAAAAACATACTAACCAAAACTAAACGTCACAAAAAAGTGTAGTTTGGTAGATATTATTAAACATCAAGTGAAAATGACTTTGAAACATCTCTAAATTTAGTGCTAAAATTGCTTCATGTGATCGTACATAAATCCTCAGAGTATTTGTTTCAATCAAGCAACAAAAGTTATTTTTTTCTTAATTAATCTGGATACGTAATATCATTTTAACTTTCGATTTCAACATTGGTTTTTGTCATTAAATTCCCTATAACGAATTTAAGAGATTAAATATTTCATGACAGCCCAATTGCCGATTGTTTGGTTTTAAACGTTATGTCACGAACCGGCATTTTTAAAGAATGACAACAACTATTACCGTAATATAGTGTATTTTCTCCTAATTAAAAATACAGTATTTTACAAATTTTTAGATGGAAGATAGGAATACAGACAGATTGAGGAGGGAACTAAATGTCACAAAAACATATAATTACACAACGGCTACATCTTTTATTAAATAATATTATACATTTTTGACGATTTCTGTATATTTAAAATTGGTAATAATTAAAACACAAACTAATTCTCCAATTTTAACTCAATGGCATTGTTTTATCTAAAATTATACTTTTCAGTTAAAGTAATTACTTTGTTGAAAAGTTAGTGTCTGGATACGAGAAAGGTGTTTCATAACACCTTCGAGGAGTAAATCCATATAGTTTCACACATGTATGATCTGGGCAGCAGGGATTATCTGCGTTGCACTGAAAACAGACAAAAAGTTGGATAAATCACAATTTAATGTTTATATTATTCTATTTGTCAAAAAACCTCTTGAACATCATAACCTTATAAGAGAGGAAGAGTATAATATAAAATAACGATCCCTAACCTTCGAATACTCTAATGGGGTCAGAGTAGAGGACAAACATCAGTTTTTCAAAAGATATAATATAGGGAAGTAGAAAAAAAAGAAGGATTTAACCAAGAAAACAAGATGTAGATCCAACAGGATTTAAAAGATGTAGATCCATATATAATTTCAAAAATCTAGAGATTTAACCGCAATAGCCCTCATATAAAGTTTTATAAAACTAGTTTCACTGATTTACTTTACATAGAAGATAATTGCATACAGGTTGAAGAAGAATAACAAAAAATACACTCTTTCTCTTGCTTAAATCTACAATTCAGAAAAAACATTCAGTATGTAGTTTATAGAAATTTTTGTACCGATAGAAAAATCGTTATTAATCGGTTCACTAAATTATAGTGTTTAGTTAACTAAACGGAAAATGTGGTTTTTTTTTCAAAGTATGTGAGAATAAACGTTAAACTCTCAAATTTGATGAATCTACATCGTAAAAACATTTTAAATTTACTTTAAACTTTAAAAAATATTTACTTACACGTCTGTAGAAACATGCTTCAGTGACAGCTAGAAACATAAAAACCAAAAATAATGAAAAACATTTCATGTTTTTAATTGAACCTAACATTGTAACAAGATTTTTGCAGTACATAAAAGTGGCTGTTAATAATTAGTGTATGTAACAAAACTGTAAAAAATATATACCAAGATTTATAACGATATTTGTTTTTGGTGACGTCTTTGTAACTTCGTCGCAGAATATGGCACAATATATTACATTCTTTTTTATTTCAAGATAAAGTGTAAATAGCAAATACTGGTAACAGATAAGACAATCCGAGATAAAGTAGATACTAAATGGTGTTGACATGAGAGAGCGTAAACACTTTTCCATGTCATTCAAAGTACATCTGGTTATTACATTTAACTATTATTTATGTACCAGATAAAATATTGAGTACTTATATCTAAGTGAATCATTGCATCTTACTGAGCGAAGCGAGATGATATCTAAACTTGAGTATCGAAACTTGAGTTACGAGATATGGTCAAAACATATTCTCATACTACTTGTAAATTTGCATAGCAAATAACCTCCTCACTATTTCTACATGTTATTATTTATTTATCGTGAGTTATTTATTATTATTATTTATATGATTACATAGAACTGAAATTGTAATATTACACCGTGTATAACTTATGGTAAGTAATGTGTGTCAATCCCGAACTATCCGATCTAGAGCTACACCTTTATTCTTGATCCATTTCATATTTTCAATAAGATCTATGTTCACCTAATCTAGTGCTCTTCCGACCAGACACTATTAGAGAATTCGAAATCGTGGAATATTTATCATAAAGTGATGACGATGGAAAGGTTTTACAATTAAGCAATAAGGGGTAAATCGAATAGGAAGACTGTAATATATCCTCCAGACAAATCAGTTTCACACTTGGTTGAGAGAAGCCTACCTCGCAAAGTTGACTAAATCTATATGGAGTCTCCAAACAACACCGTCTCCAAAAACAGATTCATTCAGAATTTATTCTAATAAGTTATGATCTCCCCTGACCAAAATGGTTGTTTTTTTTGTTTTGTTTTTTTGTGTTTGTTTTTTTTTTTTTTTTTTTTTTTTTTTTTACTGATGTCTTTCTGTTTTATATCTTCAGCCCAAACCGAAATAATCAAATTAAATATGTCGGTATAATTTCTACCGACAATATAATATATTTTTTTTTCTTTTTTTTAAAGAGCTACAAAAATGTGCTCTACTTTTCTACGGATTATATTGTTTATATTCTAGGTTCATTTTAAATTATTATTATTTTTTACTTGTTGTTTCGGTAAGAAAAACCAATCGGTCATCACCGCTTTAAAATATAAGAATGGAAAAAAAAACATTAAAAAAATCCCCCTCATTCTAAAGTAGTCTAATATCATCTGAATCGGAGTAAAACAATATAAAAAATGTGGGACAAGACAGACCTAATAGAAAAGATGAAAGAGCTATAGATCCAGTGGTACTGCCATCACTCTCGTACATAATATAGAGAGCCCAGGGCTTCTTCTTTAGACCAACATCTATCAGTTATAGACCAATATCTAACTTTTCCAAAAGCATCCATATTGCTGTAAACCTTGTAGATGACATAACATCTGTCGCACAGAGACATTAATTTTTTTTACGCTCTTAAAGCTTCCTGTACATACTCACATCGTAGGGACATGTAGGGTCTCACATCGCTAGTACGATAGGGCAATCCTATATGCCCTTGCTGGATCTTCATCTTTTCATGCATTCTTGGGTTAAATTACTTCCCTTAATTTTTCCCGTCATTTCTCTCTCGACCAACTCTCTTTATCTTCCAACCTTGAAGCCCTTAGAATATTCTAGTCCTAGAAGTCTATATTTTATGTTATTAACTTCCTTCTTTTAAAAGGCGATGATTACCGAAAGTTTTCCCCTTTAAACAAGAAAAAAATTCCTTTTTAAATTCAGTTATGTAGCCGGGTAATATCTGATATTAAATAACTTTTCTAACTTCTTCCCTTCGCTGTAACAAAAATCCAAAACCTGTAACAATATATATCTTACGGTTTAAACATATTTTATTGTAATTATATCATATTTCTATATATATATAGAGCTACATACAAAGGTAGCTAAGTTTAGAAGCTGTGGCATTGTTTACGTGTAGATAAAATTTCCTTTGAAATATGTAATTAATCACAGTCAGCAAAGCGTTCTGTTTGTAGCAATAATTGACATGTATTTATTATACACTATTATCAAAAGGTGAAATGAATTACAGTGAAGTGAAAACAGACAATTTTATCATTTTACATAAATAACTACCTATATATTTTATTATTAGTAATGATAATATTAATAATTCTATTTTTATTTAAGACCAATTCCTTTGAACGACAGTGTTATACAGATGTACATAATTATGAACCGTCATATATATATATATATAACATAACCTAAAGCGCAAATTAAATTACAATTTTTAAAAATTCACTACTTTAAAAAATAAGTTTTTATATATGCTTGTATAGTCTCAGACCCATATATACATACACTCAAATACTCAAATGTATGCACACATATACTCAATAAGGTGCATTTTTGGGAAAAGTACTGTGGCTATATACTGTACAGAGATTCTCTTTCTCACCCTAATTTTATTACTCTCTCTAAGATAATAAATACAATTAAACATGTGTAACGAGCTTAGCAAGTTAAAAAAGGATACCATAAATGGATTACATTGTTTGAGACTGGGTAAGTACCAAGATACAATCTTTTGTATTTGAATGTGTGAAAAACTAAAGCAATGTCTTTTAAATAGAAACATCATATTTAGAAAAATATCAAGTTTTCAACAACGGAGATATTTAAAAAAATGGAAGATTTTCAAAAAACCAGCAATTTTATATGTAAGAAAATAGTATTAGATCCTAGTATAAAGCTACCACTCTATCGAGGAAACATTATGACATGTAGCAGGCGAGATTCCTATTACACCAAAATATTGTGAATAATAATTTTATTATATGGTATTCTGTTTCTTGTGCAGTATTTTGATTTAACTATTTTATGTAACCTATCTTGTGAAAAATTTATAAAGTTTATATTTTATATCAAATAGACGCTAGTGTTAAAGAAGACTTTTATTTTTATTGTGCAGTATTACTATGTAGGTACAACCTAGCTGAAAAACTATTATTAAACATATTACAAAATTTTATTTCTATCAGAATATTGATAAATTTATTAACCAATAACTTTTATCACTCAACAATACAAAAAACCAAAAACATACTAACCAAAACTAAAAGTCACCAAAACGTTTAGTTTGATAGATGTTATTAAACATCAAGTGAAGATGACTTTGAAACATTTCTAAATTTGTGCTAAAATTGCTTCTTGTGATCTTACACAAAACCTCAGAGTATTTGTTTCAATTGAGCAACAAAAGTTTATTTTTTTTTCAATACATCTGGATCCGTAATATTGTTTAACTTACGATTTATAACATTGGTTTTTGTTATTAATTTCCCTAAAACGAATTTGAGATATTGATATTGTATGACAGCCCAATTTCCGATCGTGTGGTTTATCACTGTTAATTTATGAAACGGCATTTTTAAAGAATGACAACAAATACGTTTAATTTTGATCTTTAAAGTCTACGCTAGCAAACTTTGATCGTAATCTATTTTGAGAATACCGTAACGTAGTGGATTTTCTCCTCACTTACAATACGGTATTTTACAACTTTTTAGATGGAAGATAGGAATACAGACTGATCGAGGAGGGAGCTATAATGTCACAAAAACATAAAATTACACATCGGCTAAATCTTTTATTAAATAATATTATACCTTCTTGGACATATGTAGATTTTTGAATTTGCTAATTATTAAAACACAAAATTTTTTTTTTTCCAATTTTCACTCAATGGCATTGTATTATCTGGAATTACACTTTTCAGTTAAAGTAATTACTTTGTTAAAAAGTTATCTTCTGGTAATAAGATAGGTGTTTCAAAACACCTTCCACGACTGAACCTCCAATTATACATTTTCAAACATACATGATCCGGGCAGCAGGGATTTTCTCCGTCGCACTGAAAACATAAAGAATGTGGGGTAAATCATAATTTAATGTTAGTATTAATCTATTTGTATCTTTTTTTTTTTTTTTAATCAAAAACCTCTCGTCTATCGTAACCTTATAAGAGAGGAAGAGTCGTAGAAAATAACGATCCCTAACCTTCCAAACTCTAGTGGCGTTAAGATGGGAGAGTACATAAGATTTTCAAAAGTTAATAGATAGGGAAGATGGAAAAAAAAAGAGATTTAACCAAGAAGACATGAAAAAGATGTAGATCCAGCTAAGCTCCCGAGTGATAGATTAGGAAAAATGTATTTTTTTTCTAGACAGGTATCCTTAAATTTTAACTTTTGAAAAAAAAATGTTAATTTAATAAATCTAGAGATTTAACCGCAATAGCTCACATACCAAGTTTTATAAAACTAGTTTCACTGATTTACACTACTAGTTTTAACTGCAAAAGATAACTGCATACAGGCTGTAGAGGAATAACTTAAAGAAAAACTCTTTCTCTCTCTTAAATCTACAATTCAGAAAAATATTCAGTATGTAGTCTATAGAAATTTTTTTACCGATAGAAAAATCGTTATTAATTGGTTCACTGAATTATAGTGTTTAGTTAAATAAACGGAAAATGTGTTTTTTTTTCAAAGTATGTGAGAATAAACGTTAAACTCTCAAATTTGATGAATCTACATCGTAAAAACATTTTAAATTTATTTTAAACTTTACAAAATATTTACTTACACGTCTGTAGAAACATGCTTCAGTGACAGCTAGAACCATAAAAACCAAAATTAATGAAAAATATTTCATGTTTTTAATTGAAACTAACATTGTAACAAGATTTTTGCAGTACATAAAAGTGGCCGTAACAAAACTAATAATTATTAGTGTATGTAACAAAACTGTAAAAAAAAAAGATACCGAAATTTATAACGATATTTGTTTATGGTGACGTCTTTGTAACTTCGTCTCAGAATATGGCACAATATATTACATTTAAAACAAAATTCAAGATGAAGTTGAAATAGCAAATACTGGTAACAGATAAGACAATTCAAGATGGTGTTGACACGTAAAAACTTTTCCATGACATTAAAAGTACATCTAGATATTTATGTACTTTTAACTATTATTTATGTACCAGATAAAATATTGAGTATTTATATCTAAGTGAATCATTGCATCTTACCGAGCGAAGCGAGATGATATCTAAACTTGACTATCGAAACTTTAGCTTGTTTCTTGTTTATAGTTATTACAGTATATTAATAAATTTTAAAGTCAAATGATGGATTCTTCACATTAATAATATTTAAAAAAATAATAATAGTATTTTTTTTTTTCAAAAATATAAATCAACTTTCTTTATTTTGAATAAACTTAGAGCATACAAGGAAGTATTGAAACGGCCATCAAGTCTTATGGCCATGTTGTAAACTAAAACAATAATGTATGGAAAAGAACTTTGCTCTGCCTAAGCAGTTAAAACTTAGGCTAAATACCAAAATAATTAGGAAAAACCTCCAGACACAAATCTCCCCTACTAATAACTTACTGTCAATGGAGTGGTGCCAAGAGAAAGATACCTAACTGTTTATCAGAGGGAAAAAAATTTATCCCCTCTTTTAAAAGTTTACTCGTTATTTTTAACTTTGTGTCTAAGCGATACAATTTCTGTCTTATTTAAAGAAGATGGATTTTTATTTTCAATTTTTATTAACGGAAGCCATAACTGTTTTACTGTAACTATAAAATTAAAACATAAACTTAGAAATATTTACAATTTTTAATTTTGTATGTAAAAAATATGTAGATTTTAACTCTGCATGAAATGGTACATACTCCTACTTCTATACCACGAGAAATAATTAAATTATTGTCAAAAAAGTAATTTCAAACTCTTATTTTCCACGTAAATGTGATATTCGCACGAGAACCATGGTCCTAGAGACTGATACAAACACAGCGAGTGGAGGTTTCCATATATATGTAACGCTTCGTAGCTTCTTAGAATGGAAACACTGACGAGAGAGAAGCGACTTAGTTCTGCCAATACAATTTACCATTCCCTGCAATCACAAGAAACCCATTACATTTAGATCAGCTTTCATTATATTGTTTGATTGAGCTGGGTAAGAATCATGATGGCGCCAATCAACTTGTTTTTGTTTCGTACACTAATAATGAAGTAATAGTATTCAAATAACAATTTTCCAAGCGGAACAAATTAAATATAGCTGCAATCAATTTTGAAGTGCTTTATACGTCCTGAAGATTTCACTGAATGAAGCAATGTGCGCCGACGCGTTGACCCCAGAGTAAACAAGTGTTAACAGTCACTTCCGGTGACAGAATTGTGTAAACTTGCGCAGATTGAATGAAAGCACCTTCTGGAACAAAGAACAGGACCTTGACATTAGAAACGTTTTGTTTTAGATTCAAGAATAGTTACGTAAGTTGGCTGATGTAACCTCATTGTCTATTAAAGTTTGACTAAATGTGTAAAGGATCTAAATATGCCGCATTTCCCAAAATACTTCGTCCATCTTAACTATTCAATATAGAAATACTTCATTAGGCACTTGTAAGCAATCTTAATGTTCAGATTGTTAAAGATTGGTGAGAGATGTATCAAAAGGTAAACTACAATATCTGACTTTAGTTTTTTTCCGGTTGGAGAGTCGTAGCATTACTCTGCATTCTTAAGTCTTTGTTTCCTTAACATGTTGTCAATAACTTTAGATTCAAAACCATTAAATACAGCTATTCATTTAATTTGGTTAATTTCTTTTAAAAAACTTGTATTAGTTAGAGATACTGTAATGGCTCTGTCTATTATTTTATTATGCTGTGCGTGGCAAATAGTTATTAATTTCTGTTTGGTACAATGTTGGTATTACTATGTATTGTTGTTATTAGGTTTTCTGTAATTATCAAATTAGATATTTGGATCGTTTCTAATACACAATAAATCAAGAAACGATAACCTAAAATTCCATGTCCAAAAATTTTAGATAACTGACATAAGAAAAAAATACAAAATTAGGATTTTTTCAGAATCAACTGCAAAGTTTTTAATGAATTTCGTTCAAATATAGCCTCTAAAGATCCATACATAACGAATTGGTATTCACCTCTCAAAAATGCCAGATCGTGCCTTATCGGTAAACAATTTAAAAAATAGCCATGGGGCTGTCATAAAACATCCAATTTCCACAGATTTCATTAAATTTTAAATGAAATTTATGCATTAATAACCTAACCTTCGTGACAAATAGTATATCACATTACATTTCCGGAATAGTTGGAAACACATAACTGCCATCATTAAGAGCTGAATTTTAATCAAATGAATTTACAATGAGAACAAGTGAAGCAATCTCGTACAGTTTTTATTATTTTTTATTTATTTATTTTTTATTATTTTTTTAAATTTTTTCATAGAATACGTTTTATTTTTAGTATTTTATTCACAACTATCGAACTATTTTTTTTAACGATTAATTTTGATTAGATTTCATTTTCTTTTGAAGATGGGTGGTGTGTAAGAAAGTTTGTGAAATATTTATCATAATTTATTATCTTTATTACAACTCTTCAGAACAAAATCGTTTATGAGGAAATAATGTTTATCAGCCAACAACTATTTATTTTCTGCCCCACCTGCCATGGTTAAATTTAAGTAAGTTCAGCAGCATTATCCCCTCCCCCCTTCTCCAATATTATGTAGGCCCCCCTAACCCTGATCATTGGGATCTAACTTATGGAGTGTTTTATTAATTGAAACATTCCAATCAAACGTTTTATTGTTTTTATATACTTTTAATTAATCAAAACTTTTCCACGTTTTGGGTAATAAATAATTAAAATTAATATATATTGCAAAAATATGTCCACATACCTAATTTGTTCAAAATTGGTCCACTTGTTTTCAATTTCTACAGATAAGAGACTCTAGTATCTAGACAGTCTAGAAGATTTAAAAACTACGTTTTGGACTTAATTGACATAAAATTAGCTTCTATTTATTTAGCAATCTCATAACTCTCACTGCGTTATGGGTATGTGAGAAAGTATGATGCGAAGTGACCATGTTGGGAATAACAGATCATTATGCAGAATGAACAAAATTCGTTAGGTAATCGATATTGGAAGCTCCTCTCCTACAATTGCTGTAATTTATTTCTTGAAAGAATGAGACTCGTTAAACAACAGTTTAAATTGGGTTTCTGTAATTCCAAAGTTATATTTAAATTATAGGATATATTTTCAGCGAAATATAATTTCAGTTCTATCGACAAAATTTTTGATATTAATTTTAACAATTTGAATTTTCCATAGTTTCTGTTATTTTTTTAATGTCAATTTTTGGACTATTCAGTTATTTAAATGAGCAAACGAGTGGACCAATTATAATGATCATTCGAAAATAATTAGGTCATGATGTTAAAAAAAATATTTTTCTTCAATTCTTACAATTTTTAGTAAGCTGCAATAAAATCTGAACTCAAAATTACGATTTTCTCAAATTAAAAACATTTGATAAAAATATAATCAATGACGACAAAATCTACCTCAATTTTATTACTATTAACCAGTCAAACGAATAATTATTTTAAAGTGGATTGCTAAATTCTGAAAGTTCATAAAGAGCTCTTGTGTTTTCTAGTAAATTAATACCTAGACTCCCTTAAGGAGCTCACTCATAATGGGAATCCCGAGATTATTTAAGAAAGCAGGATCTATTATTTTTTTATATTTTTTTAGTCCAGATTTATAGACATGTCTTTTATCTTTAATATCAAGTTTCTTTAACCAAATGTTCTTTTCCGACATTGACAATATTAGAGGTCTATATTTCATTCAAACACTTTTCTTCCTAATTTAAAAGAGGAAAATGGTTTCTACCCTTCTACAACAAGAAAAAAAAATACCAAAAAATTATTGTTTTGTGTTAGAAGTCTTAAAGTGTATAGAGGTTGGGTGAAATGTACTTGTCATCTCAAATGTGTAGGGTAGACCTGCAATATATATATATATATATATATATATATATATATATATATATATATATATATACATTATGGATATATAAAAAAAATTAAAAATAATTCTTCAGCAAACAACAAAATTGAAGCCATTTTGAATCAGTAAATTTAAAAACAATCTGATTTTGTGATAATGAAAATTATACCATGTTAGTACAATATATCAATTAGGTTGTTATCAATGTGTCAGTTTGTTCTGGACTAATATCTTCTTTTTTTTTGTTAAAAAAAAAGTATATAGACAGATAGACAAAAAACTAAGCATTTCAGAATAAATAATTATTTTAACTTTTTTTAAATCCAGAACTCGCGTTCAAAGATTGACAAACTAATCGTGACAGATCCAATAATTGTGTATTTCTTACGACTAAATAATATATATTCAGAAGCTTGGATGAGACCTAACACCAGCGAACTTAGTTATTTGATTTTATCTTAATCTGAAATCTTCCTGCACACAGAGTCTAGAAGTATGATGGACAATCTTCGCTGTTTCTTTATCTCCTCAGCATGACGTCCACTGAATTAACAAGTAACGTATTCATCATATTGGTTTAAAACTACTCGTTATTTATCCCTAATTTGCCCATCAAGGAACAAGTCTTCCGATATCGTCGCATAGTTAAATAAACAAATGGGTTCTATAATTCATGACATCTTACAAAGTTTCATATTTTTCTATGTACTTGGGTATATGTAATGTCTCCGTTGTGACATTTAAAGTTGTATGATTTATCTTGGTAAATATATTTTGCATGTAGAAAATACTTGTTATAACCACGTGGTGTAATCAATTTAATTTGGATTTTTCTATTGTAAATAAAAGCTAAGTTCTGTAGATAGCCTGAAATGATAATAAAAACGAATGAAACGTTTTGATGGCTATTAGAAGGACCTTTTTTGTTACATTTTTTTTAAGTTGTAAGAAAAGTAGCTATAATTTATTTGGACATATTTTCCTTATATATATATATATATATATATATATATATATATATATATATATATATTATATATATATATATATAATAAGGTTCTACACTTATTTTTACGTCGTTTTGAGTTAGATTTCTCTATTTATTTAATTCTATAATGTCCTTTCTTAACAAAAGATTAATTTTGTCTTATATATATATATATATATATATATATATATATATATATAAGGGGATGACGAATAAGAGATATAAACAACAAGAAAACCCACTAATTCAGTGTCTGTATACTCTACACGAAGATATACCTCTAAACATTGCAATCAACGCATATTATCTGCGTTTTCAAGATAAAATGTACAATCTTCAATTGTTTTATATTATTTCAAAATTAAATAAAAAGAAATACATAATTATAATAAGCTGTAATAGAGAATCTCAAGTTTAAAAGGAACAACTAATAACTGTTGCTACCTAATATTTCAGCTGGCAAGTGATTCTAATTAAATGAAATTTTTATTTCGTTTTGTACATGAAACAGGTTTTGGGATTTTACAGAGAACGACGCGGAAATTGTACTTTGTAGGCGGGGGACAAACAGTTAATCAGGCCCTAGTTCTGGCAACAACCCACTCGTCCCGTTGTTACAAAATGATCTCGATTCTGAAAGAAAACAGGAAATAAGATTAAATAAACAGTGTGAAGGATCAACGACCGATAATTATATGCAAAGTCTACAACTCTTAATCTTATTTGTCTTAGTTTTACAGTTATTTTTCTAAATCCAATATTAAAAACAATGTAATTTGTCGATAAGAACACTATAATGCTCTAAAAGTCTGGATTTTAGAATATTTAAACAAAGTAAACAAGATAGAATTATTGATAGATTTTAAATGGAAAAGAACAACGTACATATTATTCAGGATTTAATTTACTTTTAAAAAGCCATTCGGTTTTATCACCACAAAAATAACTAAGAAAAGTTCATGAAATGATGTTTCCGAACCCTTGAATAATGTAATAGCGATAGGATTGGGAAAAAAACAAGAGTTGGTCTAAAGAGACCTGATGGTAAAGAATAAAGAAAGAAATTCTATTAACACAAAACTATATAAAAAAGTGTTTATCCAGCTAAGGTCCCTCTGGATTGCTACGCCCTATATTCACTATAACGAGCCAATGAGGTTAACTATATAAAATATTATGATCTATTTGTGACTAAGGAAAGACAAGCTCTTACAATAATTGTGCACTAATCTATTAATGTAAAAATTTTACAACTTATGTGAACGTAAATATACATTATAAAAATCAGATGTTGTATTGCTGGTCTCACAATATTGATATTACCTAAAGAAAAACTAATGTCAGTTCCATTCATTTTGAAACAGAACTCATATAACCCAAATCAATACTACATTTATGTGATTAATTACACTAGAAGATAAAATTGAACTGCAATTAAGCATCATCGTAGCCGGGGTAGTTTCTAGTACCTAATGACTGTTTGTGTTACACGTGTTCAGAATATTAAATTTCAAATTTGTTATTTATTTATATTTTGTAGAATACTTAAAGCGTCCTTGTTGTTACTCTTCACATATACTTATTAAAGACAAAGTTTGTGTATCATCTTTAGGGCCTCACTATCGTAAGTACAGATGTAGCAACCCTGCGGGACCTTACTTAGCTGGATCTACACCTTTATTCATGTAGTCTTGTTTTAGATCCATCTATTTTATCTTTCCTATCAGGTCTCTCTTGACCAAATATTACTGTCTTCTCACTGTAAAGCTATTACATTACTGAGGGCTAAGGTTATTTATTTTATGTTATTTTCTTCATTATTCATTAAGACTTTTTCGCTTTTAAATAGAAAAGAAAATGTACAGAGAAAGGTATGTGATGGATTATGAAATATTAAGTTTTTTTCGCAGAAAAATCTGTTTTGATGTTCTCAGACTTCAAAAATGTTGTTTTTAAACAATGATTGACTTATAAAATGTGGACTCTAAGGACCAAAAAACATATAGGTTGCCATCTTCGGCAAAAATTTCTTTTCTAAAGTCCTTTACAGGCATATTCTTTATAAAATTGGATACACATTTTATCCTTATCTCTAGGCGTTTCCTTTAAATTTTGATCATTAAAAATTGTATAAATACAAATCAAATGTAAAAATTACCATTTTTCTCAATTGGGCTCTAACGATTCATCCGAAATGATTGCTAAAACAAAACCCTTAAGTATCCAAAAACAAAGTTTTAATTTTTATCTCTCCAATCATTCAGATTATAAAGACAACTGTAAATAAACTTCCATTCTTATAAAGGACTTTTTTTTCCAAACAGATTTCACCGATTTCGATAAATATTGGTAAAATATGAAGATTTAATAATAAAAATATAAGTTTAATTGCAAGTAAAAATAATTATGGTTCAGAAAAATTTAAAAAATTAAAATGTAAATAATATTGGCAACTGTCATTAAAAAAATATTTTGAATGAAATAGGTTTAAAATGTTTTTAAAACATGTTTGTGGAACAAGTTAAGTAAATTTAGGCTCATTATTAATAAATAAATATATATATTATATATATATATATATATATATATATATATATATATATATATATATATATTTGTCTAACTGAGTAAACAAAGTTTTTATACAGAAATATCTCTACTAAGATTCTATAGTAACTTTTCTACCTTCTAAGTTTTTTTAATAACTACTTTTATATTTCGGGAAATGATGACATATAAGTTATCATCAAATTTTAATTAGGTCGGTTTGTCATAAAAACAGTGTAATGTTTTTTCAACTTGTTTCTCAAAATCGGCTCTAATGATTTTGATCAATTTACTCAATTATAGGCTCTGAGGTCCCAATAAAACGCATTGGTTGCCATATCTCAGAAAATGACAATTCACAGGTTAGTAGTAAACAAAAAACTAACAAATCGGTCACGAGGTTGAAAAAATTTCTCAATATCGGGCTCTTCAGATTTTGTTCAGAGTTTAGTCTCAAATGTGATGAATAAAGATCGGTACTGGTGGGTAAATTAGCAACTACAAAATATAAATGAACATACCACTTACTTAAGCCGTTTTTATGACTCAATGAAACCAAGTATAGGCCTTCATTTTTTTATATAAACTCAAAGATGGCTCCAATGGTTCAGATTCAAATATTGTGTAACTATCGAAATGGCATTCTGTTTTGATTCATTTAGGTTAGTTTTTATTTGATTTTAGTGATGTGGGTGAGTTAAAACGTGTTCCCACTAATCTGGCAACAGACGTGACGTCTCTAAATGTTTTCAACTCTACTGCCGACAAATTTAAACTCAATAACCTCTCATATACTTGAAGCAGGCAGTTATTTAGAGTGTTTGCCAAATAATGTTCTGTACTGGACACTAACGGTGTTAAAGTGTGGGAAGCTATTATCCCGCCTCGTTAGGTTACTTTGCTATTTCAAAATGGGCCACATTTTAAATTGTAAAAACTTTTGGAATATTTTGTATAAAATAGTTTGTGAAGTCAATTTAAAATTGTTCGTCTAGAAAGTTAACATTTGCTTGTTTGCTTCGTTTTTGAAGATTTTTAATAAATACACTTTTTGTAAAGATTTACGAATAATAACTGAAGATAGTGATATTGGTAACAGGGTTGTTTGATATAAAGGAATCACAATAGTTGTAATGAGTGATTAAGTTATACATTGCAATTATTAACAACTTTGGAAACTTCAATCGAACGCGATTAAATTATTTAAAAAAAACACTTAATAGTGCAATGCAATTACAAGACGACGTTTCTGTAACTAAGTCATCATCATCAGTTGTTACATGCATACAAACTCTCCTGACATAGAGTTGTACTATTCTATTACATAATAGGTTAAATTAGACGTGTTTCAACATTTGTATGTATAAAAATTATTTTACGACTTTTCAAGGTTATAAATCAACTTGCGTTATCAAGTGATAAAATTAGAACACGAAAAAAGGAGAAAAATATGGACGTAGCCTGTCATACTGGAAAATGAAATAATAAATAACTAAAGATATTACTGGTTTGATGCTTGTTAACAGGAGTTGATTGTGCCAAAATGTAATTTAATTTGGCGCACAGGTTTGGGTTATTAATTCTCACATTAAAACTAATTTTTTAACGAAATCGGTTTACCTGATTTCGAGAAACGTATTTGTTTACAACTCCATTTCAAGTGGTTTTAAAATTTGATTTGCGATTGAGGCTTATTTTGTTTTTACCAATTATTACGATAATAAATTTTATTTTATTTGCTATTTGATACTCTAATTAATTTATATATGTATACAAAACTTGAATGAAATCGGTCGAGCCGTTGATGAGAAACTAATTATCTTAAAAGAGATCTATACAGTAGTTTGTTTATTATTATCTCACGGAACTTTTGAGGCGATGAGAAATATATTTTTAATGGTCATTAGATTAATTTTAAAAAATAATTAAAATCATTAGAGCAGAAATTGTGCGCATCTCTTCATCATCAACAATCATATACTCAATTTTTATCTATTCACTCTTTAACCGTTTTAAATATCCTACACATTTCGTGACTTACATATTATACTTAGAAAGGACGAATTCCACAAGGACAACACTATTAAAATCAAATTTTAAAACCACTTGAAAATATTTTCCAAATCAACAACAATTTATCTGTTATATTTCGATAAAAACCAAGGATCTTGCACGAAAGCTCTTGTCGGACATTTCTCAGAACATTTATATAAACCGCACACATTATATCAGGATAAATAATTCATTTTTAAATACCACGATTTTAATAATAATTGTTTCTTCCATATCGTAAGGTCAATGTTCCCCGATTGGTTTACTAGAACATTTAAAGTCGCTTATTTTGGAAGTGGCTGATATAAACTCCTCCCCCGTTCCAACACCAAATTGGCAACTTCAGTCCAATCCTTCTTGTCAACATTAACACGGAATATCCATTTAATGTGACCACCAGCAATGTCACTGTCATTGTCAGTTCGGCTGAAACCGGCTCAGTTCATTGACTTGACCCAAGGAATTTAATCCAATCGAATTTTTTGTGCGAATTCTTAATGATGAATTTCGTAAAAGAGTTTAAAGGATTAAGGAAGAGAGAAAAATGTAAAGTGGTTGTGTAGACAAGGAACAATCGATTGTGAATGAAATAATATCGTTACTTGGCAGCCTTATTAAGTGCCATGTTAATATAGTTGATCGATTGAAATGATCGAGATGAGATTCACTGGTAGCGAAATCCTTTTAAGGCAAATCAAGAGATAAAGATCAACGATTGCATTTCATGTCGGTTTCATTCATATTTTAACTGGCAGACGTAGAGTTGACGTTTAAATACAAGTTTTAAATTTTTAACGGGAGCCTAAATTAACATATTAACGGTACATTTAAATAACACAATTAATGTCTTCTGTGTGGTATTCGGTTGTGTAACATTTTAATATTATTTTGTTATAGACAAATTGATAAAACGCTGTTGTAACGATTCTTAGGTTAGAAAAACGTTTATAAAACCACTGGCGGTTGACTCTGTTGTTAACTAACGTTTTGCATTGTTGTAATTAAATCTTTAAGAAAATAATAATATTTTGCTATAAAATAATTTAATAAATATTGTTGATAAAAAATGCGTTTAGAACTAATTTTATATATTTAATAATTATTTTAATTTTTACACATATTTACACATATACGTAGTATAGAAAAATTTACTTAATGGGTAAAGGACGTGTTGAGATTTCCCCATATAAAGGCTATCTGTTTTCATATCCCCTGAATACCAAAAGTAGTAAATTTTATTTTATCAATATGTTGAGACTTTATTAATTTTACTTATCCATTGTACGAAGTATATAAGACACTTCTTTTTTGACTGATCTTCACTTTTAAAGACCTTATAACAAAGTCCGTACGTCATCGTTGTCGATGTTGTCTCCTGACCCACGACAGGAACCATCGAAACTAAGATAGGAACATACAATTCGATAAAGGGGAATACACTGTGATCATATAAAATCGAATTTAAATATAGAAAAATCTAACTGAAAATGTCATTTATTTTATGCAGTTTTTGATCACATCTTGAAAGTTATTGAACTTATAACACACTAAATTATATACAAATTTGAAATAATTCTGAATGTTATGTTAACAACCCAACCTCTCTTCGATGAAAGTAAAGAGTTTTTGGTCAAAAATATATCTTGAAATCCAGACCTCCTAATAAAATGTATTATTCATATTCATA
The DNA here is from genome assembly GCA_963513935.1 of Aphrophora alni. Lineage (NCBI taxonomy): Eukaryota > Metazoa > Arthropoda > Insecta > Hemiptera > Aphrophoridae > Aphrophora > Aphrophora alni. Next base: position 48,299,264 of record OY740775.1, on the reverse strand, counting down.
CAATAATAAATTATTGTAATCATGTGGTTACAGCTATTACCCATAGGAGCATAACTAGTTGAGGCTACATATATGTACAGCTTTAGTAGTAGACACTTATACAAGCTGATAGAATGGAGAGATTTTAAAATATACAGATCTACGAGAGCCGTTGGGTCCTAGTCGACGTCATGAAAATTGTGATATACACAATAATTAAGTTAAAACACTTTGCTTAAAAAATACCATGCTGAGTAAGACCCCTTGATCTTCTAATAAAATTGAACATTTCATACAAGGCCCAAGAAAACAACTTTTGGGTATTAGATTCATTTTGATTGGTATCCAAGTCACCGTTGTTAAATTAAGTTACCTTATATATGCTCCGCCTCAGGGATAAATTCTGAGAATGGAGTATATGCTCTGGAGTAAGTTTAAATCAAGAAAGAAGTCACGCGGCGGAGCCCATATAAGGTAACTTATTGTTATTTTTGGGTATTAATTTAGAGGATCGGCCTGTATTACATTGTATTGTAGAATTTGGCAAGTACCCTGTTGTCCCCCTTGGATTTCTTCTATTAGGAGACGATGGCCGAAAGAATTGTTGCCTTTATGCAACAAGAAAAAAAGGACTCAAAGTTGTATTCATCACTGTGCTAACCTACAATTTTAAATTGTTTTTTTCGATTACACAACATCGCGATACGCCATTTTTCTGTAGCATGCTCTTTCACGTAGTCCTTATTTTTTCCCCTTTATCTTAAATATAACAAAGCAATTAGTAACTTAGACCCTATTTAATAAAGTATAAAGGTGCCTATGTACATATATAAAAATATATACAACATATTTTCTCCTTTAAATCATTGAAATTAATGTCCTTTTGTAAAATAATAAAAAGGAATAGATTTATTTTAATTCTTATTGCACAATCTTTTATAAAATCTAAAACTAGTCACATAATACAAATCGAAAATTCAATTCAATCTCAGATGGTACATTTAAAATGACCGATGAAAATACCGACCCTATCAAAATGTTCCCTTAGGGAATGACCACAAATATGTTTTAAATTGGAATAGTTTTTTCTATATTTAATTGACTCTAGACTTTAGCTTCATTTTTTAAATATAAATTTACACGGCCTCTGATCAAAGCTCAACCGCGTCCTTCCCCACTTGACTTGACGCCTGCTAATTACAAACATATCTTGACTGTCTGCTCATCTGGAGGCTACTCATGCTAACGATGCTGTAAAGTTATAGTGTAGTATAGCTTTAATCATACCCACATATGAAATGTATATTTAGAGAACTATGTTTGAGAACATACGATGTTTTATTAAAATATCACACTTGCATGTGCTGTTGAGCACGACAGACGGAGAGACATAATTATATTAAAAAAAAAAAAAAAAAACACTTTTTGATTTCAGGAAACCTCAAAAAGATTATATCGTCAAAAACTCGACATCTATTTATGACCCAATACAAAACTTTCTCAATAGTTTATATGTGCGAAAATAATACAGCAACACAGTAACGAAGCAAAATATTAAGCTTGTTTATAATGAATTCAATTAGAATATAATTATAGAAAATAAAATGTAATAATTTTAAACGATTTCCTTCTAGTGAAGTCAACCATATGAAAGGATTTCATTTCGTTCTGTAATATAGCTGGAATCAATACATTGGACTTCTTCACTGCTGAGCAGAAATATTGAACTAGAGCGATTTATTCAATTGCATGAACCACTGATCTAGTTTCTCTCTTGTGTGCTGTATCATCATATAATTTAAAAATAAATAGAAGAAAGATAATCTTCTTTCCTAGATTAGGATTAGTTTTTTTTTATAATTTGTTTTTTGAAACAAATTATTTATATAGTTATTTTTCCAATTCTCAAACCTGTGTTAAGTTTTATCTTAAAAAAAGAAATATAATTAACTTATGCACTATTATTATTTTGATTGTGGGAGCGTTTCAACTCATTTAGTATTTTTACAAATGAGGATGAATTTACTCCACCTATAGGACTAGAATCCACAGGACCACTCTGTGGTGGTCTTGGAAAAACTACTTTAAAATGAGGCTTAAAAGAGGTGAAGAGTCTAGTAGGTTGAAACTCGGATTAGACTGAGGCAAGCTAAGAAGCTATTCGGGAATTACGACCATAAGAGATCCGGGGCTACAAGAATAGGCTGGCTACTAACGGGTTTCCTTACGAAGCGCGGCATACTCGGGAAGTTGGCCTAACGAACTCCTTACGAGGCGCGCCATGCTCAGAGGACGTCTCGGGCATTGGCCTAACGGGCTTCCTTACGAGGCACGGCATACTTTGAAGACATCTCGGAAAGTTGACCTAACGGGCTCATTACGAGGCACGGCTACTCAGAGGACATCTCGGAAAGTTGGCCTAACGGATGATACTACATATAGGTACTAAACGAAGGGTGAGAAACACCTCGTCACCTACTAACATACTGCGAGTGCGTAATTATTAAAAAGCATGAATTTTGTAATGATACCAATTAGAAGTGTAAAATCTACCCTCTCTAATTCCCCTTCTAATCACACAATTTATGGTAGCAACAGGATTGGAAAGGATATGGTAACTGATTGGTTAAGGAATAATGAAAGGGGAGTACAATGATCTATAAAGTTTGCAGTGAAATGTTAACCCCTAAGATAGAATACAATCCTATCTATTTACAAAAAAGTTGATTGCTGATAGTTTAAAACAGGTATCTACTTATTTCCACAATATTTGGAATATAGATTTTGGACCAAATAAAGTTTACATACTATATTTTAATTTTTGTTAAAGAGATATGAACCGCCATCTTGAATGAGGAATTTTTAGGTAGCATAGTTTTATGACACATGTATAATTATTGTTTTTGTACATTGAGTTCATTAAAATCTTTTTGTACATAATTTTCTATGTCTGGCTACATGTTATGTTTTTATGTTTTGAGATCTGAGGTGAAAAATGTGTTTTTTTTTTGTTTTTTTTTTCATGTAATATCTGTACGTCTATTGTCTATTTGACGTTTACTCAATTCGTTACAGACTATTTTGTACTGTCGTCATATTTTAGCCATATCTTGTGATTTAAAAAATATATTTAGTTGTTGGTAACTACAAATTTCAATGTTCTTTTTAATAAAATCCTGTATAACAATTTTGAAATTTAGCCTTTATTTAACATTCAAAAAAGTGTATTAGTCGCATCTAATATCGGCTAGGTTGTTGTGAAATATGTAATTTCTCAGACTAAGCACAACCGATTTAGTTCAAATTTTATTGCAATGTGAAGATTAATAATCCAAACCTACGTGCACGATCACACATATATTATGGTTCAAGAATAATTGGAATGAATAAACCTAGACCACCGTCATTGAAAGCTCGTTTTAAAAAATAAAAAAATTACTTTGAGAACGTGTTTATGACACAAGTAAAACAAGTTATAGACCTTCTGTTTAATAGATGGCATTTTTGGTAACTATCGTAATTATACTTTTGGAGATGATTTGTTTCGTTTGTATTTATGTTTGGGAATGTGCCAGTGAGAAGATTTGTCCTATGTTTTCGTTTCTAACAGTACCTCTATTATAATACAGACGTTCTTGAAGAAATAATTATTAATCTAGGATTGTAATTAGTTTTGTGAATTGACGTGTAAGAATGTAATTTATTAAATTTAATATTCGTCAGTACAGTTAAATTTTGTTTCTGCTCTTTTAAAGTGTACAATATTTCAAGATTTTAATCAATAATTGAACATAAGTGGTTTGTGTCTATACCTTTCCTTAAAAGAAACATTAACTAATGATACATTTATTTAATGTGTTGTGCGTGATCTTTAAATCTTTTTGCAAATGGTCCACCACTTTGTCCTGCGTTATCATTATTGTATCGCTCTCTGTTTAATTTATGTACAGTTGTGCCACATTTGTCATTATTATAGTTTTGTATTATATGTAAAAATATTTTACTGTATAATAAAGGAAGTTCCGCATCGTTTGTTATTATTATAGTTTTGTATTAAATTACATAATATTTTACTGTAATACTGAGAAAGATCTACTTCGTTTGTCATTAGTACAGTTTTGGATTATATTAAATATTAGTTTACAGCATTATAGAGGAAGTTATGCTAATTTTGCATTAGGATAGTTTTGTATTATATTAGATAATATTTCACAGTCTTACAGAGAACGTTCTGCTTCGTTTGTTATTAGTACAGTTTTGTATTACATTAAATATTATTTTACAGCTATATAGAGGAAGTTATGTTAAGCTTGCATTTCAGAGAAGGTTTAATTTAGTACTGTTTTGTATGAAATTAAATAATATTTTACTTTATTACACAGAAAATGTTATGGTACATTTGTTGTTATTGTAGTTTTGTATTAAATTAAATACTCTTTTATTTTATTTCAGAGAAAGTCATGCTACGTTTGTCATTAGTATACGTTTTTGTGGAGATATCTGATGTCAAATTTCAATGACAAATAATTGATTTAGGAATTACATGAGTGCTCTACAGTCAAAAGAATCGGTTCAGAAAAAGTTTGGGGTGAGGAATATCTTGGTCATATATCTTTTTGACTTTTTTTTTTAGATATATAGACGGTATAAGTCATTATAGTGTACTCATGTAGAACCCTATTGAATTTTAGAAAAATCCAATGGGAAATATCGAAATGTTGGCCATTTTGAAATTTTATTTTATTTCTCTTGTGTTATTCAACTTGTAAATCATTAAGTTAGAAAATTGTGCAAATTTCAATTGTGCATGTAACCTATACCACCTGTTCAGTATATCTACAGGTTTTAAATTCCCGCTCCAATATTATTTTTATGAAACTGTTTCAACCGGAATTATTCTGGGAACTCCAGCTGTATTGGGGTATTCCTTTGTCTCTTTCAATTAGTCCAAGTTTCAACCTAAAACAGGTAACTGTGTTTCTTCCTAAATCCGCAGATACAAATACTTTTTTTTTCTTTTTATTACATACGCATTTCGGCCAACAACTTCATTAATTGTGACTCATAAACAATTGTCATGTTTAGTATTAAGAAGTCAAGTGTTTTTGTCATGTGTTTTACGATTTACAATTCTATTTAGTTTGTGCGTTTAGAGCAGCTGTTCTCGCGTGTACTCGGGCATTCTTGACGACAGAACATTTCCAGGAAGGAACGCCGCCTCTACAAGGTATTGTGAGATTAATTCTTAGCTAAACATGACAGCAAATTAATCAAAAACCATTTTATTAGTTGGTAATAATTTCAATTAATGTCAATTAACCATTTCATGTCTTTTTCATTTTTATCTAATTCCCAATCTAAATTAAATTACTAAACCATCCACTTTTACCACAGTCGTTAAACCAACCGCAATATCAAACACCACCTCTCTACGATAGCGATGTTATTAAAAATGTAATTTCCAATCGAGACCTACTAAGTAATTGTGATATTTGAACAGTTACGAGGCCCGTTTGGACCGAAACACTGACACTACTGAAAACCTTTCAATACATACACACCTACAAGGCCGATTAGTACACAGCTAACGTCAAGAACGTGGTAATTTACACAATTGCGAGTTCAGAAATTGTATGCACGCTGTTTTAAAACTTACCCTACTGGTAAGACCCATTATCCACCATACAATTAAAAATATTTTACAATGCCCAAGAAACCAACTTTTAAGTATTACATTTATCAGGTGCTTGTGTTGCATTGTATAATAGGGCTAGGTAAGTTCAACGATGACGTCAATTAATTTGTTTTAATGTAATTATTTTCATTGTAAATGTTGAACATGGAACTATTACATAAAACTTTAAACTATTAACAAATCATGCCATATGAAATTTTATTATTTAATTATATACCCTGCTCGGCTGAATATTAAAACTTAAATTGAGACATTATTTTCCGTCATATAAATTCCCACAGGCAAGCAAAACTCTACAATTGAGTCATTAGTCCTATAAATTTCTGAATGTATTCAATATAAATTTAAATTGTAATTAGCAGAGAGTCATGTGGGAGATTGCATAGTTCAGTGTGATGGGACAGTTAAAATGTGATTAATATTACGTGTCTATGTTATTCATAGAACTGGCATATTTAATGTTGACAGAAATACGTTCAGTAGCGATAAATATTATCGACTTATATTTCTTATTCATCTTCTTACATATTATGTAGCCTACTATAGTTTTTACTTCCAACTTTGTCGGCATGAAACTTGGGACAAAATATCGCTATAAATAGAGAATGTAACAAAAAAGACTTTAAAAATATGTGGAAAATAATTATTATATGAGCTCACTTTTTAAATTGTGTACTTAAAGAGGCGAAAAGGCAGTTGTTAAAAAAAACTTTCAAACGTGACACATTATCATAAACTACTTTAATGTACACGATTTTATGAGAATATAAAAATTATGGTAGACACACATAATTGAACCACCGTGACTAAAATGTTCGTTAATATGAATGAATTAGGGTATCTAATAAAAATTGTATCTTCTGACGTTACCTTTATTATAATCTTAGAGTCGTCACAAGTAAGAGGAATAGGTAAGTCGTAATTTTGAAGTTTTAGCCCTTTAGGAGTAAGGTTGACTCAAAAGTGACATATTTAAACATATTCCTTGCTCACCAAAATTAAAACATGTGGACTTATGGAAGTAATTCCTCCCTATAAAGAAGAGTTCATCAACCCAAATAGAGTTAATTATCTTAATTATAACAAATTTAAAAGTAGAGATGGATGTTTCATTTAAGCCTCCTTGTTTTCTTAAATCCTTAACCGATATTTTAAAATTTATACTTATAAAAGACAATTCAACATACAAATATTTTTAACCACTGGTTTTTATAAATCTCTACGCACTAGAGTTGGGAAAAATATACACTTTTTTTACACGTTGTATACAAAATGTAATATATCTTTCAAATATTCAAAATTCCATTTACAATACACGGAAAGGTAATATAATCGTTAATAACTAAATCGTTACCATGTGATCAGTATAACAAAAACTAACAGGCTAATAACTGAAACAAATAAAACAAATTGTAGTTACGAAATTATATATGTAGGGTAGGGATTCTAGAACTCGTCTGTGGATTCACTGCAAACAGCCACCTCAGATCCCTACACTTCATTTTGTTCTGAATAATTTTCTGTGACCCCCACTTCCGTGCACGTGTATCTTTATTGATATATTATAACAGCCGCTTTTCACCTTGACTCCCCCACTACTATGTAATCATTCTTTCCTTTTATTATAATTCTTCTGTTTTTAGCCGACTAAAACGTAAATAGATCATTTGGTGATGGGGTAAATGGTTCCGAGGAAACGTTGTACCATGCGGACCTTGTTGGATACTTGGTGTCCTCTTACAATATATACCCTTACTCGACCAAACAGGGCAGTCGAGTAGATCATCCTTTCTCTAGCTGCTCGTGGGAAAACTTTAAGGGATAAAATTGTGCAGGATGTCATCGCAACTTAACATTTGCAATACCTACTTATAGAGTGTCCTCTACTTCGTCGATATTACTTCTACAAGAGGAAATAATAAAACTTATAGGTAAAGGTCTAACAGGTCGCTCAAGAGAAAACGGACTCCTGATAAAATAAACACTCAACAAAAGGCAGGCAAGAAACGCTTAAGAAACATTAATGATGAAACATCCTGCACCCACTTTTAAGAGAACTTGGGATGATAGACGAAAGAAAGCTTAATTGGGCAGGAGTAGGATAAAGCTACAGCAAAAGTATTGGAGCAAAATAAGTCGCAAGAGAACATACCTATCCCTAACCACATTCATGTGCTGCACTACTAATGGAGTTGACGTTGGAGGGACTTCATCTTTGGACAGGAGTTAGTAGAAATACGGAGGCAAAATAGACATATAGAGGTCGCAGTGTATGTCCCCCCTCCATCACTACTACTACTGCTATGATGACATACTAAAATTAAATATAATGGTTTATGTGTCTTGTATAATTAAGTAAGTTCGTCTATGAATAAGTAAATAGGATTTAATTGGATAACGTATACTGAATATTATCTCTGAATATTAGATACTCTATAACATCGTACTAATATTTACAGTGCAATGTTGTTGTAATCTGTTGTAACGCAACTTATGTAAGAGGGCAAAGGTCTTATCGAAGCAAATCCTGCTAAACTGCAAGACATCACGTCTGCAATATTGTAAAAGTTGTAAGTCATAGAACATAAAATTTTTTAGCAGAATACTACAGTAAAGAAAAGGTAAACACTTGTATCGTAGTATTAATAGATATTAAAATTAGTAGAAATAAATGGTGCTAAACGGTGGACAAACTTTCATACTCACCTATCCCCAAAACCCACGAAAAAATTGTCACCACAAACGTTATTCACGTAGTTGTGAATCATAAAGTTAAAATGAAACGGACATTATTTAATATATTTTTCTTGAAATGGTTTTGATTGTTATTTGGTTCCGTTGATCGGTATATGTGAGGAAGTTATTGCAAACATTTTGCACACTTTATTTTGCGTCTGCATAATTTTTGTCAATGACTTAATCTATATATATTTTCCCACCACAATATTTTCTCAATAGAAACAAAAACAAAACATAATTGCGATGAATTACCAAAGACTAAGAAGGAAATCTAAGACTACGCAGTTATAATTAGAAATGAGAGAGTCATCATCTCTGTTTGACATTTCCACTCGTGACGACATCTTCAGCATTAAAGAAAAAACTACAATTGTTAAACGATCATTTGCCAAAGGTCAAAACTGCTCAAATCTGAATAATCAGGTTTCTCATACTCGAACGAATGTCATGGTGTAGCAATGAATCGATACTTGTTACACGACGTCGATTGAAGAGGCTTATGTTCTCTTCTATCTCTCCCGACAAAGAGGTTGAAGTATGGGTGACGAAAGTATTCATGTTTTGCATTCCTCCCGTTGTTGGTTTTTATTTTATAATTCAATTCTTTATAGCATTGAAAATAAGCTGCAAAATCACTCTAACTTCTTGCACATACCCTTCCACCGACTGAATTTAAATAAAATGTTATACTTCGCTATATTCCCAGAGGAGTTAGGTATAGGCTACATCAGAAATAAATAATAAACTGTAAAAATATTGCACAAACGTTCTATCTCGTTTATCCCACTAACATTATTCGTCACCAGAAATGTCCTTATGTTAGTTGTCAGTTAAAAATGAACATGAACTACGAACATCATTAAGAAATATATATATATATATATATATATATACAGCTTGAACTTACATCTAATGTGACATAACAGCTTCCTCCACCAAAATCGAATTTTTCAAAACAGACTCAACCTTCAAATTTTACTGAGATATGTAGTTTATTAAGCCAAAGCTGTTCGTAAAATCCAAAGTAAAAAACTACTTCGGTTCAGGAATAATTTAAAAAAGATGACATTCACTGCTGCCATAAAAAGTTTGATTTTTATCAAATACGAGGTGTGATAAAAAAATACGGTGAGTTATTTTTTATAGTAGCAACTGCTGCTACATTAATTTGAAATAATATGTTCGATAACCCCAACCTTTGACACGGTCGTGCTTACCGTGTTTGTCAGTTTAATGGAATTGAACGATCGCCTTGAAGGAGATCCAGACTTCATGGCCAATATTATAACTAGAGACGAAAGTTCAGGTTTCCTAGTGTAAAACAAGCAAATCGCCTTAAGAAGGCAAATCAGTCAAAGTCGAACCATACGATCCAAGGGAACAACTGTAAACTCCGAATATTACAAGGGTGTACTGCAACGTTTACGAAAAGATGTGTAGAGAACGATACCAGAAAAATGGGGAATGCCTTCCTCCTTCATAACCACAATACACCGTACCACACCTAGCTTCTGATCCATGAGTTTTTGGCAAACAAAAAATGTTCCTGTCTGTCCACATCTGCCTTATTCTCAGAAATTAGCACCATGCGGCTTTAGGTTACTCCACAAAATAAATATTGTGATAAAAGAGAAACATTTTGACTCCATTCCCGACATTAAGAGGTCCATGACGGAGCAACTGAAGGCTCTTCCGAGAGAAGCCTTCCACAAAAGCTTCCTCTCATGGAATTAACGTTAGGATAAGCTAGCCAAGAAGATTACTTTGAAAGAAATTGAATAATTTTTATTATCACACCATGTACAACATGAGCACATGTTCATGGACTAATTAAATACATAATTAATTGTTTTGACCATGATTCATTTTCACTTTTTGATTGACAACTACAAAAGTGATAACTAAAATGACGATAAGTATTGGTTTTTCTTCATTTGGTTTTGGGATGGGATGAATGAGAAAGTTTTGTGCAATGTTTTTTGTACTTTTTACTTTTATTTGAGATTTGGTACACACGTGAATCTTCATAGTTCGCCTAAATTTGAATGAAACGATAGATACGTTTTTGAATACAACATTTTTGGTATTATCGAAGAAATGATAAAAAACGTCTCAAGGAATGACAAAAGTATTCCCAATATAAACAAAAAGTGTTAACAACCCTTCGTTTTAGATGAGAAACACGTTCATTTTTAAAAAAAGTTTTGGTTTTTTTGTATATTAAATTGGATATCTCCACGGCTTAAAAAAGCCTCAGATGATTGGATAGGGACTTAGCTGGATCTACACATTTATTCACGTAGTCTTGGCTGAAATGCCTCTTTTCATCCAACCTAACATAATGTAACCTAAACCAACTTCCAAACCTAACCTAATCTAATCTTAACTAACCTAAGGCCTTTCTTCGCCCGCCAACTCCTGTCTCTTCAGTACTTGACACTATTAGACTACGTATATTTATTTAATGTTTTTTTATTATTATTATTATTATTATTTTTATTTATTTATTTTTTTTTTTTAGAAGACGACGATCATCGAAAGTTTTTTAATATATAAACAACAAAAAAAATAATGAAAATGAAATTAATGCGAGTTGGTAAACACTGTGAGAACAAGTTTCTGATAACTCAATATCTCTACAGATAACACACTAAATTGTGAACAAAAATAAGTTATGGCTCTAATATTTTGATTTCCGTTATAAAAACAAATGCCAATCATAACTGATGCTATTGTACTGTTTCGTGCACGGACACTTTGTGCGAAGCGGATTTAGTTGCAAAATGTTCGTGGTGTAATGTGTTGTCTTAACTGCGAATCGAAGAGTTAAATAAATATTGTTTCGACCTAACCTGACCTGCGCACTAGGGTGAATGAACTTCCACCATTATCACCAATGGGATCCTTGATGGATTACAAGACTGTTTGTTAAGGAATGTTGAGGATTTCTGTGTTTGAACCAGTTTTCAATGAATTAATTCGATCTCTGATCTGGTATTCCGCTTTCTGTATAATTTATTATTAACATTATGTACAATAAGTACTACAAAAACCAAAGTAATATTTTTAAATATTCCTCAAAAATTCCATTCTACTTATACATAATTGTCTCTGTATTTTAAATCGTTATTTTCTATCTATTGTTTACCATTTTTTTAATTAATTTTTTATGTATTTATAATTTACCACAGTGCTTCCAAATTCTTCAATCTTCTTATTTTTTAAATAACTGATGGATAGCCGGATTTTCAGAAATTGCTTTTTTTATAAGAGGTCAATAGTTTATATATTGTTTCCTTTTTTTAATTGAAATGACAACTTTTATCATTTTGTTTCTTATCCGAGGGGGGGGATCTTTAGACACTCTAACAAAATTTATTTAAAATCATTTCAATTGATTTTGAAAACTTATATTCTTTTAATTGTACCTATCTCTAAAGAATTGGACTTGAATTGAGTTAATAACAATAAACACGGCTTATTTTATTCTTTTTCCAAAATTTCACGAACAATAATTTTTATATATTGCTATTTACCACGCTGGCCTCAACTTTAATCTTCTCATTTCTTTAAATTACTGATGTATAAATGATTTTTATAAATTATAACTCTTTTTATAAGAGTTTTTCAAGGTGATAAAAGGTTTAATATTTTTGTTTGTTATTTCGGAGTGGGGGGGGGGGGAGGTCCCTAGACTATCTAGTAAAATTTGTTATAAGTCATTCCAATTGAATTTGAAAAACTTTTATGTTTGTATTTTGTTTTTCTTGCAGCTTTCTTTGAATTTAGGATTAGCTAAAAAACTTCCCAAAATATTTTATTAATATTCATCGACTTTGTGGGGCTGTTGTCAGTTGACAGTCGAACCACACATCAAACAAAATTCATTCAGGAAATCACTTTATTTGTCTGACAGTATTTAAAAACAGTGTTTTTTTCTTAAAACGGATACCATTTAAAGCAGTTACTGCATCCGTATCTCCCATTGTTGTTTAAAATATAAAATCTTTTCAGTCTTCATCGCCTTATAAGAGAAGAAGATAAGTGGATAAAATAATGACTCGTAGGTCTCTGATAGCATTAGGTTCGGAAGAGAATTAGATTTATAGATAAGATAATAAAAGGTGAAAGAGAGGAATCTAGTACAAAACTACAGGAAGAAGGTTGTAGACCCAGCTACGATATCACGGGTTTATCACTACCGTACTCAATATGATGAACATCTATTTAACGGTTTCAAAGCATCTACGCTGATGATCCGATTAATAGTTTAAGAGTACTAATATCGATGTCAAAGTGTAATAAATTGTAACAAAACTTTTATCTATTTAAAGATAGAAAATTACCTTTTTAAGCTTTCGTCAATATTACTAAATTTGTTTCTAGTTTCACAGAGTTACGAAAATACTATTAAGTTACAATTTACATGTGAGTAATATCGATTTGTTCAATAACAATCTCTCTATAAATGATATAACAATGAAGTAACTTACACATAAGCTTCAATGTGAATTAGTGTAAAATATAAACAATAGTCGGATACTTTACACTTTCAATTATTGGTTTACCAGCGTACGAGGCTTACCAGTGGAGGTGCTAAAATATTTTTTATTCAGAGTTTACATACGACAATAAGCACCTTATAGTAATAGTATTTACTACCAGTGTATCGTAATGAATAGCAAATAGCACTCACAATGCAATAAGCAAGTCACATATAAAATTTTACTTTTTTTATTTCTTCCTGTGAGAAATGTAGTGTTCCTGTGTACATTAGTTATATCAAGTCGCACGGTAAAACAGTACCCAAATAGGATTTACTTAAGTGTATTAAAACAACTAGAGCCAGATTTACTGTTCTTTTTGGGCCAGAAAACAGAATCAAACTTTTTGGGGGTTCGAAACTATTAGGTGACATTTAAATCTTCAGCGTCATATCAGAGGATATCTCTGCGAATAAGCGAGATCTTTTGATATAAGATACTGTTACATAACGTAGTAGGTAGTAATTATTGAGTCACTTTAGCTGAAGAGTATATTATAGTTATGTATATGATATTTTCAAAGTTTATTTGCGCCATCGTGGTACTTACCCAGGCTAATCATTGTAATAAGAACTTCTACATGTATTATTTAAAAGTTGGTTTTTTCGGCCTCGTAGTAAATATTATGTTTTATTAGATAGAGTAGTCTTACACAGTAGAGTTAGTTTGTTTAAAACAATTGTTAATCAGGTTTTATAAATTTCGTAATTGTGTATATAACCACTTTCTTAACGACAGGTAGGCCTTAACGGACCTATTTATGCTAAGGACCGTAGGTACTTGGGGGTATTCCATTTTAATAAATAAAACACTAATAGTTAGTATAACCACAAATTTAATGAAACTTGCCGACCGTGGTTTCACGAGTTACAGAATTGTCAAGGTATTTTACAAGAATGACAATTGCTGTAACTAGCGAAACCATGGCCGGCAAGTTTCATTAAATTTGTGGTTTTACTATAAGATAAAAGTGTTTTATTTACTTAATGGACTTTTCAGATTTATATATATTGTAAAGTCCACACTCGCAGTGGTGATTTGAATCTGCCGGATTTCATAACTATACGAATATAACATTTATTTGTAGGCCCTAAGTTAAGGGGTCGAAGACACATAATAATTTCACCATTTGTCATCTTAGAGATTAAGAGTTGGTACCATTAAATGTAGAAAACAAATTGTTATTAAATTCTGTATAAGTTATCACATAAGCATGAGGTTGAACAGAAAACTGTTTAAAATGGGATGAAGCTAGATACTTTCAATGAGGTGAATTTCAAAGTGGTTATACATGAGCACATTATAATCCCCTATACTAATTTCATGAACCTATATTAATATTTGTCGCTGTTATCGTACTTGTTTAAAAACGATTGTAACAAAGGGCGCAGGACATATGTAAAAATATTGTATTCAGTTTCTTGGATCCAAGAACCGTGAAAATATGTAAAAGTTTGAAGTTGGTGTTTTTTGGATTACTGTATATCTACGCAATAAAATAAAAAAATGTATTTTAATTTATTTTCTCATGTTTAAACTCTAAGTTTAAGTTAAACTCAAAGAAAGAAATGCAATTAGTCAAACAATCAATTTTGAATTTTGTATATATATTTGTTTTGACTTTGCTTGAGGCCCCGAAATTGTTTAGTATTTCTGTCGTACATTGAAGACTATTAAACCGATTTTAATCCAACATGATATGTGGTTATATTTTGGAAAATCTTAAAACTTTTTTGTATATTTTTTAATAATCAAAATTCTTTACTAACTTCCATAAAACTGAAAACACAAAATACCGATATCTTCAAAATTAATTGCATCGATTTTGATTAATTTTTACTAAAACGAAGCCTCTAACAACCTAATCATAACGTTCTCAAATACACCTATACAATTTCATTCAAATTTTAGTAAAATATGAATACAGTATTAATATCCTATATCAGTTTGATAAATAGAATGATAAGTACAATTATAGTACTGGATAAAATTAAAACAAAAACATGTTTATGTCACTGACTAGTAAGACACATTCAAGCAAATTTATTCTTTATTTAATATAAAATGTTTTGAAATAAATTTAATTTTCGATTGACTTCTACCGAAATGACTTATTTCGTAGACGATAGTGTTGTTTAGTTAGTATACATATTAGCAAGGAAAACGAGGTGAGACAGAGTAAGAAATGAGACTACACAGGATGATTGAAGCTGGTTCATAAGAAGGAACACAAAGGATCTGTAATTAGTCTGGTTTGGAGAAAGGCATGTCATGTCAATTTATGGCAAACCCGCTGGGGTGGCGACCTGCAGACAGACCGAGGATCACGTGGGACTGCAGGTAGTAACGAGTCGAAGGAGGACTGAAAATTTAGGAAGCAATAAGGCGATGTACAAAAATTGGATCTGTGTAAATCTCTTATCACTGCAAAGTGGCATATATATATATATATATATATATATATATATATATATATATATATATATATATATATATATATATAACGTGGAAAATTACTTTATCTTCTGAGAAAGTTTGTGGAATGTTTTTTATAGCGTTTATTTTAAACCTTGAAAATAAAATTTAAGTGTATTTCTATTGCAGAATGAAAAGCTTAATTGATGTTCAAGTAAAACCTTTTAAAACTGAATTGATGAGGGTTTTATTAGTTGTTTCTGGAATTCTATAAATGAGCTGTTTTGTAGAAATGAATATAAATCAATGCAAATTAGGTGACCGATTTAGCAATATTGGATATTATTCAAAACGTCACTCTTTTAAAATAACTGTTACCTCTATAAAACGTTTTTGATCATTTTGTGTACTGTAGAAATATTATTTGAAACTTATTTTTATTTTTAAGGTGCACCATTTGAACAGTGACGTTATCGTTTGTTATTAGTACATTTTCATATTTAGTTGTTGCATTTAATTTTAAATTGTTAAGTATTTTATTAATATATTATATTGTACTAGATAATTGTATTGTTTGAAACGTTACGATTTTATGTATAGATGGTGATCCAAATTGCAAGGCAATATTTCGGGAGCTTATTTCAGAGTTAAAAACGAAAAAGTTTATTTAAAAAAGGTTCGGAAACACTTTGTTTATTATAAGTCGCACATTTTGTGTTTTTATAAAAAAAATACTAAATATTAGGAAGTAGATAAGATATAAAGAGAAGATTTGTTATAAGTATTATATATGTAACCTTTTACTAGTATATTAGAAAAACAATAATTTTATTTATTTTGTAGATTTTCTAGATATTAAAATTTTGTAGTGTTGAATATCTCGAATATTACAAAATATTTACCAGAGAATTTATTACTTTACGAAAAATAATATGCTATTTGTATTTTTTTCTGTAGGTAAGAGTATAACAGAGTTGTTGATAAAAAAATATAAAATATAGAAATTACTATTACAAGACCAGTCGCAATTTTGAAGGTGTTAAGTTAATGTTTTGGGCATTTCTCGAGGATAAATTATAATAGTATTACTCTCAAATATCATAATTCCAAATTCAAATATTAAAAATTATAATAGTTTTACTATCAAATATCTTAATATCAAAGAATATATAGAATACTCTTTGGTGTTGTAGAAAATTATCGAGATATTATGATTTATTTTGATTTTTTTTTTTTTTTTTGTCCAAAATTCGTTTATCTACTGTTCTTTGAAATACTGAAAAAAAAATTAAAATAGGATTTAGTTTTTCGTTAAAAGAAGAAATTGTTTTGTTTCTTGTAAATATTTTGTTATGTTGATAGTTTCTTTTATATATTCGGCGTTTAATATTTATAGTTCGACATTTTGAATATATAACAAAATAAAGTCTTTCTTGGTTTTCTGGATTACTGATCCACTCCATATTTTATATACTGTTTATTTGTGAAACACAAAATGTCCAACAGACGGAAAACAAAGCCGGACTTTGTTTATATAAACTTTTTTCATTTATTTTAAGCTCTATCATAAATTCACAAAATAATGCGTGAGATTTTGAATAATCTTTTATCTTACATATACAAAGTTACTCAAGGTTAAATTTCAACTAGAAAAGGTAGAAAACTTACACTTTAGAAATGTTTTTAGTGTAAAAATCGAACTATATTTGGCATTATAATGTAAAATAAATCCCATCCGAAAATATATTTGGGGGGGGGGAGGGACTCACAATTTCCAAATATAAAGCTTCATCGAGTTTTAATATCTCGTTTATTAGAAACTATTTGTGCAAACTAGTGTTCTCTATCTTAAATAGCGGCCGTTCAAATATTATAAAAATATGTATTTATTCAGAATCTACTGGAAATCGAATCAGCTGTTCTTAAATTACAAGTTTACACTATGTACAGATAAACGTTCATATAAATCGAAGTAAATAATAACAAAATTTGAAATGTAATTTTATTAGATAGAGGCAACACAATATATAAATGGATATATGTTCTTTCAAAAGAAATAGATGTTTAAGACTTACTGACTGTTGAAAGGAGCGAATGAAGGTTTAAGAGAAAACGGTGATAACGAGATACATGACGATGGATAGAGGTTGGAATGTAATTGTTAACGAGATTCTAGAAAGTGTTAGAGTGAAAGAATTCCAATGAACTTTAACAAAAAGATGCCCTAGAGTGTTAAGACAATGACTTCACTCTGAAGTAATGCTGATCAAGCGATGTCGGGGAGCTTCGATTCTAGAGGAAAGGGTTTGTGGCGGATAGTGGATAACGGATGGGAATCACAGATTGTTTTGTGTTGATGCTTTTTTGTCTTTTAAAGTTTTTAAACTTGATTCGCTGGGGAATAAATAGAGGAAAACATAGAGAATCTCGGAGATTTGAGTGTAGCTCAAATAATACAAAAATACTCGGAGATTTGAGTGTAATACAAAAATACGATATTTGGATTTTAAAATAGGTAGCAGAGAAATTTTATAAAATTTAGTCTTTATGGGCGTAAATAAACAGTAATAATCGACCTTTTCTCAAAATATTTGTATTTGAGAATTATTCGTTATAAACTAAATTACAAAAAGAGCGTATACAGCTGTTGTAAAAATCTAGTCTTAATATATTTGGTATTGGATTATTTCAATGAAAAGTGATGATTCCTACAAAACTAGATCGTCAAAACGCAAGTAAAAGGAGTTTTTTGATGTTGTTAAAAGACGAACAATCTGGTGGTATTTATAAAAGAAGAAAAGAGCGTAAAATACGCATTCCATGACCTTGAAAAATCTAATAGTGTCAAGGTCGGTAGAGAGAAAAATTGGTCAAGAGAGATCAGATGGAAAGGATTTAAAGAGAGGGTAACCCAAGATACTGATAGGATACCTCAAAATGCCTACACAATTACTCACTATAAGTGAGCCCTTAAGGGAAATAAACGGTAATTACGGTTCACGAACAACCGGAAAAATACGAAAATTAAACCTAGACTGCTAACTATTTAATATAAATAATATTTAATAACTAAAGTTTTACAATTTCAATGACATTACAGTAAGCCCTATTTATATATCTGAGGAAATAATATAAAATACAATTCACATAATCTTGAAAAGCAACTATATCAAGTTATATTCCATAAGAAATTTATGGCAAACATTTTCTGATAAAGTTAATTAATTTTTCCCTCATTTACAATTACGTTAAAAAACTTTTCTGGAAATATGGTATGCAATATATTTTTAAGCTTAAAATATATTAATAAGCTTTTATTTTTTTGTGGATTGGTGTGTGAGAAAGTTAGTGCAATGTCTTGAAGCGGTTATATAGTTTCTTTAGCGTTCACATTTTTTTTAGTTAAATACTTCAAATTGAAGCAAAGTTCTTTCTAAAAGGGTTATATCCAAATGTAACAAACGCCGAATCTCAAAAAGTAACTATAACGGGTTTTTTTCTCTTTTTACTTGATTTTTAAAAACAAAAAACCTCATTGTCATCCTTACTTTATAAGATAAGGGAGAAAATAATATAAAACAAAGACAACCTCCCCTCCCCTCCCAAGCACTCGAATACTTTAAGGGTCAGGGTCGGAAGAGAACAACAGTTGGACAAAAGACAACTGGTATCAAAAAGGAAATGCAGTGATCTAACCGAAGGCTAGATGAAAAACAGTGTAAATGTTGCTAAAATACATTTGAATTGCCAAGACCTTACTATAAGGTTACCACGATTTTTAACACGTAATTAAAACTTGATAACGTGAGAATAGTAACGACGGCATATTATTATTAATATTATGTCCGAGACAAAAACTCTCATTAATTTTAAATACACTTAGACTAAAAATCAGTTGTCTGTTTCTTGAAGTTTTAAACCATTTCATCATATTTTACCATAAGAACTAGTTTTATAATTTTTAAAACAGCTGATTCATTACCCTAACTATAAAATCAATTTCAGATTGAGTTAGGGTGTATTTAGTATAATGGTTGGGAGAGTAAGATTTATATAAACATTTTTTTTATTAATTTTATATTTTGAACATTAAAATTTTTTAAAACCCTGTATATTTTCTACACAAATTCTTCTCCTTAATAGTCATTTGATGACTAGCTATTTTAATGCAAATTTTATATTCAACGTATTTTAATTTTAATTACAGATAGGAGGGAAATGATTGTAAAATATTTCATTATAGCATACCTTAAAAGCTAAAGTCGGCCGGTATGCTATCGCAAGGTATGAAATACATTCTGCGCATGCCTTAATACATCCTATAGGTGACAATTTCTAAAACTGTTGGCTATAATTAAATTTGCTATTTAAAAGAGATTTAGATGAGACTCTTACAACAAAGTTATACATTAAAGGTGGAAGCTTTAATATATTTAAGTACAGCACTTGAAAAGACATCTACACTTGAGAAACTTTAATAACCAAATAACGAAAACACAATTTTAATGTCTCAAAGGTTTGTGTAGATGTTACAATTGACGATGGTAATATAAATATTGAAAAGTCGACTTTGTTAGGGATAAGAAATAGGTTTTAATTAAAATTGTTCTCTTCAATAGATGAAACGTAATATAAAAAGTTAGGAAATCGCTGAGCTTGCAGCCACTAAACCTAACAAGAATATATTAAGCAAAGGTTGGAAAACACCAGTCTGAAGTCCAATTTATTCAGTGAGTGTTCAAGTTTTATTTTATCTAAAGACTAGAAAGAAAACGGGGTCATTCAATTTTGAGTAAACCAAGCTAAAACCAAAAACAGCTCCTGGAAAGAGACCGTAAAGCATCACCAGTAGTTACATCTGCATAATGGATGGAATCTGGAAGAGTCACGTGCAGAAGAGTCAACTAATATTATTGAGCAAGCTCTAGTTACGGAAATTAGTTCTCTTTATTGAAATAAAGTCCATATAGTAGGACCGACTTAATTTGATTTTTGTCTAATCATTGTCATTGCACTGAGAGCAATAAAGTTGCATATATTAAGATACATTATCGGAAATATTGTAAGTGTTTGTAAAAATACGTGTTTTCAGATTGTGTTATATTGTCTTATAAAGACATATATTTCCTTATACAATAAATTTAAACTCATATGTGCAATTTAATCACTGATCCTTATTTATATAATGAACCTGTAGCACGGTCTATTAAAGTAAACCTACTTCCTAACAACTTACGCAACTTATTTTAGTTTAGTTTGTTGCAAATAATTATGTTGGTTTTTTATAAATATATTTTTAAAGCAGTATATTTAAATATTGTATCTATAAAGTTTATTGACTTTTTTTCGGAGTGAAGCGAGGTCCTGTTTCATTTTGACAATTTGTTTTAAAATCCCCTGCGCAGTTGTGTTATTAGGTACAAGTTGCCAACACGTCTTTCATTGCTTATAGGCCGAACGATGAATGAAGTTTTTAACTTTTCTGTGTGATAAAATCGCCTCAGTGAATTAACATTAATGTCGATCTGTTTCAAGGTATGAACACCCGGATTTCCAACTTCAAATACAGCACCGATACGAGGAGTACTTATCACTTAAATAAATATATTTTATATTTATATAATCATAAATAAACTCCCAAAGATTAATTCATAAAAATGGAATCATGGTTAATAACATCATGGTACTTACCCAGCTCCATCAAAGAGTATATACAAGCAAATCCTCTAAATGTAATGCCCAAATGTAAAAAATGTTAAATCGTGTTGGTAGATGAAGGGATCTTCTCCAGTATATGGAGCATAGGAACACTTTGTAAAACAATAGTTACACAGGTATAGAATTCTGTACAACAATACTTTCCTTACGTCGGTTATATAATATATTTCACTAGCTTCACTAGACTGGAGGACCTCGAAGCTGTACATATGTGAAGGAGAATCCATTCGTTACAATCGTGTCGGTGACTTGGCCCTGCCGGATCTCATAACATCACGACATCAAACTTTCTTGGGAGGTCATAATACTTTTTAATCATAACTTTGCTGTTTGTTATCATAGAGAGTACCATTACATTCAGAATTGAAATTTTGAAATTTCTATCTAATTTAGTGTGTTATATATTAAATAATAAATTGAAATGATCAAAAACTGTTTAAAGTGGTCGCCAGTTTGATGTTTTAAATTTTTTTTTCTGAATTTCAATTGATCTCAATATAATCACCTACTACTGTTCGAGCGCTGTTTGGTTTAGAGTATCAAAAAGGTATGGACCATTTGATGAAATGGAATTTCCGAGCTACTACCGACCAAGAAAACATCAGTGCAAAAATGTTTAAATTTTATTATGCAGTTTTACCTGTCTATACTAATTACATTTTAATTATTTATGATAAAATTACTTAAAGTTGTGTTTTCGCGCAACCAAGAAAACATCGTCTCAAATGAAATTTTAATTGTATTTTTTTTTTGTTTAAATCACATATAAGTGAACATTTATGAATTATAATTTTATGGATTAATCAAACTACACAGAACATTACAATTTAAAATTACTAGAATAACTGCTAATCGACTGTAAAACTAAATTGCGTAATACAACATATAGCATAGCAACCATAACAATGTCAAATGTTTAAAAACCCAAACAGAATTATGACCTCTCTATTGGGAGATATAACACAACAGGATGAGGATATTATAAACATCATTGCGTACGACAGATTTATGATCTATTTTCTGACATCTTGAAATACCAAGAAATATTTGAGATTTGTTGTGAGTAAGGGTGTGTTGTGAAATTTTAGAATTTTTTACTTCACTAGTACGAGAGCGGTTGCTTTATTTCTTTTATTAACACATACGTTATGTACAAGAGAATATTTATTTTGTAATATGTTTCAAAGAGTTTAACTTGTAATAAGTATTCTATTTATTTCTGAAATTATTAATACAATTATTATAAAATTGGATATTTTAATTAGCATATTTGTTATTTAACAATATAGTAATTAAGGTAAATTATAATTTAATTTTAAAGTTCTTAATATATTATGTATTTCCACAAAAAATATATTGCATGCAATCTATCAAGTTTACTATCAGAACTGAATGAGATTTTTAATAAAGACTATGTATTCCTTTTAACTTACAAGCATTATTATTATATCCTATTTTTTTAGCACAAAGGTATCAGCCTGAAGTTGCAGGATATGACATGTAGTGGTTAGCCGATCATCCATAGGCTCATTCTCTCGACTAAACAGTATAATATAATTAATATTTCGAGGCCATTATCACAATGTACAACGACACAAAGCCAACAACGGAAGTACGGCCTGTCGATCATTGAAATGTGAAAAAAAATGTAGGTTGAATTTAATGCGGTTAATAAATTTACTTTATTCTGTAGTAAGTAATAAAGTACTAAGTAAGGAAGTAAGATAAAAATGTTTTGAGGGAAGGTTAACAGCTTTCATTTAATTTTTCATTGAAAGATATTTGTGTACGTTACAGTACCTGGTTGACACTTCTTATCACGCCCAGTAGTCTTTGTCGATCGATACCTGTGTCTAGCTATCAAGCAATAATGTGTTCAATGGTCATGGTTTTAAAATACACAAATTTGTATTAACATCATTCGGACTAGTTGCAAAACAAATCAAATTCCTAAATTTGATAATGATTGCTTCATACCTTTGACTGTAACTGCGTAAAAAAACCCACAAACATACAAAAGAAATCTCAAAACTTTGAGTTAAAACAGGATCTATATCTGTATGATCATTTATTATTTTATTTGTAAATGATAAAATAAGTTGTATGTATTATTTTAGTAACAATTTTTGTCTAAGAATTACAACCTAGTAAATGTATATTATACGGTATGTTAGGTAATCATAAAAAATTTCGACGTCTGTTCTTCAGCTTATTTTTCACATTTCATAGTCTCAGAAGACCGAAACAGCTTGTCCGTCATCGTTGTCGTCTGTACGTCCTCTGCACGATAACAACAACAAAAGTAAAGATTAGATAATGTATTTTGGTAGGGAACTTATAACTTATTGATATTCATAAAAGTCAAATTTGTAGACATTTTAAATAGTTTTTTTTTGTTGTTTATATCTCATGTATTGTTCTTCTGAAAACACACTAAAATAGATACAAATTTGCAGATTTAAATTCCCCCGCTCTACAATGACAAAGTAGCGAAGTTATCCTAATAAAATGTAATTTCGAACGGCGACGTAACTGAAAATATGATACTCATATAGTTACTAGCTCCGTCAGGCCCCAGTTAACGACACGAGCCTAACCTCTTTACATTTGTATTAGTGTGAAGCGAAGCAAGTGGAGACGATTTAATTAGAGTCTAGCAGAGAGTAGTCATACATGCAATTACGAGATCCAGAAAACCTGTGTTACAACAACAGTTCATAACAAACGTACTGTAATGGATAAGACCCTTTGATCTACCAATATAATTTAAAATTTCCCCCAAGAAACTAACTTAAGGGCATTATATTTAGTAGCTTGTACTATGTGGGGGGGGAGAGGCTGAGTGAATACCATGATGATATAAGTTGTTTATTAAGTTGTTTATTTTTCCTAGTAGTTATTGGATTTTAAAAGCTCTTATAAGATGTCGTAATATAATTATCCAGCGATAATATGATATTAAATACTAAATTAAAATCTATAACTTAATATTACAGTATAAAATTCAGGTCAATACAGAACAATATATATTCAGATTCAAAACTAGGCCAAACATAAATGTTGTATCATGAAGGATTACAAATGTCGCCTACGTACTTAGGGTACAACTGCAGTGCAGAGATAAGGTTGAAATCACCACAATATATATCTATGAACCCTGGCCCAGATTATGTTAAATATCTTCGCTTATTTAAATTGGCAAGCTGACAAAAATGATTTTATTAAATTTATTTTATTTAAACTCCATAAAATTGCTCAAATTTTCTGCGAATTCGGTTTCAGCAATCGCGTAAGCATAACCTCAAAATAAAGTAATGCATTTATAATCGCTAAAACAATTGATAATGTTGAAGAACCAAAGAATCTTTCAAGGCTATCTGTATATAATAGCTTTGAAAGTACTTTATTAGGTTTCCACGAGTGCCTTAAAACGTGAATAGAATTGTAGCATACACTATTTTATTTCTGAATTTCAAACATTTTTTAAGAGTGTTCCAAAAGTTTGAGATTCTCTACATACAGTGAGACAAATGAAATCGTTTGGATTTGTAAGTTGAAAGATCTGGCATTAAAAAGATTATTTTAGTTATCATTATTTGGTCTTAATTGTATGTCATCATTACTGAACAAAATCCATTATTTTAAAGTAAATATGAAATTCTTTCTCTTTTACAAAAACCTGAACACAAAATGAATGAACAAAAATGTTTATAAAGGTTGGACCAAATCAGCAACGTCAAAACAGCTGATAAAATGATATCTTAAAGTAAAACTCAATCCTTAGTAAAACAAGTATTTTCAAGTAAAACCAGTTGCTTAAGGTAAAACCCTTTGCTTCAAGTAAAACCAATTGTTTAAAGTAAAACCCGTTGATTAAAGTAAAACATGATGCTGCTTTTTTTTTTTAAACTAGCTGGCTTAAGTAAAACCCTTTGCTTAAAATTAAACTCGTTCCATTAAGAATAACCCGTCGGTTGCTTAAAGTAAAACCAGGCTTTAATTAAAACCCGTTGCAATAAATAAAACACATTTCTTAGCGTTTAATTCGTTCCTTAAAGTAAAAACCGTTATTTAAGTCAAAACTCGTTTGGTTTAAGTAAAACCCGTTGCTCAAAGTAAAACAAATTGTTTAAATAAAACCCGTTGCTTAAAGTAAAACCCTTTGCTTTAAGTAAAACCAATTGTTTAAAGTAAAACCCGTTGCTTAAAGTTAAACACTTTAGTTTAAGTAAAATCCATTGTTTAAAGTAAAACCCGTTGCTTTAAGTAAAACCCGTCACCTTAAGTAAAATTGTTACTTTTGGTAAAATACGGTGCATTAATTAACACCCGTTGTTTAAGTAATACCCGCGGCTTTAAGTAATATAAGGTGATTTAATTAACACCCATTGTTTAACGTAAAACCCGTTGCTTTAAGTAAAATACGAAGGTTTAATTAACACCCGTTGTTTAAAATAAAACCCGTTGCTTTAAGTAAAACCCGTCACCTTAAGTAAAATTGTTACTTTTGGTAAAATACGGTGCATTAATTAACACCCGTTGTTTAAGTAATACCCGCGGCTTTAAGTAATATAAGGTGATTTAATTAACACCCGTTGTTTAAAGTAAAACTCGTTGAATTAAGTAAAATACGATGCTTTAATTAACACCCGTTGTTTAACGTAAAACCCGTTTGGCTTAAGTAAAATACGGTGCTCTAATTAACACCCGTTGTTTAAAGTAAAACCCGTTGCTTTAAGTAAAACCCGTTACTTTAAGTAAAATACTGTACTTAAATTAACGCCCGTTGTTTAAAGAAAATCCGTTGCTTTAAGTAAAATACGGTGCTTTATTTAACACCCGTTGTTTAAAGTAAAACCCGTTACTTTAAGTAAAACCCGTTACCTTAAGTAAAATACTGTACTTTCATAAATTAACACCTGTTGTTTAAAGTAAAACCCGTTGCTTTAAGTAAAATACAGTGCTTTAATTAACACCCGCTGTTTAAAGTGAAACCCGTTGCTTTATGTAAAATACAGTGGTTTAATTAATACCTGTTCTTTAAAGTAAAACCCGTTGCTTTAAGTAAAATATGGTGATTTAATTAACACCCGTTGTTTAAAAATTAAAACCCGTTGCTTTAAGTAAAATAAGGTGCTTTAATTAACACCCGTTGTTTAATGTAAAATCCGTTGCTTTAAGTAAAATACGGTGCTTTAATTAACACCCGTTGTTTAATGTAAAATCCGTTGCTTTAAGTAAAATACGGTGCTTTAATTAACACCCGTTGTTTAAAGTGAAACCCGCTGCTTTAGGTAAAATACGGTGCTTTAATTAACACCCGTTGTTTAACGTGAAACCCGCTGCTTTAAGTAAAACTCGTTGCTTAAAGTAAAAATTAAGGTAATGCTTATACAGTTGCTTAAAATAAAACCAATACTTGAATTAAAACCCTTTGTTTAGTGTTAAAGTAAACCTATTTCCTAAAGTAAATCTGTATCGTATTAAACATTTTTTAATAGCAAAATAAATATTAATACTTTTATATATTAGTCTTAGATGAAGTGGTTTATGGTTTTGGACCATTAGCATTGCGGCGATGTATGCATAATTTGAAATTAAATTTAATTAATTTTCCTACAGTGTTAGACACCAGTTGGATAGTTTTTACGTAGTGCATAAGGGCAGAACTATCATTTGCAACATTCATTTTAATATCGTATCGTAGATTTGTCGATTTTTTCACTAATTCAATATCCTTTTTTACATATTAATAACTTTCGTACTTGATATATAATATTTTACTATCATTTCTGACATAGTATATAGTTATGTTACGGATTAAAAAAATCCATAAATTGTGTATCGATATCCATTTTCATAACCCCCTCAGACCAAAAACCCTCAAGAAGAATTCTGATTTTGGTCTGTACAGTGCCTAACAACATAAACGAAATACCGAAGTTGATCAAACTTTGACTATAAATCAACACTCATAAACGACTTTAACGGTTGCGATTAAAGTTTAATAAAACAAAGTCTCTAAGGTACAAAAATTAATTGTAGTCATCGTTTGTTGATCGTACTTTGTAGATTGAAATATTTCTAACTCATACTTATGGATTTAATTATAGCTTTCAGAGTTTTAAGACAAGTCCTAGTGTTAATATAAGATAAGAGTTTACTGAATGTAAAATATTTCATTATAGCATACATGAAAGGTTAAAGTCAGCTGGTACGCGATAGCAAGGTGTGAGATACATTCTTTGACTGTCTTCGTACATTCTCTTTGTGATCTGTTTCTGAAACTGTTGGCTATAATTGAACTTGCAATTAAAAATATATATAAATTAGATAATTAAAATAAAATCATATATTGAAGGCTATAGTTTTAATTTATTTCAGATTATAACTTTAAATGCTTAATACTTGAGAACCTTCAATGACCAAATAAATTAAAGAAAATAGAATTTCAGTATAACAAACGTTTGTATAGAAGTAAAAACTGAGAATAAGTAAACGTATAAAACTAAAGGTTAAGTTATGTAATTAACTGATATTTCAGAATAGTAGAAAAATATGCTGTACCGGTTAGACAAGTTTTGGACGTAGAACAGCAGAGAAATAATAACTGAGCTGTGCTATAAGTCAAATTAAACTTCAATTTTTATGTACTTTATAGATTTAAAGACTGAAATAAACATAGTTATAATATATTTTCTATCTGATGAGAAGATAGCTATAATTAAACGCATATATGCTTATTTAAGGTTACTATAACTGTTAAAGAAAAAAGTTTAGTGTTAGTAGTAGTTAAAAGCGTGTTAGATGTAAAATATTTCTTAGCATACCTGAAACGTTTAAAGTCAGGAAGTATGTTATTACAAGGTACAAGATACATTCTTTGTATGTCTTCATAAATACCCTTGCTGATGTATACCTGATATTACTGGCTAAACTACATTTGCAATTATAGAAATTTATAGGAAACCATCAAAATTAATGTAATTATACAAAGTGGTAGAAAATTATGGTAACGTTTTGATAACTTTTGAACGTGTAACAGCAGGAAACCAATCATTGCTGTACCTATTGATCAAATTAGACTTGCAATTCTGTGTTTATTAAAGACATAAATAGTTATAATTAAACGTATACGTATTTTTTTCAAGATAACTATAACTCTTTAGTTGTCAATAGTAATTAAGAGCGTGTGAATGGTGAATGTAAAATATTTCATTATATCATACCTGAAAGGTTTAGGAGTCAGCTGGTATGCTATGCCAAGTTATGAGAAAACTTTTTATGTCGTTACACATCCTCTTTCTGATTTATTTCTGAAACTGTTGGATACATAATTACATTTGCAATTTAAGTAAATTTATATGAGATTTTTAACATGAAATTATATTATACAGGGTGGTAGAAATGGATTGTAACGTTTTGATAACTTTTGAAGGTACAGTATAACAGCAGAAAACCAATAGCTACTCAGTACTCATTAGTCAAATTAAACTTACAATTTTCAGTACTTTATAGATTTATTGACTTAAAAAGTTAAAATTTATCGCTGTAAAGATAGCTGTTGACAAACAGGGCAAAGAGTGTATCTCATGCCTTAATACAGAATACCTGCTGAATTCAACATATCAGAAGTGCTTTAACAAAATATGTTACATTCAATTCGCAAAGAGAAAACAGTGAAAATGAAATCCATCTTTTAATGCTATCGAATAGTTTGTCTCACATCACACAAAAACTGCTTTTAAAATTAAAAAGCTATCCATTTCTTATTGTGTGAATAAATTAAGTTGTATTCATTGTACTAAAACTATAATGCATCATTTTGCACTGCAATTTAACTTAAAATTCAAACAATTTTCGTTGAGTAGGTCACGCTGTGGTCATGTTAGAAGGAGATATGATATCTGAGACTTCATTGGCTGAGCGCCACCATGTTAGTTTTTAGTTGCATATTAGCTCTTAGTATATTAGCTAGCGTATTATTTCTTCGATGATGCCGCAAGGCGAAAAAATAGTAGCTCATTTATATCATTAAAACAATTTTGAAACTTTAGCTTTATTGCTTTATTTATTCCTTTATTATTTTTTTGTTAAATAAACATACATATTCAGAATAATCAGAATAATTTCTAGATTTATTTGATACCCTACACATAAACATGCAAAAAAATTTTTTTTTCAACTCTATATTTCTTACCCCTACCCCTAACCCCCTACCCTAATTGTTGTTTTGTCCCTTTACTACCCTAATGTAATTTTTTTATAATTCTCTATATGTAAGATAATAAAAAGTATATAAATGCAAAGTTTGAAATATAAAGATTTTTCTCTTGACTGTGTAAAAGGTTTGCGACTATCATACAGACGGACAGACATGCGAGTGAAATTACAAAGGTCCATAGTTATAACTACGACCCCTAAAATTTAAACAAAAAAGTAGGTATAAAATTTTACCAATCGGTACAGATCAATTGATGTTTTTTCTTTCTGCTTTAAACGTTAAAAATATAACAGTAACGGTACTTTTTTAGCACCCTGTATTCTTTTATATTAAGAATGTGATATAAATATCCTAAAAATTAAAAAGTTAATGGAAATAGACTACAGTTACAGAAATAAATATTATCAACGGGATGTACAAAGGCACGCGGAAGAATGTTTATTATACCTTGTCATCTCATAACTCCTCTTTTTAACCATCCAGGTGTGCAATAAGAAAATATTTTATATTTAATTATACACTTTTCTGTTACTAACTTTATATATATTTTCCTTTAACAGTTATAGATATCTTTAATACATAAGCACGTGTCAAATTATAAATCTTTATATCTAATTATTAGATAAAAAGTTCATACAGAATTCTTGTTTTTCTGCTGTTATACGTAGATGTAAAATTGATTAAACTGTTTCCTTGCTTTCCCACTAACGTCTATATTATAATTTATTAGACAAGTGACATATTATAGATTTTGTTCTAAATTGCAAGATTAGATCAACATTACATATTGTAAATATGAAATTTCAAATATATTATTTTTTGGTTTTACCTCGAACTCCGAAGAGCCTTGAAGTTGAGTATGATCTATTTTAAAACACTTTAAGGTAACATTGCAAGGGGTGGTATATATTTCAAATTTTCAACAACTCTTTGATTTTCTCTTGCAGATTTTTGGTATTTCTCATAATGTTGTATCTCGAAAAATACTCACCTCTTGGAATAATGGACAATAGTAGCATTTAATTTTTTTTTTTTAACAAACTATTTACAAAAACTTTCATGTCATTTCACTATTTGTTCTGTAAACGAAATGTTTCAATGATAAACAGTCGAGGGTCTATGTTTTCTAGACGTTATTTTTTTTTATTAAATAGAAAAAACCAATTGTCATCATATCCTTATAAAACAAGTGTCAAATCGAAGTCATCATGACACTTACCAAGTCTGATCATAACCTAACCTACCCTATACTAACCTAATCTAAAGTAACCTAACCTAACCTACGTTTTGAAGACCGGGCGCTTCAAAATTATGTAGTGACTCGATTGGCAAGGCTAACATATGTTGATGATGTTTTTTGTATTTTGAAAAAAAGGAACAAACAATGCATGTGGCTTTTTGGTTAATAGTTTGAGAACCTAGATACCTTTCAACGTTGAACTAGAGTAGGATGGATGCTTTCACCTTATGAATGTTATGGTTTGGAGGTTCGATATGGGGATTGTTACTTCAGTATATAGAACACCCACAATTAGTAACAATTTTTAATTCACACTATCCGGAACATGTTAAGATTGCGGGTTTCCGGTCTTGCACAGGGCTTGTTTTGGAGGAATAGGAGGTTTCCAGGAATGATTGTGAGAAATCCAAAGAGATAGAGCGGGTTTCAGAGGAATTACGGGACCATAGATATCCCTTTGATTGTATATAATAAAGCAATTTAAAAACATCTTAAACTGAGAAATCTATTGGATAGTGATACTAAGGATAAACCTGTGGCTACGGTATCCATTTCTTATGTAAGGGCTCATCCGAAAAAAAAATAGGGAGGATTAATTCTAATTTAAACATTAAGACAATATTTAGTTCGAGTCACACGTTGCTGAACCTTCTAACCAGGGTAAAACCATAGTGTAAAGTGGTTGGTATTGTTTACAAAATTCCATTCCAATGCGGTCTCAATTATTTTAGTCAAATATTCTTGCGTGTGCAAGAATATCGTGATCATACGATTAAAAGAGACATCAACTATTCAAACATATGCGAACATCATTCGGATACAGGGCATGCTATAAATTGGGAAGCAGCAAATATTGTTCCTAAAGAAACAAACTATGGGGGAAAAAACTATTCGAAGCAGCTTGTATGGTGGTTGATACTGATTTTTTTTTTTTTTTTTTTTTTTTTTTACAACCCAGTGTCTCATATTCCCTAACTCATATATCCATCTCTATAACCCTTTAATAAGAAAGGAAATAAAAGAAAAGAAATCATAGAGGCAAAATAATCAGCCCCCTCATCTAGTGGTTCAGGCTAATAATGATTGCACAGCTGATAAGAGCTAAAGTTTGTCAGTAATATCACGATGTACTAAGTTCCTAGGAGGCCTTTGTCAAGTTTCTGAGGAAGCGAAGTGTTGACGTTTTTCGCGAAACGATAGCCAATCGGTCGTCATTGCTCTTTAAAACAATTATCAACTTGCAGCCATCATGATACTTACCGAGTAGAATCATAACCTAACCTAACCTAAAGCAACCTAAACCTAACCTATCGGTCATTATTGCTCTAATAAACAAGTAGACTATCAACTTGCAGCCATCATGATACTTACCGAGTAGAATCATAACCTAACCTAACCTAAAGCAACCTAAACCTAACCTATCGGTCATTATTGCTCTATTAAACAAGTAGACTATCAACTTGGAGCCATCATGATACTTACCGAGTAGAATCCATAACCTAACCTAACCTAAAGCAACCTAAACCTAACCTATCGGTCGTTATTGCTCTATTATACAAGTTTCAACTTGCAGCAATCATGACACTTACCGAGTAGAATCATAACCTAACCTAACCTAAAGCAAGATAAACCTAACCTATCGGTCGTTATTGCTCTATTAAACAAGTAGACTATCAACTTGGAGCCATCATGATACTTACCGAGTAGAATCATAACCTAACCTAACCTAAAGCAACCTAAACCTAACCTATCGGTCGTTATTGCTCTATTAAACAAGTAGACTATCATCTTGGAGCCATCATGACACTTACCGAGTAGAATCATAACCTAACCTAACCTAAAGCAACATAAACCTAACCTATCGGTCGTTATTGCTCTATTAAACAAGTAGACTATCAACTTGGAGCCATCATGATACTTACCGAGTAGAATCATAACCTAACCTAACCTAAAGCAACCTAAACCTAACCTATCGGTCGTCATTGTTCTATTAAACAAATAGACTATCAACTTGGAGCCATCATGACACTTACCGAGTAGAATCATAACCTAACCTAACCTAAAGCAACATAAACCTAACCTATCGGTCGTTATTGCTCTATTAAACAAGTAGACTATCAACTTGGAGCCATCATGATACTTACCGAGTAGAATCATAACCTAACCTAACCTAAAGCAACCTAAACCTAACCTATCGGTCGTTATTGCTCTATTAAACAAATAGACTATCAACTTGGAGCCATCATGATACTTACCGAGTAGAATCATAACCTAACCTAACGTAAAGCAACATAAACCTAACCTATCGGTCGTTATTGCTCTATTAAACAAGTAAACTATCAACTTGGAGCCATCATGATACTTACCAAGTAGAATCATAACCTAAAACTAACCTAAAGCAACCTAAACCTAACCTATCGGTCGTTATTGCTCTATTAAACAAGTAAACTATCAACTTGGAGCCATCATGATACTTACCGAGTAGAATCATAACCTAACCTAACCTAAAGCAACCTAAACCTAACCTATCGGTCGTTATTGCTCTATTAAACAAGTTTCAACTTGGAGCCATCATGATACTTACCGAGTAGAATCATAACCTAAAACTAACCTATCGGTCGTTATTGCTCTATTAAACAAGTTTCAACTTGCAGCAATCATGACACTTACCGAGTAGAATCATAACCTAACCTAACCTAAAGCAACCTAAACCTAACCTATCGGTCGTTATTGCTCTATTAAACAAGTAGACTATCAACTTGGAGCCATCATGATACTTACCGAGTAGAATCCATAACCTAACCTAACCTAAAGCAACCTAAACCTAACCTATCGGTCGTTATTGCTCTATTAAACAAGTAGACTATCATCTTGGAGCCATCATGACACTTACCGAGTAGAATCATAACCTAACCTAACCTAAAGCAACATAAACCTAACCTATCGGTCGTTATTGCTCTATTAAACAAGTAGACTATCAACTTTGTGCCATCATGATACTTACCGAGTAGAATCATAACCTAACCTAACCTAAAGCAACCTAAACCTAACCTATCGGTCGTTATTGCTCTATTAAACAAATAGACTATCAACTTGGAGCCATCATGATACTTACCGAGTAGAATCATAACCTAACCTAACCTAAAGCAACATAAACCTAACCTATCGGTCGTTATTGCTCTATTAAACAAGTAGACTATCAACTTGGAGCCATCATGATACTTACCGAGTAGAATCATAACCTAACCTAACCTAAAGCAACCTAAACCTATCCTATCGGTCGTTATTGCTCTAATAAACAAGTAGACTATCAACTTGGAGTCATCATGATACTTACCGAGTAGAATCATAACCTAACCTAACCTAAAGCAACATAAACCTAACCTATCGGTCGTTATTGCTCTATTAAACAAGTAGACTATCAACTTGGAGCCATCATGATACTTACCGAGTAGAATCATAACCTAACCTAACCTAAAGCAACCTAAACCTAACCTATCGGTCGTTATTGCTCTAATAAACAAGTAGACTATCAACTTGGAGTCATCATGATACTTACCGAGTAGAATCATAACCTAACCTAACCTAAAGCAACCTAAACCTAACCTATCGGTCATTATTGCTCTAATAAACAAGTAGACTATCAACTTGGAGCCATCATGATACTTACCGAGTAGAATCATAACCTAACCTAACCTAAAGAAACCTAAACCTAACCTATCGGTAATTATTGCTCTAATAAACAAGTAGACTACCAACTTGCAGCCATCATGATACTTACCGAGTAGAATCATAACCTAACCTAACCTAAAGCAACCTAAACCTAACCTATCGGTCATTATTGCTATAATAAACAAGTAGACTATCAACTTGGACCTATCATGATACTTACCGAGTAGAATCATAACCTAACCTAACCTAAAGCAACCTAAACCTAACCTATCGGTCGTTATTGCTCTATTAAACAAGTAGACTATCAACTTGGAGCCATCATGATACTTACCGAGTAGAATCATAACCTAAAACTAACCTATCGGTCGTTATTGCTCTATTAAACAAGTTTCAACTTGGAGCCATCATGATACTTACCGAGTAGAATCATAACCTAAAACTAACCTATCGGTCGTTATTGCTCTATTAAACAAGTTTCAACTTGCAGCAATCATGACACTTACCGAGTAGAATCATAACCTAACCTAACCTAAAGCAACCTAAACCTAACCTATCGGTCGTTATTGCTCTATTAAACAAGTAGACTATCAACTTGGAGCCATCATGATACTTACCGAGTAGAATCCATAACCTAACCTAACCTAAAGCAACCTAAACCTAACCTATCGGTCGTTATTGCTCTATTATACAAGTTTCAACTTGCAGCAATCATGACACTTACCGAGTAGAATCATAACCTAACCTAACCTAAAGCAAGATAAACCTAACCTATCGGTCGTTATTGCTTTATTAAACAAGTAGACTATCAACTTGGAGCCATCATGATACTTACCGAGTAGAATCATAACCTAACCTAACCTAAAGCAACATAAACCTAACCTATCGGTCGTTATTGCTCTATTAAACAAGTAGACTATCAACTTGGAGCAATCATGATACTTACCGAGTAGACTCATAACCTAACCTAACCTAAAGCAACCTAAACCTAACCTATCGGTCGTTATTGCTCTAATAAACAAGTAGACTATCAACTTGGAGTCATCATGATACTTACCGAGTAGAATCATAACCTAACCTAACCTAAAGCAACCTAAACCTAACCTATCGGTCGTTATTGCTCTATTATACAAGTTTCAACTTGCAGCAATCATGACACTTACCGAGTAGAATCATAACCTAACCTAACCTAAAGCTAGATAAACCTAACCTATCGGTCGTTATTGCTCTATTAAACAAGTAGACTATCAACTTGGAGCCATCATGATACTTACCGAGTAGAATCATAACCTAACCTAACCTAAAGCAACCTAAACCTAACCTATCGGTCGTTATTGCTCTATTAAACAAGTAGACTATCATCTTGGAGCCATCATGACACTTACCGAGTAGAATCATAACCTAACCTAACCTAAAGCAACATAAACCTAACCTATCGGTCGTTATTGCTCTATTAAACAAGTAGACTATCAACTTGGAGCCATCATGATACTTACCGAGTAGAATCATAACCTAACCTAACCTAAAGCAACCTAAACCTAACCTATCGGTCATTATTGCTATAATAAACAAGTAGACTATCAACTTGGACCTATCATGATACTTACCGAGTAGAATCATAACCTAACTTAACCTAAAGCAACCTAAACCTAACCTATCGGTCATAATTGCTATAATAAACAAGTAGACTATCAACTTGGACCTATCATGATACTTACCGAGTAGAATCATAACCTAACCTAACCTAAAGCAACCTAAACCTAACCTATCGGTCATTATTGCTATAATAAACAAGTAGACTATCAACTTGGACCTATCATGATACTTACCGAGTAGAATCATAACCTAACCTAACCTAAAGCAACCTAAACCTAACCTATCGGTCATTATTGCTATAATAAACAAGTAGACTATCAACTTGGACCTATCATGATACTTACCGAGTAGAATCATAACCTAACCTAACCTAAAGCAACATAAACCTAACCTATCGGTCGTTATTGCTCTATTAAACAAGTAGACTATCAACTTGGAGCAATCATGATACTTACCGAGTAGACTCATAACCTAACCTAACCTAAAGCAACCTAAACCTAACCTATCGGTCGTTATTGCTCTAATAAACAAGTAGACTATCAACTTGGAGTCATCATGATACTTACCGAGTAGAATCATAACCTAACCTAACCTAAAGCAACCTAAACCTAACCTATCGGTCATTATTGCTCTAATAAACAAGTAGACTATCAACTTGGAGCCATCATGATACTTACCGAGTAGAATCATAACCTAACCTAACCTAAAGAAACCTAAACCTAACCTATCGGTCATTATTGCTATAATAAACAAGTAGACTATCAACTTGGACCTATCATGATACTTACCGAGTAGAATCATAACCTAACCTAACCTAAAGCAACCTAAACCTAACCTATCGGTCATTATTGCTATAATAAACAAGTAGACTATCAACTTGGACCTATCATGATACTTACCGAGTAGAATCATAACCTAACCTAACCTAAAGCAACCTAAACCTAACCTATCGGTCATTATTGCTCTAATAAACAAGTAGACTATCAACTTGGAGCCATCATGATACTTACCGAGTAGAATCATAACCTAACCTAACCTAAAGAAACCTAAACCTAACCTATCGGTAATTATTGCTCTAATAAACAAGTAGACTACCAACTTGCAGCCATCATGATACTTACCGAGTAGAATCATAACCTAACCTAACCTAAAGCAACCTAAACCTAACCTATCGGTCATTATTGCTATAATAAACAAGTAGACTATCAACTTGGACCTATCATGATACTTACCGAGTAGAATCATAACCTAACCTAACCTAAAGCAACCTAAACCTAACCTATCGGTCGTTATTGCTCTATTAAACAAGTAGACTATCAACTTGGAGCCATCATGATACTTACCGAGTAGAATCATAACCTAAAACTAACCTATCGGTCGTTATTGCTCTATTAAACAAGTTTCAACTTGGAGCCATCATGATACTTACCGAGTAGAATCATAACCTAAAACTAACCTATCGGTCGTTATTGCTCTATTAAACAAGTTTCAACTTGCAGCAATCATGACACTTACCGAGTAGAATCATAACCTAACCTAACCTAAAGCAACCTAAACCTAACCTATCGGTCGTTATTGCTCTATTAAACAAGTAGACTATCAACTTGGAGCCATCATGATACTTATCGAGTAGAATCCATAACCTAACCTAACCTAAAGCAACCTAAACCTAACCTATCGGTCGTTATTGCTCTATTATACAAGTTTCAACTTGCAACAATCATGACACTTACCGAGTAGAATCATAACCTAACCTAACCTAAAGCAAGATAAACCTAACCTAGCGGTCGTTATTGCTTTATTAAACAAGTAGACTATCAACTTGGAGCCATCATGATACTTACCGAGTAGAATCATAACCTAACCTAACCTAAAGCAACATAAACCTAACCTATCGGTCGTTATTGCTCTATTAAACAAGTAGACTATCAACTTGGAGCAATCATGATACTTACCGAGTAGACTCATAACCTAACCTAACCTAAAGCAACCTAAACCTAACCTATCGGTCGTTATTGCTCTAATAAACAAGTAGACTATCAACTTGGAGTCATCATGATACTTACCGAGTAGAATCATAACCTAACCTAACCTAAAGCAACCTAAACCTAACCTATCGGTCGTTATTGCTCTAATAAACAAGTAGACTATCAACTTGGAGTCATCATGATACTTACCGAGTAGAATCATAACCTAACCTAACCTAAAGCAACCTAAACCTAACCTATCGGTCATTATTGCTCTAATAAACAAGTAGACTATCAACTTGGAGCCATCATGATACTTACCGAGTAGAATCATAACCTAACCTAACCTAAAGAAACCTAAACCTAACCTATCGGTCATTATTGCTATAATAAACAAGTAGACTATCAACTTGGACCTATCATGATACTTACCGAGTAGAATCATAACCTAACCTAACCTAAAGCAACCTAAACCTAACCTATCGGTCATTATTGCTATAATAAACAAGTAGACTATCAACTTGGACCTATCATGATACTTACCGAGTAGAATCATAACCTAACCTAACCTAAAGCAACCTAAACCTAACCTATCGGTCATTATTGCTATAATAAACAAGTAGACTATCAACTTGGACCTATCATGATACTTACCGAGTAGAATCATAACCTAACTTAACCTAAAGCAACCTAAACCTAACCTATCGGTCATAATTGCTATAATAAACAAGTAGACTATCAACTTGGACCTATCATGATACTTACCGAGTAGAATCATAACCTAACCTAACCTAAAGCAACCTAAACCTAACCTATCGGTCATTATTGCTATAATAAACAAGTAGACTATCAACTTGGACCTATCATGATACTTACCGAGTAGAATCATAACCTAACCTAACCTAAAGCAACCTAAACCTAACCTATCGGTCATTATTGCTATAATAAACAAGTAGACTATCAACTTGGACCTATCATGATACTTACCGAGTAGAATCATAACCTAACCTAACCTAAAGCAACCTAAACCTAACCTATCGGTTGTTATTGCTCTATTAAACAAGTAGACTATCAACTTGGAGCCATCATGATACTTACCGAGTAGAATCATAACCTAAAACTAACCTATCGGTCGTTATTGCTCTATTAAACAAGTTTCAACTTGCAGCAATCATGACACTTACCGAGTAGAATCATAACCTAACCTAACCTAAAGCAACCTAAACCTAACCTATCGGTCATTATTGCTCTATTAAACAAGTAGACTATCAACTTGGAGCCATCATGATACTTACCGAGTAGAATCATAACCTAACCTAACCTAAAGCAACCTAAACCTAACCTATCGGTCATTATTGCTCTATTAAACAAGTAGACTATCAACTTGGAGCCATCATGATACTTACCGAGTAGAATCATAACCTAACCTAACCTAAAGCAACCTAAACCTAACCTATCGGTCGTTATTGCTCTATTAAACAAGTAGACTATCAACTTGCAGCCATCATGATACTTACCAAGCAGAATCATAACCCAACCTAACCTAAAGCAACATAAACCTAACCTATCGGTCGTTATTGCTCTATTAAACAAGTAGACTATCAACTTGGAGCCATCATGATACTTACCGAGTAGAATCATAACCTAACCTAACCTAAAGCAACATAAACCTAACCTATCGGTCGTTATTGCTCTATTAAACAAATAGACTATCAACTTGGAGCCATCATGATACTTACCGAGTAGAATCATAACCTAACCTAACCTAAAGCAACATAAACCTAACCTATCGGTCGTTATTGCTCTATTAAACAAGTTTCAACTTGGACCTATAATGGCACTTACCGAGACGAATCATAACTGAAGATCAGTCCAAAAAATAAAAGTATAAATATTTGTCGATTTTCAAACCTACCCTATACTTCGTTTACTGAGTGAGTAAAAAGAAGGAATAAATTTACATAAAATAAAAATCCATACCTCCTCGAACACACTAATATCGCCGGAGTCAGAACAAAATTTAACTGATACGGAAGATGAAAGAGAGCTATCTAATCCTGCGCTACACGGAAAAAGAGTAGAATCCCTTGGGATTTCCAAGATCTTATTCACAAAAGTGAACACCTGATGGGAGCACTTAATATGAACTTAAATCCTCAGTTAGATTTTTAAAGCCTAAATTCCATCCATATAAATTGAGAGTTTCACTGTAAAAGCAAACAACAAAAATAACGTTAGTTCTAAAATAGTTATATACGATTTACTAACTAGGAAAAGCTTCGAGTTTCAAGATTCTGTTTGGAGTGAATGTTACTAAACATAGTCTGAATTAAATTGTAAATTACTAAAGTTTAATTCATTTTCCTTCTAACAACTAAACGCCAGTTAGT
Source organism: Aphrophora alni (assembly GCA_963513935.1). NCBI lineage: Eukaryota > Metazoa > Arthropoda > Insecta > Hemiptera > Aphrophoridae > Aphrophora > Aphrophora alni. The sequence continues at coordinate 48,259,088 of OY740775.1, read as the reverse complement.
TTCACTTTACTTATACTTACATAGTGTTTTTTCTTGAAAATTCCCTTTTAGTGTTAATAAGTACTTGTAATTATGAAGTTGATTGTGTTTAACTAACATCAGATTTTAATTACGCTACCGGGTATTGATTACCAGACGACCTCAAGAATGCGTTCCACTAATTATATAATAAAGGGCATTCACAAATTAGTTATTTTGTAGTATAAATCATGAATAAAATTGTAAAAAACATTGCATTAACTTTAAGACATTTTCACACACAAAATAAAACCAAGTTGATTACGCAGCTCCATCGTGCAATGAATGAAAAGAGATCTTCTAAACGGAATACACAAGAGATGGTTTCAAGAGCCTTGAAGGAAATGTTGTATTGGTAGATCAAGTAGTCTTATCCATTAGGGTACATTGTATTTTGTGTGTATTATTTATTTCCTATCGTCTGTTAAGCCCTAGCGAGCCACGTAGGTGTGTTTATAAAGTCTCTACTCGCTTCGGTTGTGACAGTGTATCAGCCCTTCCGGCACTGGAAGATATACATATAAAGGCGTCTTCACTGGTTACACAGGTGTTGCCATGCTTGATCTTGTAACTATACAAAATAACTTTTTTATTTTAAATACATTCTAATATTATTTTCGACTTTTTCGCTGTTCCTCATTGTAAGATGGAAGTAGGTAATATTTATTACTAGCAGATTTCAATTTTTAACTAATTTAGTGTAATTTTAGTTAATAAATATAATATACATTTCTTAAATTTAATTTGCTTCTGTATTTATGTTTCCTGAGAACAAGAAAAGTAAAGATCAATAAAAAATTGGAAGTCGAAATTTCATGCGTTTACCAAACTTACCCTATAGTATTTATACTGGGTAACTAATAACATAATTTTAAAAATACTTTAAGTTCAAATCTAAACATTCTTGTTTGGCTTATACCATAATTTATCGAAATTAGTCTTTTCATTTTATTGATTATTTTTCTTAAATTTAATTTTCTTTTTACTTCATTATTCCAGACTGTTTTTGGTTATTAATATTTGATTTTCACCCACATTATTTGAAAGAAATCTGTGGAACCTGTTTTGATAAATTGACTTTTAATCGTAATTGTCGTTATGCTTTTCTTTTTTACTGATAAATAACGGACATAAATGGTATAACTGAAATTAAGGTTTAGTGACAGCTGTTCGTATTCGTTTTAAATTTTAATTTATTTTTAAACTGTAATTTTCCTTTCTTTGTAATTTCGTACATTATTTGAGTCATTGATATTCACATTTTACCAAAACATAATTGAATTTGTTAAACTTATATGGATTTTGTTTTTTTAAACATACTACTTACGAACATGTATTCTTGAAGTAATAGCAATTATTACATTAATTCTATGAGTTTATAGGCTGCATTTTTAACAAAATACGACTAAATATCTACAGACACTTTGGGACTATCGGAATTTTGTGAGAAACTCCTAACATTTTATTAAGATCGGTTCACTCTTTTCGGCTAGAGATCATTCTAATAGACACACAAAAATCAATCCAAAAATCTCTTCGTCGGGCTTGTTCAAACAAACATATCCACGAAAAACTCGACATATAATTTTAATCCAATACATAACTTTCTCTAAACTAAGTATATGTGATGAAGTACAGCGCACATAGTTGATAATTTTTTTGAAATAATAAGTGTTTCAGGAATAAAAGATGGAAACAAATTAAAATCAAATAGACTGACTCCTTTTTAATAAAATAAAAATTCATCTCTTCAATTCCCGCTGCGAGACGAAGGATCAACTTTACCTACAGCAAATTATTAAATCTAAAATGTAATAAATAAAATAAATTCAAATAATTAAAGAACTAGGACACAATTAACAGAAACATTTATTTTCCTTTTAGCATTTTCATATTCTCTCTTATAAAGATTCTGATAATTTGTGACACTGATTACGATTCAGGCATAATTCGTTATCAAACAAAAACGAACATTTTTAATCAAGTGCAAATTTTTGCAGAGGAAGTGTTTATGGTACAATTGAAACAATTTTAGGCCCTTATTACTGAACTTCAGGCTCTAAAAATACCGTATTTAAAAAAATACAATGTCATGTCAATGGTTCATTTTCAAGTTTTGATTGGAATCTACTGTTACAACGTACTATGTTAACGATTAGTATTGGTTCGTTTTTAGTTGGTTTTGGAGATGTGTATGTGGGAGAGTTTTCCACATTTATTTTATAAATAACACTTATCTTCGATGTGATACGATTTGGATCAAATATTCTAAAGATTAGATATCTCCAATGCACCAAAATGAAGCCATGTTGAACATTGTTATTACCTGTAAACAAAACTTGAAATTTAACTGAATATGTTTTCTGAATCACTCAATTGATTAACGTTGTAAACTAACTTGAGAAATCTATCCATATTAGATATAAAATAAATCATTTCATGAATAAAATAAATTCAAATTAGTTCATCAGTTTATTCATGAGGAAAGTTAATTTCTTCACAAAAACCAACAAAACCCGCTGCTTTAGAAATAATTACTTCTCAAAACTCTCAATCTAGAACTGTAACTTCTAATAAATTTCAACTGTTTAACACTTAATTTAATGCATTATTCATTATTCATCTTTTATCTGCGTTAATAACTTATAGCCAGGTAATGTCTCCTACTCGTAAATATTTATAGAAATGTTTAAATTACCTTCCATCATTTCTAATAATTCTATAATGCTGCTAAACTTTAATTTAATGTAAAATTCCATTTTTCAGCATGTGTACTAAGTAATGTTTGGTCAGCGTATTCCTTGCATTATTCTAAGAACAAGCGAGGTGATGGGTTCCATCACGTTTGTAATGGACCTAATTAAAGAATGTAATAGATCTCTGAATGTAAGTACCAAATGTTGGTTTCTTGGGCCTTGGGAATGAGTGGTAAAGTGTATTGTTAGATCAAAGAGACTTATCCAGTAAGGTAAGTCTGTTTTAAACAGTTGTTACATTGGTTTCCTGTGCCTTGTAATTCAGTATTGAAGTCGGCTAGACTAAACCGGGGTTAAACATTTCACTCATCGCCCGTGATGGTATATCAGCCCTACCGGAAGCTTTACACATATCCATTCAAGCCACAGATACCATACTTTTGGTAGAATAGCTATGCCGCATTACATTAGAACCTTCTAAAAAGTGTTAACATCAGTCAAAAACAAAACTTGAAATTTTTGGCTCATACCAAAACTTGTCCTTCAACTCGTAAACCGCGTGAGTAAAAAAAAGGAGTGGAAGAAGATAAAATTGTAACCGTATATCTCAATCCTTAGGGTCGAGAGTTGGTAACCAGGATAACCAGAGTTGGTAGAGAGAGATCTAATAGGAAAGATGAAAGAGAGAAATCTAACCCAACACTACATAAACCAGCTGTTAATCCAGCTACAATCCCTTGTGGTTTCCAAGACATTACTATCACGAGAGGGTAAAATATTAATACAAAGCAAAACCCTCATCTACTCGTATATTTAATCCATAGAAATTAATAATTATGGGCAGAAACGAACAACTAAAGAAAACGTAAAAACACATAAATATCACTTAACTAACTTAGAAAAGCGCCTAGTTTTAAGACTCTGTTTGGAGTAGATGTTGCAAAACATAAACTGAATGAAATTGTAATCTTAGAACTTTAATTGATTTTCCTTTTAACTACTAAACCCCCGTTAGTTTCCCTTTAATTACACCTACATAATGTTGTTTCTTGAAAATTTAATATGTACTTGGACGTATAAAGTCGAGTGTATTTAATTAACAACAGGTTTTAATTACACTGCCGAGTATTGATTACAATGCGACCTCAAGAATGTGTTTTAATCCTTACAAAATCAAAGGGCATTCACATATTAGTAATACATACTTGAAATTTTGTAGTAAAAACATGAATAAATCGGCAAAATTATATTTAGATGTAAAATTAGTGGCACTTTTAAATACAGTATTGACTTTTTGGGCCAATTTATAAGTAGGAGCATTGTTAAAAGATACTAATTAATAAAAGAAACCTAATATTCCTGTTCGTCCCGTAGTATCTTTTAACAATGCTCCTACTTATAAATTGGCCCAAAAAGTCAATACTGTATTTAAAAGTGCCACTAATTTTACATCTAAATATAGTATTAAGAATTCGTTAGATTTAATTAACAAAATTGGAAATGTTACTAAACCTTCCAATGCTAAAATTGTATCTTTTGATGTTAAAAGCCTTTTTACTAGTATACCTATTAACCAATGTAAAAACATAGTCAATGACATAATTAGCGATACCAATGGTGATACTACATTTAGTAATGAAAGAAAAGCAGCCTTAGAAATTTGCATTAGTCAAAATTATTTTTAATTTAACGATTTTTTACCAACAAATAGAAGGGTTGGCAATGGGTTCACCTTTGTCACCTCTTCTAGCAGAAATTTTCATGGCTGATTTTGAAAATAATTTATTTGGTAAAGACAATCCTTTATTTAAAAATATAATTTATTAGTACCGTTATGTTGACGATGTTTTGTGTTTGTTTAGTGGCACTAATAGACAGTTAGACTCTCTCCTTAAAACCATAAATTCTGTAAATAGCAACATTCAGTTCACTATGGAAGTAGGTAACAATGTAGCATTCATAAAATAAATCTGCATTTTGTTATCGGCAGTCCACTCGCCGTGCCTCTTATCTTCCGTCTCTATCTAAGTACAGAGTACAACGGCTGGTTAGCGAGCCGATCTAAAACCTTTAGCCAGTCTACCTGTAGTCACACACAATGTCTGACTTCTATATTTAGCTACGTTAGAGATAAATTTCTTTCTTGGACTTCAAAATTTCAACCCTAGTTTTTTGGCAATGTTAATCTACAAGTTTTGTGCGTTTTAGTTCTATAATGTTTAGTAAATTTTCGTTTTCACGGCACAAGCTTACGTGAACTGCGACAGGATTTTCCAGGTACAGATTTTATCATATATTAAATTTTTGTTAATGCTTTAAAACAATTTATTAATTATCATGTATTTTTAAAATATGTATTTCATGTTTTATTTAATATTCAATGTTCTTTTGAAACTCAATGATTATAAAAATTTACTTTTCTTAAAACATACTTTACAAAATCTTGTAAAGGCACATTTTGAGTTTGGAACAATTATGTGAAATAAGTGCAAACTAATGTTGAACTTTGAATGATCGAAATATCTCATTGTACATGTCAAATATAAAACAATTGAAGAAATCTGTTCTAAATCAGAAAATTTCGTTTTGCAGACTTTTGCAAATCTTTGCAAGTCTTATACAAGCTTTGTTTCAAACAAAATTAAATATATATAAATAGATTTATAATCATCTAAGAAGCTTTTAAGTACAATCTTAACGAATTTCTGTTATACAATCAATTTTCTTTGATTTTGACAAATAACCAGATATTTTCTTTAATAATGAACATTAATGCTAAAACATGTCCGATTTTGTACAGACACTAAAAAACATGTTTTTTTGCTATAGCTAATATGCTGGTAGAAGAAACACAGCGAAAGATCTAGACATGTTTCGTCCTGTTAACCAAAACACGTTTTATCCAACTTAGCTTCAGTTTCATGTGCACAAAAGTGATGTAAAAAAAAAAAAAAAAGAAAAAAACTAACTTTATTGAACTTTAATTAAACTCATATTGTATATGTGCCTAAAATTTATTTCAGCGAATATGTTTTCTTAAAACATTCTTTTAGATGTAGACTTGTGTAATTAATTATAAAATATATAAAAATTATTGGGTGGAGCCTGCATGCAAACTTTCGGTCCCAACAACCTCCCAGAGGTTAGTTTCTAAATTAAAACAATTGACGTCAATTAATAAAACTTAATATTCAAAATTTTCTTTTTAAAATAAACTTCTCTTTTTTTATAATAAATTCTTTATCTAAAATATATATATATATTTATTGGCCAATATAGCATTTAAGAAATTTATAAAATAAGTAATATTATGTAACTGTTTTAGAAAGCTATCATTTCATAAAGTTAAAAGGGGGGGGGGAAATAAAAAATCAGTATCTTTTCATCTTTTTTTTATTTTTGTAATTTTTACATTTAAGGGCATATAATCTTTTTTTTTGGATTAATTATAATCCAGCTAATTGTTAAGCTGTGCTCATTGTCTTTTGTTAAATTTTGTAACTATAAAATATATAAACTAAAAAAAGGGGGGGGGATAAATTTTCAGACTCTATTGATTAATTTTTTTTTAATTATAATATTTCACTTTAAGGGCGTATAATCTTTTTTTAAATATAATATTGTTAATCATAAGGTGTTTATGATAATTTTGTCTCAGGATGTCTTTCTCAGTTGTAAATGATAAAATCTGAAACGTCGAAATTTCTTTTTTTGTTCAATAAACTTGAGCCTTGTTAATTACTAAATTTGTCTTTGTCTTTTTTTTATTTCTATTTTCAAACATTGTTACCATTTGGTTCCGCCTTTCTTAAATTTAAGTCCCCTGGTAACATGTTTCTGGTAGCAGAGCGTGGTTTTCTCTAAATTATAGAGTGGTTAATTTTAAATTCTGGAACCGTAGTTAATTTTCAAAATTTTGCATTGGAACCATCTATATTTAAATTCAAAATTATCTTTGTTAAACAAGGCTCATTTTTATGTTTTGCAGCTTTTTCAAATACTGCACAACTGTTGCTGATGAAATTTTTTTTTTATATATTTAGTTTAAATATTTAGATGTCTATAAATCTATAGTCTCTTTTTTATTATTTATTTATTTTTATAAACACTTACACAAAAACTTCTAAACCAATTTTGATAAAATTTTTTTTTATTATTATTTTGTCTGCTTAAATATTTTATATATATATATATATATATATATATATATATATATATATATATATATTTACAAACACTGCACACTAGTCATTCACTGAATTTGATCCAGACAGCGGGCTCATTCGGGAATCCAAAAAAAAATTTAAATAAATAATAAAATCCAAAAATAGTTAAAAACAAAAAAAAAACAAAAAAAAAATTCAAAATCTCCTTCAAAAATTTTCTCGAGTTTTCTTTCGCTTGTCTGTATTAATTCATACTTACACACACACATATACACAACAACTACACTACATATAATTCTTGAGTCTTTCTCTGGCTCTTTCATTTTTTGCATCATCTTAAAAGAAATTTTTTTTTTAATTACTTGGTTTATTTTTTTTTATCTATTATTATCAGCAACAGTTAAAATGGCAGTGGATTTGCTGCGATTAGTGGACTCGTTAAAGAATACCGAGCTTGCTTTTGAATTTTTTTTGGTCATCTTGAAGGAAAATTATTTTTATTTATTTTTTTTTTATTTTATCATGTTGAGTAATAGGCAAGATGGCGGTGGACTGGTTGATGCAGATGGTGGCATTTTGTTTAATAGTAAATTGAAATGTTGAACTCTTTAATAATATATCATTGTGTGCTAAATTTTCTTTTCCAAATTATAGGGGCCCAGTTTTGTATGTAGGGCAACATGGTTGGCCTGTTTGTTCCTTTCTTTAAATTATTCGGTTGTTTAATTATTGGCAGGTCAACATGTTTGTTCCTAATTTAGTTTGTTTAGGGTTGAGAAAACCGGAGTTGGGTTTTCCTCACCATGGGTCACCTTTTATTTACATATTTACTTTGCTACACCTTTTCTTAACACATCTTTCTTTTGTACTTTTGAACACTTATTTTATTTTGATGAAATTTTTTTTTACTTAATTTTTTTTTTTGATTAATTTAAATTCCTTTTTGGGGGCACATGATTACAGTTACATACATAAGACCTTAAGTCAAACATTACATGCCCTGCCTTGTGCAGTAAAACAATTTTGACTCCCCAACGTTTCATACTGCTTATTTGTTTATTTTTAAAATGGATTATTTGTTTAGACCCTTCAAAATTCTTTTTCTCACGGAAATTGTTAAGAGCCGTGAATAGTTTAAATTTCTCTTCGTATGGGAGAAGAGGAATTTAAAAATAACGACGCTGAGCATGATCTGACCCAAAAAGGCTTCAGGAGTTTTTCTTTTATTTTTATTTATTTTTGGTAATTAAATGTAAGGGTCGGTTCAGAGGATTAAAATTGCTCCTCCCGCATGTGAGCTTCCTCTGAGTCCGGCCTTTTCCTGAAGACCTTAGTGCTATGCACTTTCCCTCCCCAGTCCCCGGAGTGGTCACCTCCTCTTGGTGTCCCGAGGTGCCACTCCACCCCTTTCCCCACGTACCTTAGTGTACAAAGTCAGTTCATGCACAGCAATGTCGACCTTTGCGTCACCCTTCAGCTCTTTCTGTCCGGGGCTTGACCCAATGATAGGTGGGAAGAGCTGAGACGCTATAGAAATTTCAAAATTTAATAAGTAAGTGCCGAAGGATGCTACACCCTAGAGTGGTGACCATAAAAGCATTATGAAGCGTTGTTTCTATCAAGTGCCCCTGACTTCAAAATTTTTGTAGGAGGCCCTTCTGGCCCCTTTCTTCAGAAGCTTGTAGGAGGCCCTTCTGGCCCCTTTCTTCTATCTTTTCTTGGAGGCCCTTCTGGCCCTTTTTCAAAATTTTGCGGGAGGCCCTTCTGGCCTCTTTTCTGACTCCACCCCAACTCCGTCTTTCGGGGGGGGAGAGCTGTAGCATTCATAAAATAAATCTGCATTTTGTTATCGGCAGTCCACTCGCCGTGCCTCTTATCTTCCGTCTCTATCTAAGTACAGAGTACAACGGCTGGTTAGCGAGCCGATCTAAAACCTTTAGCCAGTCTACCTGTAGTCACACACAATGTCTGACTTCTATATTTAGCTACGTTAGAGATAAATTTCTTTCTTGGACTTCAAAATTTCAACCCTAGTTTTTTGGCAATGTTAATCTACAAGTTTTGTGCGTTTTAGTTCTATAATGTTTAGTAAATTTTCGTTTTCACGGCACAAGCTTACGTGAACTGCGACAGGATTTTCCAGGTACAGATTTTATCATATATTAAATTTTTGTTAATGCTTTAAAACAATTTATTAATTATCATGTATTTTTAAAATATGTATTTCATGTTTTATTTAATATTCAATGTTCTTTTGAAACTCAATGATTATAAAAATTTACTTTTCTTAAAACATACTTTACAAAATCTTGTAAAGGCACATTTTGAGTTTGGAACAATTATGTGAAATAAGTGCAAACTAATGTTGAACTTTGAATGATCGAAATATCTCATTGTACATGTCAAATATAAAACAATTGAAGAAATCTGTTCTAAATCAGAAAATTTCGTTTTGCAGACTTTTGCAAATCTTTGCAAGTCTTATACAAGCTTTGTTTCAAACAAAATTAAATATATATAAATAGATTTATAATCATCTAAGAAGCTTTTAAGTACAATCTTAACGAATTTCTGTTATACAATCAATTTTCTTTGATTTTGACAAATAACCAGATATTTTCTTTAATAATGAACATTAATGCTAAAACATGTCCGATTTTGTACAGACACTAAAAAACATGTTTTTTTGCTATAGCTAATATGCTGGTAGAAGAAACACAGCGAAAGATCTAGACATGTTTCGTCCTGTTAACCAAAACACGTTTTATCCAACTTAGCTTCAGTTTCATGTGCACAAAAGTGATGTAAAAAAAAAAAAAAAAGAAAAAAACTAACTTTATTGAACTTTAATTAAACTCATATTGTATATGTGCCTAAAATTTATTTCAGCGAATATGTTTTCTTAAAACATTCTTTTAGATGTAGACTTGTGTAATTAATTATAAAATATATAAAAATTATTGGGTGGAGCCTGCATGCAAACTTTCGGTCCCAACAACCTCCCAGAGGTTAGTTTCTAAATTAAAACAATTGACGTCAATTAATAAAACTTAATATTCAAAATTTTCTTTTTAAAATAAACTTCTCTTTTTTTATAATAAATTCTTTATCTAAAATATATATATATTTATTGGCCAATATAGCATTTAAGAAATTTATAAAATAAGTAATATTATGTAACTGTTTTAGAAAGCTATCATTTCATAAAGTTAAAAGGGGGGGGGGGAAATAAAAAATCAGTATCTTTTCATCTTTTTTTTATTTTTGTAATTTTTACATTTAAGGGCATATAATCTTTTTTTTTGGATTAATTATAATCCAGCTAATTGTTAAGCTGTGCTCATTGTCTTTTGTTAAATTTTGTAACTATAAAATATATAAACTAAAAAAGGGGGGGGGATAAATTTTCAGACTCTATTGATTAATTTTTTTTTAATTATAATATTTCACTTTAAGGGCGTATAATCTTTTTTTAAATATAATATTGTTAATCATAAGGTGTTTATGATAATTTTGTCTCAGGATGTCTTTCTCAGTTGTAAATGATAAAATCTGAAACGTCGAAATTTCTTTTTTTGTTCAATAAACTTGAGCCTTGTTAATTACTAAATTTGTCTTTGTCTTTTTTTTATTTCTATTTTCAAACATTGTTACCATTTGGTTCCGCCTTTCTTAAATTTAAGTCCCCTGGTAACAACAATAACAGCATTAATTTCTTGGACCTTAACATTAATATCAGTAATAGTTATCATAAATTTAAAATTTTCAGAAAACCTACTTATACAGATTCAGTTATACCTGCTGATTCTAACCATCCTATCATCAGCCATAAACATGCTGCTTTTCACAGCATGGTACATAGACTTATTAGTATACCTCTTTCACCTAATGACTTTCATGATGAACTGAATGTCGTTAAACAAATTACTGTTAATAATAAGTATGATGTTAGTTTAATAGATAATATTTTAAGAAAAAAGTTAAAGCGTAAAGCTGAAAATTTAGTCTACTCTTCCCGTAACGAGAGCATTGAAATAGTTAGATATTGTAAATTATCTAATATCAACAGAACTAGTTATAAAATCAGTAACCTTATTTCTACTAAATGTAATCGTAAAGTTGCCTTTTATTGTAATAAAAATCTATGTAAAATGTTGGTGAATAATAAAGATAAAAAAGAAATGTTAGAAAATAGTGGAGTTTATAAAATATCTTGTCAAGATTGTGACTCTGAGTACATAGGTCAATCAGGTAGATCTATAAAAGTTAGAATTAAAGAACATGTAAATAGCTGGAAACATGGCTATAGAAACTCTAACTTTGCTAACCACCTTTTGGACTGGGGTCATAGTTTTGATTCGAAATCGAATGTTAAACTCTTACATATAGAAAATAAAAGCAATAGATTAAATAATTTAGAATGTTTAGAAATAAATAGATCTATTTCACTTAGGCCTATTCTCAACTTAAATGACCACATTGTATTAAATTCGTCACCTCTTCTAAAACCCATCCGCAACATAGTTCATTAACCTTTACCTACCTGCTAGGTCATCCCCCTACCTTCCCCGATTTCTCTATTGTATTTCAGTTTCCTGTTACTTATGTTTATATAGTTGTCTATACTTGTAAATTATCAGTTGCCCGTAGATGCCGCAAGGCGAAACAATTGTAGCTCATTCATACTATTAAAATATTTGAAACCTTAAGCTTTTGCTTTATTTATCCTTGAATATGGAGTTTCAACAAGAAATATCTGCTATTACATTAAAGTTGATAATCCTATAGTTACCAGAGATAAATCACCGACACCAGTGTAACGAGTGGAGGCACCTTCACGTATGTACAGCTTCGAGGCCCACTATGGCCGCGATACTGACAATGGCGTAAGGAGTCTAGACGTTTCAGTATATACAAATCTAGGAGCCTATCTGATGTAAGAAAATAGCGATGTTCACAATGACAAGTTTCGTAAAAACTGTGTAACAACTGTTTAAATAAATACACTTATACCGCTTGAACTACCGATACAACTTTACATTTTCTTCAATGCTCAAGACATCAAATGTAGGCATTACATGTAGAAGATCTATTTGTTATTACATATTACAGTGGGGCTGGGTAAGTACCATGTGACACCCCTTTTATTTATTTTACTCTCCTTTTATAATGTTTATATCGTTACGTTCAATCTGAAATTGTTTATTAAAATTTAATTAGATTCTTAATTTTTTTTTCTCTGCAAGATATTTTTATAATAAACATGCAAAAAAGTATACTAACTTTCTGAAAAAATATCACAAAGTCAATATTAGTTGCTGTTTCTCTCATACTTATACATGACGAAAAATTGCCCATATATTGTGCATTGCCATATACATTTCTTTTGTAACACATTGATCTAAAAATATCATCTCAACATTGCCTACAACTTTCAGTATTATAGTTAGTTGATGTGCTTTTATCGAATTTTCTATATGGTTGTGTAAATACCATGATGACATCCATCAACATATCTCTTATACAGAATGTGCAACTACGCAAAGAATAAATTATAGTATAATAATTTATTTAGATTTCAAAGTTAGGAATGACGTTATTGATTGTTGAATCTTAGTCTGTTTTACAAATTCACAAATATTTTTTTCAGTGCTTTCTTCTCCTGATAATGATTCTAGACATTTACATGTGACATTTTAAACAATAGAAATAGACGAGACATGATTTTAACCTATGATTGAAACTATTCTTGAGATTATTGTGTATTTACTTTCACTATATTATTTCCAAGCTTAAATATTATCGAGTCGAAACGGAATCGATCTTTATTTGTTCAAGATGGTACGAAACTCTATTAGAAATGTCAGAAGGTTTCTGAATGGGAGGGAAACAATCTATGTAGGATATACACCGTGAGAGAAAAGTCTAGAATAAAAACTTATAGTAGGAAAACAGCTGTTTGGATGTAAAACTAGATGGTGTAGGGTATGACTGATTTTTCACATTTCATGGCCCAAATAGTCTGTACGATAGTACAATAACGGCTACAGAAATTAAGATGAGTATATAAAATTTGGTATAAGGGACTACGAGTATATTTTCTCACATAGCTTCGGGTTCTTATAACTTTTAGAATGTTTGCATAACAAACTCTAGACGTCTGTTTCCAAATAATTTGATAACGATCCTTCATCCTTTTCTGTTTTAAAGGAGGGGAGAATTATTAAAGGAGTGGAATTTGTGAAGAGAACTTTATGTTTGGATATTCTAAATGACGAGGGTTAAATTTAATATTCGTTGATTCCCTAAATTTATCACATATAATCGACAACATTTCAAAACAAAAATCGAATTGGAAAATGTAAACAATATAGTTTTAATTCTATCATTCTCATTCTTTGTAAACATGATAAGATTATTTGGGTGATTTTCGGTGACATTTGTGGATATTGATGAAAATATCCAGACCAGAATATTTAGGTATGTAATAATAAACAAGGACTATGACATGAATTTGTTTTCTTGTTATTTAGAGGCAAAATACTTTTGATTTATAAAAAGAGTTGGACAGTACAACCTAGAGCACTCGAATACTTTAATGGCGTTGGGATCGGAAGAGAACAAAAGATGGTGAAGAGAGACCTGATAAAAAAATAACAGAGAGGGATCTAACCCAAGACTAAATACAATGGTGTAGATCCAGCTAGGATTCTTTGGCTCAGTCACATCTGTGCTAACGGTGAGTGAACTCCTCAGTACGGAATATTTTCTAATTTATTAATATTTAAACTTATTTTTCATTTTAGTAGTTTACAATATTAGTCTACGAGGATGTGAGATGCGGTAGGCTAGGAGTGAGGGTGTCAGGGGGCTTCAAAATAATATCATTAGAGATATCTTTAGGGGGGCGGGGGTGTTAGAAGTTGTCATTATTCTAAACAAGTTATTGTTATTAATTACGGTTATTGTAAATTATGTTAATTTACATTTAAAATTTATTTGAAGTACCAAAGCAGTACACAGAGAGTAGAGTAATGTTGCGAAATAACTCAAAAAGTGTTGCAATTCCTGACTGCCAGAGAATATATGCAAGGCCATGAACATCCCAATGGATATAACTGCACAAAACTAAGGGTGACCTACCAACTAGACCATTTATAATTGAGGAGAACGACAGGTTAGCTGGAGGCACGGCCAAATGAGGAGACCGGTAGGGTAAACGGAGGTTTTTTCAGCAACTACGGCCATTTGTAATTGGAGAACCCGACAAGGTAGCAGGAGTCTTTATCCGGTTACTGTCAGGGGACCAGCTGGATTTATTGGAAGAGAACTATTAATATGAACTTGGCTGTATATGCGTTACTTAAGGGTGAGCAAACAAGTTATGTATTCATATTGATTATTTAACATGTAAATAAGTGTAATAATTATTGGCCTTTTTGAAACAATATTCCGCTTGATTTGAATTTCGTTATTTTTTTATATAATCATATATGTTTAAAAACAGAAAACATTATGTCAGTATTGGAAAGGGATAATTGTAAAACATAAATAAAGTCTTGTTTCACAAATAGCTTTAAATAATAAACAATTGATTGCTATTTTTATTTAACAACCTATTTAGAATAGATAGTTTGGATTGTCTGATTTGAACCAGAAAATAAGATTAGGCAAGCCTGAAAGTAACAAATAGTGAAACAGCCTTATTAAACCTAACGAGGGTTATGATGAATATTAATTTTGTTTTGTGTATAAAGTTAATCCAATATTTACTAAACTACTTCAAAGCATCATCAATAATTAACGAAGTTTATCGATGAAGTAAACACCGTTCTCCAGTTTACATGCAATTAGAACACTGTCAGTTATCCAACCCCAAGTAATGCCAATATACTCCTGGTTGACAGAAAGCTAGGACAGGGGTGAAGTTACATCTGTCTAATTAAATTTAAGTCAAACATTTACTGCAAAATAATTAAAACAAGTAACGTTTTGTTGTTTAATCTATCACATGCATAATCATTGCCATAGCATTCTCACACACCCATCCATAAGTTAATGAGTGTCATCATGATATTTACCCAGCCCTGTCATACAATATAAAATAATCAGAGTTTCTTAATATAATGCCCAAAATTTGTACTCTTGGACCTTGTAAAAAATGTTAAGTTGTTTTAATAGAGCTAGGAGTCTTATCAAGTAGTGTAAATTTGTTGAAAATTTGTGTTAAATAGATTTCTGAATCTCTTAGTTTATCTCTATTTTCTTGACGACGGGTACTGTGTTTATTAAACAATCTCCTCTACGCTCGTGGTAATGTCTCGGCCATAGTAGATCTGGTAGCTGTACATGAACAAAACCTCCACACGCTACGCTAGTTTGAAGTGACTCAGCTTTGAGGATCTCATAACAATTTTATTTAGAATCATGTTTCGTAATTACATTTTTGACAAGACGTAGTTATTTTTCATCGAAAAGATGTGGAAATGGTATTATTAAATGCAAAATTGAAATTTTCACTTTTTTGTCTAGTTGTGGGTGCTAAGTTGAATAGCACACGAGATATGTTCGAAACACTAATAATGGCACTGTTTAGATATTTTCAATTAGATTTTCTGAGTTTCAGTAAGGTTCTACATGACTATGGTGGGACTACACTATTGTACTGTAGTCCTAAATACCGATATTGGAAGTTCCTATATTAATTTTGTAGCAGCTCTAGAGGTTAGGGAGAGATGACAATCGACTACAACGACTTTGTTTGCGATTAACAAACTTGCCCAACACCTTGTATACTTAGTACGTAAAATAATATTCATCGATATATTCTAAAAATATGTCTCTAACACAATTTATCTCCGATAAAGAACAAAATGGAATTTAAATTAGTATTTAGTTTGCCCCATTTGTCTCTTATAGTATGTAACTTAAAATCTCCTTTTTTTAAAAATATACTTGAAATATATTTAAATATTTTAATAGAGCCTAAGCATATTTTACTCTTTGACATCGTCCAAAGCTTATATCGTGTTTAATTGATTTACGATTCTAAAATCAAGGCTATAAAAGTTAATATTAGTTTTTCACAAATATCTGTAATATAACTTATTTGTTGAAATTTAGTAGCCTACTCTTTTTTGGGTTATTGAATCTTCATATACCAAAATAAAAAATACGAAATTTGTAAATCTGATTTTGAGATATGACTCTTATTAACCTATTATTTTTTTCTTTTTTCCCCTTAAGTTTAGAAAAATGTAAAACCAAACGGTATAGTCTATTTCGAATATTAAATTACGTTTTTGATTTATGAAAGCTACTAATATATATATATATATATATATATATATATATATATATATATATATATATATATATATATATATATAAATCACGGTTCAATACTTGGTAATATTTGCCCACCCAACACATTTTATCAAAATAATTCACTTGTTAGTGATGCAGCCTGATTTGTGGAAATTGTACTTTTTTTTTTGGTTTTTTGTTTATTGCTTTTTAAACATTTTATCTAGATAGTCAAAAGTAATTTTGAGAAAAAGTTTTTTTTGTTTTTGTCACACATAGGTTATCCTCAAATTATGATTTAGAAAAATGAAAAAAATACTGAATGTATGGCCAAAATATGCACACATATCTCATTTAATTAAAATCTATTAACTTCAATGATGACAACCTCTAGAGCATAACCATTTACCTCCTTTAGTCTTTCTTTTAAATGTTTCTTACATTTGGTCCTGGCAGCTATCTCGGTGCTAATATCATCATCAGATAACACACACCAAACACCAACAAAATACAAGAAAATAAACATACAATACTATTACATAATATTGATTCTGGACTATACGTCAAACTATAAATTGAGAAGTGTGGACACATCCTGTACTTGTGGTAGTCAAAACAATAATGAATAACCATTTTGGTGGGGGGGGCTCAGATAACCTTAAAACTAATATTTTTCAAGAAATAATTTTTTAACCATTATTCTAAGTGTATAAATGAAACTAAAATTTTAAAAACAAGGCAAAATCATGCATCAAGTTCAGACATTTCTTGAAGTGGCTTGCAATTACATAATGTATATAAAATAAATCGCAATTCTCAATTTCCCCTCTAGACCACATCTTAAAACATTCGAAAGTAAATATAATGTAAATAAAATAAAATTTATAAAAACTATGAATCTTATCGAAAATATATAAATTGCTTATATAGATTTCTTAGAAAATAATAACGAACTTCTGTTTTTACATTTAGCTGTAAACATTAGATTTTATGACAAATATTATTAGAGAGACTGAATGAAGAAGATATAATGTAAATAAATGGAAATGGAATGAAAGAAACTTCTGTCATTTTATAGATTTCAATACTAATATATTCAAATAAGGGTTTCGATTAAGTGAAGTAAATCAAAATTAAACCAATAAAGTCGTAGAAAGCAATATCGTTCTTATTAAAGAATTCAAGACTATCTAGGAATTTAATACGTGAAATGTAAATGTTTGCAAATAAAATACTGTTATTGCTGAAGACTTATTTTAATTAAAAGCAAACAAATAACCAACGTCACCAAATTATAGAAAACACTAAATATTCTAAAACAAGCACTCTGAATCTAGACGAGGTTCTCATCATAAGTTTGTACATGTAAACGTTTGTGATACTGAACAAAAAGAGATATAAGGGCAATGCCTCTAGCAGACAGCAACAAAGAAGCAATGGTGTCCCCACTGGTGGGGTTGGTTTCAATCATTAGTTGATGAGTCATTAAACTAGCTTCTGCCATAATAAATAGATCGAAAGATAAAAATTTAGCATTTCATTCAAAACATTTGTTGTTAACTCCGTTGACCAGCACACATCGTAGATGCTACAAACTTGACATTTGGTATTTTGGCAAAAATTTGCTGCCTTCAATTCCAGGTATTTTGTAGGATTTAAAATGGTTTTCTTCCACTCTTAGGTTAGATGCCTCTCTTTCAAATTTTCCATCAAGTGTCATTTGTTCTACGATTGTTATCTTGCCTTCTTGTTATTGTTAGAGTAATGAAAATCTAGGGGAGTACTTCTATCTTTTCAAAGCTATATTTTTTGCCTTCTAAATCGCATCTATATGAGGATAAAATCTTACCAGAACCATAGAACAATTTAAATTCTACCTATTATCATGCATATTCAAAGAACACAATACATTGGGGTTTTCCCATTCATAACCAATGAATCCCTTAGATGAAAATGTCTTGAGCTATTACTTACAATGAATTTTATCGATACGGGTTATAATGAAAGTTTTTAATCAAGTAAAAACAAACAGGAAAATGTTTCTTTCACGGAACCTTTCATCCTATATACTGTGTTAAAAAGTTTGGATGCATTGTTTATTCTAGCCGAGTTGAAGAGGAAAACTTTGATCAGTTTTTATAACAACTTTAAGTACTATCGAATTGGTTGTTGTGAGAGAAGACGTGATAGGTTTTAATAGTTGCAGCAACAATAAGAAACATATCTTCCTTAAATACGATCACATCTTAATAACATAACTTTTGTTCACACTATCCTAGTTAAAAGTAGTGTAATATTAATAAACTATTGCTAGGGTATAAAGTGTGGACATATAACATTGCCCATTTCATTTCTTACGAAGTATATAGTAAATATGGTAACCGTATAAAATTTCGACTATTCATCTTCATCTTTCATAATCTCAAAAAACCGAATAAATTAGTTTCGATATGCCATCCGTCCGTCGTTGTAGTCGTTGTTATCGTCTGTCCGTAAGCACGATAGCGGGCACAAAAGAAAATATAAGAACATGATGAAATTTGTAATAGTGTGCACATTTAAAGCCCTCATGAAATTAAAGGCACAAAACAGTTTTATGTTAAAATCTCTTGTGTTGTTCAACTTATAACACACAAATTTAGATAATAATTTTTAGATTTCAATTCTGTATAGTACTAACCTCCACTAACCTAATACAACTGGATATTGGGATGTTATTGTTAAACTTCAAATCCCGATTCTCAAAAAAAAAGACATATTTGTACAATTAGGCGATCCAGAGCTAAGTCACCAACACGAGTGTGTCAACTGGATTCACTTCACAAATGTATGTTTAAGATGGCACCAGAGCCGAGGCACTAACATAAACGAAGCTACTGAAGTCGGTTGATTATATACACATATAGGAGATTATTTAGGTCCTCTCCGACTTCAAAAAAATAGTGAAATACAAAATTACGTTTGTATAACAACACCGTACTATCATAAGACTCTTTTCTCTACAATTACAATTTTACATTTGTTACAATACCAATTTGTATATATTACATTAACAGGATCTGCTTGTAATAAATTGAGTGATAGGGCTGGGTGTGTACCGTGATGTTTCATGGGATATTCTAACCTAACCTTGACCCGTGTCTTAAAGACTTGATCCAATATAATAAAAAATTATTTATACATAAGAAGAGAGTATGCCACAAAGATAAGGAAATATTGCTATATTTAAAATATAAATATTAAAACAAAAATATTTTATAAACATATAGGTGTCGTCTTTATATTCACTTCTTTAACTGACTACTATAGAATTGACATATTGTGACTGTACTTTATAGTTGGTATTTGTGGAAGCTTGAGTGAAAGTATTTCTAAATTCCAATTATTTATGACCAATTTGTAATAAGATATACTATACATTCAACTAATGAATATGTAGTTAATACCCTTTAAAATACAGCACAATTTTCTTTCATATATTCGCTGCTACACGATAAACAGTTTCGTGAGTTTCATAGAGAGATATTTTGGTAGAAATAACAAAGGGTTAAGCCCTTCTTTACTTTAATTAGAAATGAGATGAATGTCAACTGTCATTGGATATAGCTTAAGTTAGCAACACTTAAATTAACCCTACATGAAGGGTTGTTTTAGCTTTCACATTGGATTGACAGCAGTTTAATTATTCCTGACAACTTTAATGACTTTTCACCGGAGTGGTTTCAGACTTTATCTTCTTTACTATAATTACTGATACAATTGATTATTTTTGGTACCATCAGAGGTTCTCTCATAATGAGTAAGGGCTTGATAATCCGGAAGGACTTAACTGGTTCTACACCTTTCAACCATGTAGTTTTAGGTTAGGTCGCTCTTTTTCTGCTCACTTTTCACTTGTTTCTCTTGATCAACTCTTGTTATTTTCCGACCTTGAGACTATTAGATTCTTCAGGGACTAGGGGCCTTGGTTTTATATTTCATTCTTTTTTTACTGGGCGCTGATGACTGGAAGGTTTTTACTTTCAAACAAAAAGTTTTTTTTAAATAATATTTGTAATAATTTATACTGTTGATAATATTTTGTAGTTGACTTAGAAAAGCGAGGTTTTAACTCAACAATCTGGCAACCCTTGTTTACTCGTGGGTTAATATAATTCGAAGTTACGGTCGAACGTGTCAAACGAATTATATGAAGTTTAGAAATAAAATACAATAGAACTCTCTGAAACGATGCGTATACAAGATTTTAAATGTAAATTTTCGATTATAATAGTGGTCTCTCAAAAGAGGCAAAGTTTCTAAAACACGGACTAAATAGGGACTGAGCTTGCTTCGATTGTGCCATAAATGTATCCTCAATGTTGATCATATTTGATTAAAATCAAACTGTCAAATTGATTAATGACTGGCGGTGAAGGGTTATTTTTGTTTTTGATAAATTATTCCAGAACCATAATATTTTTTTTACTTAAATTTTGTACTAAGTTTGGAGCATTAATCATAAAATTTACTTAAAAATTGAACCACATCAGTAGTAGCAATTTTAAGAGAAAATAATACCAATATATTTTGTTTGAGTCCTTACAGCCTACACTTGAACAAAATTTGATTAAATTTGTTTTGAGCCGATTTATCTACAGAATGTGCCAAAATTCAGATTTCATATACAGAGTGTTCCTAAAACATATTCCCCCCCCACTTTTAAAAATGTAAGGACATAAATTTAATCCCCCCATACTTAAGTTACTCTTTAAAAATATCTTTATTATTGTTAAAAAATAATATTTTTATTGTACTTAGGTACAAATTTAGGAGGAATAAAATGTCATTAATATTTTCCGATTACACAAGAAAAATGTTAATGTGACAACCATTTGGTAAGCTGTTTGAATTTGCTATATGAGGATTAAACTCAATATTGATTTCAATACACAGGGTGTTCTTTAAAAAAAAATAATTCGTGTTTATAAAGAAAAGCACGGATTAAACCACAATAGCGTAAAAAAATATATTATAGTTGGAAACATGAAAAAGACATAAAACTATTAAAGAAGTCCATGTATTATCAAGGGACGGCGACAATTTTGAGGGATGAAGTTGAGTCATCAGCTATTGTTAAAAAGTAAATTGTGGAGCAACATCAGCCTGTCGGAGATTTATGTCTCCGGTTGTCATTGTTGATGAAAGGTTTATAATTGAAAGTGGTCCTGATAATGTTTACTCCCTGTTCTCCTACTATTCTTGTGAAAGGGAGTCGGTGTTGTGCCGAAAAGCTCCAGGTGTACTGGATCTACAACTTGTTGAGATAATCATTAAGGACATCTCTAGAAAATAAGAAACTAATAACAATCCAAGTTTTAAAATGGCGCACGTTTGATTATTTTAAATCTAACTGGTATTTAAATGCCTCAGTGAACTTGGTCGTTTAGTACACTCACAATTAAAAACCAGTTAATGAGAGTGTACGTTGCAGGTGAACGAATTCACACAAGAGGATTATTTACACAGAAAGTACTTTACTTACTTAATTTTTTTTGAAGAAAAACCTCAAGGGCTCAATTTATTTAGTACGAGCCTGGCAATCCCGAGAACCATAGCTGGAGGTATACCTTTTGCCATGTAGTCTTGGGTTAGATCCTTAACTTCCAGTTATGATTGCTATAAAGTCTATTTTAACCATCTCTTGATCTCTTTTGACAATTATGCTATTAGAGTATTCGAGGGCTATGGGTCTTACCTTTTTTCTTCTTTTGCTTATAATGCGATGATGACCGAACGGTGTTTTTCATTCAAAACATCAAGAACAAAAAATATTTCTCAGCAGAATTCATCGATACTTCATTTGTTTCAACGACATAAATATAGTTCGATTACATTTTGATTGAAGTATGTATGCTAATAAGAGATATTTAATTGTTTATTTGATAAGGTATGAGATTATTAATTAAGTAATTTATAATCAGACTATATGCATTGTACACACTCATCTCTACTAAATAATAACTCGTAGCTAATGTCAGCCATTTTGTTGAGACCCAAATTGTACAGTAATTGTCAGGAAGACTAATGACAGTTCAACTCTGCAAAGCTTAATTACTTAAGCTGCTACATCCAAATTAAAATTGGGACTTATACATCACAAGTGTAGATATTGCTCCTATTAGAAAAGCTTACAAATCAATTAATAAGTAAAAGGATATAATGTAATAGTAATTGATAGTAGTAAAAGGGAAAAGAGAAAATCAGAAGCCATTTAGTGTTTACTGAAGTCATTTGGTGAGGTGGTTGGCGGTGTCATTTGGAGTCTTTTACGAATAAAAAAAAAGTTCTATTAGCTAACACGCGTTGGCCTTTAAAAGGATCTCATTCAAACTAGTCTTATTAAAATATCTCTTATTATAAGGTTCTAGTAAAATGTACCTTAGTAACATTACTAAAAAGAACAATTTTCATAAATATCTTCTCTCCTCGAATATTTGCATCTTCTCGACCTTCCTAACCTCCACTGTTCAAAGTATCTTCTGATCCTCACATCTTTGAATCTACCTGTACTACTGCTCTGCCTCCTCCACTATTCAAAACTATCTTTTCTTCCTCAAATCTTTGCATTTCCTCATCCTTCTTCTCCATTTTTTTCAAAAGTTTATTATTCTTCATCCAATCTTTGCATCTCCCGTCCTCCTCTTCTACTTTTCAAAAGTATCTTTTTCATTTTAAATCCTGTAAAAATATCCCTTCCTATGACGTAATCAACTACTCCACCATAAAACGTCAAATAGGCCTACGTCACTAAATGTCGTCACTCCCTCCTTCCCCTTCCCCGTGATGTTACAAAGACAAAATGATCGTTGCCCTTCCATTTTTATCTCCATTACTTACTAATAGTACTTTGAAAATAAACTATTCCAAAACATTGTAACAAATTAACCACATTCTTATCTAAACAAAATTAAATAATATGAAAAATATATTCTGTCCATCTCCCCAAAAATTTCGCTTTTATACTTGTAATAGAGAAAGAGAAGTTGGTGTACTTTTCTGTATTACAAAATTTTCGCCACTTGATTCTCACGGATAAGTTGCTCTATAAAGGTGAATTGTTTACTTTCTCAAATATACGTTAGGGAAAGTTAAGTGATGAGTCGAATTATTATTCGATTATTAATATTATTCGATAAGTACATTTAATACAAATAAACTGGTTTTTAGAGTTACGTTTGTCTGTCGAATGTGCAATGATCTACATACAGCTCAAACATGTGGGAATGATTTATCCATATTGCTTTTATTCAATTTTTATTGAATGTAAAAACGAGTATTAACGACGGAAACTCGTATGCCAAATCGCAAATGCATGAGCTTTACGGATTACGAATTATTGGCGTAAAACCAAAATGAACCTCGGCTACAGTTATTAAAGTTAGATTTTAGTTAATTAAGACTTAAGCTGAGGATGTGTTTATTCAAAGAAAAGCAAGTGTTAATTTTCTAACTTCATTATAATTTAGGAACTCAAAATCATTTAAAACATTTTAAATATATTGAACAAGTTTTAATTTTAATATTTAAAATTAAGTTAGCACTAATTAAACAACACAAAATTCAATTGTTTGGATTTGTGATAAAAAAAAAGAAAAAAATATCAACAATTAAAACAGTTGTACAGACATTAAATACGAGTAAAATAAAAATGCTCCTACTAGGTTGACTAGATTGTTAAAAATATAAGATACAGATTATTCATAGAAAGAAAATCATACGCTCATAATCCGACCTTTTACTCAAGGGTAAAACCTTTTACTCTAAGCACAGTCGCAAGAAGATTTGTTTCAGTTTTATTCATACGACTCAATATTTCACTCTGCAAACAGTGTTTTATTCAGCAAACAAAAATGTGTTCATTTAAGAGACAAATCTAGAACATATATGGGTTAAACACATCTTTTAAAAGTCAGCAAAGAAACTATAATGGTGCAAATGGTTCTTGCTACGCCTTTTCCTTGTTAGGGGGATATTTTACACATCAGAATAAAGTTTGAAGAGAAACTGTGGTTTAGAAAACTGTGTCAACCTACTCCACATTATTTACAATTGTTACTGCTATGGTTATCATTGAAATACAATTTAATAGATAGGTTGCAGTTATGTTTTTTAGTTGTTGTTTAAAAGAAGAAACCTCTCGGTCGTTGTCGTCTTATAAGAAAATTAAGAAGATAATATAAAAAGACCCTCAGCTCTCGAATATCGAAGTAAAGTGCTGGAAGAGAACAAGAGTTGGTCAAGAAACACCCTATAGGAAAGATGATTGAGTATACATAATACAAAATGAAAAAAGCTTTAGATATAGCTAGGGTCAATCGGGATTGCCATGCCAATTAAGCTCCTGAGGATATTGATAATAATTGCGGATATAAATAGAAGGGCAAAAAGAATGTAATGCTTCACTCATAAATTATGAACAAAATTAAAACTAATCACTCGTATTATACAAATATATCAATTTAGTAAGGAAATCAGACTTGTTTACATTTTTTAAAATACTACTCTAAGTCTATTCGTAAAGAAGCGGATTTGGTACCATTACAAACAGATTGAAATCTTACATTTTTATCAAATTTTATTACATACGTTATAATAATATGTTGAAGTTATTAAACATGAGATATGAACAAAAAACTTATAAGATAACGGTCATTTTGACAATTTAAATTCAGTTTTTTACAATTTCAATAGCAATATAGAAACACTCTATATTAACCAAAACTAAATTTCATGTTCTTATCCTAAGTTTTATGGCCGCTATCATGGTTAAATACTGACAAACGGACAACATGTCGAAAACAACGATTTCGGTTTTCTGAGGTTATGAATCATGAAAATAAGTTAACATTTGTGTTTCAAATTTACTTTGAAAAATTTTGTTCATTTGGTGAATAAAAATTATCACGTTTTTGGCCAGTTTTAGCTTCTCACAATTATACCACCGTTTGATCTTGACGAAAAAGTTATATATTATACGACCAAAAATCTAAAAAGAAAGTCACATTGATTTTGTAATTTTACTTTCTTAGCTGACTAGACTATCGTCGATTCCACGTTCAAAATGTAGTACGGGAAAGTCAACAAGCAATGTATTTTAAATGGATGTCTGAGCGCTACTACACCGAGTAAAAATTTCAATAGGCTCTCAAGAAGGTTTGTGTCTACTATTCTGCTGCCCGATTGCAGGCTTTACGTTCCATTTAAACATTTTACATAGAACTTAAAAAAATATAGAATTTTATGTTTGTAAATATAAATTATTAAAAAGTTACTTTTAGGAATCACTAATAACTAATAATACACACTCAAAACATGAAATGTATCAGAAATCGGAAACACTCCATATTTCAAGTTTTTAAAGTAAAAAGTTATTAATAATTATTGTTTTTAATTTTAACATCATATTGTCAAACGTTTTCTGTACATAAATAACAAAACGGAAACATTTGTATAATTACCACATTTTAAATACACAGGGAGAATAATATAAAATAAAACAGCCTTATTTGATAAGAATATCAATAACATTGATAAGAAATAATGAAATTTCAAGAAAATATTAATTATATTTAATGAAACTTTGGAAACTAATCTATTTAAATAAAATCAGTATTGAACAATTTTATTAGATAAAATCGAGATGTGTTCCAGATTAATTAATTTGTTCTTCACTTCAAAATATTTCATTTTCACCATAACCGTACTTATAAAATAGCACTAATTATTTTTCCATTCCCATTATGAATGTAAACACTTGTTATTAAAAAAGAACACAGTTTATTACTTATAACATTTTAACTATAACCAATGAAACCACAAGCTTCCTTTTGTTCGATGGTATAAAGAAAAAATTAATTAAAAAAAAAAATTAATTGTTAAGTATGGGTTATATCAAGTAGAAACAAAATAACTGATCTACGAAGTGTATGTCACACATTGTGTTGTCGGCAGTGCTTGATGTTTTTGGTTTGACTAATAGCACAAAGACTCTCCATAAGTTCCATACTGAATTCAGAACGTAAAATCGACAATAAAATTTTATGATTTACCTTTTAATTGCAATCAACGGGGTAACGTCACACTTATTTTATCGAAAATATATTAATTTTTATCTACTTGAAAGGAGCTAAATTTTTATTTACGAAACCATAATCACCTTGATTGAAACAAAACAACGTTCCAAATAAAGATGACGATGTAGTGATTGAAACGTCATATTACCAGTGAATTATGTACAGTGGAATATTTTGTGTATTCTTTTATTTGGTGCTCCATGTTTTTGTAAAATTTAGAACTTTACAATCATAAAATAGGCTGCTAAATTTAATCGTAAAAAAAAGAAAAATAGTAAAAATAACATTAAGCCAAATATGGGATCGGAAATTTAGTAATGGTCTTCGATAAGTAGATTTATTTATGGTAGTAATAAACATGTGCCGGTATGAAGTGGGTGTATCTAAGAGATGTCTTCACCCACTGTAGAGTTGGTGACTCATCCGACATCTTAACCCATGTTTGGCAACGACTGTGGTCAAAATTTATAACTTTTGTACCAGGGTCAACATGAGACGCCAATTGTATGACATTTAAATTCAACAAGACAAAATCACAACGGTATAAATTATTTTAAAATATATATATATATATATACATTTATTGTTACCTATCATTAGAAAAAACATTTACGTTGTTATTTTATTTACAACACGTCATGTCTTCAAGAAATGTAGACCTATACAATAAGCTGATATATTTCCCTTAAATATTTTCATGTTGTTTAAAAGATAAAAATTTCTCGGTCATCATTGCCTAGGAAAGAGGAAATGGATTTATCAAGACTAAATGTCAAAATGTGTATACCCAACTAGGTTGCCTCGTGATTTCAAGACCCATACACACTATAAGTGAAGCTTCGAGGGTTGTTTGTCTTTATAAACCAATGTACAATTAAATAGATCCCGTTAATTGAACAACAATAAAAGATCAAGTTTTAAAAATAGAAAATTTGAAGCCATGAGTTAATTGCACTTTTTCGAGTCGCTTACTATGGCGGTAAAACTAAAACCACTCCAAAGTTTGAAATCCCTGAACCAATTAATATATATATATATATATATATATATATATATATATATATATATATATATATTTCAATCAACAACAACATTTTATTAATTTATCTGCAGAATTAATACTTTTTAAATAATATACGCAATTGGAAAAAATATTATCAGCAATTCTCGAGCTGTCAGCTGACAGAATGACTCTGACAAACAGAGAGAAGTTACCATTTTTCATTTTAGAGATAGCATATGTTTTTTAACTCTTGCAACGTGAGCCTTGAGATATACAAGAGGGGCGAGTCTCGTTTACGGAGGAGACATAGCAGGGGGGGGGGGATGTGCTACAAGTTGTATAGCCAAGTTGTATCGTGGGTTATATATAAGGCGAAAAACCTTGCAGTCATTATCACCTAAAAACCGGAGAAGAATATCATAAAATGGACAATAGTAGCTTCAAAAAGGAAGAGAACTCAAGTTGGTTAAGGAAGACATGATAGGAAAGATGAAGTAGAAGGATGTAACGCAAACTAGAAGAAAAGTGAAGTTTATTATTTTTGTAAATTCCTATAAAATATCATAAACAAAATTTCATCAAAATTATTTAATTCCTTTGAGTAGTAAAACAAGTGACTCAGACATACATTAATATCCAAACTACTCTTTTACTTTCAGACATCCACCAAAATGTCTACGAAAAATTCAACATCGATTTATTTACCCTATCATATAATTTTCTTAATAATTAAAATACGATAAACTAATAATGTAAACCAGTTTTTTAAAGACCAATACAAGTATAAACTGGAATTCCGTTGTTCAGAATGCAACTAGGTTAATATAATCCGTAGACGAATCCAAACAATCCAGAAGCGAACCAGCCGGCAGCTTTTACAAAACGTGGCAGAAATCCGACACTTTGAAGTTTTACATAATTTAGGATTATGTTAGCGTGACTAAAAGGCTTATCTTGAATTGTGGAATATAAAGGAATACATTACATTATACAAAAATTAATTGGTTCGGATCATGTTACCGGTTATTCGGAGTTTAAACAATTTTAAATCATTGTGATTCAGGTTATAACAGCAAAAATAGCTCTACATCTCTCAAACAAGTTGATGAACTCAATCTTGGTACTTACCCAGTCCAATCATACAATATAATTTTAAAAGATCATGCAAATATTGGTCTCTTGGACTTTGTATAAAATGTTAAATTGTATTGGTAGATCATGGAGTTTTTTATCCAGCAGGGTAATTTTGTTCAGAACAGGTGTTACACAGGTTTTCTGAACATCATAATAATTGTTTCTATCATTACTTTTTGATGTCGGTTAGGCCCAAACGTGCGTCGTATATGTGTTTATCTTAGAATGTTTTCACCCGTCAGTGTTGGTTCTGAAGGACCTTGACCCTGTACATTGTGAAGGAGGTTACGGTTACATCTCCGACTCGTCCGACTCGTCGGATCTCGTAACTTTATGTTGAATAACACACGCGATATTTTGTCTGTTTTCATACTTTCATCGAATTTAAATGTGTTTTATATCAGTCCCTTATACAAATTTACATGTTACTCCCTTATTGTTCGTAGTCACTCACTGACGATAAAAACAACGACGACGGACGGACGGCATGTTTTAAATTACATTTTTGGTTTCCTGAGGTTCTTTATTTCAGGTTCTTTTCTTAGTTGTTTTAATTATCTAGTATACGAAGTTTCGGAACGTACTTTATCGTCTCACTGAGATGCAAAACCACTTTTAGTGTTGCCAAAAAATTTCAAAATCGCTTTTTTGACGGATCGTTACGTTTGACGGGAGACTGAAAGAAAAAGAAATTCAATATCCCCTCCGTCCGTCATTGTTGTCGTAGTCGTCGTATGTAAGTGAGCATCCACAAAAACCATGAACATCGGAACATAAAATTTGGTATAGTCACTTTAGTGTGCTTATAATGATCCCTATTGTACAAGTGAAAAATCTAATAGAATTGTCACAATGACACATATTTAGAACAGTTTATTGTTACATATCTTGTGTTATATTCAATTTATAACATATAGTTAGATAGAAGTTTACAGTAATGGTATCAACTCTCAATTCTGTATAAATATCGAAGTTGTTGTATCAAAAATGAAATACCGATTTCGGATCTTCTAAGAAAATTTATATAGTTACAAGATCCTGTAGTCCAAGTCAGCGACACGAATCTACGAGATGAGGGTCTATCACACATGCACAGTTTCAAGGAC
Source organism: Aphrophora alni (assembly GCA_963513935.1). NCBI lineage: Eukaryota > Metazoa > Arthropoda > Insecta > Hemiptera > Aphrophoridae > Aphrophora > Aphrophora alni. The sequence goes on along the minus strand of OY740775.1, from coordinate 48,229,544 downwards.
ACAATGTCATGGACACGGATACGAGTGAAGCGAGTGTTGACTTTGTAATATAATTTTACGTTGGTCTTCAAGACTCAAGGACACAAATTTTGGACATTACATTTGAAGGATCAGCTCGTATTACATTGAAAGACGAAATTTTGTACGTAAGGACTGGAAGTTTAAGAGTCGTTTCATAAATAATTAATGATCGGGAGGTTTTACATTTATAAACAACAAGAAAAACAAACTTAATCCATTCATTGCAGATTTTTTTAGCACACTGTCATTAATAAGGCTCGAAACGTTTTCAATAAACGCTTTTTTTGTGGGAAGAAATCTCAGATGTATTTATCTGAATAAACATGTCTACATATTATATAACAGTAGACTATTTTTATCTTTACAAAAGAATTCCAGGTAATTTTTCAGTCTCATGACCTACATACAAGTGTGTTCAGAGGGCTTAGCTTGTTATGTTCTGAGAGCAGGAAAGATGTGGGAGTCGTTGTGTGGGAGTCCCTATGGACGAAACAGTGTATATTCGTTTAATGTTTTTCTGTTATTAAATGTCAACCGTTTATTGAACACGTGTGTTACGACCAATAATGAAAACTAAATATTTGTAAAGAGTTTTATGATTTGTAGCAAAACAGCAAAAATGGTGGTAAAATTATCTCACACACTTATTCATAATTGAAGTAAAACAAAACTGTTTGTTGCCAACAATGTGATTTCGGTAGGTCCCAGTAAAAAAGTGACAATCAGTCATGGAGGCTGTCTTTAATTTTGTAGGTTATATTAAATAATAATTAAGTTTTCAAACTCAAATGTAAACTTGTTTTACGTGTGTCACAAACTTGTCTTTCAATATAGCTAAGGTAAGACGAAATAAGTTTAACAGACGGTGGCAGTCAAGTTTTTTTTTAATATTCTGTCAAGAGCCTTAGCTATATATTGCATTTTCACAATGTGTTGGTTCATTCATTTTTAATTTCATAAAAATTTCAATAAAATCCAGAGATACGATTTTGAGGAGTTTCATTTCTCATAAGAGTTCCATGGCCGATACTGTTTAAAAGATGGCATTTTTGGAGTTACACTTGAGTAAAATTTGACCACATTTGACTTAACTGATTTGGAGAAAAAAATATTTTTTTGTTTTGTCTTATGTAAATTTCCCCAAATGTTCCATTACTGGGAAAAAAAAAAAAAAAAAAAAAAAGAAAAAAAAAAAAAAAAACCTGAGATATGGTTAAAATTGACCGTCGTTCAAAATGTATTAAAAATAATCCACTCATTTGGTTTATAAAAGACTGCACATATTACAAATTCCTTTTTTTTTTCTCTCAGAACAAATATAAACAGATTCTTCTGAGAAAAACCTGACACTGGTATTTTTGACGCAATACATCAATAATTTCTCTATAATACGTATAAGTAAGGGGATAAAGCAACCTTCGTATATTTCTCTCCACTTAAATCCATGCACTAGTTATAGTGATGTGGACGAAAAGCACTGCAACCTTCTGAAATCTATTTCACTCTTTTCCTTCTTCTAAGACGAGGAAGCTCCACCAGCTCCAACTACTTTAAGAAGTGTATCCCATAAACAGAGTGAAGGATAAGGAATCTCTTCTTCAATAAAACACATCTAACCTTTTTGTCCATCTCTGCATCCCATTAGACTAATAGATGGCGTGGAGTCACCTCACTCTTTTCTCAGAATCCGCAGGTCTCATCATTTGTTATTCCAATCCTATATCTCTCTATCTTCTTCTGTTACAATTCAACTGGAGTTATTTAATCTTAGCCCAGGTATTCTTTCCTACAATTGGGCTCTTTCAGTTTCTTCTTTTTTCATCTTTTATTTCGCACATCCTTGACATTTTGCATTTCTTTTTTTTTCCCAAAATCAGGATGTCCTACCAACCCAGAGATCCGTTTGGTCGTGCTAAATATTTGAAGAAGTCACTAATCATCCTTCATTCTTTAAATGTAACACCTTTTCCCCGATGCCATTCACCCCATCATCACAGGTAGCTATTAATTTACGGTTGGATTAAAAGCAGAAAAAACGAGGGGTGAATAAATAGTGGGAGGGTCATAAGTTGAAAGGGGAAGATGGAATATATCACGAGAGATTTACCCATACTGGAGTGGGAAGTATTTGAGGTCAGAGGAAAGAGATGATAACAACATGAAGAGTAGGATCAGAAGAGGTTGTTTGCAGTGCATTCTCACTGGACAATGGGTTCACCAACACCAAACAACGCCATAATGTAAAGTAATATGTACGCTCAATTTTTACAATATTTAAATGTAATAAACTAATCGTCTATAAGAAAGTAGTATTACAAAATAAGTGTTGGGAGCGGTTGCGTCTTTCATAAACCTAGAGATTATATCCAATGATCTGGAGAGAGACTTTATCTTTACAAAAGGTTTTGTATACGTCAAGAAAGCAAGCGTAAAGTTTTTGCATAAGGATTGCTTGGTATAATCTTGTAAAGTGACACAGGAATGTCAAGTAAAATAGTAAATTTAATTCCAAATGTTTATTGCTGACACGTAGTGAACAATTCAAAAACTAATATAATACCTAAGTAATGCAGATTTAGAAGTGGTTCGTTGAACTGAAAACAACGTCATGAGTACATCGCTTGGTAAGTTGAACTGTGTAGAAGAAGACAATTTTTTTTATGAAGAAACAATGGGAAAACATGACGCAAACTTTCTCAAACAAACATCCTTAAACCCAAACTGTAGATAAAAGAAACTAACAAATACGTCGTAGTCAAAATTTTGACGTTGGTATTTGTAAGTTGAAAAATAATTAATGACCATGGAAGCTTATTTTGGCTAATTTAAATTGTTGAAACAATAATTATTAGGACATATTTAATAAGGGCTTGAAAGTGCGTTATTTATGTAATAAACTTTTCATTGTATTCAATGAATTATGAGTTGAAATAAAGTCGTGCGTTGTTCGTTTTCCTTTAAAACAAATTTTAATTACATTCGATTTCGTTGGTTTTGCAACATTAATTTTCACATTTAAACAAAATTTGTATGAAATTGGTAGAGGTTATTTAAAAATAAGTCAGGTAATCGAATAAACACGACTTAAAAAAGATAACTCTCAAAATTACTTTTTTAGGGATGAATAACACTACGTTCTTAGTGGCTACATTTTACCTATATCGTTAGAGTCAAATATGAAAAATTAGATTTGGTCTTATTATAGGTACCATTTAATGTTTAAACATTTTACTTTATTACCAAAATATGTTCGTATTCAAAATTTTATCAAATAGCTTCAGTTCTTTGAGCTGTTAACATTTCACAGCTAACAAATAATAGACATCAGACACCAGAGAAACAAAAAATGTTTTTTAACATCGATGAACCTAAAAACCAGACATCGATTTTTTTGGTCCATCACACATCTTTTTCTCAACTTTGTATATGTGAGAAATATTAAATCGTTTCAAAATTAGATTTTCAATGACAGTGGTTACCATTTACTTTGCTTTTTTATAAATTATTCGAAATCTAAAACTTTTTATTACTTAATATTTCGTACAATGGGTTATTAACCTTCTCATTTCAAAAAACATTTTAAAGAAATCGGTTAAGTTGACTTTGAGAAAATTCGTGTTTTAAAAATACCATGACTGATAATTGGTTAACAACTAAAGAATAAAAACTTTTCGAGAGATAGAGACCAATAATTTGTTTTTTATGTTTCTGAGGTTACAATATAACAAAACTTTATTACAATAATTATCTATCATTTTAATAAATGCGTAACTTTATAGTTATCTTTCGAAAAGGAAAGAAATGAAATGTATGAAAAAAAATTAAAAGAAGAAAAATCCCTGATGTACGATCTAAATATAACCACTCCCCCGGTGTACGATCTAAATATAACCACTCCCCAGTTGTACGATCAAATATAACCACTGCCCCGTTGTACGATCAAATATAACCACTCCCCGGGCGTAGATCTAATTATAACCATTCCCCTGGTGTACGATCTAAATTTAACCACTTCCCCGATGTACGATCTAAATATAACCACTCCCCCGTTGTACGATCAAATATAATCACTCCCCCGGTCTACGATCTAAATATAACCACTCCCCCGGTGTACGATCTAAATATAACCACTTCCCCGTTGTACGATCAAATATAACCACTTCCCCGGTCTACGATCTAAATATAACCACTTCCCCGTTGTACGATCAAATATAATCACTCCCCCGGTCTACGATCTAAATATAACCACTTCCCCGATGTACGATCTAAATATAACTACTCCCCCGGTGTACGATCTAAATATAACCACTTCCCCGATGTACGATCTAAATATAACCACTCCCCCGTTGTACGATCAAATATAACCACTTTCCCGGTCTACGATCTAAATATAACCACTCCCCCGGTCTACGATCTAAATATAACCACTTCCCCGGTCTACGATCTAAATATAACCACTCCCCCGGTCTACTATCTAAATATAACCACTTCCCCGATGTACGATCTAAATATAACTACTCCCCCGGTGTACGATCTAAATATAACCACTTCCCCGATGTACGATCTAAATATAACCATTCCCCCGTTGTACGATCAAATATAACCATCCCCCGGTGTACGATCTAAATATAACCACTATCAAATTACACTTTTTTTGACACAGTTGACCACAAAACGAATACACTCGTAAAAACGTGACAAAGATTTTCCACAAAAAATTCTTTAAAATTATGAAATGTTTAACGTATAGTTTTTTAAATACTCGTAGTTTGTTTTAAATAAATAGTACTGTACATTTTATAATTAACAAATGATCATAATTTCAAATCAATCAATTCGTCTTTTTTTTTGTTCTTTGTTTTAATCGTCCTTAAAAAAGGAAGGACTTTTTTTCTACAACTTGATATACTGCTCTTAATATAATAACGTGAACAAGGCATAACGAACAGTATTGATAAAATTACTTAAAATGAAAAATTTAACTTGAACTTTTCATAAAACTTTTCATCAGGACGTTTTTCGCAGAGAGTAATAAATAATTTTCACAAGTTCTACTCTTAGATGTTTACATTTAAATATTTTAGAGTTATGATATTTGCGGAGAAGATGCGTTTCCAATGATATTGAATGAAGCTTTACGGCGCTCCAGTTGAAGCCCATAGCGACATTGGAAGATAATATGCGATAATAATAAAGGGTAATGGAACTAATATTTGTTCATCCTTTACACTTCAAGGTAAGTAAGGAGCTTCAAAAAAAGTAATCAATGATATTAGGAAATATAAATTTATGAAACAGTTACGAATTAGGTTACTTGCCACCGAGGCACACCTGTGATGGGGCAACGATCAGTTTTTCAGATAACTGTCAGAATTTCAAAGTATACATACATCGATGTGTGCTGGATATTTCCAACTAATGTGATCCCAGTGAAAGGTAAATTACAATCATAATACAATTAGCAAGCCACAAATAAATCTATTAAAGTTTATTATACAGGAATGTGCGAATTCCCGCATACATCGTAATATCTCAACTACTAGATGGGGGTAGACACATGCTTCCATCAACGGAAAGTTCTTGATTAGTGGTATCTAAAGAATGTGCCAAAACTCAGGTTCCATTTACAGAGCTTTAAGAAACAATATAAATGTATATTCCTTTTTTTTAATGTAATTAAATCAATGTACCCGCTTTAATTTACTCTTTAAAAGACCCTTTATTTTGATGAAAACAGTTTATTTTATTCTACTAATATTAAAAATTATGAGGAATCGAATCGTACAAGCTTATTTCATTATTACTCGACCATAAAATATAAAAAAAACATACATGTGAATACTTTTAGGAAAGCTTTGATATTTTATAATTCCAAAATTAAGGGACTTTTAGAAGTAACTTGGAGGAGGTGACATTGATATGGTTACATATAAAAAAGATATTTGTTTTTTAAACACCCTTTATATGGTACCAGAGTTATGTCACATTCTGTAGATAGCCCCTATCAATATCTCCCATTGATGAGTCCATCACTTTCATATGCCAACTAGAAGCTAGGTATACTATATGTATGCGAGACTTCTCCCAACCCAGCCTAATGCTCTGATTGGTGTTTTATTCAACTGTGCATATTTACTGATACTTCCTGATCTATGGACATTTTTATATCACGTCTCTCTGGCAGCATAGCGATTAATATAATGTATTAAAACATCCACGGAGCTAAGTTTATAGAACCATTAGTACATACACTAAAGTATAACAAGTGTGGTTTTAGAAGAAAAATAACCCTAATGGAAGCAACAGGTATTTTCCAAGAGTACAAATGAATTATTTATATCCAGAATAAGCGGAACTTAATTAAGCGTAACCCCTTGAACGTACTCAGTAAACAACCTGAATCCTTCGCACTCTACATAAATATGCACTAAAGATGTGCACTTTATTAAAGGACAGGGTCTGTCTCTTCGAGAAGCCAGGTGCAGTATAAACCATTTACTATTTAAATAATGCAGACGAAAAACCAATTAGCGTGGAATACGGCTGACATTTCACTAATGGATTTGTAGACGCTGCATACTTGTGTGAGGTTTTTATATTAAACACATTGCAAATTTTACAAAGATTTGTTATCACGATAATTACAAAAACTGTAAAAGGAACTAGAAACATATGATGATTTATAATATTTAAATTTAAAAACATTTTAACCCTTAAAGTTGTCTTTATTTAGTACTATTTTAGGACCACTATTTTGTTTAATAAATATTTAAACTCTCGCTAATCCTTACTACTATTGAATGAATTACGTATTACAAGCTAAGAATAATAGAACATTTTGTATAAAGATGAAGATTTGGAGAAAAATTTCATGACTTTATAAATATTGTGGTTTTAAGTTGGCATTTAAAACTTACCCTTATCTAACTATTTCTTAAGATATAATTTACATTTAATTATACAAATAATAATAAGAAAGGTTATTTTATTGTTTACAACCGAATTAGTTCTCAGTTATCATCGCTTTATAATAAAAGGAAGAAAAGTACATATAATAAATACCACAAGCCCGCGAACACCCTAATAGCGTCAGAACGTCAGAGTCGGAATAGATCAAGGTTTTACCAATATTGAGAGATGGGAAATATGAATGAATGGGATCTAACCCGAGACAACATAAAAAAGTGTTCATATGGCGAGGTTTCTTCGGGATTGCCAAACCATACTTACTATAAATAAACTCCTGTCAGTATCATCACCTCAATATAGAGGAATTACTTGTATTATAAATTATCCGAGTATTGTAGTCAATTACTTTAACAATACTTTGTGTAGTAGTAATATAGCGCAACATCTAGAGATCTGATATCCTGTACTCCCTTACTTCTTCTCGACTATACAAAGACCTCCAGCTTCAACTCTTTTAGCAAGTAAAGTACTTAAGGTAATCAAGGGTAGGTATTATTTTCAGGGGTAATTTCGTTGGTCTCTTGTTCAAGGGGAACACTAGTAATGTGTATTCTCTAGGGGCATCTAAAACTTCAAAGATTTGCCGCTGTCTTCCCCTGGTGACTTGCCCTGAGATAGTGATTGCAGATACCACAGTAGTCCTACTCATTCAGACCTCTTCCTAGTTAAGTCGTCTATCCCGACAGGTTTTCAAAAGGGCGGGAATGGGAAGTTCCCATTTTAATGTTTCCGATGACTTTCTAGCTTGCTTTCCATCTTTGTTGGACTTTCCTTCTATTAGGAATGATATTTCTCCAGAGTTGTCTATTTGACCACTGCGTTGAATCGTACATATAGAAAAAGTGGAGAACACCCCATGCTAATAGTTATCGCGGAAGGCATTCTCCATATTAAGTTGCTGTGAAACGCTGCACAAGCAAGCTTTTTATTCGTCATTTCTTTCTGTTTGTTTTCCCCACATAGATCTAGGAAAAAGATAGTACATCTTGCCAGAGGCTCGCTTGGTCTGATAAATACTGTGAGAGGTCACAATGTATCGCATGGGCTCCGTACGCAACACCTTTCCCCTGTATCATTCATCTTATAAATAAGCACCACTTTAAATTTTAAAGTTAACCCGAAAAAGAAGTGATGAAGCCATATTAGGAGGGAGGTAAGTTGAAAAATGGCTGACAGAATAGATGGACACATACGGGATTGTTAAGCAGTGCAGATCACAGCGAAGAACACAGAAGAACATGAAGAGTAAGATCCCCAGTGTCAGACACTTAATACACAGACTGTACCTAACGAGAAGTTAATTACAAAAGTTTAAATTAACGATATGTTCAATAAGTAAACGAACTGCTAATATGTAAACGAATGTATTGTAATGCAACTTTTATCCAATTTAAATAACTGTATAATAATTTTAATAATGTATGAATAACTGGCAGATACTTATATAGGAAAGTAATTTATTTTGAAAAAGTTAACAATATATTTTAACCGTATGATGAAGTACCCCCCTTAATATTAACTACGGTCTGTCGGCTAAAATACATATTAGAATAATATTATGGTGATTAAATTCATTCATGGAAAGTAACCTCCCTTTTTTTACAGCCAATATAAACAAAACTCTACTTTGTGTATATTTGCTTTGCTCTTTTATCCCCCAAACTAAAGTATATTTAATTTTAATTCATAACGAATTTAGATAAACACTGAAACGTTCAAAATCATCCCTTTTTAATATAATGTAGGTGTTAATTGTGAGAGTTAAAACGTTTTATTTTTTAATTCAATTTCAATATATTACTTTTGTATACATTTCAGAAATACCAAGCTGTTTCACAATTATGTTATTAGTCAAAAGATGGATTTTTCGTCTTTTTTATTGTAGGTTTTTGTAATATCCGTTTGGGAATCCCTTCAGTCCAAAAAGGTGGGATTTGAAATTATGTGTGTTTGTCGACATTCTGATGTATGTGCAGTTCAACATAAATTAAAGGTGTGGAGCTAATGTAATCAAATTTAATGTGTGATGACATTTCGGTTATAGCCTGCAATTTTTTTGTAATACAAATTTTGGAGGTAGATCTATAAGAATCCAATACAAAATTACGATTTTCTCAAAATCAGCTGAAACTATTTTTATAAAATTTTGTTAATGGACGTCATTTCTAATGTTATTGGATTTCATCGGATTTTATTTATCGACGATTTTAAATATAATTTTCGATTCCTGAGTTATTATTATAAATCTAAATTCATTGATTTGAATTATATATCCATTATTTTAATTATTCAAGTAAAAGAAATGTATGTGTTATTAATATTATTATTTCAAAAATGCGGGTTTCCAGGTATTTGAGTGAATAATATTTTCCATACCAAAATTGTAATAGATTAGCAGATTTTAATTGTACCTTTAAGATGTTGTGATTCCTATCCTTTAACCTTGCAATCCTAATCTTTTGTAGACGTTGGATGAAACTCAGAAAATGTACGGTGCAACCACGCTACGATGACCACTGTAAAACGTTTGTAGACGTTGGATGAAACTCAGAAAATGTACGGTGCAACCTCGCTACGATGACCACTGTAAAACGTTTGTAGACGTTGGATGAAACTCAGAAAATGTACGGTGCAACCACGCTACGATGACCACTGTAAAACGTTTGTAGACGTTGGATGAAACTCAGAAAATGTACGGTGCAACCTCGCTACGATGACCACTGTAAAACGTTTGTAGACGTTGGGTGAAACTCAGAAAATGTACGGTGCGACCTCGCTCCGATGACCACTGTAAAACGTTTGTAGACGTTGGGTGAAACTCAGAAAATGTACGGTGCGCCCTCGCTACGATCACCACTGTAAAACGTTTGTAGACGTTGGATGAAACTCAGAAAATGTACGGTGCAACCACGCTACGATGACCACTGTAAAACGTTTGTAGACGTTGGATGAAACTCAGAAAATGTACGGTGCAACCTCGCTACGATGACCACTGTAAAACGTTTGTAGACGTTGGGTGAAACTCAGAAAATGTACGGTGCGACCTCGCTCCGATGACCACTGTAAAACGTTTGTAGACGTTGGGTGAAACTCAGAAAATGTACGGTGCGCCCTCGCTACGATCACCACTGTAAATCTTTTGTAGACGTTGGATGAAACTCAGAAAGAGTGTACGGTGCAACTACGATCACCACTGTAAATCTTTTATAGACGTTGGATGAAACTCAGAAAGTGTACGGTACAACCTCGCTACGATCACTAATGTAAATCTGTTTTAGACGCTGGATGAAACTCTGAAATTGCACAATGTAACCTCGCTACGAAGACCACTGACAATCTTTTGTAGACATTGGATGAAACTCTGAAAGTGCACGGTGCAACCTCGCTACGATCACCACTGTAAATCTTTTTTAGACATTGGATGAAACTCTGAAATTGCACAATGTAACCTCGCTACGAAGACCACTGACAATCTTTTGTAGACATTGGGTGAAACTCTGAAAGTGCACGGTGCAACCTCGCTACGATCACCACTGTAAATCTTTTTTAGACATTGGATGAAACTCTGAAATTGCACAATGTAACCTCGCTACGAAGACCACTGACAATCTTTTGTAGACATTGGATGAAACTCTGAAAGTGCACGGTGCAACCTCGCTACGATCACCACTGTAAATCTTTTTTAGACATTGGATGAAACTCTGAAATTGCACAATGTAACCTCGCTACGAAGACCACTGACAATCTTTTGTAGACATTGGGTGAAACTCTGAAAGTGCACGGTGCAACCTCGCTACGATCACCACTGTAAATCTTTTTTAGACATTGGATGAAACTCTGAAATTGCACAATGTAACCTCGCTACGAAGACCACTGACAATCTTTTGTAGACATTGGATGAAACTATGAAAGTGCATGGTGCAACCTCGCTACGATCACTAATGTAAATTTTTCGTAGACGTTAAATGAAACTTAGAAAGTGCACGGTGCAACTACGATCACCACTGTAAATCTTTTATAGACAATGGATGAAACTCAGATAGTGTACGGTGCAACCTCGCTACGAAGACCACTGACAATCTTTTGTAGACATTGGATGAAACTCTGAAAGTGCACGGTGCAACCTTGCTACTATCACCACTGTAAATCTTTTTTAGACATTGGATGAAACTCTGAAATTGCACAATGTAACCTCGCTACGAAGACCTCTGACAATCTTTTGTAGACAATGGATGAAACTCTGAAAGTGCACGGTGCAACCTCGCTACGATCACCACTGTAAATCTGTTTTAGACGCTGGACGAAACTCTGAAAATGCACAATGTAACCTCGCTACGAAGACCACTGACAATTTTTGTAGACATTGGATGAAACTCTGAAAGTGCACGGTGCAACCTTGCTAGGAAGACCACTGACAATCTTTTGTAGACATTGGATGAAACTCTGAAATTGCACAATGTAACCTCGCTACGAAGACCACTGACAATCTTTTGTAGACAATGGATGAAACTCAGAAAGTGCACGGTGCAACCTCGATACGATGATCACTACAAATCTTTTGTAGACGTTGGAAGAAACTCTGAAAGTGCACAATGTAACCTCGCTACGAAGACCACTGAAAATCTTTTGTAGACAATGGATGAAACTCAGAAAGTGTACGGTGCAACCTCGCTACGATCACCATCGTAAATCTTTTTTAGACATTGGATGAAACTCTGAAAGTGCACAATGTAACCTCGCTACGAAGACCACTGAAAATCGTTTGTAAACGTTGGATCGAAGTCAGAAAATGTCAAAGAGAAATAAATGTTTGATAAAAAAAAGTTTTATAATTATGAAATTTAGTAATGTATTTTCTTTGAACTTTTTACAAAAAATAAATAAATAAATAAAATACCTAATATAACCAAAAGAATTCACTGCTTCAAAATACATCAAAGAAAATAATTATAAAATTAAAAGAAAAATAGTTATAAATTAATCCTTAACTCTTTGTTAAACGATAAAAAAAAACCACTGTTCGAAGAAAACAAAGGTTTTAGAACGTCGAAAAAACCAATAATAAATTAGGTCCTATATTATATGTATTGACATCCGAATTTGTACATACCAAATATGAGGAACTCTTCCTTTTATAAATCATACGACTATGTAAATAATGAAGCTGTAGCAGGTTAGGTAAGGTTTTATTTTAAAGTATAACATGGACAGGTTTTTAGAGGTATGCAGTCTACTTGAAACATTATAAGAAACATTTTAAAAGAAAACAATATCAGAAATAGAAATCTTGGCTATTTCTGTCTGTCTTTCAATGTAACATCACTGGTAAGCAATTTACGCTATTTGAGTTATTTCAAATTGGATTTAATGTTTAAAGTCATAAGACAATTATAAAAAAAACTTGTATATTATACAAACAAAAAATGTATGACAGAAATCTTTGATTACCATTCAACAATTACTACTGCCAACATTTTTTATAAGCTTCTATAATTGCATAAACCCTTTTATTGGCTGGTTTTTCTCAATTACTGTGAGAAAAGGAATTATTTTTAGAATAATTTATAAAATTAAATAAATATTATTAGCAACCGTAAACAGAATGTCATTATTTTGAAAGAAAACCGGGATTTCAAGTTTCATATGAGTTTAACGTCAATCCTTTTGCACTTGTAAATCTTAAGTGGAAAAATATGTTGGACTAGAAAAGAAGAGTAATATAAATCAGGATTATAGTGGCTGAAAATATAATATTTGATTATTCGACCGTTTAATTGGAAGGATTTCTTGATTTCTAGAAAAACACACATTATATATGAGTTCCAGGTGATATTTTTGTTTAATACCTGTGAAACATCAGTTGAATATAAAATCAAGTTTGGTTCAATTTCAACTGTTAGAGTTCATAAATAAATATTTTCATAAATCGAATAAAATTTATAGATATCGTACATATTTTAAATCCAATAAAATACCTAAATAGTTATTCAAATTTGTAGCTTTTATTATTTTAAATTTGAATTTTAATGTGATATATACATTTTTATACAACTAAGACCTCATGGCCATGAAATCTTTGGTAATATTTCCAAGGCATTTTCGTGTTCTGTTCCGTTAAACTGTTCTGAAGATAATAAATATTTTGAGTCTTCATTTTTTACACACTTATAAAACATTACTCAAAATGTTTGCTGTGTCAAAAGCTATAATTTTTATATTATTTATTTTAATTGTAAAAAACACAAAATGACTGTTTGTCTGAAAATGAAGCACTTTCGGACACATGTTCACAGAAACTTTTTATTAATTTTTTATAAGAAATTCGCTCTTGAAGCTTTTCAAAATTATTTTTAGATTATATATATATATATATATATATATATTATATATATATAATATGGGGGAGAGAGAGAGAGAGAGAGAGAGAGAGAGAGAGAGAGAGAGAGAGAGAGAGAGAGAGAGAGAGAGAGAGAGAGAGAGAGAGAGAGAGAGAGAGAGAGAGAGAGAGAAATATATGGAATGTTGCACGTCAATAGTTCTGGAACTGATTCTAGAGCGAAAAATATGAAAAAAGTTAATATAAACATAGCCTTGTAATGCTACATATTTTTAAAACAACTTTTGGAAATTGATAAGATATTGATTGAAGATTTGTGTATACGCATTATTTGTGTTACGTTACATCAGTATACCAGGAAACCAGACAATTTTGTAAATTCCAAATATTTAATATTCACAGGAAATAAAACATTTTCTTTTTTGAACAAAAGGAAATATCTTCTTTTTTTCTGTAAGTCAAAGGTTAACCGAGTTATTAACAAAAAAATAAAAACATACCTTCTTGAAAACTGTGTACAACAGTCAATATTAACCTAAACCAATATATTGTTTAATTAAAATAATTATTAAATAATTTCCATTAATGTCACTGAAATGTGCCAAAAATAAAAATGTTTCCCTAAACAGTTTCCATATTGTTAGTGGTACTGAATACTAATTTAAATATCTAATAGTTTTTAATAACTTTGTAAAATTACATATTAACAATAAAAGTTTTAACAATATTTGAGATTTTATTTATAATTATGTAGTTGTACAACCTTATAGAACAAAAAAAATTGTATTAAAAAACAAGTGTAATTTTGAAACTGTTAAAGTTTATATGAGAACTTTTGGTACCTTTCTGTCCATTGGAATATAACAGTTATTATAATACCATTATGTTATACATGTTACATCCGTATCTTGAGTATTGTTGACATACTTGTCATAAATGAATGGGTCAACAAATAACTTTTATTTTTTTCAACATATTTCGTTAAACCTAATTTACAATATAGATTTTATGATGTTGATCTGAAAATAACTAATATATTCTACATATATCAGTATCCTTGAAACAGAAAATGGCTTCCAAAATTTGATTTTTTTTTTTCCCTTGTCAACCTTTTTTTATTACGATACCTAATTTATGACTAGAAAAAATGTACTATCATATTTGAAATTGGAATAATACCAGCTTCTTAAAAAATCAAAATAAATCTTTATCGCTACAGCTACATATTTATATATGAACTTAAATATGTTAGATGATTTTTCAGTCAGTTCAGCATTTCGAGTTACCGTCACCGGATGACTAACTTTCTAACCAGAATTCGCTACCAATTGTAGCCGTCAAATTTACATTTTGATGCTAGGCCGACACCATAAATTCGGAGCCCCCCCCCCCCCACTACACTCACCGGTAGCTCTAATAATTAAATTACGTTTATAAAATAAACATTAATGTTTCTCAGATGTTTTTGTAAAAATTACTTTTTCTTGTATATTTTATAAAGCTGGTTTCATATTTGACATTAAACGAATATCCAATACATTACAAAAACAAATCATCATGATTAAAAAAAAATCATCTTTTTGTGACTGTCTATATTTTTTATAAAATGGTATTCCGATTGTATTTTATGACTCACTCATAGACATATGTGTTCTAGAAACTTTTATTTTTATTTTTTGATAACTCGGTTGCCCTTTCATCTACATAATGTTTTTTTTAACATTTGGTTTTTCGTTAGAAGAAAGATATATTTTGTTTCATTTTTAATTATATATATATATATATATATATATATATATATATATATATATATAATTTAATTTGTGTATTAATTGGTTATATTGATATTCACCAGAGATTAAAAAATTTTAACTTACGCCATTTTGTATATCCACAGTATAAAATTTGTTTTCATGTATCCTGGTAAAAGGTTACGTAAATAATGTGTATAGCAAATCTTCATTCAATATCTATACTCTATCGAATGATATTTTTAGTTTAAAAAAACATAAATTTTTGTCTATAGCTTTAGCTTTAGTTAGAATCAGGAAATATTGTACAGGAGCTGAAATATTATGGTGTAATTTTGAAAAATCCTGTATGTAGAGAGTGTGTTCTTTTATGTAGAAACCAGGTCAGTGTTCAAATTAAACGGTTGACAAACAAAATAAAGACTAACGCATAGTTACACATGGTAGAATTGAACCATAACCTCTCTCTATATGGTCAATAAATATATATAAATATAAAATTATATGTTATGTAGCTACATTATACATATAATAATGTGTGTTAAGCTATATCGTCTCCACTTTTCCCTTCCTCAGTCTGAATGTAGTACGAAGGCAATTTCGACAATTATGAAAGCAATTATCACATTTGTTGTGTAACGTAAAATGATGACAATTAAAAAATTTAACGCCTCTTGCTAAACGCAACATGTAACATTAACTTGTAAACAATAGCTTGCATTGTTTGTTCAAGAGATTTAGTGTGTAATTTATGTTTTGAACAAATAAGATATCGGTGATACGACCTTTATATTTTTTTAATTTTTATTTTCCCATATATAAGTACGAGTAAAGTTTTATGTTGGGTCAAAAAGTTATTGTGGATTTTTTATAATCGCTTAAAGGTTTCTTTTGTCTAAAAATGTGTGTTTTTTTTTTTTTTTTTTTTTTTTTTTAATTACGTCTGTCTATAGAGAGTGTACAGCTTCAACAAATGAACAGTTTTTTTTTGTATTACATTTTTTATATTTGTATACATAAACCATTTTTCGTAATGTTTATCTATTTAAAAATTAGAGATAGAATGCCTCTGATTATTTATGATCCTTACTCAACCTAATGGTTGTTATCTTCCTAAAAAATTTTCATTAAGAATTATCTGAATTAAATTTATCCGAAAATTGTGTTCATTAAAATGCCTAATTTATTAAAATTGAACGTAAGAGTAACAATTTCGTTGAAATGTTGGTTAAATGTGAGTTTTTATACCCAATACATCAATGTATATAAATCATGGAGTGTTGACATTATTTTTTCTTTTAATCCTTAACTTCCCTCACTCCTGGACCTCATTGGTTAATGGCAACAATTCATTACAACCGTAAAAATCGGACTACTATTTATATTTACTTTAAATCATATTAATGCATATATAAAAGTTGAATTATTTTCACTGTGTATGGTAATGTTTGATTATAGATACAGAAAACTAATGAAATCAATCAATGAAAACACTACCCTCAAATAAATCAGGACCATTTGCAAATGATACTTATACCACTAGTCAAGTCCCTTCGAGTAGGAGCTAGTAGACAGCCTGAGCTTGAAGAAATCAATAGGGATCGTGAGGGTTTTCCAAATCGTTTCCCATCTGTGATAGCTCTTGAACAGCGATTATTCTGCAGTTACGGTGTTCGGAAAAATCAGAGATACTGCATTTCATATTCGCATCAGATGCAAAGAGCTTGATTTAAGGATTTTTTTTTTAAATGCATCCTTTCCTGTTTTCCTTCCTTCAGATATCCTTCTTTTAACAGAAACTTTTCAACGAAAACAATATTTTCCGACTAATTAAATAAATGCAATGGAAAATTTCCCCCTTAAATTTCAATTATAAATTATTCACTATTTTTGTACTAGGTTATCACTTTATTTATATGAGAAATAATAATTATTGTTAAATTTAAAAAAAAAATAATATGTCCATTTCACTGTTATAATGTTAATATACAGTATGAGTTAGAGTAAAGATATTTCAATTATTTTAGAAGAACTATCGATTAACTCCTAAAACAAAACTACATAAACATAATAAAATTACACATTTAGGCAAATATATCGCATTGCAACAGTCGGTAAACTCGCTCGATGGTTAGTCTCGTGTAAGAAGTTGTCGAGGTGAAAATCGCAGGCTAACGCCTGTTATCCTATTGGCTATTTCCCAATGATCATGATTCGTGGCACTTAGTCACATGGTAACTCACACATAGATAAAGTACCCTCTAGATACACCAACTCCGGTTGGAAATTATATAATATTGAAGGGGAAAAATTTAGAATAAGAATGAATATTGTTTATTTTTCCAACAATAACATATCTCTCCTGACCAATCTTTCAATTAAGAATGAGCACCGAGTCTCGTAGCCACAAAAGTATTTATAACTAGTGTTTTACACCCACAGTTAAACTATGTGTACGGGGATCTTGAAGATGTTCAGCTTCAGGGGAAACTATCAACACTCAGGACAACCAGAGTCTTGATAGAAGTTGCAAATAAAATAAGACTATAATGTAAGACATTCACCCGCCATTTCAAGCATTGTCTTAACTTCGTAATTTCATTCACCAATATTGAAATTGTATCGAAGAGGAGGACACCATTGAGAATTCCGTAATAAATTATAGTAAATAGTGTGAAGAGAGAGATTGCCTTCAAAATTTAGTAAATAAAGAAGGAAATCCAGTTCTTTGGGATTTGGTGTATAGTGTTTATAAAAGCCATCGTAATATCTGAGCTTGGAGATTGGGAACTTGCTAACGAAGTAGAGGAAGTTTTGACAATCGATTTCATCCGAAACGTGTCAGTAGAAGTTAAGACGATCCCAACAGTGGCGGAAGAATATAATTAAGTTAATTATGTAAATTCTAGCACTAATACATATTATCATAATAAAAACGATATAAGTAAGTGTTCCCACACTTCAAGATATGTAAACACCTCAGATAATTGTTCATTACAAAAGAAAGGAGTAAAGCGTGGGCAACCTCCAGTGTTTGTGTGGCGAGAGTGAATATTTAGTAATTAGTTTAAATTCTGTAATGTATTAGTAATTAGATTACTCTCTCCAACCCTAGTATTGTTGGTGTTAATTTTCTTCGTTTTTAAAAAAATTTATAAAAAATATTATTTGTATACAAAACGTAACTTATAAGATATCATTCTTCTCAGAAAGATGCATAGAATGTATGTATGTAATTTTTATCTATGTAAAAAAATTTTTGAAACGGTTTTGGAGTAAGTATGTTAGATGTCAAAAATGATATTAACTAATTTTCAGAAATACCTGTATCACCCAAAATCAATAGCTTACTATATATTTCTAAGATATACACAATTTTTGTGTATTATTTGTGAATATATTTAGGAAAAAAAATTTGTTACATTTGAAAAATTTAAAAAATAGTTTACGAAAAAGGGTAAAATGATCATTTTGTTTCAAAAAATCACGAAAAATAGTATTTTTTTTATATATATATATCTTATACAAAACTTCTATATCTCATTATGTTCAGAAAGGTGCATAGAATGTAGGTGTGTAGTGAAAAAAAATGTTAGTTAAATACCAAATGTATCACATTTGGTGTTTTTTGGTCAAATACCAAAAAATCGAAGAGTATTGGAGCAGAAATTTCACAGAAATGGTAATGAATAACATACTAATAGATTTTTACGATTTTTTTCAACCATTTCTTGAGATTTGTCATATATTTGTGAATATATTTAGGGGAAAAAATTATAATATGTTACATTTTCTAAATAAAAATACCGATTTCCCTAAAAAGGTAACTTTTACAAGTGAGGTTAGGTTTGTAACCTCCACAATTTAGCCTCACTAGTACCAATCTGAAGATAGGTCAAAGACAAAACCATTAGATTTAACTAAGAAAATATATAATTTACAAAGAATAACACACATATTCACTTTTATAATCATATAAAATACTATATATAAGACATTTTGCATGTAGCCTAAACTTACCATTTCGGCCTAGGTTATCGCAAATAAGAACGTTCAAAAACTAAACTATCACTCAAAAACATAAGCTTTAGATATAAAAACACATACCTATATTGTAACTTTTATACACAATTTATATACAATTTGTATACACAAACCTTCAAAATAACAAATACCTAACCACAAAACAATATGTGCAACGCCTTTACTTTACGCCAGACATTTCCTTCGTTTTGAGATAAAAACGAAACCTTCTTTGTAATTATTTGTCACCATCAAGTGGTACCAACTTATAGAATGGAATTTCCCCTACAACTTAGTGTAAAGAAAAATAATTTTAGAAACCATAGAAAAATGCAAACCTAATGCCAACCGAATTTCGTCTCGTCAAGTTTGTTCTACGTTCAAGTAGGAATATCTCTGGATCTATGAGACGCAGGGGAATTTGTAATCTACGGTTGGAAAGAGAAACATGTGATCTATATCTATAGAACAGTGTTTTAGTTGACTTAAATGACAGAAAAATAGAGTTGTAATTATATCGGGAAAAATGGCGTCGCGTTTACGAAAAGGCGCAGAGTTCAAATCTACGATTTTACGCATCAAAAATATGCGAACTTCACCAATTTTTGGAATATTATTTATAAACTTTTGTGGTATTTTTTTTGCATGATTATGCATCTACGGAACATTAGCTTTCCAACGGTAGTTTATTTATTGCGATCGGATAATTTTAAGTGGGCGTAACGTTGAATGGCAAAATACGTGTTTTATAGACGGTGCCCAAGTTATTGGACCTAGCCCTGGGTCCAACATGGGTCCGTTATCAGTTCTAGGGTCAAAGCTGGGTACACTATGGTGCATGGGCGGATCAGGCGTAAATGATTTTGACATCCAAATGGGTAGGCTATGATCCAATAGCATCATCGTTTTCCAACATTGTATACCCTAGAGCAGGGTTAATTATTGTAACCCTAACGTTCCAAATTGATGACACACGTTCCAAATTGTACCTGACGTTACAAGTGGTAATCCAATTGAAGAGAAATGAGGCGAATCAAGATCTACTCTATAAAAATTGTCAGTAGACTCAATTTAGGTTGTTTCATAAAACGGAATGTTATTCTTCTACAGACAGGAGTTTATTATAACCAACAATTAGAATACTCAGAAATATAAAAATGAACACCTCTAAATAAACAGTAACATAATTCCGATTTTGTAGTTATTTGATAATGATGCTTTAATATGACATATTGGTACATTTGGCATCATTTGTCTATATCGATATTATAAATCAACTCTCGTTAACAAGTGAACAATTAGAACAGAACAATGAAGAAAAAACACAAACATAGCCTTACTAGCAAATCACGTTTTCTGATCACGTCTGTATTTAGTCTCAGCTTTGTCTGCTCAGGCTTAGATTTAAGCTCGAGTTCTTTTCTTAGATTAGACATTAATTTTAGTTTCCAATATTGCCCTATTTTATATTCTACTTGGCTAAATTGATGTTTTTCTCATTTATTCTTCAGTTTACACGCTATTGCCAAAGTAGATTTATCTTCAAACGTCATGAATTAGTTTCCACACACATATGATGATGCAAATGTCTGTTTAAATTATATTAATAACAAAAACACTATTTCGTAAAATTCTACAATCGATTGAATCTTGCGAATAATTTTTTCGTTAGTTATAACATTTACAGGTACCTTTTCACAGACTAAGAAAAAACATTAGAAATCACACAATTTAGGCACAATTAGAAAAGTAATATTTTCCTTAGTCTGTGTTATACTACCTCGTAAATATCTTAAGTCGCAAAACTGTGGTCGGAAACACTCAACAATTTTAGAATTTTAATAAATATTATATTTGTATTTCATTTTAAATAAATCTAACTGGAAACTTTCGAAGTCGTTAGTATAAATAGTACAAAACACATTTCTCTGGACTAATAGGGAATTTTTTTCTAGACAAGCGTGGTGGGCATTCATGTCGACTCGCATAATAGTGGGGATGCAACTTTTCATTACACGTTAGCATGACTATATTTCACTCTACCGTACGTAAAGAAAGTTTTGTTTTCTATCATTAAATGTGTGAAATTTTAACAAGTGTTCCTCATTTCCAGTGAATAAAAGGAATATTCATTTCTGAATACGACTGTAAGATTATTGCTCTGCTCCACATGTCTTTGTATCACTTACAATACATTAGCCGCAGATCGTTTCACAGCCTCGCGGCGATACCCTGTCCTATTGCATTTACATGACACTTCAATTCCACCGCAATGGATAAGATGTTAGTTGGAATAAACCTAATCCTATAGTATGGAAAATGTGTCAGTTTAATGCCATATTGAAATAAAGACGATGTAAGGATACTGCGGAATTTGAGTTTAAGTTGTCGGCCAATCACTCCCCACTTGTACGTAATCGTCTGAAGTCTATCTTTCTGTAAGAGATCGTAAACGTATTTAGATTATTTATATATGAATGCACATCTTGTAAAAACTATGTAACATGCAATATATTTATTTATATTAAGCCATTGATAACAAATTATATGGAAATTGGTAATTTCAAACATAGAACACTAACATTTGTAATAACAAAGAAGAACAATTACAAATTATAAAACATACTACTAACCACTAAAAACAATATGAATATAAAGACACACACACAGATATATATAAATTTATAACTAAACCTTCTCACCAGTCATCCCCAAATTGAAATAAAAAAAAACAACCAAAACTAATACCCACCAAATATGTCAGTTCAATATTTATCAATTAAAAAACTCTAAAAGATCAATAGGCACAGGTTTCCAAAATATATAAAGGTCGTTTTTATAATGTGAGGAGATAATTCAGGGAGTTACTATATAGGTCAAAATAAAGAAAAAAGTTCCAATAAACAAATGGTCGGAAACCCCTCTTTTACCAGCTATCCGTCATTTAAATATATATGTCTAGAACGCCTTAACCGATTGAGTAAAAATTTTGCGCTGTAATTCAATATAAAGAACTAGATTTAAAACAGTAATCAAATTGTAATTAAGGAAATTTCTTTGAAAATAGAGGTCATTTACATATGTCAAAGAAAAATAACCCTTTTAAATTTATTTTAATTTAAAATTATTTAATGGGCAGGAATTTGGAAACAGATTAGGCCTACTATAATTTATTTTTTTTATCAAACTAGGTCTTTACAATAATGACCACAGTGGAAAATTTAAACTCAATCTGTTAAGACGTTCTAGAGATATGCATTATTTGTTTAAAAAAATAGAAAACTATAGTTTATTTGGTAAAAGTAGCATTTCCGGAGATATTTTTAATAGAAAATTTTCTTTATTGTAATCCGTATAACCACTCCCTAATTTGTCTTCATGCATGACAGAAACATCGTGTATTTGTGTGATGGGTATCTCATAAAGGAACTTTATGAAAACCTGTTTGTTTACATGCTTCATGTTATCCAAGCTACGAAATAACATTTAATGTTCACTTTCCCCCCCCCCCATCACCTGACTTACTTTTCTTTTCTTTTTCAGACGCGTTTCGGAGTTTAATCCATCTTCACACAATTATAAGTGTCTATGTTTATTTGTATTTTAAATGTTTTAACTATCTCAGAAGAGTGATAGTTATCTGAAGATGGAGTAAATTTTTAAAATGCGGCAGAAAAAAAAAGAAAAGAAAAAAAGGATGTGACTTCATGGACGAAATAAAAGTAAGTAATTTTTTTAAACAAATGTTTACGGTTTTTTTTTGATAACTCGAATATTCTTTGACGTACATAAAAAACTTTTTTTTAAAACTATTTGTAATTTTTTATTTTTAAATTGACGGTTTTCGAGATATTCGATATTGAACATTTTAAATGGCGGCTATTTTGAAATGAGTAATGAAAATCGTTTGATACATTTTCTTAAATTTTTATGTTTTAGTAAAATGATGTAAAAGCTTATTTCTCGTGGGTTTTCAATAAACACAAGTATGATGTGTTACAATCAAACAATACCAAAATCTACAATCTTGTAAGAAGTAATCTGTCGCAGAATGTTGTCATGGCAACAAAACTATTTAGATTTTCGTTTGTATGTATCGCTTTATGGGCATATTTATACTAATCGTTACGAAGTGTAGGCACCAGGTTATTTAACTAGGTTAATCCTTGTATAAACAAAGTTTATTGTTTTATTTACGTTTACAGTGAAGTCCTGTAGAAACAGTTACTGTATTCAAACCATAAATTAGGGCGTATTATGAATATAGCGGCCGCTCCAGAATATTAAATATAATGTAATAAAGGCAAAAAAGCAGTTGATAATAAAAAATAAATACGAAATTAAATTGGAGCGAAATATTTACCTGACTTTAAACTAGATTAAGTACTTTTTGTTCATTATATATATATATATATATATATATATATATATATATATGTGTGTGTGTGTGTGTGTGTGTGTGTGTGTGTGTGTGTGTGTGTGTGTGTGAATTGTAGAAGTGGTATTAGGTTAAAAAAATATTTTTCCTTATTGTTTAAAGGCGAACAACCTCTCGGGCATAATCGCCTTATTAAAAAAAAATCATAATGAAAAACAAGTCTAGACATGAAATACTCTAATAGCCTCTGGGGGGGGGGGGGGTGGTTAGGAGTGAACAAGAGTTGGTAAAGTGAGACCTAATAAAATGAAAGAGAGGGACCGAACCCATGACTTCATGAAAAAGTGTACATCGAGCTAGGATCCTTTGGGATTACCAAACTCGTAATCACTACTACAGTAACGAAGAGAGGTAAAAAAAAAAAAAAAAAAAAAAAAAAAAAAAAAAAAAAAAAAATGTAATTGGTTTATTATTTATTCAAATAATTATAATACAACAAAAAATATCACCATCACATTGTAATATTGACAACCAAATAATTTTAATACAATACTGATTATTTGTTAAAATGTATTAAAAAATTACTTCACATTGAATTAAATTTAAATAATGAGTTATCAAAATATTGCATTTCTCGAATAAAACAGAACAAAATCAATGCATTTGATGATACAAAGAACATTAATAATTTTATTTAGTTCAATGTGATAATTAATTAAACATTATCAGACATTGGACGTTTCCAATCTGTTACAGATTTTCATTAAATTGATATTATGTTTATTTCATTTGTTCAATTTATTCAATTGTTCGAGCTTAATCATCCATTACTATTGTTGTTATTACGGAAGATAAAAACCACCATAATATTTTTTGACTACACAATGAAAGGTAGCAAATAGACTGCACTAACTTTCTCACATATTCTGTCGCCAAACCAAGTATAATATACAACGCCTATCTACAAACATCACTGTAATAAATGAAAAAGAAAATAATAATAAATTGATGAATAATGTAAATATGCTGATACCATAAAAAGTTATATTTTTCATTAACCTCATGGTACTTACTCAGCCCCATCATTCAAAGTAAAACAAACTGATCCTCTAAATGTAATATCCAAAAGTTGGTATCTCCGGCTTTGTAAGATAATAAATATTAAATTGGTAGATAAAGTGGTCTTAGTCAGTTAATAAAGTTGTTTTTTTAAACAGTTGTTTACGCAGATTTTTGAACCTCGTCTATTTGTAACTCAATATATTTTTGACCTTGGCTAGGTCCTAACAATGACGTAGATATGTAACTTATATATAAAATAATTTGCACTACATTCGCTGATATCAGTGTCTCGGTCTTAGTGAACCTCCAAATTGTACATCTGTTTAGGAACCTCCACTCGCTACGCTCGTCTCATCACCGTGGACGTTGTAACTATACAAATATAATAAAATTTTCTTTGGAAGTAAGTGTTAGAAATTACATTTAGATCTACATTTTCGCTATTTGTCGTTTTAGAGAGATGGTTTAGGTATTATTACATGCGTAATTAGAATCTCCAAACCGTAATCTAATTTAGTGTTTTATAATTTTAATACACGTGACAATGAACAAAAAACTGAATAAAATTTCTGCCATGTTGACATGATCAATTCGATTTTCTAAATTTTAATAGTACGAGCACATTGTAGTGTATAGGCCTATGCCAAATATCATGTTCCTAACTGAATGTTTGGTGTTGCTATCGTACTACGTACTGACTGAAGGGCAAAGACAAGAGACAGACTGCTTACCGAAAACCCTTGAAATCCTATGATCAGTTAAAAAAAACTGAGTTTGAAATATTTCACGATACCAAACTCATGCTATATTGATTAGGTAACTAAAAACAGTATATTTCAAAAGGCATTTGTGTATTTAAATAGAACTGTTATTATTTTTAAACCGCAATTTTACTTGGAATTTGATACCTTAAATTCTGTTGTTGCTTTCATTTTTTACTAAAATTTGAACGATATCGATGTAGCATATTTTGATAAATTAGGTGATGATTAATAACTACGTTATAACGATCTCAAAGGATCAACGATTGATAAATAATTAATTAATGCCGTATAAAATATTAAAATAATAATAATCGATAAAAAAAGTTAATATTAATAAATAATTGTAAGAATGAGTAAATTGAGACAAAACACATGTTAACAAACAAACCATACCGACATAGCAGCTGCAAAGTTAAGTTTGGAAGATAACGGTACTAATTGACGAACGTGAAAAAGACAAGGAAAAGAAAACATTCTGTTTTCTTTGAGGGAAGAAAGTTCGCCGACATAAATAAAAAAAGGCACAAACATAACAGAGTTTTGCTACTCAAGGCAGCTGCATGTCATAAACAGGGAACATAGAAAAAATGAGAAAGTAAATACCTAACGGTATCTCCGAGGGGCGAAGTCAACGCACGTAAAAAAAAGTAACGTTTTAGAAAGTTTGAATGTCCAATCAGAAAAGACCTGAGTTTCAAAAAATGAGATATTGACCAATAGGTGAGTAAGACGCTGAACTTGGAAATCGGGAGAGGCAAAATCCAACGGGAAGAAGCGTCAGTCTAAAACTGGGGGTGAGAGTGTGTAGGTCTTGGCTTACAGCTGGGAATCAGAGAAGGAGGTGTTAAGAGTTTTAAACTGAGAACCTGAGGGTTTAATTCAAAGTCGTCGAATAACTTAAAGGCAGAGTCGCCACAAAATTTAGTAGTTTTTTGTAGTTTTTTTTGTAATCATAATTAAAGTCAAGGAGTATTAAAGTTGTTAAGGAAGAGGAGAGAACCATCGCGTCGAAATTAATAGTTAAATTGAGAACGAGTTAGGAGACCAACAGCGTTTAGCGGACGTAATACCAGGGGATTCACCATCCGTCAATGAACCAGGAATTGCAACATCCGACCTCCCAGGATAAGGATACATATGTTTAGTTCGTCGTTAGTGATTGTGTTGTGTACACGTGAAAAAAAAAGAGGACGAGGCGTAACTGTTGATAAGTACCAAAATTTATAATTAATAATCATTAGAATCTAGTATTTCACTTTGATGAGTCATAAAAGTTCTCATGCCCGAGATTAAGAGTCAAGTTTTTTATAAATTAAATTAAAAGAAAGTAATTGAGCTAGCCGGCAAAATAAAGTAATTTGAAAATAATATAATTAAATTAAAGAAAATTGTTTGTAATAGATTTGATCTAATATTAATAAGAACATTAAGACAAAATCTGTAGAGACATTCGTAGAGTTTTTTATGTAAATTGAATAATAAATTAAGATTTTAAAATTGTCAACAATTAAATATTGTGTGTTAGCATAAATTAGTTTTAAAGAATGAAAGTGTGGAAGAATGAGTAGTCTTAAGATTGAAATGAATATTTAATTGAATTGATTCTTGTTATATAAATAATTATATGATAATAAATCCAGAAGATGGTTAAAAAGTAGAAAATTGTTTTTGTGGAATTTAATTTATTCAACCATCCTAGTTTTGCTAAGATTTCGATAGAAATCAAAAATAAAATTAATTGCCAGAAATAGATTAACGCAAATTAAGTGTGGCTAATAAAGATTAAAGGTAAAAGTGAAATTATAAATGTTTCATAAATAAAAAGTAAATAAATAAATAAATATATATAACAAACTTATGTATGTTATAACGTTTATGATAACTTGTTTTTACCAACAAACCGTTTTGTCTACATATCTATACTTCTAGAAACGTGAGTATTTAAATGACGTCTAAGCTTGTTTTACTTCAGTTGTATAATATTTAAAGCTTAAATTGCGATTTCTTAACATCGAGTTTTATATAACGGAGGTTAAATAGAGTTATATTTGACATTTCCTGTTTATTCCTTTAAAACGTGCCTTTTATTTGCTTTTTGATATACTGGTTTGGGACGTTATTAGTAGACGCGTTTTTGAGAATTTAAGCCTTTTATCCAGCTATGTTTTGACGATGTTTTGACTTTTTAGCAACACCTTTTAAACAGCTATTTTTGGAAACGTAACAATTTATATATTTTGTTTCGGACTAGAGGATAATTTAAAAAATATAAAAATTTAAAAAAATAAATAAAAAAGGTTGGGTTTTTATTTGGGCTGCAGCCACAATATTAAAATTTGTTCAACACGTGGAAGAAAAACACTTTATAATTGAACCAAAAGATATCAAAGGTGTCATTAAAATTATAAAAATTCTAAGCAAAATTAGGTATTACAATAACATTCTTAGATCTTGAATCTCTAATAGAGTCAAGGTCGGAAAAGATCAAGAGAGACCTGTTGAAATGATAATAAGGACCAAAGGTTATATGAAGAAAGGTGTAGATCCACCTATAGTAGATCAGGATAGTACTCACTAAAAGTAAATATCTGAGAAGGAAGTCACGTGATGGATAAAAAAAAACGTCAAGTTTGGATGGACGTCAAGATGGATTGTCACGTTATTGAGTTGATTGTGACAATTTCCCTTTTGAGATCATGGCCGAACAAAATTGTTTTGGGAATAATTCTTTAGTGCGGTAATCGCAATACAACTGAACGAGTAGACTGATTTTAAAACAAAATACCAAAATTAAGTAGATCCGTTTATTTGTTTCTGTTTTACAATACCGAAGAGACGAAGTTAGAATAAATCTGAATACTATTTAATTTTCTATCCTGAAGATCTCAAAATGGAAATTTTATCAAACTCAAAATCAATTATTATTTATATCACTACATATATAAGACACAATAAAAAGCTTTGTCTCTCAAACACGACACTTTTTCTACCCGTTCGTTAATATCTAATTTAACACTAACTAATTGCAACGATGTCAATTGACAAGAAGTCAATGAACAGTCAAAGTATATGAATTCATTCTCTTGTCTCTTATGTACCTCCAACGAAGTCTTCACAAACAAACAATATCAGATTGTTTTCTAAATCAAAGAAGTTTCTTACCCTTTGTTCAGTCATAGATTGAAAGGAGTAGCCTCTGCTAAAGCATGTAGATAACCCGTAACGGAGGGACTAGTGTCATTTTAGACGTGGGAGACTTACGGGTAATGAACTTAGTTCGCTGGTAGATGAATTACATCTCCGCCAACGCCTCAGGATCTTAGACGTGCTAGGTAAGTATCCAATTTGCGCAATCATTCACGCTTTTAATCATATCAAAATTAATTGACAATCTGTCGATGAAAATCATTTTCATACAAAGCATTTAATTTTTTTCATCTGAAGCGGTTTTATATATTGAGTGATGTCTTCAGACAATTAGATCGGTGTCTAGATAAAAGGTTATTTAATTGAAGATATTCTTGGGAGGTCAACGACAACGCGATGTGTTTCTCAGCTCTAAAATTGTCAAACAGAAGTCAGTGGAACCGATTTTAAACCCGCCAAACATTTTTTCAATGAGTAATTATGTTTGATTAGTTTTTCAATTGTGAATGATTACAGAAGAAAGTTTGTGCAATGATTGATTTATATAAGGACACTTACAATCGTTTGTGACGTAAACCATATAACTATTAACACCGAGTAATTCGGTAAGTTATGTATTCCATTTTACCCGACAATAAATCTAACGTTACAAGAATATTACAGTTTTTATAGCATCGTATTGAAGGGTGTAACAAAAATAACGTGGCAGTTTTCGGAAATGTTATTGTTATATGTTTTGGTGTAATATAAAATATCTAATAACCAATATTGATTATAGAATTTCGTGTTATTTTATTTCATCGTTTGACTTTATGTTTTATACGTTTAACATTAAGTACTTTGATAAAATAAGTTGTTATTAAATGACATAAACTTTTGTGGAACAGGTTTCATGAACTAGCGAAGTGATCACATGTTTTAGCTAGACTATTTGCATTTCGTTTGTACATTTGTGTTTGTACTAAAGTTACAGCCATACACGTAACAATCGATTTGGAATTTAGTTATAAGTTTCTTGGATCGTGGTTGAACGATGTAGGTTTTTAATATCTTGACGCTCTCATATATACGCAATATAGATAATGGTTAAGCTATGTTAGTGATTTACGGAATGAAGTTTTGATAGACAGTCCTCTTTATCCCAAACGCATGGACTGATTTTAATTAAATTTAGTACCTATGTGGCGATAATTTGACCATATTTCGAGACACTGTATATTCTTTTGATAACTCAAAATTTAGGGGTACGTGACAAAATAAAACCGATGTCAGATTGTGGGTAATCGGTTTGAGATGGAAATAAGAAATTAATGGTAACGCCCCTATTTTGCATATCAACAATCTTGAGAAAGTATTCTTTTTCAATTTGGTACCTCAAAAGTGCATATGGTTTAGGTTCTGAAAATGTTTTGTAACGTCATTTTTTCTAATAATGTTTTAATCATAATTTGAACTGCTAGCATTTTTCGCAAGAGAACCTAGTTGAATTTACGTCTTTTTCATGTATTCTTTGGTAAGATTCCTCTCTTTCATCTTTCCTAGTCTATCTTGATTAACCCTTGTTCTTTTTGACGCCAATAGGGTAGTCGAGGGGTATTTATTTATCTTTTATTATTCTTTTTTGAAGGCGATGATGACCGAAATGTTTTCGGCTCTTAACAAGGAAAATAGATCAAATCCTTAAATGAGAACGGAAACTAAACGCACCTGATTCACGCAAAAACTGTACAAAAGAAATAATTTGAAGGACTTGTCGGCTAGAAACCAGTTGAGATTAGTCAGAACGAATTAGTGTGGGTTTTTTGCTTAGAACGGAGTTTCCAAGCGTTGCGTCGGGTAAGGAATGCACAATTGGTTCCATCAATCTCGTTAGTAGGCCTGAAGAGTATTTCTCCATTCCATCATCACCTTTAACCTTTCAATGAGACCTGTAGAATACTTTATTACAAGAAAACATTTATTTGGTTAAAAGGAATTATAATTTATCCATGTTATAACGGAAATGTTGTTACTTTTTAATTACATTTTAAGAGAAAGTACTATAATAAGAGAAAAACTAAACTGTACAAAACAATGCATTAACTTTCTTACAAATCTAAATACAGATTAAACATATTATTCATGATCATCTTCCCAAAAATGGTTCTATCGTTGATTTAAACCCAAGAAAAAAGCAGTATTCCTAATTTGAGCACTATACACGTGTTGTTGATAAGATTCTTTTTTTCTTTTTGTTTAAAGAGGAAAAACCTCTCGGTCCTAATCGCCATCTATATTTGACGTTCTTTTCTTCCTTTTACATGAAAATAACATTAAATAATGACCTCGAACACTCAAAAACTCTCAAAGCTACCCGATCGAAAGAGAATAAGAATTGGACAAGACAGACATGATAAGCAATATTAAAGATGTGGATTTATATCCTAGATAAAGTAAATAAACTTAATGAATTTATTATATGTTAATTAGCTTTTTTCCGTCAAACAATAAAACTTTCATCCTTAGGTATAATCGGTTTCGACGATTAAACCGTCATCGTCATATCCAAAACATCTTGCAGTCGTTCAGCCATGTGAAACCCTCCTGTCATTAAAACTGTTAATTAATGTTGAGTACTCATAACAGTAAAATAAAACACTATTAAAATAAGAAATCAAAATGCATTGATATGTATAAAACACTTGTTAAATTGTTTAAACAGTGACACATTGACAAAATGAATATAAACACACGGTAAGTTTATGCAAACAAAATTCAAACTATTTCTGCCCACTAACACTGAAGTTGGTACTCAAATAAAATTTATCTCTTCTACAGTACATTCAACAAAATACCAACGAAATATACACAAATTATACTCATATAAAAGATTATCAAAATCTGTTTACCCAGTTTGGTAGTCTACTAAAAAGCTCTACGTGCGATATACGACACATAGGTATCAAAATAAAATCTTTTGTGAACTCAGGCGTCCTCAAAACAAATACTGCACAAAAGCTCGAAGTAAATATTTTGACTCATCGCATAACTCTCTTCACAGAAGAAGAGCGAATTTACAAGACACATTCTGATTGGTCAATTAATATTTATAAAATATTATGACAATAACAGGAGTGTCACAACAGTTTCCTGCTGTTAAGTAGATATTTTAATTGATAATATGAAGACAAATTCATTTGAAAACATTCGGATGAGACAACTTGTCAAACAACATTATACAGATTGCCGCGGTCTGACAGAATCTTAGGTTAATTAATTAGTGCGCTTGTCAATTAAGAATAAATAACTGAATTATGTCACACTCCAAAAACCGAGGGCAATCACCTCGGACAACTTTATCTGATTGATGTAGATACAATGGAGGAAACTTGGAACTGGTTTGTGACAAACGGTAAAGAACGTTCCGTCACTACTTGTATTGCAGTATATTAGATAGGTAGCTGAATTATGTCACACACTATATCTGAGGGCAATCACCTCGAATAATCACTACTTGTATTATTGTAGATGTTGAGACGTTATGAATATACGTCAGTAGATGTTCAAATGTTTTGTTTAAAAACGTAATAAAAAGTATGATGTATGTATGATGAATGGAGATATTTATTTAACTCTGTTACATGTATAAAGGCGCCCTCACAGTACTCACTCAGTCACCCCATTGTACAGTGTAATATAAATAGATTTTTTAAATGTAATACTAAAAATGGTTTCTTGAGCCTTTTTAAATTGTGTTGATAGATGATGTTAGTAAGATGTGATGTAAGTTAGTTTAAAACAGTTGTTACACAGGTTTTCGTATATCACTACCAATTTACTTACTTACTTGACGTTGTCACCTTATAGAGAGTAGGTACTTGGTAATCCCGAGGGTCCCTAGCTAAATCTAGACGTTGCTCACCCAGTCTTGGGTTAGATTTCTTTCTTTTATGTCTCTTATCAAGTCCTTGTTGGCAGCGTTTGTTTTCTTCCACCCATAACGCTCTTAGGGTATTCGAGGGCAAGAGATGTTTTTTTAATGTTTTTTCATCCTTTTGTACCCTATCTTGATGTACACGGTTCTCACTTAGTCTTGGGTTAGATCCCTCTCTTTTTCCTTTCTTATCAGGTCTATTTTGACTCTTGTTTTTTTTTTTTTTTTTTTTTTTTTTTTTTTTTCAACCATAACATTGTTAGGCTATTCGAGGGCGGCTAGGGATATTTTGTATGTTTTTTTCTTACATTAAATATATATATATATATATATATATATATATATATATATTTAATATATATTAACTAAGTGAGATTTCGCCTTTAAAACAACAAAGTGAAAAATTGATAATAACTTGTCTTTAGTGGAAGAATGTTGCAGAGTAGTATAGACATTATAAATAATGTTATTTGATAAATGAATTTATTTATTGATGTAATGATTCTATAAATAGTGAACTAATTAACGACGATGTAATGTTTGATAATTGCTAACATTAATGATTAGACATTTTATAATCATCATAGTATATACAGTCTCGGACAATCAACTTTAAGTAACCAATGTGGTGTGGTGTAGAGTTACAATAAAGTGCTTTTCTTGTTATTACAGTTATAAAGTGGGAAATGAAAGTAATTTTTAGGGTTTGACATTTTGTTACTACAACAATCTATATTTACAATGATAATTTAAATCACAGAGTAACCAAAAATTGTTGACTAATATATTTTAGAAAACTAAATTATTTTACTTATAAAACTAAATTATTTCATCAAATTATATTAACCAAAAGGTGAATCAAAAAGAAATGTTCCACTGGTAAAAATAAAGAAAATATTCTATATAAATATAAACACGGAAACGCATAGTTTCGCGTCTATAAAGCATTTAAAAAAAAAAAAATAAAATTCAAATAGATAAGATATTGGATTTACGCTAAGTACAAGCATTTCGTATGTTGCTATGTATAAATATACCAAAAACAAAATCTTTATTTTGTATATTTGGAAAACCATAAACTGTATAAAATTTTTACTTTAGGCGAAATATTGCCCTCTTTTAATGACTAGCAAAATGGTGTTTATATTTTTTCTGTAGGTCGAAATATAACCAAATTTAGGATTTCTTTGTGGAGCACTTAGTTTAGAGTGTTTCAAAAAATATTGTTCAAACATCGCAGTTGCCAAATAGCATTCATCACAACAAGCTCTTCTGACCGTGTAAAAGTTGTTGATGGATCAAGACCGTGTAAATTGATTTGTCGTATGTTCGTTTCTGATTGCTTAAAAAAGCACCCTGTTTAATATGTACACAACTAACGTCAAGCAATAAATGATATACTGATATAAAATAATCAGAAAACCGTTTTGACAACTGTTCTAAACAAACGTACTCTACTGGGTAAGATATCTTGATCTACCAATACAATGTAACATTTCCTATAAGGCCCAAGAGACTAACTTTTGGGCATTACAATTAGAGGATTAAATTTAATTGATGGGGCCCGGTAAGTACTATGATGGCACCCATAAACGATTAGTAATAAATTTATAACACTGTTGTCTATGTTTAGCCTATACATAATAGCAAACACTTAAGATGCATTGTTTATAGCTTTGTAGATTGAGTCATAAAATGTATGAAACAAGCAACACTTTGGAATAATTAAGTCAATATTTTACGATATCTTGGAGCTTTATTGGGCAATAAACGCGATGGTATGGCCTGAAATTAATGTCCTCAGAACAGGTTATGAGCAATTAGTCGGAAGGAGTTGATGTTCTGACGCGAGCCAGTGATTTATGATACATTTTAAACAAGTTTTGTGAATTGACGGTTTTATAGGTAATATACAATTATGTAGTATTACGCGATTAGTTGTTTTACACATGTAAGCTTTGGCGAGGTTAATGGTGGAAGTTGATCTGTTAGGTGTAGTGACAGAGGTTGTTTAAAAGTTAAAAACCTCTGTCATTATTTAAAAAATAAGTCGATGAGTTGCATCACGGTACTTACCCAGCTCTGTCTTACAATGTAATACAAGCTGGTTCTCCAAATGTAATACATAAAAGTTGGATTATTGGCCGTTGTGGGACAACTACAGGTAGTTCAACGTGTCTTATTCAATAGGAGTAAGTTCGTTTAAGGCTGTCGTAGTACAGGTTTTCTGAACATCGTGATTGTATGTATCACTGTTCATAAAACAATAGTCGATATTTCGAAAAATCAAACATCACAACAATGTTTTCGTTTACTAAAGGATTCTAATGAGGGAGTTTTAGTTATTTTTTTCCAAAATCTAGTGTATTATAACTTAATGAATTTTTGCATTTGTGTGCAATGTATCATTATTTATTTAACATGTATTACTTCATATATAGTCCTACTACTTGTACGATGCTAAATAGATTATGAAACCATGACTCTTTTTGTACACATAAATGTATTGTTAAATTTTGTTATCTTCATATTTATTGCATAATGTCATTATAAAATATAACCATTGCATATGTGTTATCAAATAACACGAAATATTAGTTTTTCCCAATTATATAGTTCAATTTGTGTAGTTATATTAGTGTTTATTTCACGTGTATAAAATATTGTTTGTACCAATCAATATAAATATAAACAATAATAAAATATCCCTACACAACGTTATACAAAACTCAAAAACAATTTTTTTTGTAAATTGAAACTTCATTTACTTCGTATCTTAAGATAAGAAGCTATTTTACTGATCCTGCAAATAGCAATTACTGCATATTAAAAAAATAAAAATAAATAAAATAATAAAATTAAAAAAAAAATCAAAGTAAAGTCGTTAATGCTAGGAAATAACCAAGGTTAAGTTATTTGGTAATGAAGTGTAAATTAGTTATATTGACTGTTGATAAATCATTGATAGGTTATAAATTCTTATGTATACTGTTCATTACAGTTTTTTTTTTTAATTTGAATAATTGCAATTTATTTCCCTTTTGTATTGGTATTTACCTTACAATGTTGTGACCATGGTTTAACAAAAATGATAATTGTAAAATTGTCCGTAAAAGAAAGTTTATATTAAATTAACAATAATAACATAAATTTAATCGTGTTAGGGCTACGCACTGTGAACTTGCCACGATTAGAGTTAAGGTCGAGGTTGTCAATTCGAACAGCTCCCTCCACAAGGTTATCGAGTAACCCCCGAGCAAGGCTATCGACGTCGTAAAACCCTAGGTTTGTGAATATTTAAACGATAGTTTTTTTTAATTTTAATACTGTAAACAAGTTTAATCTACGTGATATATTGACATTAAATCAGGGGTACTACCATATTTATTTAAACAATATTTTTTGCTTTCGGTATAATTATTTCCCATGTTATAGTAGTAATAATTCAGTACAAAAATAAATATTAGTTTTTTTTATTAAAGTTTCTTGCAATAGAAGGGGAAAGTTTTCTATTACATTTATTTATTTAGTCTGAAAACCGTTGTTTTTGTTGAAAAAAAAATCTAATGATTTGTTTACAAGGAAGGAATGCAATTACGAAAGTTTTTTTGAATAGTTAATTAGTTATGGTCTTTGTAAATGATATCCATTTTTATAATCGGTGTTTTAACTACAAACTTTTTCATGATATGCAGTATCTATGATTTTTCTAAGTGTGGGAAAAGAGTTGCCAAACCCACACGGTCCCTTTATGGTTTCTTCAACGTCGGGTTGTCTACTGAGCCTTACCGCAGCGGACTTGACTCAGCGGCTTGTATAGTCTATGATTAACTGAACTTATGTTTAAATATTATTTTAAATACAGTGGATAGTGGATATTAAGTGATAGTGGATAATAATTTGGGACAGAGTAACAAAAAATGTTTTTTAAAAAAAAAATCTCTTAAAATAGTCTACAAATTTTCCAGACAGGGTATTACTGAAAAGATTAATAACATGAAGGCTGACGTTTCAAAATATTCCTACAGTTATTGTGAAAATATACAAAATTAAAGAGTAATTTTAAGTTCTTTTATAATGATTTTTTACATTAGGAATAACTACAACAATTACTTGTACAAATAAAACACACATAATTATTTTGTTAAATTCTACCATGGTTTCGACAGTTACGGCATTGAAGAACCTTGTACAAAGACATTTGTATAAACTTCGTCAATGCCGTAACTGGGGAAACCATGGCTAGACCAATAAATTGTAGAATTCAAAAAAAGAATTTGTGTTTTTTATTTGTATAAGATGGGATTCTATCATTTACCGTCGGGCATAAGTATAAACAACAACAAATACTTTATAACTTACTATCTACCAATTGTGAAGGTATGACCTCCTTCAAATCTCTAGTATTACCTAAAGTACTTACGATGTATTGAATTGCCTCAGTTTCTTTCTGGGTAACCTCTACATATATTTTATTACATATTTTATACATACCAGAAACTAAAATCTTGTAAGAAATCCTATTTACGATTTGTTCGAGGACTGCAGAGGCAGAACATTTTATGTGATAATCCTTATTGTGTTATGTAAGTTCTACTATTAACACATGCATTATATTTCCTAGCAATGAATATGTCAATAAAATTGTACACTGTCGTTGTTATTGTAGTAGTACTGTTTGCTAATACTCATATTGTTTTTGTAAGTTTAAATTTTTTACGACTTTCAACTATTTAAAATTCTCTGTATAATATAGTAAAATTAATCTGTTGCTTACTGAAATTCTGCTTTTTTATCGGGCAATGTATTTGTGTGAAAAACAAGTTAAACAAACATTTACAACATTCCTTATAGCTACACTTACTTTTATAGTACTTACATAGAGAAATATTAACTCTATAGTGTTTACAGGATTAGTTATTAGCATTTTGATAGGATTTCAATAGGTCTTGTACACTTTATTAAAAAAAGATTCGACATGTCTTGGGGTCAATAACCTTTAATTTGTACAAAACATTTCTTATAGAAATGTTACTGTTTATGCAAAATAATTTAAATAAACGCGAACTTTAAATCATCGTCATTAGACATCAAACTATTTAGCCCTATTCTATTTTATTTATTTGATTTATGCAAGAATAGCTCTATTCATACATGATTACTGGGAATTAGTTCTCTATTTAGTAAAGGCGTTGGTAAGTAGCCACATTACGACTATAAAATGATTTATTGAATTCATTAAAAATCCAAAATCCATCGGATTTCCCTACAGGTAGTACTGTCGTGGCAATTGCGAGGGACTCTCTGGTTCTACACCTTTTTCAAATGGTTTTGGGTTACATCCCTCTCCTTTATCCTTCCTATAAGGTCACTCTTGACCATCTTCTGTTCTCTTCCGACCCTGACGCTATTAGAGTATTCTAGAGCTTGGGTTTTATTTTCATAATGTATTCTTCTTTTCTTAAAAGACAAAGAAGGTCCAGAGGTTTTTCGCCTTTAAAAAAAAAAAAAAAAAAAAAAAAAACAAGGAAAAAACTTTAAGAATATTTAGTGATTACTAATGTACTTAGCCACTAATGTATTATCGCCATTAAATCTTAAAATGCTTTTATTTACCAATAACTTTGACGCCAATTTTAATTATAAATATGTAAGAGGTATGCTATCGGAACAGAATGCCGATATTTTTGTACCAAGTGTTTTTATCGTAAATTATATTCAAATCTGAAATATTATCGTAGATGTTGTGTAGGAATGCTAGCAATCAACTTCAGAGTGCTTTTAGTGACCAAATTGAGTGCATACCATGAAGTTTACGCAGCTGGGAGATGCAGAATACTTATCGAGAATCCATTTGACGCCATGCAAACATGTCAGAATAATTTTTTGGTGTGATTTTATTTTAGCGATTACGACTCGTGCCCATTTTAACAGATTCTGTTTGAATTGTATTAATTTTTTTTTTTTTTAAACGATTGCTATTTGTGTTATTTTTACTATATAATGGTAACCTCCTAAAAGCATTTAATTGAATAGTTTTTTGTTGCTTATCGGCTTTTTCACTCCCCCCACCCCTTGTAATAATCAGGACTAAACATAGTCATTGTTTGACTTATATTTGGATCTTGATAACAATGAGACTGGATATGATATCAGTTAACAACCATTCCGGACCAGTTGGGTGTGTTTGAGTAAATTATGTAATGAGAAATATTATGACTTGATGAAGGCATGAATGATGGCGAAACATGTGCAGTTCTGGCTACTAAATAAAAGGTCAAATATGTTGAAACTGTTTCTATTTTAATTCTGAATTTGCATATTCTACGTCTGAAAAGATTATTTAAACTTACTCTAAAATATAAAAAAAATAAAAATTTAAGGCTAGCCCAAAATTAAACGCCAAAAGCTTGTGGCCATAATCGACGTTGTGATTGCCAGTTAATTGCAGAAATGGAATCGATGAGTGAAAATTATTTGTTTAGGGAATTTTTAAACATCAGTTGCTATTGATGAAGATGTTAATATCGGAGGTTATGAATTGTTTACTGACACTACCCATTAGAGTAATCCACCATTTACCTGTCTTTGTGTAGGCATAAAGAGAGATTCAAAATTGCTAAATAATACTTCTAGAATGATTCTACGTGTATAAATATGGAAGTCGTCATCGACTTATATAACCAAAAGAAGAAAATAACATAAAATAAAAATTCCTAGCTGTCAAATACTCTAACAGCGTCAGACACAAGAGTTGGTCATGAGATACCTGATAAGAAAGATGATAGAGAGAGACTACATGACCAAAGACTAGATGAAAAAAAACCGATAGAGTCTTATTGTAATTTTAGGGACAATATTTAGTAAAGTATAAATATGAATTTATTCATCTAAAAAAATGATCAGAAAGGTTCAAGAATAAAATACACACAATTAGAGTTGGACAACATACATTTTCAGATTTAGTTTAAAATGGCTAAAAATGTTTGACCAAATCTTTTAGAGATTTTAATTGTGAGAAAACTTAGATGAATAAAGTTAATAGTAAACAATGGCAAGTTACAGAAATTATTCAACATTTTATTTAAAACAAAAGTGATGAAAATGTGGCAAAAACATTTTACAATTTCACACAAAACTAAGAACATATAAAACTACTAAAATAATTAAGCTTAATTTTTATTTTGCAATTTTATTTTCTGTAACTTGGATTTGTTTTCTACTGATTTTATTTATTTTTGCATAATTAAATTTTCTAAAAATTTTGTACAAAATGTGTATCAGGATATTAGGCGTTTAATAAAATTGTTTTAATTGTTTATACCCTCGGCGAGGGGGTATAGTGGGTAGAGACATGGAATCCCGTAGAAGATTTTATTTTATTTTCCAAATCAAAAACCGTATAATATCAGCAAATTTGCTCCTAATGTTGGTCTTAAGAATGATTTAATTTTACTCTTGAATTAGGAATCGGTATAAAATATTTCGCTAGCAGTAAATCATAAAAGATGCATTTTCAGAAATGTTTTTTGAAAGGATTTTCTTATATTTACCAATAGAATCAGTTCAAAGAGTTGCAATTCTAAATCAGGATGTATGTATAATTTAAGAAAATTATCAGGACGGTAGAATATCTCACAAGGATGTGGTTTTAGGAAAATATTTTTGGCTCAAACGTTGTAGGACACAAAAAGGAGCGCTTAATGGTGTCCTTGACATTGATCAAATGGATAACTTTTTGGCGGTTATTTGAAGGTCAACTTGATTTTTTAAACAGGGCCCCCATTGTGGTACCAGAGATGCAGAGATGAAAAGCACTGTAAATGTTACATATTGTGTAGTTATAAATTTTTGAACCAAATGTTACAGATGAAAGTGTAGCACTAGTGCCTAAAAAGAAATATTCAATAATGGGGTTATTTGAGTATAAATTTGAGTTTCTAAATATGAACTGTCATTATCGAATTTATAAAATGAAAATAACTTTCAACTATGTACTCACACACTGGGAAAATATTACCCCTATGAGTCACCTTGAGGTCAAACGGATGTACATAACAAATTATGAACAAAAACATTCTAAGGAAATCACTTATTAAAAAGTGTAAGGATTGAGGTTGCAATAGTCTCACCTTATCATTAAACATTAATTTTACCGGTTCATAAAAATCATTTTAAAGTCAAATTTAATTTGAAAGGGATATTCATATAAGTAGTTTTATGATTCTATAATGTTTCCTTCATTTAAAAAATACGTATTTATTTTTCTTTAAAAAGAAATATTTATAACCTTGAAATGACGCGCAACGGCCACTTAGTTTGTAACATGGATACACAGCTGAACTTAAAATGTTCATTTTTTTTCGTTTTTGGTGTCAGAAAAAGGATATTCCATTTTTAAAATCTAACTGACCTTCAAATGACCTCTAAAAGTCAAGGATGACTTAAGACTCCTAAGTAGAATATTGTTTTCATCTTTTCCTCGAGTAAATTTATCTTCCTGGTACTTTTCGAACACTATGTACGTATTCGAATCAAAGTTGTACATATTTGACAGCAAATCCACTTGCTAAGCTCGTCTATGTAACTCACTCTACCGGATTCCGTACGAATATCACATTTTCTTCAGACGTTTGAAACTTTATGTTTTTCAATAATATCGCTATTTGACATCGTTGAGATGGGATTGATACAATTACGTACAGAGTTGAAATCTTAAAATTTGTATCTACTATAGTGTGTTGCAAGTTTAATGTCATAAGAAATTTGAAGAAAATCTGTTTAAAATGTCCCTCATTTTGAGCTTTTCAATTAGTTTTTTTTTACAATTTCTGTATAATCTCTGCACAAAATTCGATCTTCTTATCTTAATTTTTGTAACGAGTATTGTCCTTACCCACAGATGAAAACGACGACGGACGGACGGCATATCGAAAATTACGTCTTCCTTTTACTTATGTCACGTACGTGAAGATCAGTCAAAAATTTTCTTAGTAATTTTGTAGATTTTTAACAAATATCTACGTAGCGATTGGGCAAATATTTTACGAAGAATTACACTTAGAATTAAACCATTTGCTAAAGGAACTTTCATCCAGTACTGCTTATATTGACAAAATTACAAGCAATTTTATAAGAATAAAATTACAACACCAACAATATTCAAAATGTTAGTATAAAACTAAACAAATGATCAATTGTTACTCTTGTCCCGAACAATTGGATTCGGTGTGGTCCAACAGTGCATGGAATATTAGCCTTATTTGCATGCGAAGGTGGTCTGTAGCAATGGCATTTAATTTAGAATCTCTGCAATTTATAATAATTGTTTCGCTGGTGTTGATCAAGGCTTCTACGAGTCACATCATATGTGGGTAATTTTATTTTCAGTATACAGAATATAAGGTAAGTTTTATAATTATCAAATATTGCAAACTTTTGTTTTACGAATATTCACCTTTCATGACATCAGAAAAAGGAAAAAAGTTATTTTCAGCATTCAGGTGTTTACTTTAGTTTGTACATAACCACGAATATTTAGATAACAAGTAAGAAACGTAAGGACTATAGTGTGCTCATATAGAACCTTGTTATTTAAAATATCAAAATTTCGGCTATTTTTAACAGTATTTTGTTCATAACTTGTGTATTATTCAATATAACAGACTAAATTAGTAAAAATTTAAATTTTACATTTAATGGTAACAACCCGACCTTTATAGGGTGAAAGCGAAGTTATTGTGAAAAATGTAATTTCTAACTATATCCTACTAAGAAAATGTGATTTTCATATAGTCATGAAGTCTGGTAGTACAGAGTAGTTCAATTTGTTGTGTAGTTAAATAGAAATTAACATCGAAAATGGGAAATTTGTTTTCTTAAATTACTTAGAACACTGTCGTTGTACAACCTCATTTGTTTCGAATTTGGTAGTTTTTTATTGCCATTTCTAAACGAGGTGAGATTTTTTAACTTTATTTTCACCAATCATCTCCTTTTAAATAGCTTCTTAAAATGAGTTGTCAACTGACCCCCTTTACCACTTGAAAATTTCAAATTACCCCCCTTTCACCCCCT
Organism: Aphrophora alni; assembly: GCA_963513935.1. NCBI lineage: Eukaryota > Metazoa > Arthropoda > Insecta > Hemiptera > Aphrophoridae > Aphrophora > Aphrophora alni. Next base: position 48,187,102 of record OY740775.1, on the reverse strand, counting down.
TTGTAAAGGGGGGGCACTAAATAACAGCTGTCAAATTAATAGGTGTCCTAGATTTAAAATATAAATGTCACACACCACAGTTTCATATAATCATTATAAATAAAATTATTGAGGGTGTCTTTTTACTAAAGTGACATCCTGTATATACAAAGCCCTTTTTTATATATATTAGATTTTTAGATTATAAGAATTTATAAAAATATTAATTAAAACAGTTCCTTCTACTCTAATCTTAGATGTTGTGAACAACTACCAATAAATTATATTTTAAATTTTTTTGTCAATAACTCAATTATTCTTTACTTTTAAAAAAAAAATCAATTTATTTGTAGTTAATAGAGGAAACTTATATGAATAACTCTTGTAATTTTTATTGTATATTAGCGATTTTCCAGTAGTAAACTTAAACGGCGCCATTTTGGAAATATAGCCTTAATTTTTGCACACTTATGAAACATTACTTAAAAAAATGTGTATGCCAAATAAAATTAAATGAAATAAATAAATCCTACAGATAATATAAAATAGCTAATATACAGATGGTCAATTTGAGTTATCAAAAAATTAAAATAATTGTAATAAATAAAGTTTACAGTTATGGCCACAAACTAAATTCGAATTTAAATCAACTCGTTTGGTGTGTAAAGCACTACACAATTAACACAAGGACACCATTCCAAAAACATCTTTTCGTCAAAAACCTCAACATCGATTTGTGGACCCTCAGTTAACTTTTTTCTAAATTAATAGGCGAGAAAAAAAACTGAAAACTTATTAAAGTATAAAAATTTGTTACTTGATAGGTCACTGAGGTAACTGTCACGGAGACAGTTTTGGAAGATCGTATGTGTCACGTAGTTTTAGTGCCTTTATTTAGTATAAAATAGGAGTTGTTTAAATTATTAAATAAAACAAAAACAGAAAAACGATCGGCCAGCATCATCATACAATTAGGCTACTTGTATAGTTATTTCCTCAGGCTTTGTAGGAGATCTTAAATTATAATGTAAGACCAAGGCGTCTTACTGAGTAGGGTAAATTTAGTACAAAAAGTTTACACATGTTTCATGAAACTTCAATCGTGTATGTCACTATATTCTTTATATCGGTTTGGCTCTTACAAGTCTTTACTCGCTTCACTAGTGACGGTGACTCAGCCCTGACGGATTTCGTAACTATACTATCACATTTTATTTTGAAGTCAGACTCAAAATTACATTTTTATAATAATAATTAGGTTGAAAAATCACTGTTTCGGTGTCCGGATTTTATGAAACTTAAAGATAAGCCAAAACTCGAATTACAAAACTTTACGATGATACTATATTTTACGATGAAACTTTATATTAAAGATCTTGTGGATGCACAGACACGTGCTTGTGTGCTTCTGATTGACTGTATTAAATTTTCTTGTGTGACAGGAAAATTATAGTTCTAACAGTTCAGTCTATGATCATTTTCTTACATAAAAAATTCATTATTATAATTCATAATTAATACTTCTTCATTTTAAACTTCTAGACGTCAACAGCGTGAGGTAGGGATGAAGTTCATCTGCCATTATTAGGTTTTAAATGAGAAAAAGTTTTGTAAACTTCGTCTTAACTTTCTTTTCAGGAAATTGAAAATTATTTCTTAGAATTTCTGATGTAATTAATTTTAATGAAAGTAATATTATTGTTTATTTTTAATTGTTTTGATTTGTTGAGTATGTATGTTTTTTAAAAAATTGTTTGGTAGTACATAGTTTTTTACAAAATGTAAGGAATATGAATAATTGAACTAATGACTCATATGTATAATAATATATGATATATGATATTCTATAGTATGTAGTATGCAAGTGTATATGTGTACTTGTATGAGAATGAGTGAGATAAGATATACAAGTGTTTTGTTATATATATATATATATAACAAAACACTTATATATATTTAAATATATATTATTTTAAATAGTGTAATTTGTAATTGTTGATTGTTGTTTAGTCTAAGCTTTTTTGCATGTGTAATTATTATGGGAACACCTGGGTTTTAAGTTTTATTTTTTAAGTGATCAGCTTCAACTCATTGTATCTTTTGTTTACAGTTTTCTCATACGATCTTCTTCGTGTTTTTCTTCTGTTTTTCTAAACACACCCAACTCGTGTTTCAACTTAAGATATCAGTCTTTCCCTTTATTTCTTGAAAAAAGGAGAAGTTAGCTTCATTAATATTTTATAGTTCTTATAAGTTTTTATGAAGTTTTTTTTCTATTGTTTTTGCTTTTTCAGTTGTAATTACCTTTTTTTTTTTTTCTTGTTGGAGTATAACTTTTTTTTTAAATATCTTGTGTATATTTTGTAATAAGAAATAGAAAATTTTAAACTATTTAAAAACTAATGAATACCACATTCCAATAATTGAATTTAATCAAGGTTGACTATTGCTCTATGTGTGTATGTGTGTGTGTATTACGTGTAATAAATAAATATTTATTATAAAGAACTTTTAACGGCAAAAAATAGAATTGTTCTATTGGCTAATTATATTACCTCTTTAATACAGCCCAAAAAAGGTCACTCAGATTGTGTGAGTTAAAGTTTTCATATATAAATAAATATATATATATATATATATATATATATATATATATATATATATATATATATATATATATATATAAAACTTTAACTCACACAATCTGAGTGACCTTTTTTGGGCTGTATTATATATATAATATTTTTATGAAATAATTCCATACAAAATCTTATTTAAAAATTATTGTTTATTTTTTGTTTTACAAAATATTCTATGGTTTTGCAAATAGGGGCTCGTAAAAGTTGGGAAAATTATAACATATCCAACTCTAAAATAAATTTTATCCTTGTTCAAGGGTAAAATACCTCTCGCTCATGATCACCTCATGAAAAATAATAAAGATCGTAAAATATATACTTTCAATACTCTAATAGCTTCAGGAACCTCATAATCCACTTAAAAATCAATTAACATAATCTGCAATTTTTTTAAAATTTATGTTTGTTTTCTTGCTACGATACCAAAACGTAAAAACAACTCATTTATTTTACCATTTTTAACAGCTTTTGCTGGATGTATTTAAATATATTTTATTACATTAAATTTATGATTAAAATCTTAGTTTTGGTTCTAATGTTAAAATGCTATAACTTCAACAACGCTTAAACCAAACAGTTTATTATTACAAAAATAAGAATCAAATCATCGTAAGTGTTTATTTTAAATATGATTCCTTAATAAAAAATATTATAGGGGCCTAAATGTAAATTTGAAAATTTTGAATATTGGAACGTACATGCCAATTCTTCTATTTCTATATTTATTTTTTCAAATGTACTGAAACTTTTTTACTTTATTTTGCATTATTGAATGGAATCAAACTATTTTGTTTTGCTTGAGTAACTATACAGAAATAAGAAAGGTTTGGGGAATAGTTTGAAGAAATCAAATTAAAAAACACAATATGTAGTCTTTATAGAATTATAGTCTTTATAAATTAATTGTAATTTTTTGAATTCTGGTGAAATAGGACTAAAAATGGGGTTGCTTGAGTATTTATTTTATTATATTTATAGTTTTTGAATTAATGATAATCAAAAATAAGTAGAAGAACTGAACGACACCTATTGAATTAAATTACTTTTCTGTAAAGAATAATCCCAGGGAGTTGTAAGTTAACTTTTTTTAAATTTATAAGTAATTTGTTTATTACAGGATTCAAAATAACATCAAGTTTTAGAATGATTTTTTTTTAAAAACTTAAATATGTGCAACCATCAACGATATGGAGGCTTTCATAATTTGTGAATTTTTTAAACTCTAAGCAGTGAAATCAAAACTAAGCTTATAATCAAAAAATGTGAAAGTATAAAATAGAACGTTGTTGGACATTTGTAAAATAATACTACAGTTTGAGAAATCAAACACTTAACTTTCAAAAGAAAGTAAATCATTATCAAGAATTAAAGTTGTATTAATGAAATTAATCTGATATTTTTTAGTCTTTCAAAATTTTAAAAATTACGAGCACAATTATTATATTTCCTCTGCTGTTGTTAGTTAAAATTAATTGAGTTACAATTTGTTTCTAACATTATGTATATTTTAAACGAGTTTCAAAGGTTGCGAAAACTTTAAAGGAGAATTAGACTTTACAATATTGGTAATAGGCTTATATAGAAAAAGAAAATTTAGAATTTTTTTTATCCTAACAAAATAAATTAAATAATGTAAAAAAATTTTAACGAGATTTTAGCTTTAAACGTCATATACATACGTAATTATATGTATTCACCCTTAAACGATGAATTATTTATGTATATAGATGTTCAATGAGCACTGTGGTGAATTTGAACATTGTACAACTCTGAAATCCCTATAACAAACATAATAACATAAGGAATATAAATATTTTATTTTATTTGTGTGTGTGTTATTGTACCAAACTTGTTTAAGGGTTTCAGTGTTTTATATTATTTATGTATATATTTAAGTCCTTACACTCAATTTCCTTAGATTTGGTTTTTTTGAAATGATTGTATTTTATATTATTTTTTAAAGTTCTGTATAGATTATTATAGAGAATTTATGTTGATTATACAAACTTCCCTGCATAAATTCAGGCGGAACTAGTCCCATGCAAGTTTTTATGCACATGTGGGATGATTCCTTTCTATTGGTGTAAATATACATGTAAAGTTTTTATAAGGAAATAAACTAATTGATATTTTAACGTTATTTTATGTAATATCAAATTATTTTAATTTTAGCCAAAATATCCTGAGCTGTAAATTAAATTATTGTCAAATATATTCATCACTATACACTAATTTGCACAAAAAACACAACACAATTAATTTACGTACGTGCAGTTAAAACTTAAAATTGCTGTTTAAAATATTTATATTGCAAAAATGAAAATCATTTAATTTATTTTATCTGATCTAATCGACTCTACACTTGGCTTCAGAACGTGTCGAGGTTACTTAGCAGAGCTCCGGAGAGATGTGAAGAAAACAAACTTCGCCAAGTCCCCTCCTCCTCCTCCTTTATTACTCTTACTTTCTTCGCACTCCCACCATCTCGTTCTTTCTTTTCGTACCACCGGTTGACCATGGGAATGAAGATGCTCCGAAGACACACACACATATAAAATATACTCGTAATGTATTGCACTCGGAATGAGATTCGAAAAGGAATACCCGATAACGGACCAATCGGATTGCCAGAATACGAGAATCGACTCTGCATAAGAAACAGCGGCTTATAAAAACCGCGGACCATCCTTCATCTTCTCTTAGTCCATCGCCAACTCTTCTCTGTGTGTTAACGATTAGTAAATATTTGCAGTTTTTAAAATTTAATTTCCAACCCTTAATAAATCGAACTGTAGGTTAAGGGTTGCTGAAATTTTAAAACAATGTGCGTGTTTTAATAGTGTTTCAAATATGACGAACTGTTTAATTGGAAATTTTGTTCCAACGAAGAAGAAAATGTTAAAGGCTGATTTTGTTATCATTTTGGTGAGTGACTTTAATGCTATTTTAGAGTAGAAACGAATGCGATTTTCAATAAATAATTATTTTACAGTAATGTTATATGTAATGTAGTCACTTAAAATACATCATTAACAAATGTAGTAAATCATAAAATTTAGCATAGTTTTATATTATTCAAACCAATTATGATTTGGTGAATAATCTAATATTATTATCATTCTTAAATAAACATTTAAAAACATAATTAACGAAAAATAATAATAAAAATGAATTTTCGTTATATCTCCACAAAATGTCTCTAAAAATATTTGTTTAAGAAACAGATTTATCAATCTAAATCGTACCTAAAATGAGTTAATATACTTATATTTTTTTGTAAAATTTGTTATTTTGAAAGATAAATGTGTATATTATATGTATATATAAATGGAATAACGGAACCTTGCTTCTATAAAATCGTTATCTAATTCATTTAAATCTATATTTAATAACACAAGTGGAGCTTCATTCCTCAACCGTAATTTTCTTTTGCGTTTTGTTAATTATTGTTACACATTATATTTTATAATATAGTACATTTTAGAAGAAATCGATGAATTTTATTTGGCAAACTAGTTATTTTGTAACATATTCAAGGACGTATTTTTATTTTTATACTGATAACTCAGGAGTCAAATATAGAAGATTTAAGGAGATAACTACTAATTGTCTTCGTCCTTGGAGACTGTATTTTAGTCATATGCGTTCTAGATAGTAATAGAAATTATTTTCAGGCAATTGGAAATATGTGTTTCCATTTTACGACACCTATCCTCAAATTATGTACACCCTATTTACGAACTATACTTGAGGTAATAAAATCAAAAATCATAAAAAAAATACGTCTGTTTCAATCAAAATATTAAATCTAAATTTATTAATTTAGTTAATCGAAGTTTTAGTAAATATAAATAAAATGATTAATCGAATATAAAACAGAGGCCGGGTGTTTTCTTTGTTATGTCTTATGGTATTTAAAAAAAGAGAGTAAACTAATGCAAGTCATATGAAAGCTGTCACATCAGTTAAAATATTTGATTTTCGTTTTGTAAAATCAAAAAGCAAACCGTTAGTTTTTTTTTTTTTCAATTGTGATTGTGACATCGGTTATAAAAATAAAATATAAACACTTACACTCTGATAATGAAATTTATTTGAAATTTAGTAAGGATAACTTTCATGGTTTATACGTAAAAAAAAAAAGTATAAAAAAATTCAAGTTTTTTTATATTTACAACATGAATATTATATTAAAAGCTAGGAAAGAAATAAAAAACTAAAATATCAAAATCGTTACTTATTAAAGTGTTATTCAAAGCTAATCTACAAAAGAAATTTATTGTTGTTCTGCTGATACTAACTCAAAGTATAGAGGATGATACAAAATTCTGCAACAATATTACAGGAGCTGATTTAAGAGTTAAAAAATAAGTAAAAAAACATCGGTCTCAAAACGATTTGTTTTCAGTCTGTCAGACATATTGGTTTTTACAAAAAGGCTTTTTATCTTAGGAAGTAGATAAAATATTCAGTAAAGATTTAGTATACCAATTATTTGTGTAACCTTCCAGAAAACTTTATTTTGTATTATATCAAAACTACGAACGTTCAAAATGTATAATTTCGAATATCCCGAATTCAATAACATTACAAAATATTGAAAAGTATTTTTTCTTCTTATTTTGTTCAGGAATATAAATAGATATTCTAAATATATCTTGTAAGTCAAAGATAACTGAATTATTAAAAAAATAATAATAATAAAAAAATAAAAAAATTAAAAAAATAAATCAAAAAAACATTCTTTTAGGGTAACTGTTTATAATAGCCAAAATTATTTTTAAATATTATGGATTTGTTTAAAATAATATTCTGATACATTGCTCAGGAAGATACAAAAACTGAAATTTGTCCGTTAACAGTTTCAAAATGGTAACTGGCTTAATACAAATTTTAAAAAAAATTACACATAGGTTTGTGTCAATAACTAATTGAATAAAACCTTAAAATTCATTACTTTGTCAGGTAGAAACATATCAGCTGTCCGTCCTTTGTTATTTTAAACCATTTAAACACTCGTTACCATGACAATAAAGCTAATAACAGCGAGTTATAACTACAACAAAATTTGAAGTTAGGATAACTAACAAGATCTAGGAAATGTTATCATGACAACAAATAATTTACGTTATACGAGAGAGACAATCCCGATGGGACGAAGCTGGTTATACACCTTTGTCCATGGTTGGAGTCTTTATTTTATGGTGTTTTTTCTTGTTTTAATTTATAAGGCAATGATCACCGAGATGGTTTTTTACCTATAATAAACAAAAGAGTTTTCCTTCTTTTGGATCACAAACTTATTTTAATTTCCTAACAAACACACTCTTTCAAAAGGAAATTCAGTACTAAATATGCATTTTTTAATGTAATAACGTCCTTAATGATGACGGTCAGGTATCAATATATTTGCTTTGCTCCATTCGATATCATTAATTAATGTCGATCTAATTAGTAGGAGATGTATAAAATGATATCCACGTTTTGGATTTACCGTAGGCGGACATCGAAACCTTGTTTGGGCATTCTGCACAGCTTCAACAATCCCGTTACATTAAGCTCGGATGTTTTTGGTAGCAGGCCAGTAACGTCCTGGCCTTTTATTTAAATATAAATGTGGGTCAAAGACTTTCAAATGATACATTGTTTAATTTAATCCAAATACCAATTCAGTGATTCACGTATCTGTTTCCAGAATAATAATTAAAAATTTAACATCTTGCTACGTCATCATCTAATGATAAACTGGAGCAAAAAGTTTCTAAAAATAATATGTATCAATACATTGACAGTCGTCATTATGAACTTATACAAATTTATATATATATATATATATATATATATATATATATACATATTTGTAATACATATAACTTACCTAGTATTCGGTTTAATCATATACAATTTCTCCCCCCTTTTCAAAAGTTATAATGGTTTTTTTTAATAGTAGATGGAGTAGGCCTATTGTCTGAAAACAAAGCAGTTTCGGACACATATTAAAGTCAATTTTAAAAATTATTTTTATTTTAAAAATCCGCTCCCGAAGCGTGTCAAAGTTTCACCCTGTATTTAATGCACATACTCGTCCATATTGAAACTGTGCTCATTTAAAAATAAAATATTTAAACTTATATTTTCCCCTGTCAGCGGAAAGTTATTCCTAATTTCATCCGGATTGGTTGAACTGTTTCTTTGACCGTAACTGAGTAACAAACAAACAAAATAACTCACTTCACTGATTGAATTATATTTATTTTAATTTTCAATAAACAAACAACGTATTATTTACGTTCTATATTAAGACTTTTGTTAGCTGCTATAATGTCCTATATTAATACTCTAAAGCTTTGGTGCCAGTGAGACATGGGTAAGACCGATTATAATCCGGTACATAGTCTTTGTTCTCAAGTAATTGCCGGCCAATATTCAAATAGATGTTTAGTCGAGAAGAAAGACAATGTGGCATTGTTGCCTAGACTAAGGTGTTGCGGCATCTTTAGAAGGAAGTATTTTGCACAACTGAGCATTGTTAAACATGATTTAAACAGTTGCATTTGTTCTTATCAGTTGTGTTATCTATTAAATAGGAGTTTGTATATAGAAGTATTCCTCAAATAGGTGTTGTATAATTATATTCAATGTGTTTAGAAACACTTGGAGTAACGACGTTTTTTTAGCAATTAACGAATCGTTAAAGTATATAACGATTCGTTAAATATTTTTTCAAACTCTGTTATCGTTATTTTTTCTTCTTTAAAATTGAAATAAAACTTGAACATAATTTCTCATTAATAAGAAATATAAATTGTGAAATACGTCCGGTGAAATACATAGACCGAACTGAAAGAAACTTAAAGACCTAATTTAAAAAAATATGTTTATTAGATAAAATAATAATACCTCTAATAAATCAGCAATGGCTAAACTTTGTTTAGTAGAAAAATATTTGTTTAAAGTAGAAAATACTAAAATTTGAAAAATATTGAATGAATATACCCCGTCTAAGGAAAATTATGAAAAATAAATAACATATATCTATAGTATGGATATATATTTAATTATTTTAAAAATAAATAATATGTAGAACGCTAAATTTATTAAAATAAAAAATCGATAGGTGTACTTGTAAACACTAAGCTCCAGAAACGATGGGTTAAAACAATTTATAGCCAACCAATATGGTTGATGTAATTAAAATGTGGATAAAATACATGATCGAAACATGCAATTTTATATGTATCTCTCTCATGTGAGAATAATATTGGTAAAGTATTAGGAAACCCTAAAGTTAGAATTATACATTTGTAGTATAAACTCCTAAATATGTATAATGAAATATGTAAAACAAAGGAAAATCAACATCAAGACAAGAGCTGAAGTATATTTCTCCTACTTAAATTGTAATAGGCCTGATACGTCATCATTGTTAAAAATTGTTTCAAAGAAATACTTGTTTTAAAATTCGATAGCACTGAACGTTTGACAAACGTCACTGTATTTGTAAGAATTTGCGGTCAAAATTTATTATAATTTTAGTACATCAAGAATCAAAATTAATCCAATTAATGTTTTTCCATTTAATCCAATTAATGTTTTTCTGTTTTTTTACTCGCTAACATATATAACTGTTACGTAAATGAAAAAATTTCAACTTGTCTAGCTGATTTTGTGTGTTGTTATATGGAAAATAAAACGTTATTTTTGGAACGATGCCTATCTGTAATTGTGTGTAGCCCAAAAAACCGTTTAACCTACTTTGGATACGTGGGAATATTTTGGCATATAGATTACTGGATACGATTGTTTGTATTTTTGATATCTATAAATTTAGGGACACTTGCCAAAACAAAAATCGTCCCTGAGCCCGTGGTTTAGTGTACTGTCAATCTGGTGTTTGTTGTTTGTGCAGTTCTCTGCGATAGAAATGAGTTAATTAACAGAATTTTATAAAATTTGTATATTGACAAATCTTGAGACATATTTTAAAAATTAAATTATAATTTTTTTCTTGAATTAACCTCTAAAAAAAGAAGATATTAGTTTAATTTCCAATAATTTTTATGGGGCTATTAAGAAAAACCCAAATTCTAAATTAAAAACCTAAATTAAAGTTTAGAATTTAATAAAATATATAAATAGTAAGTAAGACAAGCCTCCCTTGGTCAGTTATTTTGAAAGATTTAGTAAAAAGATTGTCTTAATGCACCGATCGTGGACCCTTTTCAGAGTATTGCTTCAATTTTGCAATTTCACATCTTTTTTTTTATGGTTGTCACCAAAAACCATTTCAAAAACACAGCAAAAGTACCCTCGTGTCTGTGAGTTAGGCCTCACTACCATGTTCTATATCTTGATCCTCAGACCCTAAGCTTTCAAATGAGACCAACCCTATCTCTGTAGGATGAGTTATTTAGCGTACATATTTAGCCTCTACTGAATTATATATAAGATTTTGAAAATTATTTACTTTATACTTTATTCTTTTTTAATGATAACGGAAGATCAGCATTATACCCTCTCATATGTTAAAAAAATATATTTCATATCTTAATTTATATATTTACTTATAAATACAATATTTAAGGGTAATTGAAATTTGGTCAAAACAAAAGTTACCTTATTATCAAAAACATCAATAACAATTTGGTAAAATTTTTGCTTAAATGTACCTCCCTCAAAAAAAAAAAAAAAAAAAAAAAACTCTAAACGTATCTTACCAGACATACCAATTTGAGAGTTAAGCTTATTAGTGAAACAGTAATAATAAAATCCTAAATAGAGCTTTTTCCCGAAAAATAGAAAATCTAATTCTTTAAAAACTTTTCAACAAATGTCGTTCAAATAGGTGACAAACATATTAATAACTTAAAACTCTTGTAGATGAAAGAACTTTATACTTTAGAAATAATTAGAAGTTAGAAATGTACCTTCACAGTCGTCATGAAGAACTGAATATCAATCAATCCGATTGGTGTTTGATTTTTTTATTCGTTACGTTCATCATATTTATATAAAGAGTTCAAATAATATGAAACTGAATAATTATTTAATGAATTTTATTTTGAATATAAAATAATTTAAATACAAATACTTTTTGATAGTTGATAGATTTACTTTGGATGAACATTTGAAGGCACCGTATAAATGATTTTTCTTGATTTTTAAAGCGAAAAACTTTTCGGTCATCATCTTATATAATAAAAATTAAGAAAAGTATATAGAACAAAAAACCCCGAGCCCTCGAAAACTACAATAGCGTCAGAGTTGAAATACAACAAGAGTTCCTCTGAGAGTCCTGATAGGAAAGATGAAAGAGAAGGATCTAACCCAGACTACATTAAAAAAGTACAGATCTGGCCATTCCCATTCAATTTTCTTCCCAGTATTCGCTAAAAGTGAACCAATGTTGGTACAAGTAACTTGTGTTTGCATGAAAACTGCTATTTCGCCATTTCTTCAAGCTATTTCAACCAAGAAATACTTGTTTAGATTTATAACCGAACTGACAATAAGGAAAGTGATAAAAAGATCCGCAATACATTGGTAAATTATGTAAAATACCAAGGAAATGATGTGTTCATTAAACGTCTAGATTATTGCAAGGGGGCGGACAAATTGTGCAATTACTCAAAGCAATGTGTGAAAACAAATAATGTTGCAAAGCTACAACTCTTAAATATACTAAACAAAACACATCCCCGCGTGCTTCGTACGCTTTATGGATAATATTGACAACTATGTAGTCCCTTTACGTACATAGATCGTCATAACGCGAAATGAATGTATGTAAAACATTACTTCTGTAAGCGGAGTAATATTCTTAATTAATATACACGTATCACGAAAAAACTATTGATCGTATTAAAACCTTTATGTGGGACCTTTATTACTTTTCATGGACTTAAAAACAATGTTGCAAACTTAAAAAATTGTCAAAGTTTTCTAATATACCATCTATCTTTGAAATATCTTTTAGAAACTCCTATTTATATAGTATGATTCGATTTGGCACCAAATTTTAACAATTTGTTGTTTATGGTTATTTTTTATAAATCTCACCTAAAAAAAAAAAAAGAAAAAAAGAAGAAAAAAACAACAACAAAAGCGCTCGAACAATTAATGACTTGATGTTTAGTGCATTTTCAGTAGGCGAACTCCTTGCTTCTATTTGTTACATTTAATAAAAAATTTAATAGACATAATCTAAGAGGTGTAAATACCAAAGAAGGACTTAAATTAAAATATATAATATGTATACAGAAAAAAACTACTGCATAAGCCACAATTATGAAGATAGAGAAAATAATAAATCTGGATTAAAATACAGTTTAAATTTATTCCTAGATACGTATTATAAAGGTAGTTTTGACGAGGGATATTTCTACAATAGATGAACTTTTGAGATAGTTAATGCAATCTTGTGCTCCATTTACGTAGCGTGCAGTATCAGTAGTCTTGGATGAGTGGTCTAGCCAGTATCTTGACCATCGTTAGCAGTGACCTGCTAGAATTGACCTCTCTCCTCCCACACTCACGCCCACGTACAAACACGTGTTCAGGCGAACTGACGAGGAAAATGTCGCCGGGTACGAATTTATTGCATGCCGGTATCCTTTATTTAAAATGTTACGTTCCTTAATCTACACAAAGATCAAGGTATGACGTTTTGAAATTGAATCGTGTAGATATCATATTCAGAACAGATATGTTTTATTGTGATAGCAAATAAATCCTTTGTTGTATTTTGTAGACGATATTTTACAAACAAAACTAAATCAATCAGTGGATTTAGTAACAAGTCGACAGACAGAACAAAGGAGATTTTAAACTATTAAAAGAATGTTTCCTTGAGCAACGCAGTAAGGTATTTTGTAAAAGAAACACTAAGAAAATCCGTTTCTTCACTGATTTGGTTCAACCCGAGCGACATGCCTTGAAACGTGAAGAGCGATAAAAAAATAAATAAACAGAAGTCCGAATTTTTAACAATTGCCAAAATTAACAATTTAGATACTTAAACATTAACATAGTTCAAATAACAATTAGGGTAGTATTCCCCTCCCTCAAAACAAGGAAAACCACAGCCTTATATTTTAAACCAATTAAAACTACCGAGTTATCCTCCAAAACATTCACAAAAAACTTAAAGATAAATAGTAACCGATATGCGTGTTACAAATTTCATAAAATATTCTTATAAAATATAAACTCTGAATTTCAATAAAATCAATATACAACTCGATGAAACATGTTTCTGTATTACCTCATGATTTGCTCATGTAATATAAATACATTTTATGACTTATGTGTTGCAACTCGTGACTAGTTTGTTGCTGAGTATTAATACACCGTTCATAAATAGGCTGCGTTAGACAAAGTGCTCAAACATAAAACACATCAGTGGCACAGCCTGAGATTTAGCTGAAGGGGGGGGGATTATTACATAAACTTACGTTCATAAAAAGCCAAAAAGCTTTGTTTAACCATTTTCAATATATAAAGCCTTCAAATTATTGTAAAATGAAAACAAAACTGGTGACTTGCAATTTTTCACCTATGCCAGACTTTCTCTCTAACCAATGATACATATACCATTATTATATTTTCAAAAACAAAATTTAAAAATAAAATGTACCCTTTATGTCGTTATTTATTACTTTCCGTTCAGGTGGAACATATGGCTTCGACAAAATCACACCCTATGGGCTCCAACATTCGCAACAGATCTTTCCTAGCACCTGACGTTTCTTCACAATTGAACTATTTCAAGCCCTTGGGCGACCTTCTTTATCCATTTCTGAGGATTACTGTCCAAATTTTACAATATACATTGTTGGGGATTCCTTTCCAAATTGTCCATGTTCCATTGTAGAGAATTCTTGTCCAAATTTCAAATGTTTTTTGTTGAGGTTTCTTGTCCAAATTTGTAATGTTATATTATTAAGGATTCATGCCAAATTTACCATGTTCCATTGTTCGGTTCTTCAAACACGATTGCCTGAATCATGTCGATTTGTAAGTACTGTAAAATCGTTTAACTTTTGTAATCACGTGACCTATATAAGGTTTAAATAACCGTTACAATTGATTTATTATAACGAAAATTATTATCGTTAGAAATGTATCACACTCAAGTTCAATGAATTATCCCTAAGACAAAATCTGTAAGTTCATTGAACTCGTAGATAAAACCTAAGCTTAAAAGTTGAGTTTCTACCAAAAAGGACATCATACTTCCATTCATGTCTTTTCAAGAGAGATCAGTAGCCTACTTCATATTTAATAAGGTTGATAGTGTTTCGATTTTACGTAATTTTTTCAAAGGAATTTTCGACTTTATTATATCACTACTTTCTTAACATCGGCGTGGCCCTAACGGCCTGTAAATGTTTATTTTTTTTTTAACCTATGAACTTCAGATATATCTATGGCATGCAAATTTGTATCTAATTTCGTGTGTTATAAGTTGAATAACACGAGAAATATAAACAAAAAACTATTTTTAAATGGCGCCATTTTTATATTTTTAATTCGATTTTTAATTGGGTTCTATATTAACAGACTACAGTATACTTTATCAAATTTAATGATCCTGTCTTAATTTGTGTGGCCACTGTCGTACAGACAACGACGACGACAAGCATTTCGAGAATCGATTTATCGATTTCCCGAGGCCAGGAACGTGAAGATGAGTCAGAACACTGAAGTCGGCATTTTCTGTTAATACAATATTTTCTCTATACTTCTTATACCATATAAGTAATAGAGGAAAATTGACGATGGATAATTTCTAACTGAAATTTAGTACATGTTTTCGATAAACCCAGAGGTATTTTTTAAATGAAATTTAATGAGAAACATGACTTCTACACTAGTATATAAAGTTAGAATAGAAAATAGTTATTTATTCATTATCTAACTTTCAGAGGTTCATTTTAGTATGTACATTTTGGAAAATCCTGAGAAATCCAATATAGATATAAAATTGTGCTCATGTCGTTTAGGCTTAAATTCCTCACTTTCATATTTCGTATGATGTCTCTCTTGATCTTGTCTCTCTTATTTCTTTTCCGACCCTGACGCTGTTAGTATTTAGTGGCTAAGAGGTTTTTATCTTATGCTCTTATCTTCCTTTTTTATTTCATTTTTGGTTTTCTACTGGCATGGACCACTTGATATTATACAATTTATACAATTACCTTCAGCGATAACTTTATAAGGTGATGATGAACGAGAGGTATTTTGCCCTTAAACAACAAGAAAAGAAATATCCATAACAAACAAATCATTAATAATCTAAATTAAACGCTAGTTATTCTTAGAATTAAGTAAACAGAACCTTGTCAAACTTATGATATGTAGTAACTAACTGACTATAAATGTGGAACAATTATAGTTGATTTTGGAGATGTGTAAGTGAAAAATTTGTGTAATGTTTTTGTATCATTGTAAAGGATGATCTTCTTATTCTATACAAAATCATCGTCACTGCTATCAACAACTATCGATACATATTCGATACGATTACCACTATCAAATCGTTGATCCCTGAAGTCTAATTAGTATTCAGTCCACGCTCTGTCGATTCAAGCACGTACTGAGATTTACAATAGTTTTGTTTTTATAATAAAACCATTCAGCGATGCGGTGCTGCTAGGTTTGACCGTTACAAGGCATTGAAATGTGGATGACCGACCGTTAATGATGGCATTCATAACCACAGACAAGTCCACTAGCCCACGACCTTGGGTAAAGGTTTGCCGGTTGAGAAACAGCTGTTTAAAATATCAATGATGATATTGCATAACTTGATGAGGATAGTCATTTCTAATCCTGTATACTCTTCAATTACCTGACTTGTTAGCTTGTTTGTTTAAGTGCTTGTTTCGGATCCTGTTAAGTCATTATTAGTCATTGGTAACGTTACTGTTTGGTGTCGATTACAAAAAATACACTACTTGTAATTTTTTTTTTTAATTTAGCTACCAATCATACATTGAGGCTGTCTTATTACTCTCGTTTAGATAAAACGGCTGAGAAATATTGCACAAACTTTCTTAATTATCCTACCTCAAAATGAAATTAAAAAAAAAAAAAAACGAAACACTATAAATGTCACTTAGGTCTTTCTCAATATGAAAAGGAGGAAATTATACAGCTTTGAAAAAAAAAGTTTATATGTTTAAATAATCGTGTAAGGTTACTTCGCTTGTGCTATAAACATACCCTTATGGTAAGTTGTCGGCTATATATTGAATATCGAGTTTTTAATGACGGCGTTCATGATTAATTTATTTTGTCAATTATTCTTGAACAGTTATATATTTGTGTTTGCAATTTTGTACACGGGTTTGCTTTAATAATCTTCAGGAGACTTTTTGACTCTCAAATTTTTGAGAATGTAAATATTTTCAACAGCTTTGTGGGTGGTTTTTTGTATTTTTACCGAAAACTCAAAAACCAACATTATTTAGAGAGATAGCTAGATACCAATAAGTTTTATTACGGTTCTTACACCGATTAGGGTTATACATCTTATATGAAAATCGACAGATAGACGTAATTCTTCAAAACACATTTTGGTTGCAGGGGACTTCAAAACCGGATATATCTACGGAAAATCGACGTCATTCACTTCTCTGTAATATAATTTTTACTTATTTTCTATATGATCGAAATTAATAAAGTATAATAATAATAATTTTTTTTCACGTTATTGACTTTTGGAATTTATACATAAATTATAATTACATTTAGCCTATGAAGTACTGTTATTCAACATTTTATTACAAATGTACTGTAAATACTGATATTTTTCAATTTTCACTTATTTTCCCTTTGTACTTTATACTTACCCAGTATATACGAAATGTATGGGGTAAGACTGATCTTCACGTTTCATGACCACAGGAAACTGAAATTCCGACTATCAATCTGTACATAAGCAGGATAGCCGTGTCAAAGTTTAAGATATGACCATCTTACGCATATAGAGCCCTATTAAAATTCAACAAAATTGAACTAAATATTTCAAAATGGCGGAAATTCTAAACAGTTTTTTTCTTTTATATCTCGTGTATTATTCAAATTATATTATTTGAAAACATTGACCTTCATTTGTGAGATTGTATACTTGATCAAATGAAACTATTTATTCAAGGGCGTTTCAACGACAAAGTCCCTATCTACAGTGATACACGAGTTAAAATAACTAAATTATAACTAAATAATAGAAATCGTTTGATTAAATAAACGTACTAACTGTGAGAATTTGTGTTCAAATTTTATTTTAGAAAAAACTTCAAATACTCTTAATTGAAAAAAAATTACAGATTGAATGTAATTATTGTAGGGTTCAACCAACAAGAAGAGAATAGTTACGTCATTACGAGGTTCAGAAAACTTGCGTATCAACATTCTTTACCAAACATACCTTACTGTATAAAACTCAATGATCTACAAATACAATGTAACATATTCTACAAGAACTAAGAAACACACTTGTGTTCATTGCATTTAGACAATCTGCTTGTAAATACTGTATGATAGGGCTGGGTATTTACCATATGACGTTCATTAACTTGTCTCATCTCGCAGTAACAACCGAACATTGGAACGTTAGTCTCACAGGTGGTTTGTCTTCGGGCAAACTTAACTTCAAAATACTTGCAAGTAACAACTTCATCAAGCAAAACAATAAGATCACATATCATACTCCGTTACAGTCTTCAATGCATTCCATCACATTCAGTTTAGAAATTGAGACACGTCTCTGAAAGGATGACATCAGTCCGTCGTCTCTGCCAAATCTTTACACCATTGAGAAAAACGTTTCTATATGAAACCACGTTATTTCCGACCATTAACTCGTAGATTTACTACATCATTCTGACATCTGTGTTTTATATCTATTTAAAAAAAAAATTATAAAGTAACGGAATACATCATCCGTTACTTATATATCTACCAATATGAATTCGAACGAAATAAATTTATGCTTTTGCGAGTGGATAGAGTAAGGGAATTTTAAATTGATAGAGCGAAGCGAAGTTTTAATCTATCATTTCACATTTCGTTTGTGAATTTACTAAGCAGTTCACCTCCAGAGGCTCACTATAGTGTCTATAGTGAGTATGGAAGTAGGATCCTAGCTGAAGTTTTAAACGCCAAAGAAAAGCATTTTTAAAGAAATTCTACAACTGGCTTGAATTCTGATTTTTGCATGCATTATTAAATTTTAGTTGACAGGCACAACTTTTATAATCTCAGAAATCAGAATAACGTGTTTTAAGTTTGTCTCATTTCAGCTGGCATAGTGCACAAAATAAGGTAAGGAACACAATATGGCGGTTTGCCATGAATCCCCAATAATTCCTTTTATTGAAAGAGTATAATTATTCAACTATAAAACCTTGCTAAACCATTTATTTCCTTTTAGCATATTTTTATAGGTATTCAATGAAGAATTAACCATTTTGAAACAGGTAACACACTGTTGTCATAATTTATAGACAGACACATGGATAGAGTACTTAAAATTCTACTTTTCAGAATAAGTTTAATTTGAATAAGTATTTTGTACGTTGGAGTTATAACACACCCATAGCAGAATTCAAAATTTTAATATCTATTTGCTTAGGATTGATCGGCTAAAAACGAAATTATTTTAGCTGCACTGTATTTACATTTAAAGCAAATAAATATACATTTAGGTAGAATTAGGTATGTTGTATCGTCATGTTGATTCTTGTAATCGTCTTGTTTTTTGTATATGTTTTTACAATAAATTATATTTAATAATAAATACAATAATTTTTTATGATTTTTTTTTTTTTTTGAATTTCTCGATTGATATCAAAAAACAATGTAAGTAATGGTTATAAAACCTTTTGATTTATTATTTTTTTGCGGATATTCTCTAAACTCCCTCCTCCTAAAATTAAAAAATATTGTCTAAACAATTTTGATTAAATTCGATTTGTGCAATATTTTTAGAAAGTTTAAAAAAATATCGCATATTAAGGTGTTTTGTTAATCTCTTTCAAATTTGTGTGAAATATTTTGATTTATTTTGTCGAAACTCATATGCTAAATTTAAATTAAAACAAAATGAACTTTCATTACGGTATTCAAAATTACGTTGTATTACTTTCTACAACGTATTTGTGATAACATAAAATAAAAACATCAACGTATGCAAATAATGTAAACAATTTGTTAACACCTCCAAAGAAGGACGATCCTTAACAAAGGACGTGTGTGGTCAGACAGTAGATTAAACAGGATTCTTATCTTATAATTCACAACAATTACGCAAGTGCCTTCAGAATCCGGTAAGACCAGATGTGGGTCGTCCAGTTGCCTCGAGCAAGGTCAGCTGTTTGACTCATCTCAAAGGCTGCGCGCGCAGTGATTCATAACGGATTCACTTTCTCACGTCAATAAAACATCTGAAAATTGCAAAAGAAATGTGAAATTGTTAATTCGTGAAATACTAACATGTGGGATGAGTTATAGTCACGATGGTTTAAATAATTCCATTGGATGTATCCATGACATTTAATACGATTAAAATATCTGTTTGAAAGGTGAACAATCTTGAAGACTGTTGCGATTTGGACTTTCCACAATAGCTGACACGACTTTTTATGATTAATATTCTATTAATACCATATGCCGGATTCATTTATATCTGATCTTGTAATTTATGTATTGAAATACCTTGTGTTTATAATAAGTGTGATGATTAGAAAAACTTTGTTTCATTGTTTAGATAATATTAAATTAAATTTACATATTTATTAATTACTTGTAATATAAGTAGTACAAGTTCTGATTGGTCAAGAAATTGATCTCAATTATTTTGAAAATATATTCATTTTTAGTTTCAATGAGTCAAGAAAAGATTTTTTTTTTTGGAATGACGTCTCTAATATGTGGAGTCCTCTACGGCCTAAACTTGTGTATAAACTCGTGAGGTAATCATTGTTGTTGGCTGTTTGTAAGTACGATAGGGGAGACGAGAAATAAGATTGTAGGAACATGAAAAATAGGTAGGATAGTGTATTGTGCTCAAATAGATCCATATTGAAATTAGAAAAATCATTGGCAAATGTAAAATGGTGTCGTAAGTTTTTTGTTCGTATTTAGTTTGTTATTTAACTTATAACACAATCAAATACATAAAAATTTGTATATTTAAATTTTGAATTTAATGGTACCAACCTGCTATTCGAAGAAAATAACGAAGTGATTTTGAACTTTGAACTCCCAAAAAATTATGATATTCGTATAATTACGAAATCCAGAAGAACCGTGTCATCGACACGACCGAAGCGAAGCTCCTTCACATATGTTCTGCTACAAAGCCAGCTAGGACCAAAGCACGTACATGAGCGAAGCGATTGGAGATCTTTAATATATAATTAATAGATCTTTAAGAGGCTTGTTATGCTTTTACCGATATCAAGTAAGTAATTATAAGGATGCAGAAAACTTGTTTTACAACTGTTTTACACAACTTACTATACAGGGTGAGATACCTAGATCTACCAGTGCATTGTAAGATATCCTAAAAGGCCCAATAAACCAATTTTTGTTGCATTATATTTAGAGCATTAGTTGTATTAATATTATGGGGCTGTCTCTGTATAATTATGGCTTTCATGTTTGTAAAGGGGATGATGACGGGATATCTTTTCGACTTTAAATTACAACTATTATAACGATAATTTAAAAACTACAGAAAATAATTTTAATAGTTAAACATAAGTCGTTCGCCAGTTAAAAAATCCTTCGTTCCTCAATTTCATAACGATTGGTATAACCGTTTTGTCGTAAATGCGTAAAAAAGAAAAGCAATGTAAATGTTCCAATTAAAACTGGAAATCACTTCGTATGGTCAAAAAAGACAACCTAATGTTGTGTATTTGATTTTAAATGAATAATATAATATTGTCTTTGAACTTGTATGGATCGATTTTTTTTGACGAAGGAAATAAGAGGATCACACTGTAAGCGGATTGTTAATTTTCCAAGATTAACAACCTTTTAGGATATTCAAGCATAATCCTATTCTCTAATTGAAGGTAGGACAAAGAGAAACAAAAGTAAGGAATTTAGCTGGAATTAAGCAAAAATCCTGACATTGATGAATCGATATTGTCGCCAAGGTCGATAAACCTACTTAGAGGTTTTTTGCTTCGTAAAAAGGTTGAATCAGATTGGATTGTCCAAAATTCTAAAGTAGCCTATTAAACTAAAAAGAACTGTTTAGAAGAGTTTTTTCCCCTCCAATTAAAATTGGCCGCTAAGGGATTTGAATGATTAATTACTATCTAAAATCCTGTGTTGGGGAATTCTTTTAAAAACGACGCGAAACAAAAGACTTATGTTAGAGATAATGAACCGTAATTCTCTGCATGCCAGAGAGATGTTAATGATTGGTTAAAAAACATGGTTCCTAAATTTACTGATTTTCACTAAATTTAACCTTCATTTTAAACTGTCAACACAGGAAACTGGTTTGGGTGTGAAAACATGGAACATTCCTTGTGAAGTTGACCGATTCATTAAAAAAAACTGCTCTTCAATTCTGAGATTGCTTTTGCCTTATTTCTAAGGTGTGCAATATTAAATTTATTATACATTTTAAATTGGATTGTTTTTTCTATTTTCGTTGTCTCAATGTGAAAAATTTGATCTAAGAAGGATGATCTTTTGCGATTAAAAGAAACTTAATTATTTTTCAAAATTTAAGAGAATTAATTTCTGTAATTTTGAATTTTGTTCTAGTTTTTAGAAGGCTAATAACCTGTTGGCCATGATCGATGTGTAAAAAATGGAAGAAAAGACAATGATGGTTTCGAATACTGTTACAGCGTCAGGGTCGGAATAGAACAATATTTCTTTGGGAGACCTGATAGTTGAAAGAAAAGGGATCTATCCAAGACTACATTAAAAAAGTGTAGTTCCAGTATATTTCCTCACTAATGTGAGCCCCTGGGGCCAAATTGAAACGAAATAATTTAAGAACACATATATTCTGAAAAAATGTTCAAGTATAAATTGTTTAGTTTTCCAGATGAAAATTACGTTATTTAGTTTTGTTTTAATGAAAATATCTCCGGCCTAGTGACCAGTGGTCTGAGCACCTCATTATCAGTTACAAGGTTGAGAAGGTTTTATCAGGTCTAATGGTTTTCCGCTGATAAAGACTTTTTCTGTTAAAAGATAATTCTAAGATAACCCATGATGGGTAATGTTATGTTAGCTTCAAAATTGGCATGTTTTAGTCAACTTACTTCAGTTTCTAAAATTTACTTTGGTGATTTAAAAAAATAACATCTATTCAAATTCAAAACATATATTGTTTGTATACTTTTTCTGAAAATATTTATTGGAACATTATTCATACAAAACTACCATAAACCTAAGATGTTGGCCTATGTACCAATGTTGAACGTAGGAAACTTTAGGCAGAGTGTCAGTTCATGTATAAGAGTGGAGGGAGCTAAAGAATGTTATCCGCTCAACGGACAAACCTTTCTGACATTTGTCAACTAAGATGAGTTGCTCAGAACACTGGCCACTAAGTGGACACAACCTTATTAAACGTCTTTATGACATATTAAAGGCAATTTTATTTTTTCAATAGGACCCAATACTTTTTTTTTTCTTATTCGACAAACAACAAAACCAACAATTTTGTATGAAAATATTTTTTTTATCTGATTGAATATTTTTATAAATATTTTAAAATATAATCAGAGATTTTTCAATTTTTAATTTTCAATTCGGCGAAATTATGTACTTTAGAATGAAATTCGAAATTTTAGATTAATAACAAAGCAAAGAAAATTGTTTCCGATTTTTGTTTTTCAACGAAGGATTTACTGGAATAATAAAAA
Source organism: Aphrophora alni (assembly GCA_963513935.1). NCBI lineage: Eukaryota > Metazoa > Arthropoda > Insecta > Hemiptera > Aphrophoridae > Aphrophora > Aphrophora alni. The sequence continues at coordinate 48,163,575 of OY740775.1, read as the reverse complement.
TGAGTTTAATTACCATCAATGTTTTATTAGGTCAAATGAATAATATTTGTTTTTTTTTGCACTTTTTTCGTAAAGTCCATTACCATGTAAATTATTGTTGAATGTGTTTTAAAATGTTGAGTTATTTTGTAAATATCTTTTAAGTTGGATAAATAGTTTAGGATAAAAGTCTAATATTTCTTTCTTTAATGAACGAGTTGCCGTAATACAAAATATGGCACAACATTAAAAAAATAAATAAATAAAATATGCTTATAAATAAAAATTGAGGCTATTAAGCTAGATTTGGATATTTTTTATAATTAAAATTAAAGTTTATAAACTTTCTAACAAATAATAAGTTAATAACTCAAATGCTTTTCAATAACAATGTTGATCATGCATCTCTGAAGAGGTGACATTGCTGTAGAAACGTGTTTAATTTAATAAAAGTATTATTTGTGTCTAATTTGATTTGATTAGAAAAAAAAACCTTGACTTTGAAATAATCTTGAATATATCCAACAAAAAATACAATAATAATATTTTGGTTTTTCAAGAAATTAAACAACTAGTATTTATAAATTTTTCTATTAAAATGTTTTTTTTCCCTTTTAGTTATTGAGATTTCTCATTTTTAATGTATTTTATGGGTATTATAGGTTTTTTTCAACAGTTACGTACAAGCTATGTTATTTAAAATCCACCAGAACCACTAAACAGTGATAGGTAGCTTCAATTTCCCATAACCATTGACTAAATTGCAATTCTAAATGCAAGACACATTTCTTCTATCCGTTTCTCTCTCCCTCCCTCTCTCTGTCATGACAAATGATCAGCACATCCTAACACGCGCTTTAACATTAGTTTACTTTTTTTGCACCTCAAGAACACCGCCCATTTCACTAAATCAGGTAACACCTACCAAAAGATTGATAACTCTCGCATGTCAAGAATGTTTTATTCCAAAAGGAAAAGAATATTAACAAAATTGTCCTTCTCTTTACTAAATAGCCGTGTCCTTTATTATTTATAGATTGACGAAATTGGGAAAACGGGGATATAGTTTAGTGTTAAAGAAATATCCTGGTAAAAGCGAACATTTCATTAAAATAAAAAAATAGTTAAATGCTACTGGTGAGTAAGCTTAACAAAGGGGAGTCTAATTTATATAAATAAAATTATGGCAATGTTTTAATCGTGTTTATAATAATTATTATGATTTCATCTTTTCGAAACGTTATATGAAAACAGAAATCAAAACATACTCTTTTAGTTTAATATGTTTTTCTCGTTAAAATAAATTTTTTTGTTACCAAAAACCTTTATACGCTTACAACCTAAGATTCATTCATTTTAACTCATATGTTTCATTAATCCAAAAAGGAGACATCATGGAGATCATTATTAAAGGTATTAATCTGACTGTTGCTATCTATTGTGTATATAAAAACAAATATACAACAAATTTCAGAGTTGTAAATCCAACCCTTTTATCAAATAATATACCTTGACCATAAACATGAAATAGCCTAGTAGACTAGGGTCATGTTGGAAAATAAAACAATTTTTATAATCTTAAAAAGATACCCAGGATAGATATAAGCAGTCAAAACTGGTATAGCCTCAATGATATTAGACTAACTTTAATGTTTGTTTAAGTACATGGTTCAGCCCAATAGAACTGAGTCCTAAATTTCAACTTTATTATAGTATTATAATACTAATAAATACTTATTGTGAATAAAAAATATAAATGTGGTGCTCATATGTAGGCAGTTAAAGCTAATGAATCAGTATTGTGTCCTTATAGATTCTTGCAACAATTAATTGTAACAGCTGGTTTTGTTTTATTTATTGACGATTATAATTTTAAATCTACATACAACTTACCATTAGGTCAACGTCTCTTTAATGGCTGGAAATCTCAGTTTTGAGGAATTAAAGAAATACTGGAAGTGTGATAACTCTGAAACTGTTCGTAGTAACTGGGAAGAATCATTTGGAACTCAACTACTATTCGGATTTGTAATTTACAAACTGCGAATTAAGGTTAAAAGAACATAGTCGATTCTTAAAACAAGGAAATGTGGTAGACCTGTGGTAGACTTTAACTACTGAGAATAACACACTTAGTTACTGGAATTTTACGAAAAGCACTAAGGACTTCAATTGAGATTGAAAACTTCAGAATTTCTTTCGGCTACAATGTAGGTTTTAAGACGTTTCCCCCCAAAACTTCATAGTTTGTTGGTGGATAACCCAGACTCATGTCTCCAGTTTTGTGAAATTAAGTTAAAAAACATACAGAAGACAATGCAGTTTTCTTGAAATTATTGTAATCTGATGACGAATGTTTTATCTTCTGAGGGTTTGTCAAAGAGAAAGTCCTTCTCGGAAGCCACGCACACTGTATCAACATGAATCAATTCATCTCTGACGCGTTTTATGAAATCGACAATGACAAAGATCATTGCCTTCGTGTGTGTAGCTCAGTTAAAGAAAGGCAACAAGATGGCGTCAATCATGACGGCAGTCAGTTTCAACATCTACGAAGATGATTTAAATCATTTCACAAATCATGTTATTTAATATTTTACAATTCTAGATGATCTGTTATTATATTGCAATTGTAAAAAAACTATTTACATATTGATACAAAAATAGGAAACATCGCTTATTTCACCTGTTATGTGCGAACCTCTGTGTATGACCTTAGAAAGAAATGATAATTTATTACGTACTAAGTACAAGAGAGTATGGAATTAAAAAGATTAAATGAGTAGTCACGTTGATGACGCTGATGTCCTCCGCAACGTTACACTTCATTATTCCTTCTCTTCAACTGTGGTATGTTAAATATTAGCTCTTACTTCACGTCTCTTAGTATCTTAGTATACAACCTCTCCATGACCATATAGAGACGTGTTTATGTTATGGTCGTTTCACCGAAACTCATCTATGTTTGCTTGCTTTCGTTACTTTATATTTAGATATATTACTTGGATAAAACAAGTTGATTGGTTCAATTATGGTACTAACCTATCACACAAGCAGATCCGGGTTTTTTTATGTATTGTAGGATATGTTAAATTTTATTTGTAGCTTAATGAGTCTTATCATTATCCAGTATGGGTAGTTTGTTTAAGACAGTTGTTAAACAAATTTTCTGAATCTCTTAATTATGCAATCCCTTAAATCATTAATGGTTTAATAAACCTAAGGCTAGGCTTTAGATATTTTATTCGCTCGTTCGCTCATGTCAGTGTGTAGAAGCTGTACATAAGTGAAGGGACCTTCACTCGTTACGCAGGATAACGCGGCCCAGCCGGATTTCGAAATTATATATTTTCTTGGGTGATCATGGATCGAAATAGGATTTTTGAAATTAACTTTGCTTTTAGTCATCGTAGAGAAGAGCGGTTGATACCATTTACATGAATAATTGAAATCTACAAATTGTTATTAATTTTTGTTTGTTATAAGTTGAATAAAATAGGAGATGTGATCAAGAAACTGTTTAAAATGGCAGCCATATTGAAATTTTTATACCAATATTTTTCTATAAGAACACATTATAGTTCCCTACACTATGTTATATGTGTCTATTTACATTTTTGTCGCCGCTGTAGTGCTTACGTACAAATGACTACGACAACGACTACGACTAAGAGGCAATGAAACGTCAAACTCAGTCAAAAATTCGATATAATCATTTTCACGATAAATAAACTTGCACTATTATTCATATAATTGGTAAGTAATAAGTTTGAAGATAACTAGGTGGTACCGTGTAGAAATTCTGCGCATTTGTTTTAAGCAAAAATCATCAACTATTTCCTAATTATTCCCAAAGCAAAATAATAATAATCTCAATTAAAGAATTACGTAAGCCATTTTGTGATCTTGCATCACAATGAAGAAACAGTATATCAGTACCGTGACGTATAAACCACTTTTAGTTTAGAAAACGTAAACAGCTGAAATTTTTAAATTACATTTCAGTTTAAGAAAATTATTTTGTGACTTTAAAAGATAAATTCACCCCCATTGCTAAATGTATTTTAAAGGGGGCAACTAAAAATAGTAAAACAAAAACCCCCATCATGTAACACACCACTTTAAAAGTCTTGTTTAAAATAAAACAATTGCGTAACTAGAGGTTGCAATGAAAAATGACAACTGTGAAATATGCAAAAAAAATTAACATAGGCCTACGACTGATAATTAGAATACAAAATAATTACAGGAATAAAATGTTATTTTTCAAGTTTGACAAAGAATTTGCATTTCGAATTTTAATTCTAAAAACAAAATTTTTGTTCAGGGCTTAAATTTAAAAGTACTGTACTGAAAATGTTCAATAATAAAATTGTTGAAATTTACATGCTTATTAATGGTACAAAGTACATGGGAGTTCAACGCAATACGTATAATTTTTCTCATTATTTTCCTTTGAGTAAATTCTGAAGTAAATTGAAGTTTTGAATGTTTGAGCGGCGACCATTTTGGATTATACTGAGATAGCGACCTCTATTTGCGCCTTTATTTTATTTTAATTTTTTTTTTAACTTTTAAAAAGATGTATGTAAACTTTTCGGATTCCCCAAATAAACCTTGGGGTTGGGTGTGAATTTCATTTATAATATCAAAACATAGTTTTACACCAAAAAGTTTCTAAATTTCACCTTTACAAATTTAATAGTTATTTGACCATATTTACACCCAGTAAAGTTTATTATGTTTAATATATAATGTAAATTATTTTATACATTCATCTTTCGGCGAAAATCATATGTATTTGTATATAGAGAGAACAAAATTGTAAAATTCAACAGGTCGAACTATTTGAATTGGTTCAGCAGTTAAAGTGATTTGTTTTTAATTATTTTTATCTACTCATGATATCGATTAGATATATGTATCACACAGCCTTCCATTTTGTACCGTTAAAAATAATTTAGTTTACCGTTAGCCTCCTAGATTTTATATTCACAAAAGTATATGAGGGACTAATAATTGACTCTGAATCCATTACTTTTTTTAATTGAAATAAGATATATGCTAATATTTATAGTAAATCTAACCTGTAAATTTTACGTTTAGTGACTTTTTGGTTGACATGATTTTCTACGACGCGTTTCGGAACCGTAACCCCATTATCATTTTTTATCTTTGTCATGTACACATACATACACGAAAACACAACATTAAAACACTAAAATACACCTTACGTACAAATTAAAAATATTTTTATAATTTTTTGTGTCATACAATTGTATTCGGTGTACACCGTCGCGTGATCCATGCTATTCTCATGAGATTACAGATAATATTTACTGTTAATATGATCGTATATATTATGTCAATATTTGAAGTGACTTAGATACCAAATATCATGAAACTAAAACTCTTTTATTTATAAATTTCAAATTGATTTTTTTTCCTGTTCTACGTTATTGGAATGGCAATAGGTAGAAAGAATTAAACCAATATACAGACATGTACAGTAAAATCATCAGACATGTTTGCACAGAGTTGAGTTATCAATTATGAATAAAATAGCATGTAGATTCAATACAATCGATTATTTATTTAGTTTACCTCCATTAGATACAACACGGTGTGGTTGTCACAACTGCGTTTAGGAATAACTGATAAAACATAACAAAAGTTGGCGTGTTTTCTTGTCGTACACATAATATCTGAGATTTACCTAAAATCAGATAAAATCTAAAATGACTAATCCTTCTAATAGTAATAGCCTCCACCTAATCACAAACAATAATTTGGAGTTTATTTAAAATTGTTAAAAGGAATTATAGAGGAATAAACCATTTGAATTAACAATTTTACATCACCACTGTTTTAAAACGGTTGCGTGAAAAATTATAAATCAACAAAAAATACCAAACTTGGTACATATCTCTATTCGTCATGGAGTTATATCTTGTTATACAAAAACGCACAAAGTGGCGAACAGAATGAAGAAGAAATTATTTTCTTTAAAGACGAAGAACGTCATAGTCGCATAATCTTATAAAACAAAGGGGAAGAAAAGAACCAAAAAAAATAAAGAACCCTACCCCTCCAATGTTCTAATATCGTTAGTTCGAAAGAGATCAAGAATTGGTCAAAAGAAATTTAATGGAAAAGTTGAAAAAGGGGGATCCAGAATGCATTTTAGGGCACAGATTTATATAAACGTTTTTGTTTCTATTTATGTCCTCTATTACCTCCATCATTTAAGCAATGCATTTTAGGAACACTCTGTGTCTTAAGTGAATTTTTTATGAAAATTAGAAAGATTTATGAATGTTTCTACTCTAATTATGTAAAAACCTATATTTTTCCACACCATATGTCTTAGTAGTCCTTAAAATGGAAGTTGAAAAAAAATGTAATGTAAACAGTTGTTTCAAACTAATTTTAAAAAAAAATCTTAAAAAATAACATATATAAAATTTTAAAATCGTCTTCAATGATTCACAATTTTAGGATCAAATATACTTTTTAATACTGTTACCACAACTGTGTTCATTTATTTTTTTAAATACCTACTCAAAAGACAGTCAAACATATATTTGACGTTATTTTAACTTTAGTTAATTTTGATTACAATTAAATTTTTTTCACGAAATATTACAAATTAGATATGAACATGGTTTTTTCTTGTTCTTTGACATTTTGATTATAAATCCTCCCTACGCTTTTATTTTTGTTAATAATAGGGTATGATATCCATTTTTAGTAAATATTTGTTTGCATATAGAGCTTTTTTTTATTTGAAATGAAAATATATTTATTTGACCCTCTTTTATACATAATTTTAACAGGAAAAATTTGACAATCTTATATGCTTAATAATAAAATAGACAACTGTTCACATTATAAAATGTAATACATATAAAATAAAATTCATAATAACACAATAAACAATAATAATAATAACAAAAAATCCTTCCTGCTGTATTACAAGAAAATAGCAAGGGGTCAGTTAATCCCGAGGTTAAAAACCTTGTTATTAATATAACAAGTTTCTTACCCCACCATAATGTTATAAATACTAGATCAGAAGAATTTAATTAATTAGTTAGTTTAAAAATTAAATGGCTATGTTATAAACATGCCCATTTTTGTAACTTAATACCTGAAAACAACAGTATTAATTATTGTTCTTTAAACAAAATATACTGTTCATCGATTCCTATTGTAACCGTAAAAAATCTTACTATTGTTAAATTTTGGATTATTCAAGTCACATGAAAGATATGTTAAGTAATAAAGTAAATCACAATAAACAAATCACTGCAACGGTTAATAAATTAATTATTTATTTGATATTTTATAAACTTGTGAAACTGGAAATGAAATCGTTATAAAAGTTATATGAAATATTTTTTATACATTTAACTCATCCTATAGGTTTTATAAAACAGATGCAATCTCTTTTTATCACAAGGTAGTAAATAAAATCCAGATGGAGTCTTCACTATACAGAATGAGATATTTGTCTCTTTCATCTTTCCTTTCAGGTCTCACTAGAACAACTAGTGATCTTTTTCGACCATGACATTATTAGGATCTAACGAGGGATAGACGTCCTACGTTATTTACGTCCATGTTTTTAATAAGGCGATGATGACCGAGAGGTTTTTAGCCTTAAATAAAAATTTTAAACAAATTAAAAATGTAAATTTATTTAGAGAATTTAAATAAAGGCACAATTATAGTTTGTCTGTTATAATGTGTTTTCAAAACAAATTTATTACTTGTAATACTATATTGAAATCAAGATTTTGGTTGTTCATTCTGATTGTATCATTATATTCATATACATAAATCTAGATCAGTTTATACCAACTGTGGTGCAAGTTGGTACACGACTTTGGTGTAAGTATGTTTCAAAGATGAAATCAAAATTTTAAATGGAAGAATTAAAACAAACATTATTGTAAAAGATAAAAAATGAAACAAATGTTTCTTATTGGATGAAGTTATATAACCTAGAACACGACGCTCATGTTATGTGTTCCTTTTTTCATATTACCCATATATTACATGCAGGCAGTGCCATAACTGTATGTTACACTAATAGCAGGACCCCAGTGGATATTGTTTGCATAATTTTGTCATCGTTCAAAATTTAAGATCCATTACTATGCACACTCCTGGTTAGAAATTATTCAGTAGCATATTGCAGGATGTAGGAGAGCATCCATAGGATGAATAATGTACATATGTTGAAATAATGTTATTAAAATCTGTTAAATACACTTTTATGCCTCGTTATTAATATGTAAATCAAGATCAATAAAAGAGTAAACACATTGATAGAGAATTTTTTTTCCAAATAACTAAACCGTTTAAAATGATAAACGTTCCCAACAGGTTAGACTTTCACATAAACAAAAAAATTAAATGATTGTAGCATAGGCTAACATTAATATAAAATAATTTTTTTGAATACTTTTATATTTAAATACTTTTTTTTGCATATTTTTATGACATAAACTCTTAAATTATATTTTACTGAAATCAATTATTTTGTACAGTGATTTTTATTATTTTATATTTGACTAAATGATTTGGGTCAATAATCCCATTAAGGAAACATTTTATTCGCCGATTTTGAGTAATTGATAAATCCTAATATAAATAATCACAACACACTAAGCCTGAATAAGAAATGTAACTCTCATTCTAACTGTAAAAATAAAATATAGTTGCTATTGAAGTGTCTCCCACATTTTAAAATAACATTTATGAATGAAGTTAAAAGGTAAATTAGCTGGTGACATTAGTTTTGCCTTAAAAAGCAATATTATATTATACGTCATATTCTGTCTTTTTTTTTTGTATTTGAGTATTGCCTAAAAGTATTACACTGGGGAGGGGGGGGGGGTTTCAAATTCTGTTCAACGTTGAATGCTTCTCTCACATTAGTTAGCAAAAATATTTTAATTTTCTGATATAAAATATTTAGTAATATTATTATTTTAAAAATTCAAAAATAATTTGTGTCGCAATTTTGGTTATGGTCATCTAAAAATATTTCTTGATTACCATTAATTTTGCCGTTTTATCCCCTTTAATTTGACATGTCACTAGATACAGAGTCCCATTTGAAAAAAAAAGCTACCTACTACGTTCCACTCATTGGGAAGGTGCAAAATTTCAAACTATCATAGAAGAAATGTCATTTTATAACAAGAAATGACCTAGTTATAAGTCGAAAAAGGGTCTTGTTGGATTTCATTTAATAAGAAATTTTAGGTAGGGAGGGGCCTTTACTGACACTGTATAGTGAATTGCTGAGAGATCATTCCATTAGTGTATATCAAAGAATTAGGTTTGTATATTACTGAGTGATTTGTCGTAAGAAATCACAACCAATTGTTGTCAATATTGTACTAGTTTATAGGTGTAACAATTACAATAACTGAAATAATTGTTAATCACTCTTTAAAATATCTATGAAATAAATGGTAAACAATTTTCATAACTAGTTCCACTACCACCCCTCAGGAGCTGACGTGTAGGAACGAAGGACCTGAAAACTCCTGGAGAGCTTATCTAAATCTGAATATTTTTACATGTAGTCTTGTGTTAGATGCTTCTCTTTCACCTATCCTGTCAGGTCTCTATTAACTAACTAGACGAACATTCGAGGGCAAGGGGTTTTTCTGTTAGGTTACTTTCTTTCTTGTTTATATAAGGCGACGGTGTAAACAACAATAAAAATAATTTACACCATGCTTTTAAATTTATAAAGTCCATCAAATATTATAACATAGCCGAACACTATGAATTTTTGGGACAGAAGAGTAATTTATCAAATTCTACTCAGAAATAAAGACAATATAAGCGACATATTTGTTGCAATATCACGTCTGACATTCAACGGGATTTTAAAATTCCCACGACAAGATGGAATTTCATCTCCTTTAGAGCCAGCCTTAGCTGCAAGGTGACTTGGTGAATGCACCGACTGTTGTTACATGAACGTTTTATTAGTTGCTGCTTTTATCTTGTAAAGAAGATGGCGCATTGAGTGATTTATGTAAGTATCAATGAAGCTCTACAAGGCGAGTGAAGATGTGTTGAGTGAATGCAATAAGAAGTAGGTCAAGAGTAGTCGAGGGAAAAGTGATGCGTCGCTCGAATGTAATCTCGTGTGGGAGGTTAATTGTTGGAGTGCATAGTGGGTTTACCCGAGTCATTGTAGTGTTATGTATGAATTATTGTGTTACCTACCCAGACACATTATATAATGAAATACAAGTAGATACACTAAATATAATCCTCAAAAAATTATCTCTTGTGCTTTGAAGAAAATGTTCATTTGTTCATTGGTAGATCATGGTTTAGGGGTTGTTTTGCTTAAAACAATTATTAGACTGATTTTCTGAGCCTCGTAATCATGTCTCACTATATTATTGAGATCTGTTAGGTCCTTGCAGACATTGTAATTTTGTATGCATTGTATAGTTTCCACTCGTTTCATTCTTGCCAGTGGCTAGGTAATGGTGGACCTCAGAGCTGTAGAAATAAATAATTCTCCTGTCAATATAATTATTCATGTTGGTGAGTCAACCGTCATATACTCGTAATAATACGAATATTATTATACCCTTGAAGGTCAGGTTTCGAAATTACTTTTTTGACAATAACTTTGGTTTTTGTCGTCGTATATAAATCTTTTAATTAGTATCCTGTTTAAAATAGCATTTAATGTGGTATCATTTAATCTTTTTCTGAATTTTAATAGGGTTCTATATAATTACACTAAGTCACATACATTAAATTTAATATGTCTATATTCATTTGTGTAGCAGCTGTAGTGCTTCTTTACAGACGACAACGACGATATACAGACGGAATATAAAAAACGCACAGCCATGAATTGTGATCAATCAAAGATGAAGGTCATATATTTTTTTTTTGCTATAACAAAATTTTACTCTATACTTCGTATACTGGGTAATAATACATCTAGAAAAGTCTAATTTTCCATTTTTAGAGATCAACTTAAGGAAACATCTAGGATAGAATGAAACAAAAACACTTCGTGTTATTCTACTTATACTAAAGTAGACAAAATAATATGTAACTTTCGATTCTGTACGTATACAGAATACGTCCCCAACTTTTCTACTATTAAAAGCAGCCAAGTTATTGTAAACAATACATAATTTTTAATTCTGATCTCCCAAGGAAGTATGATATTCATTTACGGTAGTTACAAGTTTAGTTGCGAGTGACAACTCCATTATAAATCAGTTTTGAGGCCTTCAGTCCCTAGACAATTACAGGAGGGAATCTTTTGGAGCTTTTAATATACACCCATTTATGAGCTCCAGAAAAAATGTGTAAAAACTGCTTTCAACCAACTGCTATATCATAAAACCTCTTGATCTGATAGAAGTTATACAATTGGTATATACAATTTAAAGTTTTCCACAAGGCCAAAAAACCAACTAAATGACATTTGATTTTTAAAATCAGTATGTATTAAATTGTATGATGGGGTCGGGTAAATATCATGATGACACCAACAAGGCTTTTATGAGGTAGCAGTGCAATTATATATATAAAAAAAAATCCAAATAGTATAACGTTTAAATATAAGAATGTATTTATTTTAAGATCAAGAGAATAAATTAATTTTTATATTGAAACGAAAAAATGATAGTTTATTTTGTGAGAATTTCTGAAAATCCCTATACTGCTAGTTTGTCTCTTGTTGAAGATTTTTTATTCCTTGAATATATTTTGGAATGCAGTTATTTTCCGAGTGGTTTTTCACTGAATATTGTACAATCATTAAGTAATGAAAATAATATCCATATCAATACAAATTACAAGGGTGAAAATGTTTTAATTTTTGGGATTTTAAATTTATTTATTCACTATCTATACCTAAACAAACTGTAGTAGTGTACTATTTATATCGGGTGTAATGGATAACTATCTCTGAAGACTTATTATGCCCCATACTCCTTCTAAGACGCCAAACTCCCGTTTATAGAAACACCTCCAGCAACAACTCTTTTAGGAAGTGCAGCTATTGAAGAGAGTGAAGAGTAACTATCTCCTCTACATCAATTTCAAACCTATCCAGACTTCTAGTGTTTTGCATCCCTTATACTGCATCGACTATTACAATGACATATTGTTTGGCTTCCTCAGCCTCTTGGCAGAATCTCAGGTCATATCATTTTATATTCCGGTTTTTCTAAGATATTGCCTAAGTTTACAAAGCCCGTCAGCATTTTAATTTAATACTCTTGCCCAATCAGGGTTTTTCTTTGTGCGTCAATTATTCTACCAGGTTGTCCTAGTGGCGGAATGTTCCCTGTTCCTTTTTCTGATGTCTTTCTGTTCTGTCTTCTCCTCTTTATTGTGTGGTTTTTATATCAGGAATTTCTCCATAGAGAACCGTTTATCTTTACTCTATTGCATTCATTATCTTTTCGTTGTCAAGAAAATATCTCCATGCTAGAATTCATCACAGAGGAGCTCCACACCATTATATCTTTACAATGTTATACATTTCGCACAAACTTGTTATTTTTAATATATCACTTCTAGTAGTACCCACGAACAGCTGGGGAATGTATTGTCCACCTGTCTAGATCAACACACTTAGTCGAGTAAGGCTACTGTGATACTGTGATAAGGATACTGTGATAATGATAAGGATACTGTGAGAGGTCACCATATATCCCATAGGCTTCGTATGCTAGCCCTATTCATCCTATCAGCAAGATCTGCTTTACACCTTAGAGTTGGTCTGGAAGGATAAGAAGACTGAGGACAACTACATATTGGGTTGTTAATGTGAAAAAAGCCAACAGAATAGATCAAGAAATACACATCTGAACCGGAGTGAGAAATAGAGCAAGTCACAGGAAATAACTCAGAACATGAAGAGAAAGGATCTGAGGAGAGGAGGCTGATTCCAGTTCACGCCCAATGAGCGATAGGTTCGCCAACCCCTACAAAAAATATGTTACTCTTCATCACAAAAGTCACTTTATTTGTGCAATACAAATACAAGACCTTTCAATGATCCTCACCTGCTACATGGATACAACCTCACCATTCGACAGTGGTCATTTTACTGTTTACAACAATGATTAGTACTCGATATTGGATTTGTTCAGTTTTTTCTAGACGTATATGGAAGAAAGTGAAAGAGTAAAACAGTTACATCAATTCCTTTACTCTGAGGAAATAAATTGATCACGACACACACACACACACACACACACACACACACACACACCCTCCCACACACACACACACACACACACACATATATATATATATATATATATATATATATATATATATATATATATATATCTGATAGTGATATCTCTTCACGTAGATATCAAACTCGTCCTTAAGTGTGCCTGGCAATACGCCATCTGGCAGCGTATCAAACCTAAGTCGTAAAGATCCGGTACAGACTTCATAAATTTGAATATAGGTTCGAACATTGTGCATTAAGTTTGGCATAATTTACTATTTTAAAAGTACTATATTCAAACGACATAAACTGAGACAGAGCAATATTTGTAGTTGATATACATTGATTTCGAATGAACAATTAATTTTACGCAAATCATAAATATTCCTTCAGATTTACAAAATCAATTAATAAATTATTTTGGCTTGTTTAATAAAAGGAAAATATCTCAAGGACATCATCGGCTTTTTATAAAAAGGGAAGACAACGGGAAGTTAGTTAAGAGTGGAGATAGGAAATATTGAAGAGAAAAATCTAAGACGAAGGAAGGTTTAGTCCCTCGTAGTTTGTCTCGGAATTGGCACGATCTTATACACAATGATGTATTGAAAGCTTTTATTTATTCTCTACGAGACATTTTGTATTAGATTGTTTGTAAGATGGTTCTATCGTATAAAAGTAGAAAACTCTAACAATGACGTAGCCTATGTGACGCAACAGAAACAATTTATATTATGTTAATCTTTAATGAAGCTTATTGGTTAACCTAACCTCAAACTTTTTTTCGACCTCATATTTGAGTTTTACAGATAAAGTTATGTAATGGGTCGAAAAATTGATGTCGATTTTTGTGTAAATATATTCATTTTGAGATCCAAATCGTCCGAAAAGGAGAGCTTTTGGAGGGATCTTCATATATCGTGTGTCGTTTTTATAATACTATACAACCAAAATACATTTACTCATTTTCATTTAATTTAAGAACTGGGTGATTTTTTATCAAATCTCAAGACTTGTTTTTATAATAACTCAAAATTCTGAGAAGGGGATAAATGTCATATGAAAAATACCAAATATTTCCATTATTTTCAGATTATCCTCTAATCTCGTTGAACAAATTCTAATCAATTTAAACCTTTAGGGACGAAAAAAACTTATATATCGCCATCTCTAAGAAAAGAAAATTATGACTTATTAAAAGAAATCGCTTAGACATGTAAACAAAGATCTGGCTGTTTTGTATTTCACAGACAGGATAAGACAGCTTCGAGGGCTTGGAGTATTTTTTTTTAATGTGTTTTCTCCATTTATTTTAAGGCGATGATTTCGAAATGGTATTCCACCTTTAAATAACAAGAATATAACTTCTTTAAATCCTTTAATTTCAAGATCAAGAAACCACACTAACGGAAGAGGAAGTATGCGTCCTTGAGAAACATATACTTTGTCACAACTGAGTAGAATGAATTCCACTACAATTGAAGAAAGTCATAATTTGTGCCCGACTTTCAATGTCGAACCCTTATATGGAGTGAAATTAAAGTAATTTATTTGCGAGGAAGAAGAGCATATCCTGACCTTGACTGACTGAGAAGGAAATGACCATAACTTCTCACAGATACAAGGTTACTAGAACTGGATTTTGTTTCACTTCACGTTAGTCCACTGTTTAAATGTTTCATTGACTTGTACCAGTTCAAAGGTAATGTTACTTTGAATTTATAGAGTGAGTCATTTATGTGAGTGTAATGTTTCAATAATAGATTCAAAACGACAAAATACAGTAAACGTGTAACTTAAAATACCTTTTTGTCTGTCAAAAAAAATAAAAAAAATTTAAAAAAAACCAATTTCGTGAATGGATGAGATGTTTGGTTCTGTTTTGGTTTACGCTTTTTATATACTGTATAAACGTTTTACAGGTATACACCCTAAGTGGTCCGTGAGTATCGGCTTGTCGATTTTGATTGACGCTAGGTGGATGCTCAAATTTGTTCATGTTGTCTTGGGTTAGGTACCTCGTATCAAACCTCTCTTGACCAACTATTGGTATTTTTCTGACCCAGATGTTATTAGAACATGTGAGGACTACGAGGTCTTTATTATATATATTTCCTTTTTTATAAGGCAATGATGACAAAGGTTTTTCGCCTTTGGTTAAAAAAAAATATATATATATATTAGATGTATAAAACCACAACTTGGGTTTTGTATATTTCAAAAGGGTTGTTGCTTACAATTTTTAGTACCTCGAAAACCTTTAACTACAATAAAATTTAAAAAATAAAGTTATTATATTTATGTTTCTAATAGATGACGCGATCGGCATATCTCGATTATCACATACTTAAAGTACATAATTACTTTTCTATTGATGTAGGTAATCCAAAACACGTTATATGGTGACAAATCCAAGAACGGCTGAAAATTCTACAAAAGATGATTACAAAAGACAAAAGATTTTCTATTTTAAACAGGAAACATGATATTTTCATGTTTATCACTTAAAAAGACAAACATTTTGGTGGGTACCATCATGGTAATAACCCATCCCGATCATTTAGTCTAATCAAGCAGATTTTCTAAATATAATACCAAAAAATTAGTTGTTGACGCTGAAATTTTATTGGTAGATCAAGGGGTAGTATAGGGTAAATTTGTTGGAAACAGTTGTTACACATGTTTTCTTAACCTCGTACATTTTATCATTACGGTTTTGACATCCGGTCTCGTATGTTTGTACATTCGATTCTCTAATTTCAATGTCTCAACCCTGGCGAACGTCTAAGGTGTACGTATGAAAGAGCCTTCACTCGTTACGCTCCTGTCAGTGAAGTGGCCTTCGTGAATACAACATATTTTATGAATATCATATTTTCTTGGGAGGTCAGAATTTTAAATTACATTTATGACGGTAAATATTTGTCGTCGTTGTGGAGTTTGGTACCATTGAAATCTGCAAACTTTGTCTAATTTAGTGTGTTATAAGACGAATAACAGACGAAATATGAAGGAAAAAACTGTACAAATTAAACTCTTATTTTTAAAATTTCAATAAAGTTCTATCTGCGAATGTTCCTCAATTAATGTTTGTGGCCGCAATCGTCTTGTTGTTTCAGTTTAAAAGAAGTGATTCTATTAAAGTACAAATAGCAATACTTTGTTACGGTATTACATAAATACTACAGCTGATTAATATGTATACATAACACTTACGTACATATGACAACGGCGACAGATGGAAGACTTGTCGCAAATCACTTTTTTCGATTTTTTGAGGCCATCAAACAGGAATATTAGCCAAAAACCTTGAGTTCGAATTTTTGTGCGATTACTAAACTTAAATTGTATATCTTACTTAATAAATTATGTAATTAAAACCACAATTTTACTTTGTATATTTTCAAAATAGTAGTTGCTTGCAATTTTTAATAAGCCGAAAATATGCAAATATAATAATGTTTCTGTTGGTTGACATATTCCCAACGTTAAAATGAACTACTTAGAGTACATAAATAGTTTTTTGAAGACGGAAGTACAGCGAAACGCATTAATAAACTAACAGAAATAAGAGTGGCTGTATATTCTACTCTATACATTAAGTGTCTCAACTTTTCCCCTTTTTAAAGAGAAAACATGATGTTACTGTACTTCAAATGGTAACCTAAAGTAGCTAAATAATATTATATATAATTCAGCAGAGCCTAAATATGTTCTGAATAAACTCCTCCTCGCTCACTCACACTACAGAGATGGGGATGGTCTCTATGGAAAACTTAGAGTCTGAGGATCATTGTAGAAGGTGACAGTGTGACCTAAACGACAGTCAAAGGAGTACTTTTGATGGGTTTTATAATATTTTTTCTGATATTTTACCGGGCCGATTTTCATGCGATTTGTTTAAATGAAAGAATCCGTACACATAAGATGACACCACAAGTCTCTAATAATACATTTTTTGATGTATTGGACCTAATCAACTGTTTTAAATATGCATTGATATATTGGTTGCTATGGTAACTTAACTTGTATGCAAATCATAATATAAAGTTTAGAGCATTTTCCGGATTGTTTCAAATTGATATTTGTGAGTTATAGAACTTCTTCTGTGAGAATCTTATCAACAACTATTTCTGGAGTTGTAATAGGCCGATTTTTATCCGATTTGTTTTAAATGAAAGAGAAAAAAATTACATCAGTATTAGTTTTTATTAATATATTTTTGAGTTTGGAAATGATATTTTGTTCTGTTTGATGTTTAAATATTTCATTTTGTTTGTTATTACAGTCAATGAAAGAAAACTATCGCATTTGAAAAGCTAGTATTGTAACATTATGGGAGCAATAAATTTATTATTTTATGTGTACTAAAACCTATAAAAATTTTAATATTTAAAAAAATTTAAATGGAAAAATGAGGCAACTCTCTGAAGTTGGTTTTATGTTCGTTGTCCTAGTATAATTTTTGCCTAACGCTTCCGAAATAACTGGACATGTGGAGGCTTCTTTATATATTATACATACCAATAGGAACACCCAGGTAGTACTTGCTATTATTTATTATTTTTTGTAAAAAAAGAAAGATAAAAGCTCTTTAATTCTTATATTGCAAAACAAAACTATATGATTGGATGAGGAAATACATCTTAAAAGATATATTAAAATTTAATTTTTAAGGGAAGTTTAAACCTTATGAATAAAAAAAGATTACATTAAATGAATTTGTAAATATTTTTTTTTTATAAATCTAATACACTATAGCACTGTTTGCAATTTTACTGACATTTTTGGGTATTTTGTTTAACTTCTTTTAGATCGGTTAGTACTTCGTTAAGTAATCTTTGTGTTGGAAAGTGAAGTCTTTGTACTGTTTGTTCCTCTATAATGTTTAAAACGGTTTGTTTATTAGTAATATTACATCACCCTAAATAAGTTTCTTTTTAATTATTATAATAACATAAAGACATAAAAGTGTATTTAACAGATTTCAATAAAATTGTCCCAACGTGTGTACATTCCTTATTCCCAAGGAACGTCATGCCTTATCCTGAATCATACTCCTGAATAATATCTTGTTCATTTTAATGGTTCTTAAATTTTGAATGATAAGAAAATTATGCAATCAATATCCACTGGGATGTGCTATTAGTGTAATATACAGCCATGACACTGCCTGCAAGTAATGTATGGAAATATAAACACATAACATGAGCGTAGCATAGTTTATATTACTTCATTCAATATGAAACTCTTGCCATATTTTCATAGCATTACAGGTCCTAGTCGTGACAATAATGTTATTACGAAAATGGAAGTGAAGTTGTGATTGTATATCGAGGGAACCGATATTTTGTTTTAACTTTTGTCATCAGAAATGTTTATGTGCTTGTTATAAAGTAACGGTCAAATTAGTGTAGTTTTCTGCACACATTTAAGAATGAAGCACTTTTTAACAATTCCGTACAGTAAGTGTACATTTGTACGAATTTATTATTAATTAATACCTTATCTTCAGCAAATAACATTGGCGTTAAGTATTTTATTAATAAACATATAGACATGAGTCATATCACATTTTGTACTATACTTCATAACAACTTTCTTTTCTATTACTGGCGAATGTCAGGACACGTGCTTCAACATTTACAAGCCACGTTTAACATTTGTAAAATATTTATACGTTTCATTACTCGAGGTTATGATATTTACTCAATATACGAAGTATAGGTTAAGTTTGATGATTGCACAAAATGTGCACTTTCGTGGTTTCAACAATGCTTGGCTTCAGAAATCAAAAAAGTTTCGTCCTTCCATTGTCGTTGTCGTCATTACGTAAGCACGATAGCAGCCACAAAAATATAAATAAAAACATCAAAATCTGCAAAATATCGTTGAAAATGTCAAATGACGGCCATTTTAAACAGTTTTTATTTTTAATTTAACACACTAAAATAAATACAAACTTTCTGATTTCAATTCTTATTGTAGTGGTACTAACTCCACTTCTTTACGATGACAAACGGCTTAGTCATTGCCAAAAATATAATTTCGACCTACTGAACTACCTACAAAAATCGTAT
Organism: Aphrophora alni; assembly: GCA_963513935.1. Classification (NCBI taxonomy): domain Eukaryota; kingdom Metazoa; phylum Arthropoda; class Insecta; order Hemiptera; family Aphrophoridae; genus Aphrophora; species Aphrophora alni. The sequence goes on along the minus strand of OY740775.1, from coordinate 48,144,258 downwards.
ACATTATTTACGAGAACCGGCAGGGCCGAGTTACCGAAAGAAACTAATGGAGGGTCCACCACATATGTACAGCTTAGTGACTCATAAGAACTGATATATTGATACGAGCGAAGCGAGTGGAGACTTTGTAATATGTGGTGATTCGTTAGGAAAGTAGTGATATATGAGGTCAACAAATCTGTGTAAACAAACTAACCCTACTGGATGTGACGCCTTAATCTCTCATTACAATTTAACATTTGTCAAAAGTCCAAGAAATTAACTTTTTTCTATTACATTTGGAGGATATTTTTGTATTGTGTGATACCGCTGGATAAGTACCTTAGTGGCGCCCAAGCACTTATTAATGTATTTCATTCAACATTTAAACATTGTATTAGGTTGATTGGTGTTAACAGTTAACGAATTAAAGTTCCTAGTAGTTCTCTAAACACTAGACGTTGCTTCAGATGTTTTAATAAATATTTCCTGTTAACACACTCTGACTACCACATAACGAACAACATTCGTTAATATTGAAAACTCTTTAAGAGTAGCTTCCACTTTTAATTTTGATTTCGATTTACCATTTACTGGTTCACAATGGTCCTAAATATGACGCTATACTTATTAATATTCACTAGATTAATTAGAAACTATTGTTTATCCCCACCGCTGGTAGGCGTCGTTGTCTTGTTTTCTAATTCAATGTTGGAAGCATAAAGTATTTATTTATTTTTCATTTTACTTTAATTCATATTTTTATAAATATATGAAACTTAAGAGTAGTTGAAACTGTTATGTATATATTTCTACGAAAGTAAAAAGTTTTCAATTCGTATAAAACATAACAGAAGTTAGTGTTTCATTCTTTCTCGAAGTGTAGATAAAGTTATGGGATGAGTGAAATAAATCGCTGTCGGATTTTTTGCGTATATATTCGTTTTGAGATTACTGAGTCTAAAAAAGTTGTTTTTGCACTGTTTTCTGTCTGTTTGTAGTACACAGTATGTGTATAGTCCAAACGCGAAGACCGATTGTAATACAATTTTGTAAATTATCATACTTGGCCATATATTCGGATATTGTTTCATTTGTTTTATATTTCAAATTTTTTGTGTAAGCTGCTATAACAATAAAACAAATCTACGGTCGAAAAGAAGTATTGTCATCGAATTTTGCTCTAGTGTTGTCTTAAGATTTAATATCTCAAACCCGGTTCTACCTATTTTCTTCAAATTAATGATTTAAACTTTAATAAATCACAAGTTGAAATATAATCTTTTATAAGAATAAATGGATAATAATAATAGTAATAATAAATTAGCCATTGACGCCGACTTTGGTAAAAATCAGTATATTAAAACCACTTCCCAATTGCCATTAACAGTTTCTGCATAAGTTGTATTTGATGAAAAACTAATTTTTATTTTACTTGAGATATTTCACACTGATGTAGATCGTTAGTCTAGACATTTTAATAATAATTTAATCGAAATTGTTACAAACGTTTTTAAGAAATTAATTATTTTTTAATAAGCCCCCAATACTTATTTTCTATTTTTTATAAACAGAACACGTGTATTAACATTTTGAAAGAGATAGCGATCAATAAATTTTGTTTGGGTGATTTGAGGCTACACTTGAGCAAAATTTGATCAACATCGTAGCATCCGATTTTGAGAAAATTTTGTGTCGATTTTCTTATGGCGGTCAGTTTCAAATTTTAATTAAATTTTTTTAATGTAAAAATATCTGAGATTTTTTCAAAATATGCCCAGATGCTAAATTTGATTAAAATCATACACGCGATTGGTCTGAAAAAAGCCCCTATACGACGGAAAGACTGACAGATGGACAGACATAATACTAAAAAACTTTTAATTTTATTGAGGGAGTTATATATCCTTACAAAATCTGTCATCGATTTTTTTACTCATTAAAATATTACATGTGGGAAAGTAATAATTTAATGAGATAAAAATTGAGAAAAGAGTAAACGAATAAAGTAATCCTTGTAACGAATGAATAGTTTTTAGCTTCTAAAGAAAATGATTGACTGTCTAAAAACAGACGATTGGCAGTTGTAGTTATAACTAAAATTGCCGTCATCAGACGGAAGCGATAGTTCACTTCACAATTACTGACAATTATTAATTCCATAACGAAATTTGTAAGCAAGGTTAAACTTTATAGATGACTAAACAAATCATTAATGACATCATTGTCAGAATTTTACCAGGAATATTTGTAGTATGATTAAGTACTGAATTGTACTACAATATTTTATCATTAATCGCTACTCAAAATATTTTAAAATCTGAAGGTGTTACGCGGCATTTCGTAGAACTCAAGGACAACAGCTGTCTTAGCGATACCTTCATGAACATGTGGTTACATCACGCCTGAAATTATGTTTTGATTAATAATAATGACTCAGCTATACCCTTAAAAAGGTTAAATATATTAATGTAATTGATTTTAAAATTGACTAAAAATTTTAAGTGAAATTTTCATCATGAAGCAGCGAGTAGTGAATTGAATCCTTGGACCTGTTTCAATAATATGTACGTTTTGTATAAATTAATTGTATCTAAGTATTACTTTGTCAGGTAGATTATTTTATAATAGATGCATTTTGGAAACTAATATTTATTTAAATTAATATAATTGTAAGGTTAATGATGTGAATGTTGTAAAATTTGATTTGGTTTGTACTTAGATCTGTTCCCTCGCATATCAGTAGTAAATAAAAGCAATGTGATGGGTCAAATATGGATTTTATTTTTTGTAAAACATCAATTTAATTTCTTCTGACTAGAAAAACCTCTTTGGAAATATTGCTTGTCTGCCTGTATTCTGTCCTGTGTACAGTGCTCTATAATCACACGAGTAAGGAATTTAATCAAATTTGGTATATTGACATATTTTGGACGATCTCGAAAATTAATTTTTTTTCAATAACCTAAAATTAGGAGGCAGCTGTCATTAAAAAAACACAAAGTCGCTTCTAACGATTTGAATGTTCAAATGGTCACTTTCCTGAAATATCGAGAGAAAAAATCGAATTTCGCTTCTTTACTCTTAATTGTAGTACGAAATCTCCTATTAAAAATGACGCGTCTACGGTGTTCGATGGTGTAAAAATAAAAACTCAAGTACTAGTTTTAAATATAGATGAACAATGAGCACTCCAGTGAATTTTAAAATTGTAAACATTAAGTCCCCTACCACAATTAATTTAGTTAATGTTCAAATTGTTAAAGATGGACGCCAAACCATGGGTGCGAGCCAATTCAAAAGGTAAACTACAATATCTGACTTTTTTTTCCGATTGGAAAGTCGTAGCATTTATTCTGTCTATGTTTATTTAATGTAGTAGGGGACTTAGTGTTTACAAATTCAATAAGAACTAGTTTATTTATTTAGTTTTAAAATGTTCTATATGTGTCGGGAAAATTCAGAAAACAATGGTCTTCAAACTGATGTTTAAAAAAACGGTAATCCTGCAGATACAAAAATACTATAGGCTAAACTTACTATATTGAGAAACGTGTTTTCTGCCAAAGCTGGGTTGAGTATTTCTACTTAGAGGGCACAGACAAAAGTCAGACTCATATTGTAAGGTTCATATCACATCGCTATAGCCGAAAATATGGCAGTCAAAACATAAATTAACGGGAAAATTAGAATTGAGAATGGAAAATTAGAAAGAGGAAATTAATTAAATTGAAGTCAATATTAGGAAGAGGAAAGAGATAATCTTTCATATGCTTCTGGCATGTATTGAATTTGAAAAATGGCAATTCTAAATAGTTTTATCTCACATATTTGGTGTTTTTTTAGTTTTTATGATGTTTTCCTAAAGTTTTGTTATTCGGAGCTTTGTAACTTTTCATCGGGAATGGAAAAAAATATCTCAATGATTTTGTTTTAATTGCTCAGAATAACGTTTTCTATTGATAGAAATATAAACTACTTTCATAACCTCAACAACTTAAAAAAAAAATGATTATTTAACCAAGTTTTTTAATTGAAATTGAACTATTTAAAAAATTGTACTAAAAAGTTTAAAATTATATCAAGACTACATGTTTTGTTTCCAGTTGTGTCCAAAGACTTAATTATTACAATTAAAAAAAAACTGTAATAAGTTATCTTCAAAAGTTTTAGAGAAAAAATAACATAAGTTAACATTATGAAAATAGGAAAAGAGACACTTCCTTAACCTAACCAAATTTATTACTCCCCAAAATACCACTTTCGGAGTTATTAATACAAAAAACTGAACATGGTGATGTTATAAAATTGTTATTTTCTCAAAATCTATTCAACCAATCCTATTAAAATTTTGATGAAATGTGAAATGGCCCAAACGTTTATGAGATATTGTAACTTATAAAAAATTAACACTTAAGGAATAATATTAAAAAAAAATGAAACTAACCTTAATATGAGTCATTCAAAGTTGATTTCATACTATAATCTTTATGCTTAAAATGAGTTTAAGAGAACAACTGAAGCTATTTTAGACTTTGTTTAAATATACAAATTTTATTTAAAATATTCAAAGAAAATTAAACATGGTTGGTTTAAAATTTTTGTTAACAACTACCGAACGAACAGTGTTTTGTTTTTGTAATCATTGTGCCTGATTGTTTGAGAAAGTTAGTGCAATGGTTTTGGAATGATTATTTTTTGATACTTTGTACCAACAACAATTTAGTATTTCTATAAATAATTTTATTTATTTATAACACATTTAAAGAATTATCATCTGATTTATAATCCCAGTGGTTTAATTTTAAATCCCTTTGTGAAACAAAATTCCATGTTGTTATATTTGATCTACTTATAATATTTATAATTTTGTGAAATATGCTTCTCCTGAAACTTATATCAATTGAGGAACTTTCATTTAGAAGGAATAATTGTATAAAAACCAAAATCATTACATAGAAGACGAACATATTCATAAAGATGATTTTGTTACTTTGTAAAAGTTTTAAACTGTTCAGGTTTTGACAATCCAGTGAATATTATTTTATCATTAAAACTTTCATGAAACACGAATTTTAAAGGCAGTTTGTTATTTTTATTTTCTTATATTTACGTAATTTAGAGGCATGTCACAAAATAAACATTATGTATCATGTTTCGTGCGATATGTTGCACAAAGTTTCCTTGATATAATCGCCGTTAACACTCCTCTTCAATTATTAGTCATACAGCAGCTGTCGACATTAGAACAAACATTACTGTAGTTTGCAACTAGCAATCATCGACATTTAATAAAGTGATGTCCTTGAGGACCACTTAGACGTCACAATAGAAGTGGTAATTGTAAATGGAATTTATTATTTATTTGTTGGTTAAATTTATCGTTACAAATCATGCAACACGTTCTACAACATTTACTTTTTTAAAGGCAACACACTTTGTATTATTTATTGTTGATAATTAATTTTTATTGCTATGAAAATAAACTTTAAACATCCTAAAGGTAATATTCCTAATTTATTTTATATTTTAATTTTGAAATAAATTTATATATTTATTTATAAATTATCCAAATGGATGTATGTAAAAAAAAAAAAAAACATGATTATTTTTCATGATATCCAGATAATGTACGACTAATAATACAAGCAGATCCACACGATGTAATTCTCAAAAGTTTCTTGCATAATAGACATTAAATTGTATTGGTAGATGAAGGGATTCTATCCAGTAGAATGTTTGTTTAAATGAGTTTTTAGATAGGTTTTCTGAACCTAGTAATTGATTATATCACTACTTTCTTGACGTCGGAGAGTCTAACGGACCGCATGCTCGTAGATGTCAATATATTAAAATATCTAACTCGCTTCGCTCGTGCCAGTGTCTCGACACTCGTGGACCTCTAAGATAAGTATTTGATGGAGCCCCAACCTACTTACTCTCTTATCAGTGTATGGATTGTTGCTGAATTTTAATTAACCTTTGGGAAAAGATGTTTCTTTGATGATTAGTAACTATGATGATTAGTAGGGTTAAATATTTCTTTAATAATATTAAAATGAAATTTTCTAAATGTATGATACCTTTAAACAGGCAGTTAAAACAGTCATGATTTTTTGGTTAAATTAAAGCTTATTAAAACTATGTAGTGAAGCAAATGTAGAACATTTGTAGAAGTCAAATTTATAATGGAATTATAAATTTTGTGAGTAAGTTTAAAATGTCATTAGGAACCAATTTAGAAAGGTTTTACTTCCACCCACATCATCTATCGATATGGAACGCTCACTTTCAAATAAGAACATATTTTACATGTAACTTGAAGGTGTTTTAAGAACCAATTTAGTAACCACTCCTCACCCTCCATCCCCAATATGAAACTCTCACCTTCAAATAACAACACAATTTTTTTATAACTTTAAAATGCCCTTAAAAACAATTTATAGTTCGTGCGGAACGAAAAGAAGCCCGGCCTCAATGTTAGAAAGTGGTTTAAACCGGTTTTTAGGGGGTGTTGGTAGACGACTGAGGCTCACGTGACTACTGAGGCTCGTAGAACTGAGATACGGATACCACCCCTCAAAAACCGGTTTCAACCACTTTCTAACATTGAGGCCAGGCTTCTTCTCCTTCCGCACGACCTATATATAGGCTGCCGAAGTTTACCTCCCATAATTTGTACCGTAGCTTTCAAATAACAAAAAAATGGTTTTACTTTAAAATATCGTCATAAATTTATTTATGCAAAGTTTACACCCCCCCCCCTATCCATCAAATATGTTTCATCTTACTTTAATCTAATAGTAGGGATTTTTCATGTTTAAACTGTTTAACAAAAATCTTAAATTTAGCGTTTCCAAAAGGGTTTGCTTGTCAAAAAAAAAGAAGTAAAATATAATGAACGAATATTGCGCTATATATGATGGTTGGGTATTAAATTAATTTTTTAACTTTTAACATTTTATATAATTACGTTAAAATATAAATTATGTCTTCAAATCCCAACGGTATTTTTTAAAAACTAATTAAACGTAGAGGTTAAAACAAGTTACGATATCAAGTCACGCATGGGCAAGTTATTCGCACCTGATATGGGAATATTGAATAATTATTTTTATACACCTATGTTCTTACGTGTACATGTTTGTATAATTATTAAATTAATTAAATTAATAAATAAATAACATAATTTTATAGTTTTATTATGCAATAGTTTGTATCATTGCCTAGGTTCTACTACTTCACTGCCTTTGTCTATGGGGATATATCTTTCTTTAAAAGCATCATTTGTTTAAAGCAATACAGAACCTAACAGAAACTTTATGACGGGTGCGTGAACTTTCTCAGATGATGCTTCGATTTACCTATACACAAATTCCGTGTTAATATGCTTCCACTATGAAGCACAATTTGTCGCCAATACTTTTGAAAATAATTTATTTCCATAATAATTAAATGTATAAAATGGTATACTTTATAAATTTTTTGATAATTTATTACAAGACTGATAAAAACATTTAACAAAGTTTTAACTTGAGGTAAATAAAAATAAACTTTTTCTATGACCACCTAAGTAGACCACATCAGTACTGATGTACGTTTTAACAAGTTCATAGACGCCATCAATACGTACTCTGGCTCAACAAAATAATGTAAAACAAATAAATCCAATAAATGTAATGTTCAAAAAGTGTTCTCTTGGGCCTTGTAGGAAACTATATATTGTTTTGGTATATCAGAAGTTTTACCCAGTATGATTAGTATAGGGTGTTTGCTTAAAACAGTTGTCAGACAGGTATTCTGAAACTTGACATTGTGTACATTATTACTTCTTAACATAGGGGATTCTCTAACTGGCCTCGTAAATGTGTTCACTTGCTTCGATTGTGGCCTCAAAGCTGTACATATGTACAGAACCCTCAATTTGCTATTTCATCGGTAACTTGGCCCTACCTGATCCCATAATGATCTCATTTACTTCGGAGATCAGAATTTTAAATTAGATGTTTAACAATAACTACCCTATTCGTCATCTTAGAGCGGTGGGGTGAAACAATGAAACCTTCAAATTTGTATCTAATTTAGTGTATTATAAGGTAGTGTATAATTTTGTTTTTATCTGAAAATATATGTTCTTATTTAAATGTGAAATATTTTTAATAAGAATTCCAAGTGTACATAAAGTCTAGTATTAAATTGCAGAGTTCTTTAAAGTAATAAAAAGTTTCGTATTTGTTTGACATGTTGTCTGTTGATGATAAAGCATAGTTTCTTTCATTATTTTCAACTTATAAGTCAAACAATTGAGACCTTAACTAGCTGAAGTAACTCGTTTGTTTTATTAAAACTATATGAAAATAAAATCATTCTCCAAAACAATAAAAAGATTAGAAATAATACTAGTTGTTTTTAGTTGAAATTTTCAACAATCTTCAAATAACTTATTTTAATAATATCATATACTTCCTGCGCCCGTCATATCTAAGCTCCTCACCCAATTATCACACATTAACAATATGCCATATAAAACACTAACATTTGCGAGATTAAAGGAATGAATCACAAATAAAGTAAGTGCTAGTATTTATGTACATTAAGGTCATTAACTTTTCCGAAATAAAAAAAATGAGACCAAATTGTCACGAATTAACAATAAGACATATAAATCATTAACTTATACGAGATGTAAGCGATAAATCACAAATAAATGAAGTTCTAAACAGTTTGTAGAGTTAAGTCATTACATTTTGCGTGATAAAAACAAAGACCCAATTGTCACCAACTAACAATAAATCATTTAAACTCTTTAGTTGTACTAAATGTACACAATCAATCACAAAACAACGTGAATCGCTACAAACAAAGTAACTACTGTACAAGTTAACCTAAACATCATGTTAACTGTTATACATTCTCAAAATACACAACAAAATAAAACGTATTTAAGAATTATTTATAACAGCTGTTTTTTTTTTTTGTGAAACGCAAAACTGTTACTTACCCATAGCAGTAATGTTATTAAATGATAAATTTATTACAAAGTAACTATTTCCAAGAAAAAACATTTTTTTGGCAAATTACCAGGTAATACTGTTTAATTTGTCAGCTTAATAATTAAAATCGGCCCTATTGATTTTTAGTTTGATAGTTATTTAAAAAGAAAAACACAATATATCACAAAAATTACGATTAATTCAGAGATCTTTTGTTCGAGTTATTTTTTATCTAATATTATCTCACAAGTAAAGCTCAATATTTATTTATATTTACAGGTATTTCATTATGCTATAAGTTTTATACTGGATAAAGAAAGTTGATTTATATTCTCGAAACGTTGTAAATTAGTTTGTTATATACAGAAATGTCTGACTGTACTGATATTAATAATAATGCATGACGTTTTGAAATCATAAATCAATTCTCGTTATCGAGTAATAAACCTAGAACATTAACATAACAAACATCAACATAGCCTAGATCCATTGTGGAAACTAAACCAAATTTAAAACCTAATAATGACACCCAGGTTTAAAGCTAAGCATGAGCAATCAAAACTAAGACCGAATATATAAAAATGTGATAAAAAAAGACCAGTGAGATGAATGCACTACGTAAGGGACAGAAAACAACTGACTATTAAAGGAGTAATGTGAAAAGATATTTTTCTAACTGTTAATCAGGATGCACAATCTATTGTCCCCTCCTTCTAAAATTTAGTTTAAGAGTCATACTCACATGGAGTTTAATTAAGAGGGAAAATTTCATCCTTATTGGTCTATTTTATATAAGGGTTCAGTCCTTTCTTGTGTTATATATTTGGTTTCAACCTGCCCCTATTAGGCTATGTTGGTGTCTACCACTTTTATGTTAGGATTAACACATGATAAAGGTGGTTAATTTATACACTCGAAATGTTGATGATTCGCGTTTTAATATACACAAATGTAGCAGTTATCCTATTAAACCATAATAATAATAATATTATTATTAGCTAACATTAGTAATAATAAATAAATAAACACAAATATGTTATGTCATTAAAATGATGAATAGTTTACGTAATCGGTATTGCCGATTTTTAGGAATTACGACTTTCATTTCCGAATTTTCTTTTTTTATCAACATATGAAGAAGCGGCATTTTTTGAGAGATGACGACTAATTTTACTTGAGTGCTTAAAACTTACACTTGAACAAAATCGTTATAGCTGATTTTGAAAAAATTGTAGTATATCGATTTTCCTTTCGCAGCTAAACCGAAATTTCGACTTATCAAAAACTTTTTAATAACTTCCTGCAATATAGTAAAAAACTTGCCCACGTACTACAGTTGATAAAATCTGTCAACGCCTTCGGATTGTAAAGTTCTATACAATAAGAAGTACGTAAATCCAAAAAAACCCTTTTTGGACTAATGGGATCTCAAATCGATTTTTTGGCATACCACATAACTTTCTCTGGACTGCGTATATGTGAGAAAGTAAAAAGGAAAGAACTAGTCTAGAATAATCAAATAACGTCAGGGTTGCAAGAGAACAAGAGTTGGTCAAGAGAAACCTGATAAGAAAGGTGAGAGCCATCTAACTCAATACTAGATAAAGAAAGGTCCAAGTACAGCTATGCTATTTCATGATTGCCAAACCCATACTCACTAGAAGTAAGTCTCTATAAGGAACACTGAATAAAAGTGAAGTAATATCAATGAATTTATGTTTAAGAAGAAGTCTCTAGCACACTATAATATGAGGCTCAATATGTGTGTTGAGCACTGAACAGTTGTAGTTTTATGAGTTCAGGTTAGAATGCACTGAGGGGTGGGTAGAGTCGAGGCGTGTAATACAACATGTTGTCCCAGAAGTTACCAGAAGTGGGCCACGTTACATGGCGGCACGGAGCGTCTAATTTCTGAGCTTCAATAAATATCATAGAGATGGGCAATATTTTTATTATGTAAAATGAATGCAATAAACTGAGTATTCGAGAATATCAGTTTTTGTGCCGAATGATTTGGTTCGTTTTTTATATGGTTTTGGGGATGGGTGAGTGAGAAATTGCTTGCAATGTTTTCCACACCTTAGTTGGAAGGAATATAACAGTAATAATTTTAGCAGTAAAACAAAAATGGACAGAAATTGCTTTGTATCATTAAGTGTAATTCAATTAATCGTCGCCAGAAATTATATTTGTTTTGAAAATGAGGTAGTTTTAATAATTTTAATTTAAATTTTAAATTAACATAAATTATTTTGATGGAACTGACGGAACTAATGTTTTTTGACAGATATAACGCTTTTATATTGGTGTCAAGGTTTTATTTTGGATGTTATTATTTCCTTCACAATCAGTGTTTATTATAGTGTAAGTTAGTGAATTATCTTGAACTATTGACCTTCATTTTTATATCATAATTGTGATTTATTGTAATTATAGAAAACTGATTTATTACATGACAATAACTTTAAGAATCTGTCTGTTCAAATATTTATGTTTTGATATTAACATGAGTTGTCATGGTTGTTTCGATCTGACTATTTTCTTGCTTTAAAGACTATAATGACAAAACTTTTATTGAAAGTGTTAGGTATCGTTTGAGAAAAATTATTATTATTATTATTATTCCGTAAATAAAAGAGTAGTATTGAAGACATTTTATACAGACATTATCTGCACAATACACTTTAAGAAAACCAAAAATATCGTGTCATAACTCACGAGTTCTAAAAAAAATTGTAGATTTTTGATTTTCAAAATTTTAGGTGTAGAAGACAATAAGTGACAAATTGAACACTATTTTATGCTTTACGAAAAAAATCTTTTGATAATTTTAAATAGATTCGTATTGTTTGTGAAATTCACACAAACATCATATTTAAGTCAATTTTGAAGGTGAGCATCTTAGTGTTAAATTTGGTTAAGTGATAAATAAACGCAAGTTGTGCAACAATTATAGATAATTTAATTCCAAGAAAGTTTATGTAAATAAAGGCAGTGAAAATTAATAAAATAAATTTTTATTAAAATCAAAAAGAAACCATTTTGGTGGTTTGTATATTCTTTTATTTCGTTTAAAATTGTTACACGTTTCTACCAAATTTTTACCAGTTTTGTTTTTCTTAAAATGTGGAATTTCTCCAAAATAAATTCTTTTCAATTGACTATAACTCATAAATATTCTCGGAAATAAATTCTCTACAAGTTTTTTTTTCAAAAATTTCAATCCTTTATTTTATACCAAATTTCAAAATGTATGTTTTTTTTTTTACTCCAAAATTGTGGATTTTATACAGATTTCTCATAAATTAATTGAGATAGAGTAGTTGAACAATTTTAAACAATTTTCCACATCATAATACCCAAATTTGTTCCTTAATAACAAGAGTTGTTCAAGAGAGACCACATAGGCAAGATGCAAGACATAGATCTAAATTAAGACCAGTGTTGAATCTAAGTTCATTATTTGTTTTTCTTTGGTTTAAAGTAGAAAATATCGCAGATTTATCGCTTAATTTTTAAAAAGAAAATAAATAGGCGTAAATTTAGATTTACCTAACCTTCGAATCCTCTAGTAGAGGAAAACCCGAAAGAAATAAAGAGTTGATCAAGAAGAAAGTTGAAAAAGAGGTATTTAAAGAAAAGTACGTGAAATAAAGGGTAGACCTAGCAAGAGGTCTCGGAATTGCCACATTGGATTCACTATACTATAAATTTGTATACATTTTCAGTTATTAAGAACTCCACTCCCAACTTTAGTTTTGGGGTTCATTCTTGCCTTGATATTTTAGTTCTAGTTTCCAACATCTACGACTCTTTATATTTTTATGTTTTAAGTTTTTCACTTGACAACTACAGATGATCCATTCTCATGAAATGCCATGCAGTTCTTTTTATACCCACAAATGATGACAAATTTTCGAAAAAGTTATATCAATAATATGAACAATCAATCATTATGAAATAAAATTAAAAGATGAATTATATTCTCCTCACGTATAATTTATATATTTAAATTCAAAAACCGAGATTTTTGTTTGTTTTTCTTGCGTCATCAAAAGATGATAACACAAGTGTAAATCATCACAGATTATACGAGTGAGAAAGAAAGCCTGGTAGAGTGAAACACTAATTTTCGGTGTCCTTCAAACCTCAGTACGAGACATCTGTGTGTAATCAATTATTAAGTAAGGTTAGGTCTTAAAGTGTTCTTTGCTGTATTTATTAAAGGACTTATTCAAAAGAAGACGATCGAGAAATGAGCGAAAGTCCTCATTAAATATTCAGATTTATTCCGTCCCAATTTTAGCGGAATGTCAAGGATATAGTGGGGTTAGGAGATTAATTATACTCCGTGTTGTCGTGCATTATCGTACGATGAAGAAGACGTCTTATGGTACGCATTAACATGTATGTACGATTAACATATTATTAACAAACGGTGTAAAAAACAATGGGTTCAATTTCGTCCACATTCATCAGCAATAAACTAACAATAAAATAGAAATGGATGAAAGCAAATATTAACTAAAAGTATCAGCAACTACAAATAAATGTCTTCAACTCAATCTATACATTGGAATATAAACGGTGTAAAAATTGCTCACACACATATCTACGAAACGAGAACCCTACAAAACGATTCTTCTCCAAGAAAAGTTCTTTAGTCGTTAATGAAAAATTGAAATACAAAGTTGGTACCCTCAATCATGCTACTTACCTAGAAGAATCATACGTTGTAATAAAAGCTAATCTTCTAATGTAATTTATTTTAAAGTTAGTATCTTTTGTTTTGTAGGAAGTGTTAAGTTCTATTTGTAGATCAAGAAATTGTATCTAAGCAACCTAGGAGACAAACCAGGAAGACTATTTATTGCACATTTTTTTCAAAAAAAAGCCGATCCCTTAAATTTTGCATGAACCTAAATAAAACTAAATAATTTTGGGACTGTAACTAAGTTACCTGAAGATTATTTTATAATGGTTTGGAATATTTTACCTTTATCAAGATGGGGAATTATTTAGGATACTCAACATTTTTCAATGGGAACACTCATATGTGACAAGTCAAATTAAAGAGCATGAAAATACAAAATTAATGGCTTTAATAAATTTGTTCGATCACCCAAACTAAAATAGCGGGACAAATGTATTTGAGAGTTATGTTAGTATACAATATAAGAAGTATTTTTTAATATTTTTATTTTGACAAATTGTTAATAATTATTTCCGATCAATGATGACATTCCATCAGGAGGCAAAAACAATCTTATCTTTTGCAAATTAGAAAACGGATTTCCCGTTCTAGGTATATAAAAAGCCACATAGCTCAGCTTATCTGTTTTGTAATGATTAAACCTAATCCACCAAGATTAAGTTGTGCTTGTGCTAAACGATCGAAAGATTGTTTCACAGCTAAAATGGCAACATGGAGATGATTTTTAAAGTTGGATTTGTAAATCAAAATTTGCATGAGAGTGTAAGGTAATTTAATCTCTTTATCCTGATCGCCTGGTCTTAAGAAAACTTGAGGGAACTTGTCCAAAAGTTTTTAACAGAATCAGTTGTAGATGCTCCTCGACCTGGAAGACCACCACTAGATGAGGAAAATCGATTTCAAATCGAGACAATCACAAACATCCACCAAGTGTGTAATAGAACAAACAGTGTGGAATTTCAAACGTTACACTTTACAAAACATGAAAGGAAAATAAATGTTATATAATATAGTTATTGAAATAAATTAAGACGACGCTGACAGCTAAATGTATTTTGTGTAGAATGAACCCTACTTTAGTAAAAAAATATCGCATTCACTGAGGAATACAATTTTTTGTCAATGGTCAGATAAATAGACACAACTGCCGATACTGGGCTACGGAAAACCCACAAGATTTTCGAGGGGGACAAACCACGATCCACCAAAAAATGTCATGGAATTATTGAAAACAACATTTTTGGCCCATTGTTCTCAGAAGTAAATCCAAGTTCACCACAAAATGCTTTAAGAAAACGATTTTACAGCAATAAGACAGTATTGATTCATCCTGAAAATTTGTAAAAGCACTTGGTTCATTTTCAACATCCATCATTTTATAAACGGTTTAGTATTCTAATTTCACATAAAGTGATTTTTAAGTTTTTTTTATAAGGAAATTTTATAATTAAAAAATCTCAAATATATTCTGTGCCACATTTTTGTTAAGGTTATCCTAAAAATATTTCTTGAGCGCTATTATTTTGTCTTTTTATGTAATTTAATTTGACATTTCACGAGATGCAGAGTTCCCATTATGAATTATAAAAATTATGAATACCCCTAAAAAATCTAAATTTTTGAAACCACCAACTTTAGGGGAAGGGGGAAAATTCTAAACTATGATAAAATAATATTCAGGTGACCTAGTTAACAGTCCCAAAGCGTTTTGACACTTCAAACAAAATCGTTTACACAAAAACAAGGCGGTAAAGGGGTGAAAGTTAGGGGAGGGTGAAAGTTAAGGCGGTGAAGTTTATTAACACACTATAATATAGTCTATACAAGCCCGTTATGGCAAAGTCGAAGTCAAGTAATTAGTGATATACATAATATTTAGGAGTTTCAGAAAAAACTGTTTAACATATTATTTTTAACAAACTTAATAATCGGATAAGACCTTTTGATCCAATACGGTTTAAAATTTAGTCCCAAAGTGAAGTCGCAAACATGAAAACAATTTTTGGGTATTACGTTTAGAGGATCTGCTTATAAATTGTATGATGGGGTTGGGTAGGCTAGGTTAGGTTAGGTTAGGTTAGGTTAGGTTAGGTTAGGTTAGGTTAGGTTAGGTTAGGTTAGGTTAGGTTAGGTTAGGTTAGGTTAGGTTAGGTTAGGTTAGGTTAGGTTAGGTTAGGTTAGGTTAGGTTAGGTTAGGTTAGGTTAGGTTAACAACGATGGTGACCATGAATTTGTCCTGTTGGTTCGTATTTCGTTTTTACTGGATCTGTGATAAATTCCAAAGTATTTACACTACTTATTACATTAGAATGTTTTAAACTGTATGGATATTTGTAATATTTTATCACTCTAAAATGGTTTCTTCTTATTTTATGTTTTAACATCGAGACATGATGTGTATTCAACACATTTTATTACAACGATTCCAAAATACATACATTCTTCATCCCCAAGGAATGTCCTTCCCTATGCCTACAATATACTCGTGAATAATTTCGAAACAAGAGTGTATTGTAATGGGTCTTAAATCTTGAACAATGACGGAATTATGCAAACAATATCCACTGGGATTGTGCTATCAGTGTAATATACAGCCATGGCAATGTCTGCAAGTAATATATTATGGAAATAGGAAAACATAACATTAGGGTAGTGTTCTAGGTTATATTCCTTCATCCAATAAGAAACTGTTTTTAACTTGTGATATTGAGAATGTATGAGTACAGTTAAGCGAGCGAAGACAGGTTTGTTTTTATCTGCTGCATTTTTTACTTGGGTGTTTGTTACACAGTTACGAATAACCAAAAGTATCAATAGTTATGAAATTTTATTCCGTAGTTAGGCCAAACTACTCCGTAGTTAGGAGTATTATTCTTTGCTGTAAGGCCAAACTATGTAAATACAAGGTTGTGTTTTATTATAATGAAGTTCATAGGGGGGATTGTAGGACCAATAAAAGGCCTCTTCACTGTGGTCATTTTTGATCTATTGGCCTAATATTAATTTCAGATTCAACCCCGTCTTTCTTCCACGCATAAGAACTTTACCTAGTGAGGTTTCTAGCCTCGGTCATACGGACTCTACGGACGCTATGGTACTACGAGTTGTAAGATCGTTGCAGTAAAAGATAACAGAAGTGGCCAGGCAGTATCATTGATGTTAAGGATGATACGCTTGATACGCTGGACATGTAACCAAAATGTTTATCTGAATGGGAATTTCAAGGACTTAGCAATCGACGGTCATGCCCAGTGACAATATTACAATGTGAAATGTCTGTTCTGAGTTTTAGTTTTGAAAGACCGGTTAGGTTATGTTAGGTTAGGATAAATTAGTTATACGACTTATTTTCATTTATAGATAAAAACTGTTATACTCTTTCAATTTAGCTTCATCTTTACGAAGATCAGATAATAAAATTCTCCATATTCAGATCTCTGTGTTAAATTACAAACCTAATACTTTTTCTGTAGGCTATTACCAAAGTAAAACATCATCATCAGAAGAATATTCATCCTACGGTGGTATTATGAACTTCAGCCATTAATTTGAGATCGGTGAAAATCTATAATACCGTAGCTTTCTGTGTGGCAACACGACAACATATTTTTGGAACAGAAATATCTTGGAATATAATGGAATTGATTTATTTTTTTTTTTTTAATCGACGCTGTAGTTCTAAAATTATAACTTTTTTGACGTTCCTGTCGTTTTTATATTTGTATCAATTCCAATGTTGGTATTAAAACGTTATTAAAAAATTGTGTATAACATAAATGTGTATGCGTGCATGCGTGTGTGTAAGACAGAGAGAGAGAGAGAGAGAGAGTATTTTACAAGTTTTGCAAAAAATTCATACCTCCAGTTTCGAAATAAAATGTTCAAACATACAAAATTTGCTGATTCAATTAATTGTATTTTATTTTATTCTGTGGTAAATAAAATAAAACAGTTAATGCGTATCGACTGACAAAAGACGTGTAGCAGATTTATATATATCTCACAATGTCCTAGATACTTCACCCCACGGACTATCAATTAATTAAATTCATCCCCTTCCCTCCAACCTTTGGTTAAACAAAGGAAGTCACGGGATGGCACCTCGTAGATTTATTTCTCTGGTAAATCTACTCCCTGCGCGGAATAATACCTTTAGTATCGATCTGACCTATTTATTTGGTTTTATCGATCGCACTTACAATTTATTACTGTAACAATCGACCGTGAATGATTATCGATCTGTGACTTAATACCAAATAAAAATATACATTTTTTTCTAATTATATAAAATTCAACGTTTCTCTCACAATATATCTATTCGTTTATAACTGAAAAACCTCTCCACCGATTAAGTTGGTTAATGTTTTTCCTTATTATTTTAAAAACGATAAACCTGAAAGTCATAATAGCTGTATATATAAAAAGAAAAGAACATACAATTAAAATGTTTACTCCTCGAATACTCTAAAACGTTCAGAGTCGGAACAGAAAAAGAGTTGGTCAAGTGAGACATGATAGGAAAGATGAAAGAGAAGATTTAATCTAAGACTACATGGAAAAGATGTAGATTCAAGTAGACTCCTTCTGAATTGCACAGACTGTATTCACTATAATTAAGTCTTTGAGAAGGCTTGTTTGTGGAATACATCTGGTCACGATTTATTCTTTCTTTGATTAACATAAATTCAGTAGGTCTTAAATTATAACAAAATTTGTCTGCATAGCAATAAAAAACCAGAATTTGCAACATTTTTACGCCATTTTCACTGGTAAGATGAATTTTAATTGTGACAACGATAATCTATGCTATGAACTCTAATTTAGATATAATACATATTTAAAATAGGGTTAACAGTTTCCGAGTGCTGAAAATAGGAAAACCACATGTCTTATAGTTGGTAAATAGTTTTAATCTTGTTAGAATATATATATATATATAATTTTATATAAAAATTATAAATTATTAAAATTAAAAATTAAAAATATATAGGTATTTTCAAATCAGTGCTCTAGTTTTCAAGTTTAAAATATAGTTTGGTAACGATAATGTGAAACCCCATATTATGCAATTTGTTTATGATATTTCAGCAACAATATACATTTTTTTTCAACAAAGTTAATACATAATATACAACGTAAAATATAATGAATTACTGAAGTATTTTTTTCAGATTTCAAAGTTATAGAAATTTTTAATTTGTATAAAGCTGTGTGAATTGTTTATATAAAGAAATAAAAGCAGCAAGATCATTTTTCTGCTATCAAGTGTAGCGAGATTAGGAATAACTCTACACTTCCCTGAATATTTCACTTTTCACTTGCTGACATTTATTTTACTTGATAGACGTTTCGCTTATTTTTAAACCATCATTAGAAGTGGATAACATAATGATTACATAAAAATGATTTTGTAAATTACACGTTATATAATATTGAATTAATGTCAAAGAGCAGCATTTTTGTTCATACCTCGTGTTATATTCAACTTATAAAATACTAAATTAGATAACAATTCTGTATGTAATGATACCAAGCTCACCTATTTACATTGACAAATAGCGAAGTCTTATCTGAAATATAATATCTAATCCTGGACTTTCCAAGAACATGTGATAGTGATATAGTTATGAGATCCGGCAGGGCCGAGTTACCAAGACGAACGTATTACACACGGCTACGAGGCCAGCTGAGGCCTAGATAGTGGCATGTGTAAAGCGAGTTAGAGTCTGGGTGAGTACCATGTTGGACTTATCAACTTGTGTAATAGCTTTACCAAGTTAAATGAAGTATGTACTGTATTTCTTATTATTGTAATAGGGAGGATGAGTAGAAGGAAGTATAGTATAGCCTAATGTATTATTTTGTCCGTTTCATTTACTTTATTTCTATAGAAACTATTGAAACTCCCCTCTCCCTCCCAAGGGAGTATTGACGAGTCTGACCGGTATGACCACTTGGTCTTTGACTAAAATGGAGAAGGTTAAATGGTTACGTGGGTTATCTTGGTTTTGTAATAAAGCGTCGAAGAAGAGTGGTCCCACGGTGTAGTTGTTGAGTCAAGATAAAACCAGGGTCTCTATTTCTAGGAGTAAGTATGGAACAGTGGCGAGGGGAAATACGTTTTCACTGGGAGAGGATTAAAGTTCTTTTTTACGTCCAGAACTCCTTTATTTTTTAACGTAGTAAATCGGGAAATTTTTCTAATGGTTCAAAAAATGGGCGTATATCGTCTGTCTGGCATACTTACAACTCTACAACCAAGACGTATGAACAGATTTTAAGCAAATTGTGTATGTGATTTCTTTATATTATATTTTCTTTCTATAATTTTTTTACTCAAAATGTTGGGGTAGTTGCTATAAAAAACATTACGAATGTTCAACCTACAATAAAATAGTTTTTATCTCCTTAAATGTATAACACTTTACTTTGAATAAATAAAAATATATGATGAATTGCCTATTTGTGATAAGTGTGTAAAAGGTTGGCGGGGGGGGGAGGCTAAGTCAGTAAATAATTTGTTTCTAGCCTATAATTAAAACAATAATTATGGCTCTGCGGGAGTGAAATGAAATAACTGAATTCACACAAACACAACACTAGGGGCCGATAAATTTGTGAATTACTAGCACCCTCGTGCGGCTGCCTTTGCACATAATACTAGTTATATCATTTCCAAGGGCGGGAATTTCGAAGTAGACCTTAGACAAAGCTCCTACTATACATGCGTATAAATCAACCATCACTGATGCTCTTAAAAGTCTACATCCTTATATTTTCAATAAATATTACTACAAAAAAAAAATTACTGATGCATATCTTAAATTATTGTACATATTCAAAAATACAATAATTAAGCTGAATTACAAAGTTATACAAAGAGCTCAGACGATAGTATTCACAATAATTGCTGTGAAACAGGTTTTGCAGAACGAATAGGTTCAATGTATAATGGAATGTTTATAATTAAAGGATACCGCTTTGAATATTTTCCTTTTGTATTCACATTTAAAGATATAAATATATTCTATAATTATATCAGTTACCCAGTAAAACGAAGTATACCATATACTTTACGTTTCAGACCACAGGAAATCGATAACGTTGTTTTTGAAATGCCGACCATCCATCATCACTGTCGTTGTTATTGTCATTTTTATTTAAGCACTATAGCGTCCATAAGATAGGACCAACAAATATGGTATAGGGGACTATCTTGCCATAATGGCGGCCATTTTAAATAATATTTTATTCATATTTCGTGTGTTATTCAACTTATAAGTCACTAAATTATATAAAAATGAGCTGATTTCAATTCTGTATGTAATTATACCAACCATACGTATATACCATGACAAATAGCAATGTTATAGTCAAACATGTAATTTCAAGCTCTGACTTTCAAAGGAAATGTGATATTCGTCCATTAGGGCCGCGTCAGATATACGAGCGTAGCGAGTGGAGACTCCACTTCTTCGAGACTTGCAAGTGTCGAGACACTGACAGTTTTTAATATATACAGATTACAAAGCTCGATGTCTTGAATGTAGTGATATACACAATTACGAATTTCAGAAAACCTGCGTAACAACTGATTGAAACAAACTTACCTTACTGGTTATAATACCAATTGGTCTACCAATACAATTTAACATTTCCTACGAGGCATAAGAAACCAACTGTTAGGCATTTGATTTGAACGAATTGCTTGTATTTAATTGTATGATAGGGCCTGGTAAATACCAATAAGATGGCGATAAATTTTTATCTTTTAAAAAAAATGCAAAATGTTTCGAAAATTCACCATTTTGTTCGAGCGTTTTTTGTAAAGAATTTTTTTATATTTTTTTTATAAATACCTTTTTTTATTCACACAGATACTGTATATAAATTCTTCCATTTTTTTCAAATTTTCAATGACATTAAAATTGCACAAATCATCTGTTATCGCAGAACGTTATATTATCTGTAGGTACTGAAGAACGATATTTTAATTTTCTTACAGACCTTAGTCCAGATAATCTTATGCGAAATTCCCCTCGGAGGATTATTTATAGTGAGTTCGGGTTTGGCAATCCCGAGGTAACTATCTGAATATACACCTTTAGTCATGGGATAGATTCCTCTATATCGTCTTTCCTATTAGATCTCCTTGACCACTATAATTTCTTCATACCTTTACGTTATTAGATTGTTTGAGGAAAGGGATCTTTACCATATGTTCTTTTCTTCCTTTTTTTATAAGACGTTTATGATCTTTTAACACTAAACAACAAAGGAAAGAGGTTTCGTTGGGATATTGTGTCTGCACCACTTGTTACTTTCCCCGTATACCAAATATAGAGTGTTTCGTCGTCATTATAAAAATTTAGATCTCTGACAGAATTTCACTTTATATGACCGGAGGAAACCGAAAAAAGTAAATTTTGAGACGACGTCCGTCCGTCGTCGTTGTTGACTTTAAATAAGCACGATAACAAATATTAAAATTGGAACATGAAATTTATTTTAGGAGAATATATTGTGCTCATATAAAACCCTTATGAAATTCACAAAAATCTAATTTCAATTCTGCATATATTGGTATCAACTCCGTTCTTATACAACTACAAACAAGGGAAGTTATTATTATAATTTAATTTTGAACCCTGACCTAAGAAAATGTTTTGAAATCCGTCAAGGTCGTGACACTGACATGAGCATAGCGAGTAATATTACACATCTACGAGTCCCTCTGGTGACTAGTCGACTTCAGGAAACTGATGATGTCTTAAATGGCTAGATTCAGAATACCTGTGTAACAACTGTTTTAAACGAACTTACACTACTGAATAATACTTCTTGATCTACCAACACCGTCACTATGACATTTACAATAAACGCACTACTCAGATAAGTGATGACAAAGGCATGTTCAAATATAAATTCCAATACAAGGTTAAAGATGAGTTTAAGAATGTACAAGTAAATACTCAGAAGTAATTATTATCTATGATAAACAATAGCCTACAAGAAAAGGTTATGTGCATACATGTCTACATCGTGAATACAATAAATAGGTCTACGACATTTAGTGCTGACTGTACAGAAGTATTTAGTTCCTGGTTGAAACATAGTAGCATGGAGGAAATGCTTTACCCTTCGAAATAGTTTATTTACAGGATCAAAATTTGACACACAACGGATTTAGCCAATTGATATCGATTATTCATATAATTGTACAAATTGTATCTTGGACAAGATGATGTACCAATAGATCAAAATCTTCATGGATCGAAGGATGGGGTGATGTTCATCACTAAGGATGCTAGCCTGCAAGTAGTAGCGGAAATTAGGTCAGTGCGAGGTAGAAAGTACATACAGACAACTGGCCGTCCTAAAAACATCCATCACCGTCTTCAAGCTGCATTATGTTTGGTCCTACTGAATTAATAATGTCTACATATATTTTTAAAAATTATATCATCTTTTTCAATGGTTTAGTATGAACTCTATTTTTTTAGTAATTCACAGGTAAATAATTTCTCGAACTTGGTCATTTCATTTTAATACTGTATATATTTTTACCGTATTATTCATATAATCCTAACCATAACCATATTAAACTGTCTAAACGGTATGATTTTATGAGCTCTGTGAAAATATTACGTAGAATTCAACCGTTCTAGAAGAGTCGTCTAAAACTGTCAGGCACGGAATTGTCGACTGCTTGAAAGATCTCACAAAGGAATGTAAAGGTATGCAGCTTTCCTGTGCCGCCATGTTGAAAACTTTTAAGAAACACTAAATACATATTCATATTCTGGGCAAGCTTAGCTTTAATTTTATACAAATTAAATATAATTTTTCATTACAAAATATTTTTGTCCTGCCAATTTAACAAAACTTTTTTAATAATAGTCGCTGTATTTTCTCTGATTATGGGTATAGTTAGTGAACATCTTTGTCATTGTCAAGTTTATGAATATCAGAATTATAATTTTGCAGTTAAATTGGGTTGTCAGACAGACACGTGAGTGTTTTTTTAAGGGTCGTTGATTTACCTACAGACCTTAAAAACGAGACCAATAGCTTTTTATGTTATTAGAGTTCTACATTTACCTACAAGTGATTGTTTTCGTAGAGTTGTATTGAATAAAAGAAAATACTTATTACCAGATCCTGCTGCAAGGAACCGCGTTGTCGATTGAGTGAAATGTAGATATAGTGAGTTGTCGATCAGCTGAAGAAAGCCAAAAGAAATTGATTATTACCGTCTCGGTACTTACCCACTCAATCATAAAGAGTAACACAAGTAGTTCCTCTGAATTTAAAGCACTAAATTTGTTTTATTTGGCTTTCTAGGAAATGTTAAATTCTATTATTAGATCAAACAGACTTAACCAAAAGGATAAGTTTGTTTAAAACAGTTACTCAGGTTTTCTGAACCTTGTAATTAATTATGTATAGTATATCATTTCTATTTTGACGTCAATTAGAATGTAACGCGCCTCGTGTGTGTAAAGAAACTCCACTCGCTTTGCTCGTGTCACTGTTTAGGTCCTGACTGAATTTGAATCTGTACATATGTGATGGAGTCTTCACTCGCTACGCTCGTGTCAGCCACGTGGCCTTGGTTTATCACTTCTAATTTGTCTAATTTGAGAGGTAGTGGGGGTGGTATGATTACATACGTGGTAAGTTCAATGATACAGGATTTATAAAAAAAGGAATTTTGACATTTTCATTTCGATTTTTCTGAATTTTAATAGTGTTTTTCAATTGTAAATTTCTATACAAATTGTATGGTGTTATTTTAATTATTGTGGGGCCTACATACAAATGACGACATGTTGAAAATATTTTCTTCGCTTTCGTTTAGTGTGAATATTAGTCAAAAATTCGTTGTTAAAACTTTTGCGATTACCAAATTCATGCTATATTTTGTATACTGGGTGAGTAAAAGTGGTATTATAAACTGTGAAAAAACATGACACTCGCCAATGTACCCATCAACAAACTAATATGAAATTCATTTTTAGCTCCCATGTCAACTGTATTTATGTTGAGGGTTTATGATTTTAAACAACACGGGAGGGGGTATACTACGTGTATGTGAGAAGTGAACATATGTTCCTTAATTACTGATTTTGTGTCAAGTATGCCCTATATCTTAGTTGTTTAAATATTTACAGTAAAGCGAGCCAAAATATCACCAAGTTAACTGGAGCTAGGATTAGTGTACTTATGTGGTTATATTTCCATCCCTCATTAGCTTTAAAAATAATTAGCAATTTCTTCCTCCTAAAAACAATAATATATCTTTGGTATTCTAAAACTATATGATTTATCTAAGCTTATGAGGAAATGTCTTTAACAAATAGAAAAATACTTGCGCTAACACATTACGTAATCAAAAAGTGTGATTTTATTTTGTAAATAAAAGCTACGTTGAATTGAACGTTTTACGTTAAACGTTTTACGGTCCTTAAACGAGGCGAGTTTTAACGTTACACCCTAATATAGTTTTACCAAATTCATTACCTAGTTCTATCGTTCTCTTACACCCGATGTTATTACTTTAACTCCATATTTTCTAATTAAATTTAAAAAACATACAACCAATGCTCGTTTAGTAGCATTTTATTTAAAGCTATTACTTTGTGTAATATATAATTTATTTCTCTGAACAATGAATAATAAACCACATTTAAAATAAGTAGTTATTCCAATGCTACCAATTTATATTTTATAGTTTTTATTAATTGAGATGGACAGTAAATTATTTTCAATAATGATTGCCTTACAGCCTATCTGAATAAAATTAATGATACTATACAATTGTTGATTACAATATATACTAAATGTTTATTTATTCACTTGCACATTAAATTAAGACAATGGTATATAAATAATTGTTATTCGGTTTGAATTATTTTATGACGTCATGTTCTACCTTACGCCTATGCGAGAAAGATAAAAAATACAGTGCCTATTACGTTATTAAATTATAAATATTTTAAAATTATATTAAAATCTTTTTCCAACCTAAACGCATATATAATTTACGCATATCTAAACGCATATTTAATTTCTCAAACTTTATATTTGTTTCCATTTATTGTATTTTATTGATTTTATTTTTATCGATTTTCTCAGAATTAATTTTTTTGCAAATTTCGTTTGACATGTTTATTTACTGTAAGGAATAATAATAGAAAATTTCAATTAATATTATTAACATAACAGTTACCATTTTGAAACTTTAAAAGGAATCATTTTGATTTTAGGTATATTTATGAGCAATACAGTACATTGTAATATTATTATTAACAATTGTAATATAGCCATAATTTCTTTGGGTCTAAAACTTGCCAACAATTATTGAATTGTATAATGAAAATAAATACAAAGCCAGGGAAAGTACCACCTTCAAATAATAAGAATACTAACTGCCAAATACAGGCGTGTACGTATTTATAGTATAAAATAATTCTAAAGATAACAATTTTAAGACATTATTGAGACTAGAATCTAATTAAAATTATTGATTATCTCCATTTACACACTTCACATCATCCGTGAAATATATTCCTGGTAGGAATAAACACCTAAAAATTGTTTTAAGGCAGTTTTAAATGTTCTCTCATTTTATTTCCTTACAAGAGAGATTCTTTTCAAACAATTTATGTTTTGTGTAATTCTAAATGATTTTTTGTTTTTGTTTTTTAGGGTGTTGTAGTATGAAAAGATATCCAAACTCTGGATGTCTGTTCTACAATATGCGTCAAAACAAACAGTACAGCGATTATAAATTTAAAATGTTTTATTTTGTAATAAATATAGAACAGGACTTTTAGTGTTATAGAAGCACATGTTTTTATGTGCCGTCCAAAAAGTTTTAAGCAAAATTCGTAACCTTCTTGATTTGTTGAAACGTAATCGTGAAAAGGGATTGTTACATTCCTTTAACACGGAATGTTACATTCCTCTAACACATCTAGTTATCCCTTCTTGAAGTCGTCGATGGTAGTTTGTGGAACGTCTCGGAAAATACTTTCCTTCGTCGTTATCTAAACAAAGGCTTCAAGTTAGGAGAGATTAGAGGAACGCGTTGGGTATGATAAATCTTTTCCTCAGGAAACAAAGCGGTTACAATTTCGGAGACTACAAGATTTGATGAGGAAGTCTGCCGTTGTTTTGCAGTCACGGTGGTTGGACAGCCGTACACTTTCCGCCTTGTAAATACTTTACCCTTACGGCTGACCTTTTCAACTATACATAACATTACAGTAGTACTTGGCGTCTAATTGTGAAATTGTTTTTGAAAATCAATACCAGTTACTGCTAAACTTGAACAAACAAAACGACTTATTCCTTGTGAACTGAAATAATGTTCTTCAATAAACACTTTTTCTTGGGTTGTAATAACCATTATGGTGTAAACTAACTGAAACTAGAAATTAATAAGCAGTGTAACGTAATACTTTACAATGGAGTAAACTGATAAATCACCACTGCTGGTAGAATTCATGTATTATTTGTGTTGGGGTACTGTATACCGTAATTATCACAACATTGAAAATAGTATAAAAAAACATGCTGTTTATATCTCCATACCTAAAGTCTGAAAAGCATTACGCCATAACTCTTTTGAATTACGCATTTGAATTTTCTTCTTTTTCTAAAATCTAATAACCCTTCTCATATTATACTCTGATGAATTTCGCCCGAGTGCAATCAACTTTTGAACAATAGGAACAATAATATAAAAAATATATCAATAAAGAAATACGCATGATTTCATACTAGCGTATTACATAAGTACCAAGTATTTGATATTCAGAGCATTAAAGCTATTAGGCATAAATTCCTTAGTATATATATAGTATAAGTATCAACTATGACGTAATACTTTGATTAGAGGCTTGAGTCGTGACTTGAAGCGGCGCATCACATTCTCTTTATATCTTAAAATGTAAATGCAATAAGAGTGAGAGGGCATAATGTTAGTAGTATATTGGCGTATTTAGCTGATAAGTAATAAGGTTGGTAAATACATATTGATAATAAAATCGGATAAAACCATTTAAGAATTTAAAATCTTAGAAAAATATAATAATAGTTATTATAATAACTTTGTATGAATGAATCCAATGTATGGAAACGACCCAGAGTTTTATTGTTTACTTAACCATTATGCGAAGTATAGAATGCGAGTTTAGGGAATGATATTTTCATTTCTTAAACAGTTAATTTCAATATAATAAATAAATATTTAGCTTGACATGTGAGATAATATTATGTAGAACAAAAACTCGAACACAAGATCTCAAAAAAATTACGTTTATTTAATCAAACGCGTTTCAACGACAAAGTCGACATCCTCATTGATACACGAGCTATAATAACTACAGGAACATCCTGTATTTAAGAGATCCGTTAAGACCTAACCGATATCAAGAAATTAGTGATATACTCAATTATGAATGCAGAACACCGTATTAACTCTATTAAGCAAACATTCTACTGGATAAGACCACGTGATCATCAAAAAAATTAACATTTCCTAAAAGCTCCAAGAGACCAATTTTTGGCATTACATTAAAAATATCTGCTTGTACAATGTGATTGGAGCTGGGTAAGTAGCAAGGTATCACCCATTAACTTGCTTTTTTAATGTAAAGAAACGCAAATGTTATCATAGTTTTAACTCCTATACGTATATATTACAAACCGCATAACATTATATACTAATATGGACAATACAAACGCAACAACCCTTGACGTTATTATAAATTGTACCATGGAATTTTGAAGAAAAGCTAGAAACAAAATAAATATAACTGGACTCTAGAGCGGTACTGGAACATATAAAAGAATTCAAAGACTTAGAATGGCTAAAGCCCTAACAGGAAGACTACCATCATTATCCAACAACCCTTGAGTTGAATTTGATAAACCAAGTATCTTAAGTAGATTTTTCTTTCCAACAACAGTTCATAAAATTTGTTTTACTGTACATAAACATTGACATAATTGGCATTGCGGAGGATTCCCATCTTCCATCAGAAAATCATGAGAAAATATGATATATCCATTGCAAAGACAGGTAACCACCATCTTCACACACATGGATATAGACGTCCAAAGATGTACAGTGTCTTATTTCTCTCAGTTGAATTATATTTGTACCAAATCATTTACATTGGCATAAGAGGACTTTTGTAGCCACGAATACAAGATCATATGACATTACACTCCGAATGACTAGTGGAATCTGAAATTTTTATTTTACAGAATGTTTCTAATCATGCTATTTAGTGAGTAATTATCCAGTATAGCTGACTGGAGACATAGTCCAAATCCCCAAAATGTTCGCCACTTGTTACCCTAAGAAAACTGCAGTTATAGTATCTTCGTATTTGGCAATTCTGATGGACCCTAGCTGGATCTACATCTTTTTCATGTAGTCTTGTCTATATCAATACCTTTCATCTTACTTATCAGGTCTTTCTTAACCATCTCTTGTTCTTTCTCGACCCTGCCGCTGTCTATATTTTATGTTTTTTTTCCTAGTTATTTTTTTGTATAAAGCAATGTTGACCGAGTGGTTTTTCGCATCTAAACAACAAAGGGGAGTATATTAAACCGAAACATACAAGACAGTAAACCCAAATTTTAAGAGAGTAAAATATGAAGTACAGTTCGGATGTAACTCAGTGTAACGTTACGTAAATGTTCGTTCTGAAAGGACAAAATCACATTCGACTAAATTACGCAGATTTAACACATCTGCGAAAATAATCACAATTGATGGACAGCAATTGGTAAACAATATCTTGGTCATATAAAACATGAATGATGGCGGTTTAATATACAGCACCTTAACCATCAGAAG
This sequence comes from Aphrophora alni, assembly GCA_963513935.1. Taxonomy (NCBI): domain Eukaryota; kingdom Metazoa; phylum Arthropoda; class Insecta; order Hemiptera; family Aphrophoridae; genus Aphrophora; species Aphrophora alni. Next base: position 48,114,692 of record OY740775.1, on the reverse strand, counting down.
AGGAATAAAAGAAGATGAATCAAGTTGATGGGAGTCATCATGGTACTTACCCAGTCAAATAGTACAATGTAGAGTGGGGTAATACCGTACACTTAAGCATTATTATTTTATATGTTTAATTTGAAAACTTCAATGAAAGAGGCAATCATCTCATTTTGAAAAAAAATTAATTTTCCGCCTATTTTTTGCTTAATATTTGGAATCTTTAACTAATTTTGAGTGTTAAGCCCATTTTACAAAACCCTTTAATTGCACGGTATTGCCCCGAGTGCCGGGGTAATACCGTACACCAGTTAGGGGCAATACCGCTAGGCAATATGTTAGGGCGGTATTGCCCCACGATATTGGAAAGACTGTGAAAAAAAGAAAGAAAAAAAAACAGAGAAAAAGTAATTAAAATTTTTATTTTATCAACAAAATAGGTAAAAAATAACATATTAGGTTACACTAAAATTAAAATAATACCAAATCCCTTTTCTTAGTGGTAATAAAAATAAGCTAACATAAAACTAAAAAGAAAAAACAAAAGTCCTCTTCTATATATGATAAATTACATTAAATATTTTATTGTAGCATCGAAGTAAGTAAACGTAGTAAATTAGGTGGTAAATTCTGAAAAATGTTCAACCACTTTGGAAAAATATCCTCTGTCATCCAACCATTTGTTGTACATTGATAAACACAATTAGGTGGTCCCCCTCTTTCTAGTGCAGGTGTCATCCCTTGGCTTGGGAAGATAAACATCGGAGGAACATAGGCCTACGTTCCACTAGCACTGACCGCACAGCATACTGTTATGTTTTCTCCCCATTCCCAACTTGTTGCAGAGCCGACTTGTTTGGCTCCTTTGGGTGCTAAGATCTTTCTAGGTTTTTGGACGGTAGATATTATTGTCTCATCAAAATTGTAAACCCTCGAAGCGTCAAATTTGTGGATGTCGATCACAGAAGAAAGGTAGGAGAAAGAAAGTTTGACTTCATTTGCATTGAAAGCTGAGATCCTATTCTGACTAGGACCTTCATATTCACCTTAAAACATTAAAATTTTCATGTTGAAGTTGCCCCGAAAAGTTGTAATACTATATGGGGCAATATCGTTCAACACGGGGCAATACCGTACACCTTACGCCTTGTACGGTATTGCCCCATGCAAGGTGTACGGAATTGCGCCAAAACGACATAACGCAGCATTTTCAACCCTAACCTTAAATAAGAATACTTGAGGTCTTGTGTTTGGTATTAAAAATAGGCCACGTTATAGTCTATTCAAAACCACTAGCATGTTTCGAATGTAGCATGCTCGAACCACTAATAGCATGTTTCACTTACCACAGTTCGAGTTAGTCGCTAAAACTATAAGAAAAGTTGACAAAAAAAAAAACAAACTTCGTGACATACAAGTGCGTAAAGGTAGAAGGTCCCCGACTGTCTCTATCTGTTTCGCATTCCTTCCGGTACGTAGCAGCACTTCCCAGCGCTCACTATATCTTCCAGCGGATCTAAAAATACGGTGTACGGTATTGCCCTGCCGTACGGTATTACCCCGGTCTCCCAGTACAATTAGATCCTCTAAATGTAATGACCAAAAGTTGGTTTCTTGTGCCTTGTTACGGATATTACATTTTCTTGTGAGGTTTTGGTTCAAAATTTCATTTTTCATATTAACTTTTCTTTGTTTCCGTAGAGAGGTGAGAGGTTGGTACCATTACATGTAGAATGGAAGTCTGCAAATTTTAATCTAATTTAGTGTGTTATAAGTTCAATAACACGAGAGATATTATTAAGAACTGTTTAAAATGGCCGCCATTTTGAAATTTTAGATTTTTGGAATATGAATACAGTTATATATGAATACAGTACAGTCCCATATAACAAATTTCATTTATCTAACTTAGTTTTAGGGCCGCTATTGTCCTTACGTAAAGGCGACAATAAATCCACAGTTTAGGGTCCCGGAGGTCATGAAACATTGAGTCTAAAAAAGGAGGGCGACATTTTTTTGAATATGTAAACGAAATTAAAAATAAAATAAGACACTTGATTTTGAAAAAAAAAAAAAAAAAAAAAAAAAAAACAATACATTATTCCTAGATAATATAGCTGTCTAGAATATAAACTCCTATCTATAAGAGGAATGAAGGGTTAGGCAGTCAGGTCTACAGAATCACTTAATATAAACGTCTACATCCGCCAACTTCTATGTTTAAGGGATAAATTTTTAGTGAGATTTAACTAAATATTAACACTAATGAAACTATAAGTCACACAACACTCAGTATTACACAGTATAACTAAAATTAAAGAAACTCCGTGATGTCAAATAACAAAGATATTGTCAAAAATATAATTTTGAGCTTCAAATATTTATGTGATATTGTATAGTTACGAGATCTGCAAAATCAAATCACTGAGACGAGCAAACCGTGTGGAGGCTCTTTCTAACATTTACAGTTTTTGGCCCTCTAGGGCTGAGACGTTGACACGAGGCGTCAATGAGGCTCTTTAGGCTTCAAAGGATGTCAAGTAAGTGTTTAAAATTGATAACGTTGCATATTTATACTTTAGGGAGAAAGATTTGTATGTATCAGAAATCATTGTAGAGGTTTCACGGATTGTCTTTAAGTGGTTTCTTTGATTTAAAAAAAAAAAGGTTTTTAATTTTATCCATCTGTGACTGTGTTCTGTACAGCCCAAAAGAATTTCTTACAATTTTGTTAAGTTGGAATATTTGTATTGTATCTTTAAGTTTAAAAAAAGTTTTACATAACTAATAATTTGGGATTAACTGCATTTAGGCCACCGTATCTGTTGAAAATATAAACCAACATTATTAGTTTCAGTGAGCAGTAGATTGTTGGAAGCGTAAACAATCTGACTAATGTTAATATTTTAATCAAATTTATCGGTACATACACTACCTCAACAGGCGTTATAAAATATTACAAAGTACATTATAAGAAACAAAATATAGATATTGTTTTAGCTCTATGAATTTAAAAATGTTGTCATCCACACAAATAAAAACAAGTTTATGTCAGCAATCGTGCTATTTAACCAGACCCATTTTAAAATGCAATAGAAGCCCCTCTAAATGTAAAAGTTGGGATCGTGGGCAATGTAAGATATGTTGAGTTGTATTGGTATATCAGTACCTAGTTTTACCTAGTTGGTGTAATTTGTATAAAACTGTTGTCACAAAGATATTCTGAATTTCGTGAACGTGTATATCACTAGATTTTCGACGTCGGCTACACTCTAACTTCTGGGTTAGTAATATGTAAAAAAAAGTGGAAAACTAGAAAGTTTATTATTATTTTGTTTAACCACCTCGAATAAATTTAAAAAGTTTGGATTTTATTTTTATTTATATATATTTTTTTAGGGTTGTTAAGTTTAGTTCACTCCATTATATGTTTTTAATCTAGTCGGAACACTAAAATCATTCCCTAGGAATTAACTGTTTTAAGTGGACACCAATTTAAACGTAATTCAAATTTGAAATATAATATACATTCATTGATTGGTCTAGATGTAAAAAAGTTTGTCTTAGATTTCATTAAAATATATACACAGACGTAAAAACCATGCATATGAAATGACAATAGACTTAAAATATAAGGTACTAGTAGTTTTGTTCAGTCTTAAACTTGTTCTTCACCTGACTATACCATTAAATAACGACTAATTTTAATACAATAAGGAACTAATTGTAAATAGTAATTGTTTATTTAAATGATCTTCAGTGGTAAAGAATAATTTTTTGTTAGGCGCAATAGTTCTTGAACCGTTTTTTTTTTTTTACTTGCACATGGTTTAGAATCATTAATCTACACAATTTATCAGTAGATCCGATTTTGAAAAAAAAAAATAATAAATAAAATGCTTATTTAATAACACCCCGTGTGCAACTTTTTTTTCATTGACTCACGAACCGGAATTTTGGATGGCAACCAATAAGTTTTGTTTGGGTTTTTGAGGCTATAATTGAGCAATATATATTAAAATAATTCATGGAACCGTATTTTTTTGTTTGTTTTTACTACTCTTCACAATTAAAAAAGTTCAAAAACGCAATTTCATTTAAATCTGTTCATACGATTTGGTTATACGACAAATAGACTTCATTAAATTTCATCTTTTTTAGACTGATGGTCCTCAAAACAAATAGGCTATATTCATACAAAACTCGACAAGGATTTTTATATAGTACATAGAGTTCTCTATATTACGCGAGAGAGTAAAATTTAACAACAACATACATACATCGTTCAGCCTCGTTGCAAGGACCTTATTGCTCAACTCCAAAATATTGGTACTCGTATGATTGTAACTGCGAAATAACACACGAAATCCAAATAGTCTAGTTAAACATGTGGTTGTTTCGCCGTTTCATTATTGCTGCTCCACAACAGTTTATGACATTTAATATCAACAAATTTTATCACAGTACTTAAGGTTAAACGTATAAAACATAAAGTAAAACATTTTTATATAATGGAATGAAATTCTATAAACAATATTGTTTATTAGATATTTTATATGAAACCAAAACGTATAACAATAACATTTCCGGAAACTGCCACGTTATTTAGCTTAAAACTTTAAATACTACGATGCAATAAAAACAATAATATTATTGTAATGTCAGATTTATTGTCGGGGGATATGGAGTACATAACTTGCCGAATTACTGTGTATTAATGTTATGGTTTACAAGTCGTAAATGATGGTAAATATCCGCTTACATCATAACAAATTAATGGAGGAAACTTTCTTCTACACCATAAGCTCTAATAATACGTTTATTGAATAATTTATGAAAACTAAAATCATCTTTACCGTTGTTCTTTAAAGCTACATTTTAATTAAAGGACGTGTTTATGGCACAAGCAAAATTAATCTTTATTGAACATATTTTTCTCAATGACGGCTTTCTTGTCATGTTTACTTTTCGATTAAGTTCTACTGAACTAACGTTTTTGGTCAAGATTACTTTTGGTTCGTTTTAATCTTTTTTAGAGGAGGATTGTGAGAAATTTTGTACAATGCTTTGACACTATTTATTTACGTTACATCGTTTAATTGAACTGTATTATCCTGTCTTTGTCACTACAATATTGGGTAGGTCTTCACCACTTACAACCATTCTCTTCTTTATTCCATTCTCTTCTTTATTTAACAACAAATCACAATTCTAACACCCAACACTCTTAAGTTTTTATCCACATCTTTAAGGAATTTACCAGTTTTACTTCTAACTTTTTGTTCTTTTGTTCTGCATAATAATAATAATAATCTAAACTAGATTTTCTCCCTCGCTTCACCATCCAAGTCGCATACTTCTGATTTTATTTTTCAATACAGATTGCCCATATAATTCTCCTATACATCATTATCAAAGCTAGATCGTAATGTTTCCTTCAAGATCTCACTTTTCCGAATCTTTAGTCTTCTCGTATTCTTTGCTGTCGAATCTAGGTCTCCACACCATTGGTCACAACTGATCTTATTATATCTTTCTATCCAGTCGCTCTGTGGCTACAACCGTATGTGGATCTTGGATTTTTCCTAGAGTTTCCTCCATTCAATTCTAACTTGAGGAATCCTTCACCATTTATTAACTTCCATTACTCGTAGATCTTTCTCCTAGTGCCATTTCTTTCGGAATCATTTAGCACTTTTTCTGCGTCTTATTCAAGAAACATACCTTCAATAATAATTTTATTACATTAAATCCTTCCTTTATCCTCTCTACATGGCCTAACCTACTTCGTAACTCTCTAACATTATACGTTATCTAGTATGTTTATTCAACTTTAATATCTCTCAGATTTTATTAATCGTACATTGTTTATCAAAAGTAGGTCTTTCAACATTTTTCTCCAGTTAATTTTCCTTATTTTTACGATATTATCTATGTTTCTGCTCCATAGGTCACTACTTGTCTTTTTTCCCTTGGCAGTTCCAAGGCGAAAATGTTTTCGATAATCATCGCTTAAACAAAATATAAGAAACTAAGATATCATAAAAACCCATAGTAATCGAATACTCTAATAGTGTCAGAATCGATTGAGAACAAAGAGTTGTTAAGGAGAGAATTGATAGGAAGGATGGAAGACAGCTTTGTCTCACGACTACGTAAAAAAAGGTTCAAATCCTACTGAGGTACCTCGGGATTGCCTCACAGTAAAGTAAGCACTTGAGGGTACCACTGCTTGTATAAATAACTAACATTGATCGAAATTGTTTTAGAAATGAAGAATAACACTTGTTCATTGAGGTTAATTTTGGTCTTATTCCTGCATTTATAATCTACCAATACGGATTCAAAATATTAAAAATTTTATGTTTTAAAATTTAACACTAAATTTGAGTGAACTTGCTGAAGCTTAATATCCCGACCTTGACGTGGATCGTGTTAGACTGTTCCGAACTGGATCAGGGACTGTTTGACTTCCTTCTTCAATGGAAATATTTCTACGTCACGTCTTCAGATCACGCTTTATTTTGTTATATCTCCCAGGGTCGTTATTTTATATTAAGGTAATTAGGAGATTTGGTGATTTGGTGTATGATTCAATAACATCGGTATGTTGGAGGATGTTCAATTGATTCATCGAGACAATTATTATATTTATGTAAGTACAGTACTAATATATGTTGCTAGAAGATTACACTAACTTTCTCACTTACCCATCCCCAAAACAAAAAACAAAAAAGTAATCGTCACCAAAAATGTCAGTTCGTTAGTCAATCAAAAAAGTGAAAGTGTAACATGGACGCCTTCTTTAAAACACATTTAAATAGGGTTTAAACATAGTTCATTGTATTTTTAAAGTGTCAAACACGTAAACCGTATTCGATTTAAATCACTCCAAAAATGAATATTAGAAAGACGTCAGTCTGACGCCTGTCTATGTGTAGTGCTTTACATGACAAAGGGGTGGGCATATTTTTTCAAATATCTCGGGTAGTTTTAATATATATATATATATATATATATATATATATATATATATATATATATATATATATATATATATATATATATACTGTATGCATCAAAATATTACTGTATTGCCAAGAATAAAAATACGATTTTCTTAAAATCTGTCTTAACGATTTGATCAAATTTTGCTTGCGTGGCCTCTAGAAACACACACCCTGTTCTTAAACTTGAATATTTTGATATTTATGATTTAGCATTCGGGTTGGGGCCATTAATCTTCAATTTTACATAAATGTTGAATGAATTTGGTAAAATTGATTAGAGACACTACATATTTTATAAAATTACACTAAGACTGGTTTTTTATCAGTAACTCACAAAACCGGCATTGGGGGGGGGGGGGACGACATTTTAGTCTGTTGCGTTGACACTTGAGCAACATTTTGTCAATATCTTTAGAGTCAATTTTGAGAAATTAGTAATTCCGTGTTTTGTCTTATAACAGTTATCAACTAATTTTGAATAAACGTAAAAATTTAAAAAAAGTCTAGAGATATAACCAAAATATTCCAACATGCCAAATTTATTTAAAATAGGTTTAAGTGTTTCACTGTAAAGTTTTACTTATATGACATATAATAGATATTTCAAAACAACTCTTTTTTGGACTCAGGTCACTTTAAAACGAATAAGTTAACGTATTAGATTGAGAGACAGTCTACATTGTAGTTCAAGGATGCTGTATGATTTGTTTATGTAAGAAAAGCAGTGCACTCCGTGCTTGGAAGTTTGTACAAGCATAAATATTATCTAGGTATCTTATTAGATAGTGAATTGAGATGGAAACCCCACATGACAAAATCTAAATCTAAAATAACATCAAGTATTGGTTTATTTTTTGTGTGATATCTTATCTCTCCATCCAGATAATGCACTCTCTGTATATTGAACTAGTTCATAGCAGAATAGAGTATGGTATTGTTTATAGGGGGGGGGGTGGAGGAGTACAAAATGTCTTTATATTCCATAATAAGATTTCAAAAATTGTTTGTAAAATTAATTTTGAGAAAATCTAAACTCGAACCATCATATCGCCCATATCGGTATATTCTAAGTCTTAAAGTATTGCTGCTATGTTGTTTGTATTTATATAAAGTACTAATGGTTTTGTATCTAAGTAGCGATAATTCCCCAAACAAAGAACATACTTATAAACCACTATTTTCCTAAGCCAGGCAACACTTTTTATACACAAACTTTTAACTTTACATCGTCTTACAATTTGTAATAAATTCAATGTTTAGACAATAAAAACCAATTTTTTTTTAAAATTATGAGACGTTGATTGATTGAGAATTGTGACATTGTGAAATAACTAAATATATCAGGAATGAATTATAATTACAAAACTTCTGCCTTCTTATTTTCTTCTTCGAGATTCGTTGTTCGTACATTTCGATAGATGCTTATACGTTTTCTTTTATTGCACTACCACAATTAAGTATTTAAGTTAGGTTAGGTTAGTGGTTAGGTGATGGATCCTTATATATTTTTTGTAAAGCGTTGCCAGAATTAAAAGTTCATAATTTATTTTAGGTGGAATTATTTGGGTGAGAAAACTAAGTGTTTGTTTTTATTTTTTACAAGGATTGTAATTGTCTGTATTATATTATACATATATTATAGTTTTAGAATATGGAGCATTGCGCCAGGAAGCTTTGTGTTTATGATTTGGTTTTTATTGGTGTAATGGGTTTAAATAAAATTGTTTTGCTTAGTTCCAGCTTTTTTGAATTCTGTTTGCCCTTGAATTCTTAATATTTGCAATGAAACCCCTAAACAGACAATAAGCCTTAGGTACCCTATTTTTCCACCATTATTATTTTTATTATGTACATAGTGAAATGTATATTCATTAAAATAAATAGGAAATAAAAATACTGTAATAATAATAATATGTTTTGAAAAACTCTTAGATGTTCTGACTTATCAAATAACTTTATACTTTTATACTACTTAAGCCTATATGTGGGAAACTAAATAGTCCAACGTAAATTCGCATCGTGCCAGCTGATCCACAACACGCAAAATGTGTCTTTTTCCTTATAAGAGTGAAAGTAAAATGACATCAATAAAAGGAATGTCGTGATTCAACGAAGAATATAATGAACCTTACACTGTGCACTGATCTAGACATGAGATACGATCGTGGAAAGACATGTAAAAAGTAAGAGTTGAGCCTCACGCACAGAAGTTAGACTTGTGTGGAGTTACTGTAAATCAAGTAATGGAGTCGTTTATTACGTAATCATGACGTCATTTGTAGAGATTCACTTTATTATAGATTGTTCATAGGAAGATGATAATTGATAAACAGTTACAGAAATTTTGTAGGTTATAATTATCCCACTGAAGCGAAATCTGGTTTTTCGTTTGTACGTTTGTTACAGTTACTGCCGAATTCGTTTAATAACCGTTATGAAATTTAGAAATAACATATTTTGTACTAGACCGAGTCAAATATTGAAACCTGTCGTTATTTTATATTCTTAATATTTACTCAGTAAATTTTCTTTGGTAATCGAAAGAATTTTGACCGCCTTTGTTTGACTGATTTCACTTTTCATGGCGTCAGGAAACCGGAAAAGTGATTTTTTTTGATTTTTTTACGCTGCACCCTACATATTTTGTCCTTGCTGTCTGTACGCAAGCACGATAGCGGCCACAAAAATTAAGATAACAACATGAATTTTTTTATATATGTTTCAATATAATCTATTGAAATTCAGAAAAATCGATTTGATAAAATCAAAATGCCGGTAATGTTAAACAGTTTACTTGTTATCATCCTCCTTATTTTTTAACATACCACACATAATTAAATACACAATTACAGATTTCAATTCTGCATTTAATTGTATCATTTTCTCTACGTTGACAAATAGCGATATTATTTTTAACAATGCATATTCGACTGCTGACCTCCCAAGAAATTGTGATATTCCCATAGTTACGAAGAGCTAGTCACCGACAGGAGTGTAGTGGGTGGATGCGCCTTCACATATGTTTAGTTTCGAGGTACGTTAGGGCGGAGACATTGACACGAGCGAAGCGAGTTGAATTTTTTATATACACATCTAAGGGGCCCGAAAGGGCCTAGCTGACGACAAGAAAGTATTATACAACAATAACGAATTTTTGAAAACGTGAATAACAAATTAGAGGATCCGTTTATATTGCATTGTATGTTGGAGACTGTGTAGGTACCATGATGGTACATATCTCCTTGTTACTTAATCAAGTAGAAACATTTTGTTATTACTTTGTTTTAATGTAAAAATTAATAGCTACTATCAGCACGCCAAATTGGAAATGAAAGAATACTACAGTGGGACAATAATTGGTAAAAGACGTAGTGTAACACGATTCTCGTCATTAAAAACTTGATTCAATATACAAGTATATAGCACAGGAAAGAATGTACAGGTTTTATTTAAATAAAGAAATATTAAATATATATATTCTGTTGGTATTTAAAGGGAAAACTTTGATATTTTCTATGTGTTGTATAAAATAGGAGAAGTTAGAATAAAATAAATTGTCATACATGTCAACATAACCTATATATTTTAGAGGGTGTGAGAATAGTTTTATATAGTTTTGTTAGACGGCTACTAAAGAAAGTTTATGCGTTATTTCCAAAAAAAATTTAAATCTGCATTCTTTCAAGTTATCATAAAATTCAATCACTCCGCAAGATTTCTGATACAGAAGTGAATGAAGGAGAATTCTTCGTCTTCGTCGTATATTATGCAATACCTTATACTGTAGTGAGTTTTAAATGTCACGACCTTGAAGTGACCCCTGCGAACTGCAAGGACGCAACCGTCCGGTGTTTGTAACATCGTGTTTGTGGTCGTCTCTGACTGTGACCGATATTTGACTTCAAGGGTCAATGTACACGACGGCGATATACTTCAAACGATTCCTGCAGTCCTTGTGCCGAGTGTTCCTATCACACAACCCAATATACTACATGATTGAATTACAGTACATATTTAGCAGTTTAATAGTGGTTCTGATCTTTTTATTAAATTTAATAATTCGTTCCGTCTCCCTTGTAAAAATCAATTTTACTACTATCAAACGTGATGACGCTATTCTTCGGACAATACTCTAGCCCATAATTAACAGTAAATAATATCTCAAATACTGTACACTTGAACAAAACACAAGAGAAATAAAAAAGATAATTACTTTATAGGTGACTCCTTACTCCTTGCATTTAATTTCGATATATTACTCACAGAAGTTCACTATAGCAAGTAGGCAATCACAAAGGTCCTTAAATGTAAATGCCGTTTTTCACGTAATTTTGGATTCGAACCCTCTCTTTCATCTATCTTATGAGTTATCTCTTGACCAATACTTGCTTTCTTCCAACCTGACGGTATTAGAGTATATGATGACTAGAGGGAATTATTTTATATAATTTTCTTTCATTTTTTATAAAGCAATGATGAGAGAGAGAGGTTTTTCATCTTTAAACAAAGAAAAATCTTATGATGTCATTATGAGATTACAGTGGTAGTAAACAGTGGTAGATTAAATTGGTATTATACTGTGCAAATCGATATACAGAAACAGTGGAATTGACTGCCTTATCTGAAAAATGGAAATTTAATCCCACCGCTGATGAGCTTTTGTGGAAGGTGACCGTTAGAATAAACGATCAGAATACTGTTGATATTTCACATTAATGTATGTGTGCCTCTGATCCTCGTTATAGTGAGTACTGGCATGGTAATCCCAAGTCTAACTCTCTAACTTAATCTACACAATTTTTCATGTAGACTTGGGTAAGATCCCTCCCTTTCATCTTTCCTATCTGCTCTTCTCTCTTCATAAGTTTTATTCTCTCCGATACTGAAAATTAGAGCATTCGAGGGCTTCACCTATTTACTTAATGTTCTTTCCTTCCTTTTAAGAAGAGGATGACTGAGAGGTTTTTGTCTTTTACTAAAACACAAAGGAAATTCTCCGCTCTTTGCTCTGTCAAATATATTTACTTACACTTCGGCGCTACAACCGATGCAGAGCTCTAGCCTCCAGAGAACTCTCCTCTAAGCTCAACTGTCCTTCGCTTCCATTCGGTCATTTAATCTTCAGCTTCCTTGATCATCCTTCTGTCTCTGCCTTAGTTTTCCTATAAATACGATAATCCATTCTTCTCCAGAAACACTACCTTCGCGGCTATAACTTCCGGCATTCGTTGAACATGTTCTTCCTTTCTTAATTATCGTAACATTGTAGGGATCTCCACAGAAATTGTACAGCTCTGGGTATGTTTTAATTCGCCATGTTTCTACATGTTCGGTCAACTATAGTGAAAAAAATAAAAAATATATTTAACATTTAATTGATATTTTATAACATTTAATTGGATAAAAAAAGTTTAAAAAATACTTTTAGAATATATCTATAAAGACGTGATTTATATCCCACAAACCACAGTCTATGTATTATTCTTTCGCCGCACATATTTCAAATATATGACCTGCGTCGTAGATTATGATTTGTAGTAAGTGGTTGATACTTCTGTCAGTTGTAAGAAACATGATATATCGGCACTATTACTCATTGGTTTCCCAATGTCTTGATTTATACTCGCACTTTATGTAAAAACATATGTTTTAACTATTTTGTGAAAAACAGGACCACCAATAAAGCAATATAATCACTAAAAACACAACTGCTTTGGCCTGTCTCTATCAGAGTAATGTATAGCACACTCGTTTTTAGAGTTAAACAAGCTCTCTAGACATGCACAGTACCTCCACCAAAACAGAGCCCTTCCGTTAAGCTATTTTTCTTCCGAAAATAACAGGGGGTGAATTTAAAACCATCTCACGATTGCAGGTAGCCTCAAATTTTGATTTATTTAATTACTGTGAGAAAAATATTTACGGACACAATTTATCCACGTATTAAATTTGATTACAATCAGTTAATGTGTTTGGCCTTAGCACAATTCAAAAGATAAACAGACAGATATAACTCCAAAAACTTTATTTTTGGATTCCAGGAAATGGGACATGAAATATCCACACAAAATTCTATACGGACGTTTTGACTTGTCACATAACTCTCTCTGTACTACTTATATATTGGAAAGTAAAATCAAAACCATTAAAATCATGTTACATTTTTCTACATAAATTAAAGGACCGAGCAATCTGCAAATTATGTATAAGAACACAAAGCTCGATGTGCTCACGGACACAGTTAGCATAATAAATAACATAGTACGTTGAAATATTTAATCTTAAGCGAAAAACTGGTAGGAGGAAGTATTAATACAAACAAATGGATCACTTCTATATCCAGCAGTGGTTGTGAAACTTGGTATTGATCGTGACGTTAGAGAGAAGGGTTTATTATTGTTCATAACATGTTACGTCATTCCATCTCTGTTATGATATGTAGGTCTACATGTCGGTGTTGAGATCTTCCCAATACGTGTCATGACGGTGTTTCAATAGCCTTTCAAGCAAAGTTGCATTATTTAAAAATTTCTATTGCGATCCTCCGAGTGGAAAAGTCGACATCCAGGCCATCGAACTTTTAGTATTTTGGCAGCAATTTCGACTGTATTTATATAAAGGGTATTATGAAAGTATGAAACAGTATGATTGGAGAGGAACTCCTTTGTTTTAACCTTTTTTATATACAGAGTGTTAAAAAAGTATGGAACATTATTATTGGAGAGGAACTCCTTTTGAATAATTTAGTAATTTAGTACCATTTTAACCTTGTTTATATACACGATGTTAAAAAATTGTGGAACAACATTATTGGAGAGGATAATTATCCTTTTGAATAATTTGGCAGCAATTTTAACCTTGTTTAAATACATGGTGATAAAAAAGTATGGAACAGTATGATTAGAGAGGAACTCCCTTTGAATAATTTCGTAGTAATTTCAACCTTGTTAATAAATATTATTTTAAAAAAAAGTATGAAACAGTATAATTAGAATAGAAGTCTCTTTGAATAATTTGGTAGCAACTTTAACTTTGTTTATATACAGAGTGTTAAAAAAAGTATTAAACATTATGATTGGAGAGCAACTCCCTTTGAATAATTTAGTAGCAATTGTATCCATATTAATAAATATGATGTTAAAACAGTGTGGAACATTAAAATTAGAAAGGACCTCCCCTTGAATCATTTGGCAGAAATTTCAACACAGTTTAAATACTGGGTGTTAAACATGTATGAAACAGTATGATTGGAGAGGAACTGCCTTTGGATAATTTGACAGCACTTTTATCCTTGTTTATACAGGGTGATAGACAAATTATAGATCAGTATAATTGGAGAGGATCTGCCTTGGAAAAGGATCAGTATAAAAGAGTAAGAAATGTTGAATATCCATAAATATTTGACTATTCACGATATTTTGCACGTGAATATAACTCGAGAATATGTCAGGATTATGGAAAACGATGTTTAATTATATCAGTCATAAGTTCTAAATGGCTGAAAATTTCAAATACATTAAACCTAAGGAACCGACAAGTCACCTGTCTGTTTCGTGATAGTTTAATCCATTTCAATTTTCGTTACTATAACAACCAACTTTCAGATATTTTTTAACAGCGGACTCATTAGAATTTACTAAATTGAGATTTGGTTATTAAAAATGTACGACAAATTATTACTTTATGAGATATAATTTCTGTTGAGCCAAGAATAGTATTGGTATGTATTTTACTCTTCTACAAATACGTAATACAGTATAAGTAGAGTTATGTGATGGGTCAAAACAATGTTGTTCAACTCGTTCTAAAAATTACTAAGTTTCTCTATCTATCTGTATGTCTAAGTTTGTTTAAAACAGTTGTTACACAGGTTTTTCGGACCACATAATTGTATATATCACTATATTGTTGATGTAGGTTAGGCCCTAACGACACTCGTTGATGTGTATATTATATTACAAAGTCTCCATTCGGTTCCCTCGAGTAGCGTCTTGGCGCTGGTGGGACTGGGACTTGATATTCTCGTGTCGCTGACTGGTCACTGCCGAATCTCGTAACTATGAATAGTGATCAAGGTTTGATATTACATTTTGAAATTACTTTCATGTTTCTCGTCTTAGACATGTGGGGTTGGTACCAAAACATGCATTATATTATACATTGAGTAACACAAGAGATATGAGCAACAACATTTTCAATATATTTTCCAATAATAAAAACTTAATAAAAATTCTCTACTTCTATAGAAGGTGATTTTCCGATTAATTTACCGCAAAGGACTATTACAAGGTCGAGATCTAAACTATTTAGAGACAGGAAAAAATGCTTTCAACCGTGATAAAGTCCGTTAGGTAACTTCTCCGTTGGTACAGAAATAATATTTGTTTTTGATGATTGATATGTAGACATTGTTTCATATGAATTTTATCATTCTTATATGAGTTTACAGTTCTGTAGACTTGCGGTGTTTCCTTACAAAGTTTGTACATAATCTTAGTTATTTTGAACACTAAGACATAGTTTTAGCCTTACTTTCCTTTCTTAGATATTTTAGTATTTATTTTGCTTTTGCTTTTTATAAACCTCTCGGTTTCATCGCCTTACAAACAAAAAACAACAACATGAAATAAGTACTCAAGTTCTCAAATACCCTTATCGCGTTTTAGTTGGAAAAGAACAAGAGTTTATCAAGGGAGATTTGATAGGAAAGACAAAAAAGTAGTGATGTAGCTTAATATGACTACATTAAAAAAGGTGGAGATCTAGCTAGGATCCCTTGGGAAAGAGGGGTTTTAGTTTCCAACATAGTCTTCTGATACTGACTTGTTTTGACCATCTCATGTTTGTCATGTTCCAGGTTTTTCACTTATTAACGAGACTTGTTCCGATACTCTCGATAACATATGCTTTCAAAATGTGCCATTTAAGGTTGGTTACAAATTTCCAAATATGCAGTTTAAAAATCATAACAGATTTTAGTATCTCCTGGCTTTTAAATTTACCTGTTACTTTTGACCTTTAAACTGTATCTTATGAATGCTACAATACATATACTCCAAAAAGTGTTGTCAAAGCTCTATCCCAACTTAAGGATAGACACATTACAATGTAAATTTATCCAATTTTGTTGTCATTACAAGGGTTACAGGCAACCCTTTATAAACCTAACTTTAAACTTTGTGTACTTTACTGAGTCTAAGGTCGAATGTACTAAGGGTTGCGTTTCCTCTATGGGTAACACCACTTGTGGACATTATTGCTCAAGTTTACGATTTTTTAGAATTTCGTTGGTATGTTTTAACGATTGTTACTCAGTTAAGGGCAAAAGTGAAACATGTATAGTTAGGTAATTTAAAAATGGAGATAGACTTCAACCAATATGTAAATGGTTATCTACTTCAAAATGGCGGACATTAAAAAAGTTAATGCACTGTTCCAATACACTGGAACAAAGCAACACAAAATCTTGTTGATCGATGTGTGAGGTATATTCAACGCACGATGGGCTTGAATAATATTGAGGAAGTAGCGTCTGCGGTA
Organism: Aphrophora alni; assembly: GCA_963513935.1. NCBI lineage: Eukaryota > Metazoa > Arthropoda > Insecta > Hemiptera > Aphrophoridae > Aphrophora > Aphrophora alni. Next base: position 48,098,160 of record OY740775.1, on the reverse strand, counting down.
AGGTCATTAAGAGCATAAATTAAGTGGAGGTGTAGTGGTCATGGTTTGGGGACGGTGGGGGATGAGGTTGTGAGGCGGTCTTAGGAATGACATCTCCAAAATCACAGGAGAAGAGGACATCAATGGAATCATGAACGATGGTGGGGGAGTTGTGATTGGTGAAGAAGACGTGACGAGAGGTGAGATGTGGCGCCGGACAGACTAAGGTAGAGGTCTTCATTTCGTTTCTGCCCTATGTTCCTTTAAGGAATAAAAGGACATAAATCAAGCCCAATGGATGAATGTGGTTTATCAGACTAGAAACACATTGACTAGACTTTAAAAATATTAAGATATAAAGTTGTATAATAGTAATTGTACAAAAACCTTCAAGTAAAAATTCAATTGTATTCAACTATATCATACAGTGAATAATTCACACTCCAATGAATTTTTCCTTAACCACAAAAATAGGTTCTACACACGTTATTTTATTCATGTTTTCATTTACCTTTTCGAATTTCACAGCGTTAAAAAATATCAAATAATGTTTTTTTTTTATTTCCACATAGTTTGTTTATTTCCCGTCAACCTTGATATAACTGTACATCTTCATTAGTGTAAATTAAAGAAAAATACCCATTAGAGGCTTGCTTATAGTGATTACGGATATGGCAATCCCGATATATCTTACCTCAATCTTCACCTTTCTTTCATCCTACAAAAAACAGACATCATTCAAAAAACGACTCTGATATGCAAAAATATTTTCCACATAACTTTCTTTATACTGCGTATATTTGTAAAAGTCAACTTAAAGCATCAGATATCAATAAAAACTTGACACATTTCACACTTAAAAAGAAAACTATCTAAAATTTAATTAGCCCTAATACCTCTACTGTACTAATGTCGAGGCACATTCAAGTACCTGCGGTCAAATTGTCTAAACAGTCATTAATTATCTAAAGCGTTTGATCAAATGCATAGCTGTCGGTTCACGGTTCCTTGATTACAAAGCTATAATTCGAGTACAGGGAATCCTCAAATCCCCTGCATACATAGAAATGCTCTGATTGAAATTAGCGTTTGTTCGAAACATATTGAAGAATAACATTAAAACACAATGATTAAATTAAATTAATTAACCGATAATTTATAGTAATTAAAAACTAGACGTAAATGATATTCTCTTAACGTATAAACTGTATATTTAAGTTCATAATAATTATTATTAATCTAGTAATTTCTCAAAAATTCGGTTTCCGATTTTGGATTGACCTTCATGTTACTTACCCTCAGGAACCAAAAAAACATAATTTACGAGATGATATTAGTCAGACATCGAAAATAAAGATAGAAACATGAAATTTGATATAGAGGGTTATATAGCACTCATATACAAAACTATACGGTTCAAAATCGTAAATCAGAAAATCGAAATGAAATTGTCAAAAGTCGACCATTAATTTTTTTGTTTACGTCGTATGGTATTTAATTTACAACACACTAAGTATACATATCTGGACGTAATTGTAACAAACCCATATCTACCATGAAAAATAGCGAAGTTATTGTTCAAAATGTAACTTCAAATCTTCCCAGATTTGACACGACATAAGAAGTATTTAGGTGGTTCAGAAAATCTATGTCAAAATTGTTTTCAAAACGCATTAAACTACCAATATGATTTAACAATTACCACAAGACACAAAAGACATACTTCTTGTTTTAATAGTGATACTTTATTCTCCACAATTATTACATATTAGTTGTAAAGTAATTAAGTTAGTTGACTAGTCACCAGTATCCAGTAGTGGTGAATAAGAAAAAAGAACAAAAAAATGCCCATACTAAAATCTCCAGTCTGTCAAAGACGTTGCATAAAATTTATTGCGGCATTACTGTGACTTTTGTATATTAATTTATATTATAAGTAAACACTTCTGTATTTACTATGAAATATTTACAGAAATATCCAAAATAGAAAAAAACAAAAGTTAAGCAATAAAGAAATAAGTAAATAGTTGAAAAATAGAAGTACACATATTATAGTTATAAAGGGTAATTTATAATGTTGATTTTATGATCTAATTTTTTTTGTTTTCATTAACCAATCTTTGCACTTTCGTAAAAACACCTTTAGTTTTACTGGTTTTTATATCATTGGGTAGATAATTTTAAGCTTTAGGCCCTACAAATAAAATTGAATTTTGAAAAACTTTTCGAGAAGCCTTTTGGTTTTCTCATGTCCATCATAGAATGATTTCTAGTATTGTAATAAATAATGACAGTCTCAATGTTGCCACTTCGTATGAATTTTTTTAAACTTTGTGAAGAAAAAATGTTTAAGGGATAAAGTTTTCTTAAATTTAAAAAGAGAATAATAGGGTCCCTTTTACCCTTAAATAAGTTTATTTTAACAAAAAATTTCTTCGTCGTTTAATAACTGCTCCTCAGAACTCTTGGATTTACATTGTATGATGAGGTGTAAGAATATGCTTCACATTAACGTTATAGATTTAAAATATTGAAGCAACGATTGACCCTAAAAGATTTTCCTGTCACACAATTAAAAAACCCCTACATCCCATAGTAGGCAATTACCATAGATATAAATTTTTATCCGAGTTTGAATATCTATTTAAAAAAATATATTTTAGACAAACAATTTGGAATTTTGTTTATTATTAAAATGCTTAAAATAAATAATTTTATTTCCACGCATGCACATAATATGGAGAATGTTGTTTTTAGCTGATTTGGTTTCTTGTTGTTTATCATCGCCTTAATTATGAAGAAAAAAATTTAAATGAAAACCCCTAGTACTTGAATACTCTAACAGAGTCAGAAGTGAATAAGAGTTGGTCGAAACCTGAAAGGAAAGTTGAAAGGGGGATCTATCTAGAGACAAGATTAAGAAAGGTGTAGATCTAGGGTCCTTAGCCTTTTCCACGTCCGTATTCAATATAGGAGAGCCCGCTGACGTCATTGCTGTACTTTAGAGTATAAATATAATGACGAATAAGTTACATTTGGATTTTTGAAATATTTTCACTATATATACAAATTTTTTTCATTTCTTTGATAACGTAAAATTTATTAGTAGTGACCGAAACTCAAAATTGGTTCCACAGATTATGATAAAACCAAGTTTAAATATATAGGCTACTCAATGGACCACCATAAGAGAATTGTTCAACCCTCCCCCCAAATCCGGTTCTGTAGTTAACGAAAGAAAAAATTCCACGTAGTTTTAAAAAAAAAAACTATTTACTCGTATGTGAAATTTGGCAAACGTGAAAATTATTTAACCAAACCAATGTGTCCAATATGAAGTAAACTAAAATGATTGTTTAATAAATTTTCTTTTGTTGTTGTTTAAAGAAGAAGAAAATCTTGATCAATCATAAATTCCAAAAAATGAAGAAAAAACAACAAAATAAAGAACCGTAGCCCTCCAATAAACTAATTGCGACAGGGTCGGTAGAAAACAAATATTCCTCAAGACAAAACTCATAGAAAAAATAAAGAAAGGGATCTAACCCAAGATTAAATGAAAAGATTAAAAGTGTAAACTTAGCTATGATCCCCTCTTGATTTCTAAGCTCGTAATCAGCACAAATTGAGCTCTTGAAGGGAAGAATAATTTTAAAGAAACAAAAAATGAACCTTCATTAACCTAGTTGAAACTATTTTTATTATATAGTTTATGAATATCTTAATCATTGACTAATAAATATATTCTATGATCATCTCAATCTACAACAGACTCCTATCAAAACGAATGTTTGATCTTTCATCATACAATACTGGCGCCTGATAAATTAAACTGAGACAACCTAATTATCGAACATTCAATGAATACACAGATAAAATAACAAAACACAAAAGACAATCTGTGTTAAAGTGTGTTTAAATCAACTGTGGTGTCATCGGAAATGATTTCTTACAAACCTTGCTGTTGTGTTGCCTTCAGTATTTCAAAATATATTGGGATGACATCAACATTTGTTTCTATTTGAAAGAATTTTTAACGACGTTTTCAATATTTATGAATAAGAAAATGTACATAAATTTTAATTTAAATTCGACATGTTTTAAAGCTTGATTATTTATTATATATGTGTAAATTCGTGGAACAATTTTGTTTTCGCAATAGTTATTGAATTTCATGTTTTATGAGTTTTACTACGCTATTATGACATCTGTTGTATTGTGAAATGAACGGTGCAAAAACATTGCACACACCTAACCACAAAACAAAACTCAAATCGAATTATAAGACGGGATTTTTAAATGATTAACAACATATTTATTTGTAAACCTAAATAGAGCATAAATACCATAAACCATTTGGGCCTCAATTACGATGAGTACGGGCCCAATAATATATGAATTATTTGATAGCCTATTTGTCTGTTGCGTGTGTGTGTGTGTGTGTGTGTGCGTGTGCGTGTGCGTGTGCGTGTGCGTGTGTGCCCTCTCAAGAGTGAAGTAGTTTATTTTTTCTGGTAGTGCCCGTACACATATCCCGGACAGTATAACTTTCCTGCTTTGTTCGAGTATATTCCCTAGAGTTAAAGGTTTATTAATTGATAAAGGTTTAATAATTTTAACACTTCTTGTATTTTAAGTACAATATTTTAAACAACTGGTTAATAACTTTATTTTCTTCAGTTTGAAGTTAAAAAAAGGGTTTAATAAATGTATGAAGCTATTTTTAACAATTATTTTAAATTTATATATATTATATTACGTCAGTTTTATATATAATTTTATATTTTAGAAAATAAAGAAAAAGAAGAAATTTTTTTTTTTAAATTAGTCATAATTCTTCGAAAGGTTTTTGAAAAATTCGGATTATTGTTTTGGTTTAATAGTAGGTACTCCTAATTTTTTGTTTAAAAAAAAATAAAGACAACCTTTACATATGGCTAAATTATGTTCATTGCACTTAACAACTTTACGTAACATGTAAATTGTAACACTCTGTAGACATTTTAGTAAATACTTTTAAATAGATCAATTACACTGAAATATAAAATCGTTCCAAACTTTTATTCAACTCTGTCATAGCGCTTTAGCGAGATGAATTTCTTTCCGAATTCTTTAATATACTTGACATCAATCTGGCGAAAGTACAACAGAAAGATTGACGACGTTTGATCATGTAACTGATCCTTATTACAATCCGTCATTTATGTTAAACTGTTTTTGATTCATCGATGGTTTGGTTGTAAGTTTGTTTTGTTATTAGTTTAGTCACGGCAGCAGGTCAAATCTAATTTGTATAAAGAGGCGTTGCGTAATATATTTTGTAGCAGATAATTATAGAATGTTCAAATCCCCTAAGATGATTGTACTCTCAGAATTACTTATTTCTTAATAAAAACTTAATATAGAGGAAATGTGGAATATGGGTTTTTGTTGTTGTTTAAAGGCGAAAAACTTCTCAATCAACATTGCCTTATAAAAAAGTAGGCCTACCATTATCGTACTTACCCAAACGCATTATATGATGTAATAAAAGCAGATTATTTAGATATAAGGTAGGACTATTTGTCATAGTAGAAAAGTAGGGTTGGTAACACTACATGCAGAATTGTAATCTGGTAAGTGTGGTAAGTTCAATAACATACGAGATAATAACAAAAAACTGTTTTGAAATAGCCACCATTTTGAATTTTTAATTAGATTTTTCTGAATTTCAAAAGGGAAACTACAGTATCAAAAATCAAATTCATGTTCGTATCCTCTTTTTGTGGCCGATAACGTGTTTACATTCAGATGACAATGACATCAACAAAGATGAAGGGTGAACAGCAACTAGAAAATCACTATTTCGGTTTTCTTAGACCATAAAACGTGACGATATGTTTTTACTTCTTCCTCCCCCCCTTATAATACGTTTACTGGGTAAGTAAAAGGGAAATAAATACCACTAGCCTAGGAATAATGTAATAAGGGTCAGGAATGAACAAGAGTTGGTAAAATAGACCTGATGGGAGAGATGAAAGAGAGGGGCCTAACACAAGACTAAATGAAAAAGGGGTAGATTGTGCTACATTCCTACGCCCGTGCTTTTTTTAATTCTCACTACAACCCCATGGTGTCGGCCCAAGAAATCTGCAGGGAAATATATTGAGCCACTTATTGGGCGATGAGTTATTATTTCAAATAAGAGTTTTTTCGAAATATCTGTTTGGAAGCAATCTGAACCAAACAAACTTTTTTGTAAAGATGACGGATATCCGTACATATCTCTACACCGTAAACAAATTTACCGATCAATTTCGGTATGAAGGCATATTTTAACCATATCGTAAAAACTTATTTTTAAATGTATTCGACAACTCATAATTTAACACCATGGTAAAAACTACGATTTTTCAATTAGCTCTAAACATGTTGTTCATGTAAAAAAAAATAAATAAAATGTATACTTAAATTACCCAAACAATAGGTAATGATCAAAATTACCCCAAAACCCGTATCATAGGTAGTCTGTAAAAGAAAACCAAATATTGTTAAGGTAATAGATGTAATTTCTCACATCGGCTACTTCGATTTCGTTTGGTTTTTAGTAAAATATGAAAATATTTATTTAATTTGTTTGGTCAATAATTCGAATGTGAATGGGATGTTTTTCTCAGTTTATTAAATGTGTAATTTCAAATATTGTGTTTTTATATTTCTTAATTTTTTTATTAAAGTTTTTCTATGTGGTAGGCTCAGAATTTAACCAGCATGGGTATACACTGCTGCAAAATTTAATTGCAATAAATTAAGAAGCTCCTACGTTGATTTAACCCGGAACTTCTCACATTTTAAGTGAGAACACTAATCACGACTCAACCGAAAGATTAACTTTGTATTTAGTGAAGTTCTGTCAATTGCGACGTTTTTGACAATTTGTTAGGTTAGGTTTTGTTATCGAAAACAATTAAGATTTTATTTTTACACCGGTTTGGCTGATGGTATTGTCCGATAACTTTTTTATTCAAAGAATCAATTAATTTTCGTTTGTATAAAACTTGTCCCCTTTATCTTTGTCCTCTCTCAATTGACGTTACAATTTTCAGACCAAATATGTTCAGCTATTTTCTGTTTATCTATTAGGTCTTGATAACTGAAGTTGATTTATACTGTCGAAACCTTGTGTATTAGTTTCTACATACACCAATGATAGTAAAGCCCTTTTAAACAATATCAATAAAATGTACAATTAATCATTAGTAAATAACAACTCTATTTGTACCTGAATGATTTTACTGAAATGGCACATGAATGATGGCAACTGGATAAAACCAAAGAAGCTTACAGATTAAACAAAGGAATGAAGACAAAGGCTGTCTCAGTGTAGATTCTATATCTTGATCAATACATTGTATAGGTTTTAATTCGTAGAGTCAGATTAGATTCAGAGGGATTTGTAAAATATTTTATAATATTTATTTCATTTTTGTAAAACACTCTATCCCTATAAATCTTAGTTGATAAAAAAAATTAATTGTCATTTATTGTTAGAAAGTATGATATAATTTATATTTCGAAAATTATTTTAAGTAGTTGTTTTGGAAAACAGTGACTTGGGTCGTTGGATGTTTAAATATATAATGGTTTACATAAGTAATTTACGAAAATAGGTTAATTTTGATAATTTAAAAAAAAAAAATCAAAATTCGTTTCCTCCTTACGAAACAAAAAAAGTGATTATTAACATGCAGTCTATTCGTAGTCGTTGTCGTTGTCATCAGTACATAAACATTACAACAACCATAAAAAATAATAATGAAACGTAAAATTTGGTTAGGGGACTATAGTGTGATTCACGGAATGAAAATGCAAAACGACGGCTGTTTGAAACAGTTTTTTGTTTATATCTCTACATTAACATTATGTCATCTGTATTGACATATTTATTTATTAATTTTTTTTTTGCTTTAATGGTAATAATTATTTCATCTGTAATAATCATAATAATAATAGTAACCCAGCATAAAAAAATATTAGTCTTGCAATTAGATTTATTCACTTAGTCGAAAAAATATTGTTTTCGTGAGACATTTTTGATGATGTGTATCAAGGAAGGAAAACAGCTATGGATGTAGTTTTTTAAACTGTGATGCGAAATGAAATGAAGTATTTATAATTTTTCCGATAGCCTTATACGAACGTAACTGGAGAAGAACACAGCTGGAAAACGTGTTGGCAAACCTGGACGGTCCCTTTTGGTTTCATCAAGGTCATGCTGTCTACTAGCTCCTCCCTCAACGAACCTGACCCGTGCCGGCTTATATAACAAACTCAACCTACTGTATAAGATCCTTTGATCTATCAGTATAATTAAACATTTCCAGCAAGACTCAGGAAACTAACTATTGGGGAATAAATTTAGAGGATTTGTTTGTATTACATTGTAGGTGGGGCTGGGTAAGTACCACAATGGCCTATCAACTAGTCCTACATTTTCTAAATCAAAATATTTTTATTGATGAATATGTTTTCTAAAATTAGGTCAGTTGGGAAATTAGAGGAATTCTTTAACTCTCAGATTTAGTTATTAAAAGTGGTGATGAAATTAGTAGATATAGGTGTATTACTGGAATTTAAAAACATAAATATACAGCGTTCTGTTTACTTGTAACGGTTGCTAACCTAATTTTGTTGGCAACGTTACAATAATGTCTTGTCTAGTCTTTACCTATTGGAAAACGTGCTGGCTTGACCTAAACGTATTTTGATGTCTAAAACACTAACCACAGATCTGGCCATGCATATTGGGACACCCAGCTTTAAAGGGATTATTTATATTTATAATACATTAATGAATTAAAGCTAATAACAAACACAAGTTACCAATAGTTCACAAGTTCAACCTCGGCGGTTCCCACTGTCAAACTAGTCTCTTTTAAGTGGTCAATTACCGCTTTCGTGTTGGGCATCCAAAAAAATGCTGAACTCCATGACTTCGATCAATTAAACAGCCATGATGTAATGAGGAAAATACTTTTAACATCTAAATTAATACGAGAAAGGCACTAAAACTACGTCTGACCGCGTGCACGGGCTCTGCTTTGTCTAGAGTAGTCTGCTCAAACTAGCTACCAAGTTAGCTGTTTAATACTAAGGGCAGACATGATTAGGTAAAAATGGACACTCCTCTTGTAGATGCCATGGTCGTACTTTCTCATAAATACGTAGTATAGAAGAAGTTATGTTTTGAGTCATAACCAGTGTGAGCTTTTTCGCTTAAATAGCCGTACTGTGGTCCTTCATGTCCAAAAAGTGCTTTAGGGAATGATGTCTGTCTGTCGGTGTGGAGTGCTATAAAGACCTTACGAGAGGACCGATTTTAACAAAATATCTTAATGAGTTTCTTTGACCATAATTCGGATTTTTGTTTCCTTTTCAATTCAATATTTGGTTCAAAATTTTGTTTATCATAAGACAAAAATCAAAAGTAAATTTTTCTCAAAATCGGCACTTTCGATTTTGAATAAATTTTGCTTGTAATGATACTAAGAACGGGTACTGGTTTGATTTGGGTAATAATGTCAGTTCGTGAATTATCTATATCAGCCACGGAGTTGTTATGAAAAATTAGTTGACTCAATATCCGCTCCACAGAATTAGCTCAAATTTTGATGAAATTTCAGTAATAATCACCCTAGTGTACAAAATCACAAGTAAGATACAAATCATGGTTAAGTAATAATTCTTAATGAAAAGAAAATGAACCTTGGCCGTTCCTTATCTATAAATTAGGATTTAAGACGAGTTTATAACAAGAAGCTAGTTTAGGCTATAACTATAATAAAATTTTATAAAACCGTGAAAAGGGTAATTTTCACATTTTTATTAAAAAACTCGAACTGAATGTAATGAATAGTTTTGTTTATTTAGTATTTGGTTACGTGGATATGTGTGTAAGAAAGTTTGAGTAATTTTTATGCACAATTTGTTTTAAATTAGAAAATAATGGTACAAAAATAACATATATTTTTAAAAGGAAATAAAGCAGAAATATTGATATTCTAATGCTTTGAGTTGAACCACTGGGTTTTTGTAAAATCAATAGTAAAACACCTGATTTATTTCGTACCAACCTGTCATGGCCCATATGTATCTCTTGACAGTTCACAATTGTAACTGACATTATTCTAATATACATTTTGAATCACAAAAAAAAAATTATACGAATTTCGTTATCTCTTGTTTATTAAACTAATTGGATAAATAATAGTCTACATTTTGGACGTTGTCAGTTAACGTGTCAGTTTCGTTGACTTTTGACAATTTTCAATTTATGTCTGTGAATTCATATATCTATTATCGTTATATATATTTTTAATAATATATATTAAATGTAATAATTTATCAAACCGTAAAAACAGCTGTCAGTGTCATTAAAAATGCTACATCAATATTTCCTATCGAGTAAAAAAACATAAAAGAACGAATTTTATTTAAAAAATACCTCATTAAAAATACAAACACAAACAATTTATTTGCAACATTTTGTTACTTACCCAGCCTCATTACACAATGTAGTACAAGCAGATTCTTTTAAATGTGAGCACCCAAAAGTTTTGCTCTTGGGTCTTGTATAACATTTTAAATTGTATAGAGAGATCAATAAGTGTTTTCCAGTAGGGTGAGTTTGTTTCAAACAATTGCTCCGCAGGCTTTATGAACCTAGTAATTGTTTATATTACAACCATCTTGACACTGACGGACTTCCTAAAAATGTTTATATTAACCCCTTCTGTAGTATCAGTGTCTCAAACCTCATGGGCCTTGACGGTATAGATATATAAAGAAGCTTTCAATCACTACGCTTGGGTTTGGTAACTCGACATACCAGATCATAAATTTGACATTTTAAATTCGATTTTTCTCAGTTTCTATAATATGTGCACACTACAGTCCCCTGTTCCATATTTTATATTCCTAAAATAATTGTGACTGTTATTATTTTTAGATAGATAACAGCCATGACTAATATCACTATTTTGGTTTCCTGATTCTTGAAACTTGATAATCAATCGACAAACCTAGATCAAAATGTTTTGCGTTTAGCAAAATTACCCTAGACTTAGTATAGTTGGTAAGTAAAAACGAAAATTAAAATATTCAGACTGATTTCTCTCAAGAAACTACCAATTTTGACCACTTTACGGCATAGAAATCTTTAAACTAAGAAGTTGATAATAGTTCAACTTCACAATTCAAAAAAGTAATAAAATAAAATAATGAATTGAAATTTAAAGTTGTTATTTTATAAGGGAATATAATTTACAAGCTTTCATTAACGGATATTACATATTATTGGTTGATGGATTATTAATGTTGGTTCGACATTGGTTTTGATGTTATTGTCTAAAGTAAATTAACAAACGCTCATTCCAGTTCGAGAATTCCAGAAATGCGTTTGTATTTCATTTTATTCCTGTACTCAAATTATAGCTTTGAAATCAGGGAACCGTATATCGACAGCTGCACATTTGATCAAAAGCTTTAGATAATTATTGCCTGACTGAACAATTTTACAACAAAGGTACTTGAACCTGTCTCATCATTAGTACAGTCGAAATATTAGGACACAATTAAAAATTTGAAAGGTTATGTGTTTGCATTTTTATTCACATAAACGAAGTGTAGAAAGTTATGTTTAAATTTTAAAAACTCAGTAGAAGTTTTTACGGAAATATCAGTTTTTATGTCTTTGTAGTCTAAAAAAAAGGAGTCTTTTACTCGAAGACTTGGCCTATAGTGAGTACGACTTTAGCAATTTTGAGTTGATGAATCTACACCTTATTTCACGTGTTCTTGGACTAGATTACTCTCTTTCTTCTTTTCTATAAGGCTTTACACCAACTCTTGTTCTTTCCACGCTATTGGTGGAATCGAGGGCTAGGTGTCTTTATTTTATTCCATTATTTTAGGCGATGATGACCGAGAGGGTTTTACTTTTGAACTACAAGAAAAATTACGTTTTTTCAATGATGTCTGTCTGTCTCTCGTATGTGTAGTACTCTACAACACAAACGAGTCGACCGATTTTAAGAAAAATTTATTTTGTGGACATATTTTGGCCAGATCTATAATTTTTGAAAAAAATCCGCTATAACTGAAAATCGTTTATTCTAATTGTTAGTTTTAAGGATTTTGATTAAATATTGCTCAAGTGTAACTATCAAGAATCCAAAGATATGGTATTGGTACGCCTCACCCTAAAAATATCGATTTATGCGTTATGGATAAAAAATCGGACGTGGCGTTTTTTATAAATTACGTAATTTCTTTAAAATGTTGGTGAAATATGAAGACGAAAAGCAGAAACTTGGTTTTAATAAAGCAAATAAAAAGACAATATGTTTCAAGAGTAATAATTATGAAAAAAAAAATGAACTTCGACCTTGATTTAAAAGCTCGATTTAAATAACATTTACTATATGGTCGAGTTTATAACAGAAGGAAAACCATTTCAGGCACTATTTATTTGATTTTTTTTTAACGGCGTCCATGTACCATTTTCACGTTTTGGGCAACAAATACTGAACCAATATTTTAAGCGAAGAAAAATTTTGGTTGGTTTTGGTTTTTCGGACTTATGAGTGAGAAATATTGTTTTTATACAGTTTATTTTGTTCCATAAAGTTTTATGTCCACCAGTATAGTTAGAAACAGTATAGTTCAACAACGTACCGCACCATACGATTATAGATTTCTAGATCACCTTGCATAATAACATTAGGAAGAGCTGTAGAGGTTAATGGAGTACAGCGAATGACGTAATGAGATAAATAATCTATTAGTAATGCTACGTTTCTTAGCAATAGAGTACAGCAAATAACACGTTTTAATTAGGTGTCTATTCTGTGAATACTAGATAACACTACATTCAATGAATCGTAGTTGAAAACAAAAGCGACGTGATGATCTTAGATAAGTAATAAACAGTAAATTACACGATGATATTTTGTACACTTTACAATGATAAATTATAATATGAAATAATATTTGGGTGGCTTGCTTATTGGATTATGATTGAAACTTACTATACATTGGGATCTCAGTGGTAGTAAATTAAATGCAGTAGATTTGTCCTTGTTGATTTTAAGGTCGAAAACCCTCTCGGTATTCATCGTCTTATAAAAAAAGGTAGACAAGTTTGTAATGACCCCTAACCATCTAATGCTCTACTATAGTCAGAGTAGGAAAATAACTAGATTTGGTCAAAAGAAGAAAGATGAAAAACAGTCATATGACCAAATATTACGTGAAAAAATCTGTTTGTCCAGGGAGGCTTGCTCGGTCTTGTCACATCCGTACTCACTGTAAGTGAACACCTGAGGGAGACTTATTAATGTATAGATATCCTGGAATTTTTAAGGTTTTATTTAAATACCTACCATCCCCCCCATACCGTTGGCCGTATCATTTTGAAGCGTATAAATGATCCAACTATTGGATATATATTTTACTCTAATTAATTGAAGTATAATTATGTAGTCTACAAATAATGTAAAATTTATAGCAAGTTTTAGAATTAATCATGTAGTAACCGCTACGTAATTAAATGCGTCTTAAATATATTTTAATGAAAACTTTAAAATAGTAGTAAGATAAGGAAGATTTTCATTATTTGTTCAAATAGTTGCGTGGTACAGCAACGTTTAAAATCACTTCATATTCATTTTATTTTTTTATTTAAAGTATTATTATCACACCTAGTAATGCCACCTTAATAGTTTTTACGGCGCACTTACTTAATGCCTTTCTTGTTTAAAGGCGAAAAATTCTCAGTCTTCTTCGCCCTTTAAAAATAAATGAGAGCATATCAAATACAGTAGAGTCCCGCAAACTCAGCGTAATGTGGACCGGAAGTGAGCCGAGTTTGTGAAATGCCGGGTTATCGGGAATAAGGGCAAAAAATAAATTGTAATTGAAACACCAAAACGGCGGCGATATCAAACGACTTTGTCGGTAGCGGTATCCCATTGTCGGCGACGTAAAAACACCGCGGCCCCAAAGCGTCGGCGATATCAAACGACTTTGTCGATAGCGGTATCCCATTGTCGGCGGCATAATAACACCGCGGCATTGGCACCCGTCGATATAGCAGACATACACCTGCAAAAACGTTTGATGGGCAGCTTTTTTTCCACGAATCAATTTAGTATACATTATGGAAAATATAACATTTCTTTTCAGTTTTCTTTGACAGTTACGCACAGTATATACAGTAAATAAAAATTAGCGAGTTACGAAAACGGAAGCGTGTGTTGGTTTCGTTTGAGACGCGGTTAAATGTTTTAAAAAGACTTGACAGAGGGGAATCTGTAAAAAAGCTTTGTGACGAGTTTAACGTGGGAAAAGTACCATCAACGATTCGAGCGATCGAAGTTAATGCCCGCTTTGGGATCTGCCGAACTTTTATGAACATCGATATTTTTAGAAATATATACTTTTTCCCGTCGGGGTCGCCGAGTAATCCGGACTGCCGGGTTATCGAGTGCCGAGTTTGCGAGACTCTACTTGCTTATAGTCATCCCTGGAATACTCGAATAGCGTCAGGACAACAAGAATATGTCTAGAGCGACTTGATAGGAACGACTTAACCGGAGACAACATGTTAAAACGTGTACATGGGACTCTCGGGACTGCCATGTCACTGAAGCCAGTGGTAGTAACTTATACTCTGTACCAATATTAATAATGGAGTTTCCATGATTTTATTTTAAAACAAATAATTACCACATTAAAACAATAATAATGTGGAATGATTAAAAAACACTTGATATTAAATATTTTGACAATTTAGTCACTGAGATGACTTGCAAAATGCAGATTACTTAAAATTATTGTATACGATTTGTGTTTCGTTTAAGGCGCATGGTAATGTTGACTCATTTATAAACAAATTTCCTTTTTGGAGCTAGATCATTAAGAAAGATCCATACATTCATTATGTTAAATTGTACGCTACGAAGTAGAGTACTTGGCAAAAAAGTTTTAGCTTTGCCTCTAATATTACTACTAAAAACAAGAAAGAGATCAAAGCTCCTTATTTTACCAAAGCACAGAACCGTAATATACCACAAATCCTTCATACTGCCCGCGTGTCGTTTGTTGACCTTACTCTATGGCTTTTGAAAAACTTATCGTGTGGAATTTGCTAGGTTGTATTGGTACGGTTTTATGCGGTGTGACGAAAACGACTTATACTTGGGTTTTTATGTACGTGCGTGTTTCAATGTTTTTAAGTATGAATTTACGTATTTTTTTCTTACGAATAAATAATGTGTTTTGATATTAACATAAGTTTTCTCTGTGTTATTAGATTTTACAATTTTTATTGTTTTCTATTTTTTAGAAATAGTTTATATTGATAAATTATTATTTCTGGAAACTTTTAATTATTTTTTCTTTCTATTTTTCTTTATTATAATTTTGTTTTAGTTTTTTTTTTCATTCATATTATTATTCTTTTTAATTCTCGTTTAGTTGTTTTGTACATTATCAATCATTTAGGTAATTTAGTTTATTGAATTTAATACTATTATTATGTTTTAAAGGATTTCAATTTTATTAAAAAAAAATAAAAAAATTTATTTCATTTTATGGATATTTTAATCGCATTTTTTTTTTTTTTTTTTTTTTTTTTGTATGAGATTAAGTAGTAGTGATGACCTGATAGTTCTGACTTTACCCGTTAAATCAAGACATTCGTCTATCTATCTAATTACTCCGCGTAGCCCACTTTTTTCTAATCGTTGCCCCGGATCCTCTTCTTGGAACTGAGCAATATAGAGATTCAAATTTTAATTAAGGTTGATTTACGGTACTCATGAATGGAATAATAATTAAAGACAGCTGAAAGAATATTCTAAATTGTTCCTATAGAAACTTTTTTTATACTGAATCTAATAGTTCGTTAAAAGCTAAACATGATTATTTTTTAAAATGTTACAATCTTTTTTGTAGTAAACTTCATTTAATCACATTTGATGGGAATATTCAACAAATGTGGGATATATATATAATATATATTATTGTTATTAATTATTGAATACCTCAAATTTACGATATTTTAAACATAGACACCAACGATTTTGAATAAATTTTCTTTCCT
This sequence comes from Aphrophora alni, assembly GCA_963513935.1. Taxonomy (NCBI): domain Eukaryota; kingdom Metazoa; phylum Arthropoda; class Insecta; order Hemiptera; family Aphrophoridae; genus Aphrophora; species Aphrophora alni. The sequence continues at coordinate 48,082,037 of OY740775.1, read as the reverse complement.
AAAAGAAACATATTTATGGCTCTCTAAGCAAATAAGATGGTTCGGGAGTTAGTGGTAAAACAAAACAAATCAGCCCGGAGGAGTTATAAAACGCATAATTTCTCAAAATATTACTTATTATTTAAATATTATTTCATTGAATGTTTTGTTGATAACTGAAGAATATAGAGCATATTGTGTTCAAAAAATGAAATTGTCGTCCTTAAACTTCATTTCAACAGATACGATTTACACTTAGAACGAGTTTATAACATAAGTTTAGGATTAAAATAAATGTTTAAATTGGGAACCTACTACCCCAACCTATCTATCATAACAAATAAAACGAGATGAATTCCAAAATAAAGATATGAATTTGTTTTCTTCTTACAAATATATTGATACATTTGTGTAGTTGATGATAATTATTACTTTTGATTTGTTTTTTGTTTTGTGGTAGGGAGTAAGTTACTACAATGTTTTTGTACGTACAGTTTATTTGTCTTACTAGTGTGAGTTGACTTTCTGCAGACAGATGTGGATAATAAATGAAGATGTGTGAGGTTGCAAAGTTTGTTGGTGAAAGATATATCGAGTTTGTCTCAAGTCGAGTGTAACTCTTCTCAATTTCCTTTGATCAAACTTTACGATTGAGGATTGTTTACATCAAGTTTCAATCAAAGAAGTAATGAATAACTTCAAGGGACGTTACAGTCTGGTGTTAAAATGTCAACAGTCTACGTTTCGAATACAAAATAAATTAGTTGTTGTTTGCTTGACTTGATTTGTTCTAATCATGTCCACAGTCTCCGTTTCGAATACAAAATAAATTAGTTGTTGTTTGCTTGACTTGATTTGTTCTAATCCTTTTATTTTCTTCAAGAACTTTGCACCTCCGCCTCGTCGAATTAGCAACCTCTTTTTGATGTCTTCCAACGTCAGCCTCTCTCATTTGCTAACCCAGATTCCTCCTCCATATGTTTCTAGTCAACCTTCCTGCTTCAGCAGAATTTCATTCCAGTGCTTCTCTACCGATATCACCTTCTCATTTAAACAAGTTGTTGCCCAAACCCCCTCCATTTCTCTCTTTTATTATTAGTTTTAACCTCGCTATTCTTCATAACTATTTGTTTCATTTCTGATTATCGTGTCTGAGATAAAATTTTAAGCATTATTCTCAAACAACAATTCCTGAAGGTCGGATTTCCAAAACTAACAACTTGTTTAACATCAGCTCCATAGCTTCTTTAGATAGTTACCAACTCTGCATCTCACGTCCGCCTCTGTGATTATCCCTCTGCCGAGAACACGGTTCATGGACACAAACTTATCCACTTCCTCTTTGTATCCATTATCATGATGTCTCTATATGATGTTAAAATATTTAACTTTTAATCTCGATAACTTCTAAATTTGTTCTCTCCTAACGACAACTAAAACGTTTTCTAAAATATTGTTCTGTAGAATAAAGAACACCGTCTCATCAACAAAACACAAAACATTACGTTTCTTGATAAGGTTAAAAATAGTTTCCCAAACATTAAAGAGATTTTTGATTTGGTTTGGCATTATTCAATTTATAAATCATCACTATAACATAGATATTCATTTTTTATTCTAAACGTTTAAAAAAAGAAAGAAAAAATAGATTGTGCGATATAATTATTACAATGTTTTATTTTTGGTTAATCTTTAAGGCTTTAAGACAATTAACAAGGAATTAAATTTTGTCTCTAAAACGGGGATATATTTTGTTTATTGTACATTTTTTGATAAGGTGCCAGTTTTAGAGATATTATAATTTAAATATTTTAAATGTCTGCTATTTACATAAAATATATATACAAAATATAATCTTTGTTTTATGCACATTTGTATAACGCAATATAAAAAAAAAAATTTGTGTACTAAATTTGTACTGAATATATATTTTTTCCTAAGTTATAATTTTTCGAAAAACTCAAATTGTGGATAGAAGGTAAACTCAGCGTTTTCGCAGCTACGTTTATGATTTTTTTTTTTTTTTACCAGTAAAACCCGACTTAAAAGTTTCTTCGTTTCTGGTGAATCATACTGGTTTTTTTTCTTTTCTTTTCTTTCTTTTTTTTTTTTTTTTTTTTTTTTTAACTTAAATTTTGTAATTTTTTCGTGAATTAAAATGTTATCACATTGAGAGTTTACTATATCTGTTTTTTTTTATTCATACATAATTTAAAAACATTTGTAATACATATTATTAAATTGTTTGCAGGCGGTGTCAGTATGTATGATGTTTACTCCAGCTGCAAGTCAGGTGAGGTACGCAAAGAGCGGAAGGGCTCTCCATGGAGACAAAGAAGTGATACAGGATCTCGCTGACGAACTAAAGACTCAGTACTATGATCAAAATTTCGATACTAGTAAGAATTTTTTAAAATTTAGATATTAATTGAAACCCATATCTGTTGGCGTTGTTTTCAGCAATTTTTTATCATTTATATTCATTATTAGAACGTGTTTTTATCTACATGAAGCTGGGAATATATTTTCAATAAACATTGTAAAAACACTACCTAACCTAAACTAATCTTTCCCACTAATCTTCAACACAAATGTCTTTTCGATAGTTGTAAGTAAAAAAGTCGAAATGTACTACGAACCCCACCTTTGAAAGTTATTTATGTAAGGACTTTTATGTTATGGGTTAAATAAAATCATAATATCGAGCGTTTTGGGCATATATCATTTTTAAAGTCCCAGAGGTCAAACGTGGTTACAGCAATGATATCTGCCTGTCAACTGTCGTTTGTATAGTGATCTACAACCTAAATTCGTGCACAAAATATAATGAAATGATTTATTTGGACATAATTTGAACTTATCTGGGGCCTTTTCTTTAAAAAAAAATAAATAAATAAAAATTCTTAAATTTAGGAGTATCAGCAATACAAAAATAAAAAATCCACTTTAATTACAATAAGCTCTAACGAACGATTTTGATAATATTTTTCCTCAATGTTGCTTCCATGGACCAATACAAAACGTATTGGTCGGCATTGATCCAAAAATGGTTGTATCTGAGTTATCGATAAAAATAATAATAAATTCGACCATGGTGATTTGATGAAATAAGTAATTTCTCAAAATTGCCAAAACCGATTTTGTTTAAAATTGAGTTAAATATAAAGACTAATGACAAAATCCAGTGAGCAAAATAGTAAGTAAAAAAATATTAGACTTCAGGGATAATTGTTAAAAAAAACAAAACGAAACTAAACCTTGACCGGCATTATTAACCGTTCGATTTTAATCTAATGTTGAAAATTGTGATTATTGCACAAGCAAAGCAAGTTTAAGCACTTATGTTAATATATATTTTTTCATAGTCGGCGTCCATGGTTTATTTTCACTTTTGATTGAAAACTTATCGAAATGATATTTTTAGTAACGATTACCATTAATTCGTTTTTATTTGGTTTTGGGAATAGTTGAGTAAAATACTTTGTGCAGTGTTTTTACACATTTTATATCATAGTGCAATAATATATAGCCTGTATCATTGTGACTAATATTTAAAATGGGGAAATAATAATTGTCCAAATCGTTGAAATACAAATTAGCAAAGTTGTAACTTTAGTATATTATTTGAGATTATGTAAATTAATATTGCTGTAATAAATGTCTCTTCTATTCTAACTTTTAATTTATACCATAGACAATCTCTTTTCCATTATTACCGTAAATTTGTATTATTTATGGTAAAAATTGTTCCTGAGAAAACTTTACTTTCAATTAAAAATTAAACCTTTATGACCCTAATAACTTAACAAATATAAGCAAATGTAAGCAAATTTTAGAATTGTTTTGAATGGCAAAAATCTAAGTAATTAATTTTAATTTTTAATTTAACAACTTACAAACTTTGTTTGTTTGCTGTTTCAGTGGCTTATAATTATGGATACGAAGTTGGATCCGGAGGTCAGTTTCACCATGAAAACAAAGGACCAGATGGAGTAGTATATGGATGTTATGGTTTCGTAGACGCTAATGGCAAACTACACGCAACTCATTACATCTCAGATGGCTGGGGTTATAGAGTGGTAGTTCCGGGAGATCCTGTAGAACTTTTCCTTCATCATCACGATGAAGAACAAGGAGTAGAAGAAGGAGAAGTACAAGGTGAAGAAATAGAAGAAGAACAAGACGAGAACAACCAAAGTGAAACTGGAGGGAACATCAAAGAGGACGACGAGGGTGATAAAAAACATCATCATAAAAATCCTCACCATCACCACCATCATCATGGAATTGTTACACCTTGGAAGAAGCTGTACTTCCCCAGAGGATGTGGGTTTGCAAATCATACCAGACCAAACGAAACTCACACAAATTGTACAACCGGTAGTCAAAATCAGAGACCACCAATTCAATTACCAGGAACTAATAAGCCCGGAAAGCCAATTGGACTACCTGGTAAACCACCTGGTACAATCAATTTACCTAAGCCAGGTGATGGTATAATAGGATTTCCTGGAAAACCAGGTATATCTGTAGGACAAGGACAACCAGGAAGACCTGGGCAGACAGGAGGCTTTGGCCAACCAGGAGGGACAGGAAAACCAGGGGTCACAGGGCAACCAGGGAGTTTTGGACAACCAGGACCATCTGGAGGGCCAGGACAACCAGGAAGACCAGGACAACCAGGAGGGCCAGGGCAACCAGTTGGCTTAGGTCAACCGGGAGTCCCAGGAAAACCAGGAGGGTCAGGACAACCAGGAGGCCCAGAAGGCGTAGGACAACCAGGAGGCCCAGGGCAACCAGGAGGCCCAGGGCAACCAGGAGGCCCAGAACATCTAGGTGGTCCAGGACAACCAGGTGGTCCAGGACAACAATCAGGTCCAGTAAAACCAGGAGGGCCAGGACTTTCAGGAGGGCCAGGACAACCAGGTGATCCAGGACAACCTGAAGGTTTAGGAGAACAAGGTGGGGCAGGAAACCCAGGAGGACCAGGAAAACCATTGGGCCCAGGAAAACCAGGAGGTTCAGATCAACAAGGAGGGATCGGACAGACAGGAAGCACAATACAAACTGGCCCAGGAACGCCAGGAGGACCTGGACATACTAGTTACCCAGGACAACCAGGGGGCCCAGGAAAACCAGGAGGTCCAGGCCAACCAATAAGCCCAGGACAACAAGGAGGTTTCGGAAAACCAGATGGCCCAGGAGAACCATTAAGACCAGGAAAACCAGGAAGCCCAGGGAAACCAGGAGGTACAACTCAACCAGGAGGTTCCGGACTAACAGGAAGCTCAGGAGAACAAGGAACTCCAGGAGGTCTAGGCCAACCAAGTGGACCAGGATTACCTGGTCATCATGTAAAACCAGGTAATTATATTTGACTGTACATAAAAAATTGAATATTTATGTGTTCTAATGATCATATTTTGGTCCACAAACCCAAACAACTCCCAACATGTGTGCTCATAGCTGGAACACCCATGTAATAAAAAAATTTCATGTTTTACTTCATTCCATTGACAGATATTCTAAATCAATTTTACAGTTTCATGAGGTCATAAAATCCGAAGACCGGTCAAAAACTGAGGTGACAAATTTTTATGAAAACCAAGCAAAACCCTTGGTATATTGGATAACCATCAATACTTCACATATTGAGTAATTAATTAACAAAACATATGAAATATAATTCTCCTGTATAATAAGACTAAATTTTATTGTAATTGCTTTATGTGAACTTTAATAAGGTCCTAAACTATCAAAAATCTTATTATTGGACAAAAATCTAAAAACTTACAATGCTTTATCTGTTATATTATATATACACTGTTAAACCTGTATTTGTTACCATTATTACCTAACATTTTGCGACATAATTTTGTAGTCTCACTATTAGAATTTGAAAACACAAAATAGGTACAGTATGATTAATTTATAGGGCTTACTTAGTACTGCTTATTTTTAGTTTTGAATACCTTGGGATTAGTGGTTATGTTGTACAAGACAAAAAGTCCAATTTTTTGATCCAATTTTTAAAAATACAACCTCTTGAGTACTCTAATAAATTGGTCTGTGTTTTTCTTCAGGTCAACCAGGTGTACCAGAGAAGCCTGGTGGGCAAGGACAGCCAGGACAACCAGGGCAAGGACAACCAGGAGGACAAGGCCTTACGAGTTTTCCTGGACAACCAGGTGGACAAGGTCAACCAGGATATCCGGGACTACCAGGAAGACCAGGACATCCTGGACAAGGACAGCCAGGATATCCAGAACAACCAGGAAAGCCAGGAATAACAGTACAACCAGGTGGCCAAAGACCGTCAGGATATCCAGGGCAACCAGGAAGGCCAGGAGTACCAGGACAACCAGGTGGACAAGGGCAACCAACATATCCAGGACAACCTAGTAAGCCAGGACAATCTGGACAACCCGGTGGACAAGGACAGCCCGGATATCCAGGACAACCAGGAAGACCTGGAATTCCAGGGCAACCAGGTGGACAAGGGCAACCAGGCAGTCCAGGACAACCTAATAGACCAGGACAATCTGGACAAGGACAACCGGGTGGAATCGAACAGCCCGGATATCCCGGACATCCAGGAAGACCTGGCAAACCTAATGTACCAGGAGATCATGGACAAAGCCAATCTGGAGGGCAAGGACAATCAGGATATCCAGGGCAACCAGGAAGACCAGGCACACCAGGACAACCAGGAAGACCAGGTCAACCAGGTGGACAAGGACAATCAGGATATCCAGGACAACCAGGAAGGCCTGGAATACCAGGGCAACCAGGTGGACAAGGGCAACCAGGTGGACAAGGGCAACCAGGCTATCCTTCACAACCTAATAGACCAGGACAATCTGGACAAGGACAACCGGGTGGACTCGGACAGCCTGGATATCCCGGATTTCCAGGAAGACCTGGCCAACCAGGAGATAATGGTCAAGGCCAATTCGGAGGGCATGGACAGCCAGGAAATCCAGGGCAACCAGGAAGACCAGGCACACCAGGACAACCAGGAAGACCAGGCACACCAGTACAACTAGGAGGTCAAGGACAGTCAGAATATCCAGGACAATCAGGAAGGCCTGGAATACCAGGGCAACTAGGTGGACAAGGGCAACCAGGAACACCAGGACAACCAGGAAGACCAGGCACAAATGGACAACCCGGAGAACAAGGACAGTCAGAATATCCAGGACAACCAGGAAAGCCTGGAATACCAGGGCAACCAGGTGGACAAGGGCAACCAGGTGGACAAGGGCAACCAGGTGGACAAGGGCAACCAGGTGGACAAGGGCAACCAGGTGGACAAGGGCAACCAGGCTATCCTTCACAACCTAATAGACCAGGACAATCTGGACAAGGACAACCGAGTGGACCCGGACAGCCTGGATATCCCGGATTTCCAGGAAGACCTGGCCAACCAGGAGATAATGGACAAGGCCAATTCGGAGGGCATGGACAGCCAGGAAATCCAGGGCAACCAGGAAGACCAGGCACACCAGGACAACCAGGAAGACCAGGCACACCAGGACAACCAGGAGGACAAGGGCAGTCAGAATATCCAGGACAACCGGTAAGACCTGGAATACCAGGACAACCAGGTGGACAAGGACAGTCAGGATATCCAGGACAACCAGGAAGGCCTGGAATACCAGGGCAACCGGGTGGACAAGGACAACCAGGTAATATTGCACAACCTAATAGACCAGGACAATCTGGACAAGGACAACCGGGTGGACTCGGACAGCCCGGATATCCAGGAAGACCTGGCCAACCTAATGTAGTTGGAAATAATGGACAAGGCCAATCCGGAGGACAAGGACAGCCAGGATATCCAGGGCAACCAGGAAGACCAGGCACACCAGGGCAACCAGGTGGACAAGGACAACCGGGAGAACAAGGACAGCCAGGATATCCCGGACAACCAAGTAGGCCAGGGGAACCAGTGCATCCAGGTATCTCAGTACAACCCGGACAAGAAAAACCACAAGAACAAGGCCAAACAGCATATCCTGGTTTACCAGGAAGACCGGGTGTACCAGGAAAACCCGACCAGGCAAAACCCGTTGGCCCAGGGCAACCAGGAAGACCTAGCGTACCAACTCAACCTGGCCCTGGACAACCAGGAGGGCCAGGAGAAACTTTTTACCCGGGCCAACCAGGAAGGCCAGGCGGTGCAGAACAAGCAGGAGGACAAGTCGAACCTGGATACCCGGGACAACCAGGAAAACCTATTGGCCCAGGGCATCCAACAGGGCAAGACCAGCAAGGATATCCAGGACAACCAGGAAGACCAGGCGAACCAGGAAGACCTAGCTTTGGACAACCAGGAGTACAAGGTCAGCCAGGATATCCTGGACAACCAGGATTACCAGGAGTACCAGGGCAAGCAGGTCAGGGACAAACAGGAGGGCCAGGACAACCTGGAGGACAAGCTCAACCAGGATACCCAGGACAACCAGGAGGACAAGGTCAGCCTGGATATCCAGGACAACCAGGAATTCCAGGAGTACCAGGACAACCAGGAGGAATAGTACAACCTGGAGGACAAATCCAACCAGGATATCCGGGGCGACCAGGAAGACCAGGACAACCAGGACCTCCAGGCCAATTACAACCCGGATTACAAGGTCAGCCAGGCTATCCAGGTCAACCCGGAATAATAGGTCAACCGGGAATCTCAGGTGGGTGTTGTTAAAGTCACTTTTGACGTATATATTCACATTATTAGGTTACTGACTAACAACTCATTTGGACTTTATTCTCTTAATAAGTTCCACGGACTTTTGTTTTTCACAAAAGTGTTTTTTATGTGTTTTGAAATTATACATCTTAATGACTATTTATCTCTTTTAATTACATAAATTATTTTTTAAACTTTTAAAACAAACTGTTAAATAACATATATATTTACAAATATTTGATTTATGAATTACTATAATATTTATTATAAGACAAATTATTCTCTTAACTCAAAGTAATTTTGAAGAAAATAAATAGTCATAAAGCATATTAAAATATAATTTATTTTTTATGAAACCATCTCATTAAGACAATGTTGCAATGAGTTTTCCTCAGTTACAACTACTACACAAGTCCTTGATTTTATGACTATTCTAGCATTTCACAAAATAATGTTTTCTATAAGGTCTTTAGGCGTTGTGATTTCAAGGAGATGGTGTTAAGTAGAAATGAATATTACGTCAGTTGTTGAAAAGTTTTTTAATTGTAGTAATATTTTAACAGGAATCAAAGCTACATTGTTTACTGACTGTAATTAGAAATTAAAGAATAATTAAAACGTTGATATATATATATATATATATATATATATATATATATATATATATATATATGAAATATTATCTCTCTATTAAACAATGTTATAATCTGAGCATGCTTACATATACTAATGACTTATAAATTTATGTACACAAAAACATTTAATAAAGTGTTCAACTTATATGAATCATTATTCAATCGCAATAAAGAAAGAAAAGGACAATTATTACAAGTCCTAATAAAGAATAATTTGGAACATTTTCAGAACCAGGATACCCACAACATCCCTCTGGACCTGGCTTCCCAGGTCAACCAGGATTACCAGAAGGTCCACAATTTCCAGGACAGCCTATTAGACCTAGTTTCCCAGGACAAGTAGGATCACAAGGAGGACCAGGACAACCAACTGGAACCTTTTCCCCAGGACAACCAGGATTACCAGGTCAACCAGGACAACCAGGACAACCAGGATTACCAGGTCAACCAGGACAACCAGCTGGAAATGGTTTACCAGGACACCCAGGATCACAAGGAGGACCAGGAAAACCAACTGAACCCGGTTTCCCAGGACAACCAGCATTACCAGGTCATCCTGGATTACCAGCTGGAAATGGTTTAACAGGACATCCAGGATCCCAAGGAGGACCAGGATTACCAGGACAACCAGGAAGACCGGGACTTCCAGGAATCTCTGGTATGTGCAAATTAATTTGCATATTAATTAAGACAATTCGACAATTTAAAAAAAATAAAAATACAACAAGCAAAATATTTATTTAAATTACCGTCACACAGGTTTTCTGTAGGCCTCTAAATACGGATGATACTTTGTTTTTTCATATATTTAAATATATTGTTTTATATATTATAATAAAGACTATATTAATTTATTTTAGTTAATTAACTTTTATTAACATATATTATACTTTGTTGTAATTTTTCCAAAAACCCATGTTACAAAAATATCTCTAATCACAATAAAATTTTTTATGTAGTATGAATAAAGTGCAGTCTAATTAAAATTTAATTAATATTTATTAAAACTCAGACGTTTTAAAATAAATATATATTGGATATTATCATAGGAACTAGTTAAGACATTTACAAAAGTATCACAACTTGTTTATTGTAAATACATTTTAATAGAAAAACTTTAAAAAAACATGCAATTAACATTTTTTTATTCTTTCACGTTTTCAAAAACTATGAAATATTTTTAGAATCAGGATACCCACCACAACCAACTGGCGCAGGATTTCCAGGACAACCGGCTGGACCTGGTTTACCAGGACAACACGGATTTCCAGGACAACCTGGAAACTCAGGATTACCAGGTGAACAAGGATTCCCAAATCAACCAAGTTTTCCTGGACAACCAGGAGTACCACACCAACCGGCTGGACCGGGTTACCCAGGACAACCTGGATTGCCTGGAGGACAAGGATATCCAGGACAATCAGGAAGACCAGGATCACCAGGAGAACTAGGACAACCAGGAAAGCCAGGTCAACCTGGGTATGGCGGATCAAGCCTCACAATACAGCCTGGTCAAGGTGTTCCAGGAAGACCAGAACAACCAGTATTCCCAGGTAAACCAGCTGGACCTAGTTTTCCAGTAGGAACAGGACAACCGAATGGTCCGGATTACCCAGGACAATCAGGATTGCCAGGAGGACAAGGATATCCAGGACAACCAGTAAGGCCAGGATCACCAGGACAACCAGTAACGCCAGGTCAACCAGGACATGGCGGGCCGGGTCTACCAACACAACCAGATCAAGGTTTCCCAGGACGACCAGGTGAGCAAAGTAATGCTAACTTTATACAAAACTATGAGTGATTGATTGAATAATTTTCACTTAAAAGACTGAAACCTGTTATTGAAGGTGATAGATAAGGTTTTACACCGTATTATTCATAAATGTTAGATTTATTACATTATATATGTTCACAAACATATTCGTTGAACAAAATATAATTACCAAAATGGGGTAGATTTAATTTTTTGAAAATGAATTATAGGCTCATTTATAAAGATTTGAATTTAACGAAGGAGTTCATAATATTATGAGATATCTCAGCTTCAAATTATTATAATCAAACACTTCTATTTTTTACAGTGTTTGTTTTTTAAGTACTTTTGAAATAAAAACATTAAAAACTTTTATTCTAAGTTTTTATGAATCGCAAAATACATTTAAAACCAACAATGTAACAGAATATTCAAGCTAGTACACAATCGTCTCAAATGATTCACCAGAAAATGATTTGAGCTTGTTGTACATTTATTGACTCGATATTCAGCGTGGTTGCTAATCTTCATAGGAAACATATTTTCATAAAGTTTTATTAAAATCCAAAAATAATGTCTATACATTTTCTCACTTTACCTGTTTTTCCTTTCATCATGATAGACATCTTCCAGTTTACAAATACTCGCTTTCATTCCTCTTTTACTTTTTTCACATAATCTTTTTAATGTAATTTTGCATTTCGTACCACTTAAATTCAATATTATGATTTGCAAATTGTCAATCGATTGATCCTAAGATATTATTAATCTAATATATCTGTACTCTTCAAACCATCGCTCATATATTAAAACTAATCGAAGACCGACATCATGGTACTTATACCATGATACAAGCATATCCTTTAAATGTAAAAAGTTGAAACTATTTTGGAAGATTAAGGGTCTTTTACAGTAGGGTAAGTGTGTTTTAAACAGTTGTTACACAATTTCCTGAACCTCGTAATTGTACAAGTCAATAGTCTGTTGAAGTCGGTTAGGCCCTAACGGATTTTTTAGTATACAATGTTAAGACGTCTCCAGTTTTGTGTGTGATTTGGTCATGCCTTATCTCGTAACATTATGAATATCACATTTTCTTGTGAGTGTCGGTGTTCAAAACTACATGTTTGTAAATAATTTTTATCATAGTAAAATAGGTAGAGTTGGTGTATTATTACGTGCAGAATTGAATCTAATTTACTGCGTTTTTAATTGAACAAGCGAGCTTATGTAAATAAAAATCTTTAAAATGGTTGCAATTCTGGAATTTTTAATTCGGTTTATCTGAGTATTATAAAAATGTTGAATATGAAATAGAGTTTTACGTGAGCACATTATTGTCACCAGTAGCCTATACAATTTCATATGTGTATCTTAATTTTTTTGACCAATATCGTGTTTACGAGCATACGACAACGACAACGACAACGGACGGTCAGCATGTTGAAAACCAATTTTTCAATTTCCTGAGTTCGTGAAATGTAATGATCAATCAAAAACGAGGACAAAATTTCCAAACTTACCTTATACTTCGTGTTCTTCCATACATTTTTATATCTATGTAAGAAACTGTGCTATGTAATTGTCAACTTGTCTCCCCTTGTTGTATCAAATTCTTCACCTGAGGAATCAATCTTCATGTCCACGAGGTTTTCATCTAAGTTTCACACCTGCCTCGTTACCTCCCATACGTTATCTCCCTCTCTTCCAGTCTGGACCTCCGGACCTGCAACCTTTACCTCTCTTATATAGTTGGTACCTTACCTGCACCAGCAGATTAATGCAGCCACAATTATCAGAGCGTATTCGATATCATTCTCTATAATTTGATTACTCTATTATTGATACTTTTTTTAATAATTGCAATTATGTCCTCACATCTGTTTATTTATAATGCTCTTCCTAATACAGATGATCCACAAAGGACCACAAAATTTAGAACTCCTATTAAAACCCTTCTATTCTCACTCCTTATATTGTCATTATTATGCTAAAACATAAAGTCAGAGTTCAGCGGGATAACTTTCCTGCCAATTAGGTCACACCGTTCTCCAATTGCAGTTTAATATCTTTCACAAACATGATTGTCAGTTTTATAATCCAAACAACTCCACTTTCTAAGATTCCACCGATGACGAATATTATTGCTTTCAAGGGTGCTTTTACTACTCACCTTTCCAACTATATTCCCTTATATTGTCATCCTTTCCCACTAACGCTTATTGTTATGTGGAGGATATAGATGAATCATCCCAATTATTTAATTGGTATCCCTTAAAATGTGAAACATCATGCAAATGTCTTGGTTCGAAACCTTGAAATCTACAATTTACAATCCATCTTAACATCGCCGAACAATATCAAGACCCTTGTATTTCATAACAATAATAAACTGGTAATAACTGTTAATAATAACCCTGTATTATTTGAAACAGGTAGTGAATATATTAAAAAAATAATTAATTGTCGTTACAAAGTTTCATACATTAACTGTTTTTACATTTTTAGAAAAAACCTTTCTTTATTTTTCAAAGGTTGTACAACCATGTAATCTTTCATTATATTAACATATTACGAAACAATAATCCGCTCACATAGTAATACGGATACCTAGCGTTTTCTTGACTCTTGAATATAGTTTTTGTCAATAATATTAAAAAATGAAATGAAATTTTTGCAGGTGAAATAGGAATGAGCGGCGGACCAGGTCAACCTGGATTTACAGGACAACCAGGTCATCCAGGATATCCCGGAGGAAAACCACAAGGACCAGGGTTTCCCACACCTCAACCAGGTAAACCAATATATCCAGGAGGACAACCAGGATACCCAGAACGGCAACCAGGTCATCCGGGAGAACCAGGATATCCAGGAGGACAACCAGGCCAGTCAGGACAACCAGCATATCCAGGCGGACGACCAGTATATCCTGGAGGAAAACCAAGTCAGCCAGGTCAAACTGGATATCCAGAAGGACAACTAGGTCAGCCAGGACAACCAGGATATCCAGGAGGACAACCAGGACTACCAGGACAGCCAGGAGGATATCCCAGTCAACCGTCGCAACCAGGATATCCAGGAGGACAACCCATTCAACCTGGCCATCCAGGACATCCAGCGGGACAACCTGGTAGGCCAGGACAGACAGGACAACCTGGACACCCAGGAGGACAACCAGGATTACAAGGAGGACAAGCAGTACAGCCAGGATATCCAGGAGTACATCCAAGTCAGCCAGTGGGGCCAGGATATCCAGCAGGACTACCGAGTAGGCCAGGACAACCAGGTAACCCGGGTGGACAACCAGGTCAGCCAGGCTTTCCAGGAGGACAACCAAGTCATACAGGACAACCAGGATATCCAGGAGGACAACCCATACAACCAGGGTATCCAGGATATCCAGTAGGACAACCTAGTAGGCCAGGTCAACCAGGATATCCAGTAGGACAACCTAGTAGGCCAGGTCAACCAGGATACCCGGGAGGACAAACATTTCAACCAGGACAACCAGGATTACCACCAGGACAACCAGGACATCAAGGAGAACATCCCAGTCGGCCGGGGCAACAAGTATATCCTTCAGGACCACCAGGTCGTCCAGGTCAAACTTCACATCCAGGAGTACAACCAAGTCATCCAGGACAACCAGGGTATCCGGGAGGACAACCATTTGCGCCAGGTCAACCAGGACATCCTGGAGGACAACCAGGGCACCCAGAATATCCAGCAGGGCAACCTATCAGGCCAGGACAACCAGGAAATCCAGGATATCCAGGAGGACAACCCAGTCAGCCAGAACAACAAGGGTATCCAGGAGGACAACCAAGTCAGCCAGGACAACCAGGATTTCCTGGAGGACAAGCAAGTCAACCAGGATATCCGGGTGGACAACCAGGTCAGCCAGGGCACCCAGAATATCCAGCAGGGCAACCTAGCAGGCCAGGACAACCAGGACAACCAGGATATCCAGGAGGAACACCCAGTCAGCCAGAACACCAAGGGTATCCAGGAGGACAACAAAGTCATACAGGACAACCAGGATATCCCGGAGGACAATCACTACAGCCAGGTCAAGGAGGATATCCTGGAGGACAACCCATACAACCAGGAAATCCAGGATATCCAGTAGGACGACCTAGTGGGCCAGGACAGCCAGGACATCCAGGATATCAAGGAGGACAAACCAGTCAGCCAGGACAACAAGGGTATCCAGGAGGACAATCAAATCAGCCTGGACAACCTGAATATCCTGGTGATATTCCAGGACTACCAGGTGGGCCAGGACAAGCAAATCAGCCAGGATATCCTGTAGGACAACCTGGTGGTCCAGGACAACTTGGACAACCAGGATTCCCCGGAGGACAACCTATTCAACCAGCTCAACCAGGATATCCAGGAGGACAACTAGTTCATCCAGGACAGTCAGGAGGACCACCAGCTCCTTCAGTACAACCAGGACATCAAGGAGTACAACCCAGTCAACCAGGGCAATCAGGACAACCTGGGTATCCAGTAGGACAACCAGGTCAGCCAGGACAACAAGGTTATCCAGGCGGACAATCAGGTAACCCCCAAGGACCAGTGCATCCTACAAATCAGCAAGGACAATCAGGATATCCAGGAGGACAACCAAGTCAACCACAACGACCCGGGTATCCAACAGGTGTACCGTCTCAACCTCAACAACCAGGATATCCAGCAGGACAACCAGGAAGTCCAACGACATCTCAAATCCCAGGTACAAATTTTGGTAATAACTATTATATTACAAATTTATAATTACCATAATAAAAAAATGGTACTCATACGCAATATAAGGAATTATATTAAATGAAAACAACGACTGTAATTTTTTTAAATTTGTTATTTATGTGCTTGGTTTTATTTCATATTATATCATTTCTTACATTTTAAATTGACACAAATCATATTTACCATATTTATGAGTTCAATAATAAACAAATGTAAATTGTCATTACAGAAGGTGGTGTAGGATATCCCATCCAACCAGGTGGACCAGGACATCCCGGATTTCCAGGACAGCCTGGTATATCAGGGCAACCAGGGCAACCACAGCAACCAGGAACACCTGGTCAACCACAACAACCAGGATCACCAGGAGAATCTCATCAACCAGGCTTTCCAGGACAAGCCACACATGGTAGTGGCCCATATCCACAGTCACCTCCAATATACGTTATTCCATATCCTCTTCCTGTTGGCCCAAGTCCAGGAACATGTCCCTGTTATCTCGTCACGCCAAACAACACCAATTCATCATCTCCTCCGGTTGTGACAACTACTCCAGCACCTCCAACCTTACCCCCATATGGCGTTATCGGATTTATTCCTGTTATATTCTACCCATATTGTCCAGGATCAAACAATCAAGTTAATATGATTCAACCAATTTTCCCTTCTGCATTTGCCGTTCCTTACCCATGCAGCCAGTGCCAAGACAACGCCAGTTCACGATTAGGATTTGGAAGATCGTTGGATGGTTTCAATGATGATACAAGCTTGAATACTTTTCAGCAAATTCTAAGACAAAGTCACATTCAACTTCCCATTGCAAATATTAAATCGCCTCATAGAAGACGTTCCCATTACGGTTTACGTTCACAGAACAAGGCGAAGACTGAAATTGAGACGTAATAGTGTCGATGGAAATGGTGTTCTGAAACCTGTCCACAAGTTTTGTCATGCGACATATCTACTCCATTTTGGGATGGTTATAGATACGGGGGCTAAATCAATTTTTTTATTTAGTAGTTAAAGTATGACAAAACTTCTGGATAGCTTAAGACAGTGTTTATTTTAATATTAAATGATTTTCTTTAGTAAAATGCAGATATTTTTAGACATGAAGCGGTCTACGGATGCCTAGAATGCTAATGTATTATTTCCCATGTGGGTTTGACAGGGTTTCAAAACTCCCCAGTGTTTCACTAATATACAAAGCGACAAAGCGTATATTACTTAAAACATTTGTTATATGAATAAATTTAATAACTCAACACTAAAGAAATAACACTATATTTTTAGGAAGGGTAATAATTAATCGTCAGCTGTTTCCCTCTCTCCTCGTCAATTCCTTATTCTTTCCCTCACTCCTCCTGTTGGGACCACTTCATGTCTAGGGTACTAATGAACTAAGCAATCGATACCGTTGCTTTCTAATACAAATTATAATTTTAAAATGAGAAGGAAAATATAAATTAAATTGCAATATAATTTTGAAGTCAAAAGAGTTATTGCATTTATTGTATGGATGTATTTTTATATATGAATGTGTGCCAATAATTTATAAGAGTATCAATAAACGAATTTTCACTTTTGTAAAATGGAGTTTTTATATTAATTTATCATAAATAACAATTTTTTTTTAATAACTGAGAACAGCAGAAATGATTATGATGTAAGATAAATCTAGAATTATAGGTAATTTATAAATTAAATATTTAATACCAATATGAATAACTTCTGTCTTCAATAAGGACGGGTTTGTGAATTATAAACTTCTCTCTGCGATGGAAACGTAGTGAATGTCACCAATGTTCATTACCTTCCCATATTTGAGTAGCATATTCAAAGTTATTTGGTCGGTTAACAAATGTCTTTCGTGTTTTTTGGGATATATCCGGTTTGAGGTCCCTTGGGGTCAACAAAAGTGATTTATGAAATGATTTCTACTAGTTCAGTGCTTTAAAAATATGTTAGTTGGCAAAAACATTACGAATATGAAATTTAATATAGGGAGACTATGTTGTGCTTATATAGATCCTTATTGAAATTCGGAAAATTCAATTAAAAAGTCACAATAACAGCCATTTTCAACATTTTGTGTTCATATCTAATGTGTTATTAAATTTTCGTTTTTAAACTGTGCATTTAATGTTACAAATCTCATCTCTCTACGATGTCAAATAGTAAAGTTATTGTCAAATACGTTATTTCAATCGCTAACAAAATTTGATTATCTTATAGTTATGAGATTATGCAGATGGATTCACTTAAACGAGGCCCACCAGGGCTGAGACACTGACACAAGCGAAGCGAATTGATACTTGGTAACATATACACATCTACGAGACCCGTTAGGATAGGTCAATACTACGTTAAATTTATAGGATCTGCTTGTGTTACATTGTAAGATGGGCTGTATAAGTAACACGATCAACCTCTTTTTAAAGCATAAATAAAATAAAACATTGAATCAGTTCCTAGTATTCAACTCGAAGCAGTAAAGTCCATCTTACCTGACACTCAATTCATATTAGTACTCCTGATGTTCTTTATTATGTACTGCAGGAAGTGAATAACCGATTAGAAGTATGCAGAGCCACCTATGGAGTCGACAGTGAACTTCACTAAAACCATTCAACAATTTTTGTTATCAATTTCAATTGATTTATGAATTTACTTGCAATCATGTTTTAAATTACAGTGACTTTACGAACACACTGTATTTATCACACAATTAATTTAAAATCAAAGTTGACACTAGTGTTTGGTCTGTATTACGGGACAATTAATAAGCCTACTGTATTTTACGACAATAAAGAGAACGACTTTATGACACTTGAAAGGTACCTTCGTTCTTATTAAATGTTATTAGAATACTATTTTTCTTTTCATTAGGCAATAACAAGAATTGTGCATATTAATTGCCAGTGTTCCACACTTACGGACATTTACCAATATGTAATGACTTATGAAATGGGGGTTTATTTATTAACATCCCATGTTAGAATTCAATAGTGAGTTTAATCATATTATATAGTTATAGGAAGTTATTAAATCTCACCTTTCCTTTTATTATTTCATTCTGATATTTTAAATAAAATCGCTTTAGCTGAAAGGTACAATAGACCAATGACTGAAGGATATTAAGGATCTGGGAAAGTGGTAAATAACAACAACAGTTATCTATCATTCAACTGAAAATTTATAGCTTATATTTATTAATGTTTCAACATATCAAATAAAATGTATTAAAATTTATTTATATATATTAACAAGAGCAAACATTGTTTTATAGTCAACGAAACACAAAAAGATGTTGCCCTTTTTTATTATTTAAATATTGATCATCGTAGTTTATTATGAACAACTTAATCTAAATTAAATAATTCAACCTCCTAAATGAGTCATCTTTGTCCTGTCTCTTATTCCAATTAGTAACACAAACTACAAAAGAAATTCTACATTGCAGCGATTTGATGCTCGTTAATCTTGGGGCCCATTGGGGAGAGTTATGAAAACATGGTAATAAATTGAGACGAGGACCATTGATTCTACCAATATTCGAAACACTCATATGCCATCAATTCGTCCCACTTGACCAGCCATTTTTGTACGAGTCCCTAAATTTGTATATTAACTAATTAAAGTATTTATATAAGTATGACTAAATTATTAACATTCGTTATTACAGACCTTCAAATTTCATGAAAAAAAATTATGAGCATAAGTTTAAATCACCCGGCCTAACCGACCATCGCGTTGGTTTATATTACGAAAATTTATTATTAATAATGTAATTTAGGGTGCGCGTCCGGGGAATTCACTAATGATTTTCCGACCCATTTCCCAAATTCCAAAGTGGTCATTTCTGCGATATTAAAACACATGTTGAATTGAGATATAAGGCCCAGCTAATCGACTGTACTGTTTCAAGGGCGCGCCCTAAGTGTGTCTCTGTAGGCCTGCGCTGGGCACTCCTCCCTTTTGGAAAGAGGGAGGTTAGGGTAATATAGTTTCCCGTTTGTGTTAGATAAACGCCTACGGGTCGCCGGCAAGGCAACTCATTACTGTGATACCCCAATCAACCCCAACGGTAAACAAAAATATCCAAAACCCAATATGCTAGCTCTAACTGGAAATGAAGGAATAAAAATACAGGAAACCTTCACAATGGACCAGAGAAATGGAGCCCAAAGGGGCCGAAGAACCCAACAATGCCAGCAAGTCGAACGGGTAAAAACCATGGGATGAAATGAATTTCAAAAATTTAGGAATGTGCCAGTTCGTTCTGAACTCACCTGTTTGGCTCTTTACCCAATATTGACCGGCGAATTAAAGGAATATCTTGGGTGTAATTTGGAAAGTAATTGGAGACGTGGATACAGGGATGATTACCAATAACCAATAGGAAGAAAGAGAAAGAGAAAAAGAGAATAGAGAATATATTCTATTAAACCAAAGGGTAGTTTTGCTTTGTGAGAGTGTTCACCATGCTAAAGTTATAATGATTTTTTTTTTGTAAATGCATACGTGTATGGAAAGGTTAGTGGTGGAAATATAATAAAGGTAAAGGGAAGGGTCAATCTGTGATTCAGCTTTACTACAAAACGAAGCTGAGCGGATAAAATTTATTTTGATTAACGATGGTTATTTTATATATTATATTTTTTCTTTTTAAAAAAATAATACACTGATTGGTTCAGTGACTTGTCGCACCCTAAGCTGCACTTAAACAATTTTAATAATTACAAAGGTTTTACGAGAGGTGGTGTAGGATACGGATTAGGATACGAGAATAAGATAAAATTTCATGTTTTAAAGATTGGTGTAAAAAGAGATAATGGTTCCAACCAATATCCAAATGCTACCACAGATGGAAATTTTTAAAACGTAATGTAAAGAGAAGTATGTTGGAATAATTAGAAGGAAAAGAGAGAGAAAACAAATTTCTTGTTTTTAAATACTGTAGGGAACAATTAAGATATGGTTTTTATAAGGACCGACAGGAGGAAAGTTAATATTAACGCTAAGCGGGATGGAGGAAAGTCGTAAATTGAGGGTAAAAAGGAATACCTCTTCAAAAAAGTAATATTTAATGTATATATAAATTATATTGAGAGTGACTACAGTCGGTACTCGGTGAAATTCCATAAAAATCAAAACAAAAATGATAAGCACTTGTGCTTATCATTTTTGTTTTGCCTTATATATAAATTAACGACAACGACACGACCACAACCACAACCACAATGCATGGTAGACCTGACGTTCATATTGGGACAGAACCCAAGGCATTCAATAATAATATTTATTTAAGGGGGGGGGGGAATGTTAAATATAAAAAACTTTTTGGAAAATTTCATCTAGATCTGTTGGCTGGCGTATTAGCAAAAATAGCAAAAAAATAGCTCGAAATTTGCGCGATATTTACCTAGTTGGAACACCTAATACAAAGATTATAATATATAAGGGTAAAAAGAATGGTAGTAAAAAGAACTTAGACTATTAATTCGTTATTAAATTTAAAAATATCTTAGGAATAGCATTGTAGGACAAGTTGAGAACTAGTTAGGCTTGCAATCTGCAGGATGTTATCGCTGGTCAAGATAATTATCACTTAGCTTGCTTATCAGAATGCGTTATTGGCAATCGTCTAAAAATAGCCTACGGTTTCAAGGATGTTATAAAACGGCTGATTTGCCAAACCGGTTAAATCCAGAAGAAAGGCAATTAACTTATGTTAAACTCTGAATGTAGGTATTTAGGAAATAAATATATTGAAATTGCAATTTTTTAAGTTCGTGTACAAAAACCTAACTTTGTGACGAGAAAAAAAAAATCCAAAGCCATAAGGAAAAGGAATAAAGTCAAATATTATTACACCTTGTCAGCCGTGTTTAGTGTTTCAGATTGTGTAATGCAATTAATACATGTTAAAATGAGACTATCTATAAATAAATAATAAACTATTTAAATACTGATGAAAAATAATAATTTATGTCACTTACACAAGCTGAGCACACACAAACAGAAATAGATTCCAAATCGAACACTGTCTACTTACCAAAGTTTCATAGAGCCAACTTACGATTATTATTGGATAATATTGTTCAAGTTTATCGCCGAACGTTGACCGAAAAGGGGGGGGGGATATAACTAAAGGGTGACACTAAATTGAAGAAAAATCGCGGTGTTTAATTGCATTTTTAACAAAAATAAAAATAAAAGAATAACCTGTGAAAATCCACTGTGGGACAGTTTATTAAGTTAAGGCAAGATTTAAAGAAAAAGATAATTTACGAAAAAGGAAATTTAAGAAAATGCCTTGAAGAAAATGAATTAGACAAATTCAACGAACACGGTAAAAAGTTTATATTTTTTATAAGGAAATTATCATCGGACAAAGGAACCGGAAGTCGAAGAACACGTGTGTTGCTGGCCAACTGAAACATGACAAAAGTGCCTAAGTTAAATTTTTTTCTTTTATTTAAAGGGCAGTAAATGAATCTCATGCTCTGCTACCAACTGTAACGATTTGATGCTCGTTAAAAATATGTTCCTAAAGGGTTTCACTGTAACCCTTTATATAAAATACAAATGAACTTTGTCAGAATAGATACATGACTTTATCTCAATAAACTCTTGCAAAACTTCTTGACAATAATTATTATTATAATTAGAGTAGTACAGTACCACTTTTTGATAATTCTAAACCTAGAATTTCCTTTCACACATAAACAAACTTAAAATTATACAAACAGCTTATTATTCCCTTTTAATTTCTACCTTTTACTACTAATTTCAAGTTTAATAAATTTATTTTTAATCTATTCACAGGAAGTATAACTGTGTACAGCTTCTTGATACTTTTCGTTGACTAGGTAACTCTTGACTCTCCGTTTATATCTCCGCCATTTTGAAAATTCATTCCCCTGTTTACGATGTTATTATGAAAATAATATTCTCCTTATAATTCAACTTTACAGACTATTAGGATTATATTTATTAACAATTTTTTTATTATTGTCAAATTTCAAATGTAGAAATGTTTGATATTGCGACCAAGAAAAGAACTGTTTAAGTCCTTTTACTGGGTTAAAAAACCCCATTTTAGGATGGGGATTAATTTATCTTCTAATTCAGAAAAATATATTTTTTATAAACCATCCATCTTTCGAGTTTAAAAATTATTTAACCATCCTCAGATTTTTTTACACTTGATACATTTACAAGGGGTTCATTATAATCATACGGCCGTAGCAATTACGAAGGATCATAACTGGACCTACAACTTTTTTCATGTAATCTTTGGTGAAATACCTCTGTTTCATTCATACTCTCAAGTCTCTTTTCACTAACTCATGTTTTCTTTGACCCTGTTGCTATTACAGTAATTCAAATGGCTAGGAATTTGATTTGATGTTGTTCTTACATTTTATAAGGTGTTATTGACTGAGAGGTTTTTACTTTTAATGAAGAAGAAGAAAAACATCAACTAAAAAAATGTTTACGCCCTAGTTTTTTTTTTTTTAAATTCAATGATAACCTAGTTTCTTTTTATAGTAAATTAAAACACTCTTCACATATCGATAACTAAATTGCATGTCTATAATTGCGCTAACCAACTAAACAATGTCCATATAACTACACTTCCGTTACAAACCTTCTATGATATAATTAAGAGATAATTACTGCATACTGTATATAAGGATTAAAATTACTATATCCAAGCCTAGCGTGCTTCTATTTTCTGCTTTAATAATTAATCTAGTAGTAGTTGTGGTAAACGCATAAATGAAAGGAAGAATTTGTAGTGTTGATTTTTAGAATTGAAGAGGATTTTTTTAAATATGGTGTTACACAAATATTTGTATGTCTATTTTAGATAGACTAACAAGATCTCACAAAAATTACAGTTATAGTTTAGTTTTGTAGCTCATGTACCACTGAGGAAAACGACTTTGTCGTTGAAACGCGTTTAATTAAGTGAACGCAATTTTTGTAAAACCTTGTGTTTAAATTTTAGTCTATATAATATTATCCCATAAGTCAAGCTCAATATTTATTTATATGTCGATTTTATATTATCAAATAAACTTAAAATGGAGAAAGTTATATGATGGGCCATGAAATCGAACTTGAATATTTTGAGGATAAATGAGTTTAAAACAATGTTTTTGTGATAGTGTCTGACTGCCGCGTATGTAATCTGTCGTATGTGAAGGGATCTAAATCTTAAACGAGTAGACCGTTTTTATTCAAATTAATTATTTATATTGATTTTATACTGTGTGTAATCATAGTTGGGGACAATAAAATTTTTTATTTTAATTATTTATATAATTCAAAATCAAAAGAAATAAAACGATCAAGCGTGTTCTAAAAACACACAACTTAGGAGTCCGTACAGATGTAGGGGAGTAGACATCGCAGGTATTTGGCCGTAACATGGGCTCTTATGGAGTTATTCTCGACCAATCAGAATCGTCCATTTGGTCACGTGACCTCTTCTTGTCCAATCAGAATGCTCCATTTATAACCTCAACTGCAACGCTGCTTCTCGACCAATCAGAATGCTCCATTTATAACTTCAACTGCACCGCCGCTTCTCGTCCAATAAGAATGCTCCATTTATAACTTCACCTGCACCGCCGCTTCTCGTCCAATCAGAATGCTTAGTTTATAACTTTAACTGCACCACCACTTCTCATCCAATCCTGTGAGACACTGAACCTGTTTCGGAAGAGTTCGTGAATGATCGGATATTTTCGGCTAATCACAGGCTGTGTCAAGAGTATAAAAGGGGCTTTCCAGGCGACTATTAACAGCTACAACTACTTACGGCAGAGCTCGTAAAATGCGCTGATAATCCACAGATTGGAGCATATTTGTTGTAACACATCGTACTAAAACGGTTCTCTGTAAGGTTCTTAACAGTAGTACCTTATAGATATTTGGAAGTGTACTCTTTCAGTCTAATATAGACAGTTGACCCGTGAAACACTAAACCTATTTTGGAAGAGTTCGTGAAAGTTCGGTTATTTTCAACTAATCACGGATTGTAACAACAGTATATAAGGGTTTTCTTGGGGAATATTCATTCAGTCTTATTTTGACTTTTGAACTGTGAAGAACAAACAGTTGTACGGTTTTCAATAGAGTTCGTAAAAGGCACTGATAATCCGGAATCTTTCTTCTTTTGTGCAACTTTGTGTACTGGTAAATATGAATCCTATAAATGTAGTAAATACAGATGAGTCATACGTGAAGCACTTTAGATTGCACGGTTATAGGACTACCTTTAAATTTAATCCTGTTCCTGAAGGTATTTCAGAAATTGCATGGCTTAAATTGGGTTTTGCTAGTTTGGTTGAAAAAATGAAAGCTGAATCCTCACCTAATGACCAGTTGGGATTTACACTAACAAGTTTAAATCTAAAAAATAAGGAACCAGGGTATATAGCTTTCCAACCGGTAAGTCAAGTGGATGGGGATATTATTTGGGATATTTTCGGTGGTATTATTCAGAGCAATGCTGAGTCAATTAATTCAACAGATACATTCAAAATTGAATGTACTAGAGTTAACCTCCCCGTGGGCCGTGGTGGTCAAAGAAGATCAGGTTTTTATAATAATTTTGTTGAAGAGTCCAGTGCACGAAAGGGGATAGTAGTGATAAAAAATTCCGATAATTTATGTTTAGCTAGAGCATTAATTGTAGGCAAAGCTCATGCTAAGAAAGATCCCCAGTACAAGGCTATTATACAAGACATGGGGAAAAGACAATTATTTAGGGCCGAAAAACTAATGGCTAAAGCAAGGGTGGTAATTCCAGAGAATGGAGCAGGGATCCCCGAATTAGAAAAATTTCAGGACCATTTGAAGAAATACAAGATTACAGTGTACAATTTCAATAGGAAAGGTCGTGATGTGTATTTTTGTGGTGGAAATGAAAGTGCTGTGTATAAAATAAACCTATTATTTAGTGAAGGCCATTTCAATGTAATCACTAGCCTGACAGCTGTTTTCGCTTGTAATTTCTTCTGTGAAGGATGTCACGTTCCTTATGATCACAAAGGAAATCATAGATGTGAAAATATATGTCCAGCATGTCAAACAGTATCCCCACCTTGTAAATTACAATATGGAGGAATAACTTGTCCCAAGTGCAATCTTCACTTTAAAAATCAAGTTTGTTTTATTGCCCACCAAGGTGATCGTTGCAACTCTATTAAAAAGTGTACTGAATGGGGTAAGATTATTAGATTTAGGGCTAGAAAATCAGTACATATGTGTGGTGAAGTGTTTTGTAATATTTGTGTAGAATACAAACCTCCTAATCATCAGTGTTTTATGAGGGTTGATAGGGGTACACCAAAAAGTAAAGACTTTTTGTTCATATTTTTTGATTTAGAAACTCGCCAAGACGAGAGTCTTGCAAATGATTCAGAAACTAAAGTCCACAAAGTTAACTTGTGTGTAAGTCAGCAGTTTTGTCATAAATGTATTACAGGGCAATCTTGTGAAAATTGTGGTTCCCATACCCGTATCTTTAAAGAAGATCCTATCAATCAGTTTATGGATTATGTCATAGAAATCAGGAAAAGATACAAGCACTTATGCTTACTCGCTCACAACGGATCTTCATTTGACTTTCAGTTTATTCTAAAGTAGGCTACGTTATTCATCATACTAAGTTCACGCCAAAACTTATTATGAGGGGAACCAAGATCATATTGATGGAGATGGACAATGTAAGGTTCATAGATTCGTTAAATTACTTTCCAATGGCCCTGTCTGCTCTTCCAAAAGCTTTCGATTTACCCCCTGAAAAGAAGAAGGGTTACTTTCCTCACATTTTCAATACATTGGAAAATCAAAATTATAAAGGACCGATACCCGCTAAACAGTTTTATTGTCCAGATTCTATGTTCGATAAGGGCCACAAAAACTTTGAAAAATGGCATAACGAGCAGACACTAGCAAATTATGTTTTTGATTTTCAAAAGGAAATTGTAGAGTATTGCATCTCGGACGTAGACATTTTGGCTCAGGCGTCCATGAAATTCAGATCTATGTTCTTGGAACAGTGTAATGTGGATCCCTTTTTAGAAGCAGTTACAATAGCTAGTGCATGTAATCTAGCGTTCAGACGTAATTTTTTGAAAAATAATACAATAGGCCTCATCCCTAAACACGGATACCGTCTTGTGGACAACCAGTCTGCCTCTGCTTTACAGTGGATGACGTGGGAAGAGGAACAAAGGGGTGTTCAAATCAGCCACGCAGGCCGTGAAAGGGAAGTCAAAATAGAAGGGGTAAAAGTTGATGGTTTTGATGGGGAACGTATCTACGAATTTCAAGGATGTTACTTTCACGGTTGTCCTAAATGTTTCCCTTATAAGAGGGAGGAACCACTAAAAGAGGACCCTTCTGACAGTCTACACTTAAGGTATGAAAGGACAAAAGCCAAAATTGAGAAACTTTCAAAATCACCCTTTGAAGTAGTAGAGATGTGGGAGTGTACATTTAAAACTATTAAAGAGGAAAATAAAATGGACTATTTGAACTCTCTTCCAATATTGAACACTTTACCACTTAATCCAAGACATGCTTTTTTCGGTGGCCGGACTGGAAACGCTAAAACATACTACAAGTGTACTGATGAAGAAACCATTCAGTATGCTGATGTATGCTCGCTTTACCCTTGGGTATGCAAGTACGGAAAATACCCATTAGGCCATCCGACTATTCATATAGGGGATAGAGAATGCAGGAAGATGGGGATGGAAGTGGAAGGCTTGTTAAAGTGTAAAGTGTTACCACCTAGCGTTTTGTATCATCCTGTTCTTCCAACAAGAATGAATGATAAATTAATGTTTGTTTTGTGTCGTAAGTGTGGTGAAAACTTGTGTACTAGTGATTGTAAACATAGTAGTGAAGAGAGGGCCTTAATTGGAACTTGGACAATGGATGAGCTCAGGAAAGCGGTAGAAAAAGGATATGTTATATTGGACATGTATGAACTTTGGGAGTACAAGATGGCTACTTTTGAGAAAGGAGGCCTGTTTACCGATTTTATCAACAGATTTTTAAAAATCAAACAAGAAGCTAGTGGATGGCCTGCCTGGTGTAAGTCAGAGTGGGACAAAGACAAGTACGTGAAAAATTATTATAACCGCGAAGGTATCATGCTTGACTACGTTAAAATTGAAAAGAACGGGGTACTCCGCTCTCTTGCAAAATTGATGCTAAACTCATTTTGGGGTAAGTTTGGGCAACGGGAAAACCAAACTAAGACACTTTTAACGAGAGATTCTGCGGTATTTTTCCAACTACTAACAAGTCCATCGATAAAGGTTAATAGAGTACAAGAAATTAACGAAGACACCGTTTTAGTGAATTGGCAATACTCAGAGGAGATTGGAGAGTCATTAAAAAATGTAAATGTCGTACTGGCAGCGTATACAACTAGTCAGGCCCGTCTTAAACTGTATGACCACCTTGATACTTTAGGAGAGCAGGTATTATATTATGACACGGATAGTGTTATTTATTCATACAAGGAGGGTACACATAAAGTTGCTACTGGTGATTACCTAGGGGAAATGACGAATGAATTGGAAGAGTATGGCCCTGGATCCTACATTTTAGAATTTGTTTCGGGAGGCCCTAAAACATACGCATACCAAGTATTTTCTACAAACAGTAATGATATTATAGAGGTGTGTAAAATTAAAGGTCTAACACTTAATCTTAAAACGTCTGAAAAACTGAACTTTGAAAAACTTAAAGATATGGTCCTGAGCGAAGCTAAACTGTCTTTACAAATTGAAGAGAATAGAATTAGGAGAAATAAAAATGTAGATATTGTAACTGTAAAGGAAACAAAGGTATTTAAAGTAACGGGTCCTAAAAGGAGATATGTAGGAAATTATGATACTATGCCCTATGGTTACAAAAAACAAAGAATTCAATAAGGTTTGTTGTTAAGGGGAAAATATATATCACAGCTTATGTATTTCACGGTGAGGAGTGGATAATTCTATAACTAACTAAAGTATATTATTGTCATATTTTAAAAACAATAAAAATATATACACGTTTTTATCATAGGTGGAGAGCGTTCCTGTAGATTAACATCATTGAGATTTGCCCAAAATTTATATAATGCAGCCTCTGAAATACTAAGGGAACTTTTGATTGTTACAATTGATATAGTATAATTACCTAATACTAGCGGCTTTGGGGAAAGTTAAATTCCCTATGTTAGGGACAAGTACTTATAATTTATGACATAAATAGTACCTATAACTAAGTAAAGAACACATATTGACTAAATAAAGGATAAATGTATCAAATATTCTTACGAACAAGGCGGCGAAGTTAATCGATATTCGGTTGAGAATATATAGATGTCACGACTCACAAGGATTAGTGATCACTTTTTCAGGGTTAATGTCATTGAAATACAGAGTATGATTTTAAGATTTTTAGTACCAATGTTAGAACATAATAAAAATTGTAAATCTGCAATACGTAGTGTTAAATGTTACTATGATTTTCTCAAATAGTGTGTGTGTGTGTGTGTGTGTGTGTGTATGTGTGTTTAACGGTCACTGGCGCGGAGTTAAGTCTCCCGTAAATCGTTAAGGTCACTGGCGTGGAGCTAAGTCTCCCGTAAACCTTTGAATGTGGGTAAAGTCATAGTAATAGGAAACATGAAAATGCGCTAAAAAAACTACAAAAAGTATAATACAAAAAGAATTTGGGGACCGCATTTTTGTAATGGAGTGGTGGTCACAGGAAATAGCGATGGTTTGGAGCTATTTCCACAAAGGGTAAGCCTTCTGCTTACCCCAGCTTGTAATGTGGGCACGAGTTACGGCTTCACCGTACCATGTGACGGTTCCAACCCCGTAAAACACAGAGGACAAGTCGTATATTTTGTCTTTCTTCTTTCACATTCCAGTATATTGGGTTATCTCTTTGCAAATCGTATTTTGTGAAAGTACATGTATGCAGATCGAAATTAACGATTTGGTGTTTTGCACCAGATCAAGCTGTTATAGAGGCTCTCTCTCTACCTGTTTACATGATGACTGCAATTCAAGGACATCTTACAGCATTCCTGTCAAATTACTTAGCAATGACTCATCTATAATTGGGGAATAGTTCAGACAGGCGCTTCAAAGCGTCCGTCAGTTGACGGTAAGGCATGTAGAAAGTGCCAGAGATTCAGTGTTGTTACTGTAGATATAGGCACTTTAACGGTCGATTGACAGTATTAAATCTCTACAGCTCATCAGAGTAGGCAACAACAACAACGACGACGACGACAATAATGACGACGATGTTGTTGTCGTGTCGTTAATACACCACAATAACGCTGACAATGACAACGATGACAAACACAACAAGAACATCCCCTTAGATCCTCCTTCTCTCCCCGCCGCCATTTTGTTGTTGTCTTCTAGTGATGTCACATTTACACGTTATACGTTGACTTCATGCTCAGTGACATCGAACCCTTAAATTTTTATTTCCCCGTGGGATTCGAACCAATGAAGTCAACATGACGTCATAACGTTTGTTAGGAACCGATTTACCAACCCATAGATACCATTTTGGGTACCGAATATCGATTAACTTCGCCGCCTTGTTCGTAAGAATATTTGATACATTTATCCTTTATTTAGTCAATATGTGTTCTTTACTTAGTTATAGGTACTATTTATGTCATAAATTATAAGTACTTGTCCCTAACATAGGGAATTTAACTTTCCCCAAAGCCGCTAGTATTAGGTAATTATACTATATCAATTGTAACAATCAAAAGTTCCCTTAGTATTTCAGAGGCTGCATTATATAAATTTTGGGCAAATCTCAATGATGTTAATCTACAGGAACGCTCTCCACCTATGATAAAAACGTGTATATATTTTTATTGTTTTTAAAATATGACAATAATATACTTTAGTTAGTTATAGAATTATCCACTCCTCACCGTGAAATACATAAGCTGTGATATATATTTTCCCCTTAACAACAAACCTTATTGAATTCTTTGTTTTTTGTAACCATAGGGCATAGTATCATAATTTCCTACATATCTCCTTTTAGGACCCGTTACTTTAAATACCTTTGTTTCCTTTACAGTTACAATATCTACATTTTTATTTCTCCTAATTCTATTCTCTTCAATTTGTAAAGACAGTTTAGCTTCGCTCAGGACCATATCTTTAAGTTTTTCAAAGTTCAGTTTTTCAGACGTTTTAAGATTAAGTGTTAGACCTTTAATTTTACACACCTCTATAATATCATTACTGTTTGTAGAAAATACTTGGTATGCGTATGTTTTAGGGCCTCCCGAAACAAATTCTAAAATGTAGGATCCAGGGCCATACTCTTCCAATTCATTCGTCATT
Source organism: Aphrophora alni (assembly GCA_963513935.1). Classification (NCBI taxonomy): domain Eukaryota; kingdom Metazoa; phylum Arthropoda; class Insecta; order Hemiptera; family Aphrophoridae; genus Aphrophora; species Aphrophora alni. The sequence goes on along the minus strand of OY740775.1, from coordinate 48,050,804 downwards.
TCCCCTAGGTAATCACCAGTAGCAACTTTATGTGTACCCTCCTTGTATGAATAAATAACACTATCCGTGTCATAATATAATACCTGCTCTCCTAAAGTATCAAGGTGGTCATACAGTTTAAGACGGGCCTGACTAGTTGTATACGCTGCCAGTACGACATTTACATTTTTTAATGACTCTCCAATCTCCTCTGAGTATTGCCAATTCACTAAAACGGTGTCTTCGTTAATTTCTTGTACTCTATTAACCTTTATCGATGGACTTGTTAGTAGTTGGAAAAATACCGCAGAATCTCTCGTTAAAAGTGTCTTAGTTTGGTTTTCCCGTTGCCCAAACTTACCCCAAAATGAGTTTAGCATCAATTTTGCAAGAGAGCGGAGTACCCCGTTCTTTTCAATTTTAACGTAGTCAAGCATGATACCTTCGCGGTTATAATAATTTTTCACGTACTTGTCTTTGTCCCACTCTGACTTACACCAGGCAGGCCATCCACTAGCTTCTTGTTTGATTTTTAAAAATCTGTTGATAAAATCGGTAAACAGGCCTCCTTTCTCAAAAGTAGCCATCTTGTACTCCCAAAGTTCATACATGTCCAATATAACATATCCTTTTTCTACCGCTTTCCTGAGCTCATCCATTGTCCAAGTTCCAATTAAGGCCCTCTCTTCACTACTATGTTTACAATCACTAGTACACAAGTTTTCACCACACTTACGACACAAAACAAACATTAATTTATCATTCATTCTTGTTGGAAGAACAGGATGATACAAAACGCTAGGTGGTAACACTTTACACTTTAACAAGCCTTCCACTTCCATCCCCATCTTCCTGCATTCTCTATCCCCTATATGAATAGTCGGATGGCCTAATGGGTATTTTCCGTACTTGCATACCCAAGGGTAAAGCGAGCATACATCAGCATACTGAATGGTTTCTTCATCAGTACACTTGTAGTATGTTTTAGCGTTTCCAGTCCGGCCACCGAAAAAAGCATGTCTTGGATTAAGTGGTAAAGTGTTCAATATTGGAAGAGAGTTCAAATAGTCCATTTTATTTTCCTCTTTAATAGTTTTAAATGTACACTCCCACATCTCTACTACTTCAAAGGGTGATTTTGAAAGTTTCTCAATTTTGGCTTTTGTCCTTTCATACCTTAAGTGTAGACTGTCAGAAGGGTCCTCTTTTAGTGGTTCCTCCCTCTTATAAGGGAAACATTTAGGACAACCGTGAAAGTAACATCCTTGAAATTCGTAGATACGTTCCCCATCAAAACCATCAACTTTTACCCCTTCTATTTTGACTTCCCTTTCACGGCCTGCGTGGCTGATTTGAACACCCCTTTGTTCCTCTTCCCACGTCATCCACTGTAAAGCAGAGGCAGACTGGTTGTCCACAAGACGGTATCCGTGTTTAGGGATGAGGCCTATTGTATTATTTTTCAAAAAATTACGTCTGAACGCTAGATTACATGCACTAGCTATTGTAACTGCTTCTAAAAAGGGATCCACATTACACTGTTCCAAGAACATAGATCTGAATTTCATGGACGCCTGAGCCAAAATGTCTACGTCCGAGATGCAATACTCTACAATTTCCTTTTGAAAATCAAAAACATAATTTGCTAGTGTCTGCTCGTTATGCCATTTTTCAAAGTTTTTGTGGCCCTTATCGAACATAGAATCTGGACAATAAAACTGTTTAGCGGGTATCGGTCCTTTATAATTTTGATTTTCCAATGTATTGAAAATGTGAGGAAAGTAACCCTTCTTCTTTTCAGGGGGTAAATCGAAAGCTTTTGGAAGAGCAGACAGGGCCATTGGAAAGTAATTTAACGAATCTATGAACCTTACATTGTCCATCTCCATCAATATGATCTTGGTTCCCCTCATAATAAGTTTTGGCGTGAACTTAGTATGATGAATAACGTACTTTAGAATAAACTGAAAGTCAAATGAAGATCCGTTGTGAGCGAGTAAGCATAAGTGCTTGTATCTTTTCCTGATTTCTATGACATAATCCATAAACTGATTGATAGGATCTTCTTTAAAGATACGGGTATGGGAACCACAATTTTCACAAGATTGCCCTGTAATACATTTATGACAAAACTGCTGACTTACACACAAGTTAACTTTGTGGACTTTAGTTTCTGAATCATTTGCAAGACTCTCGTCTTGGCGAGTTTCTAAATCAAAAAATATGAACAAAAAGTCTTTACTTTTTGGTGTACCCCTATCAACCCTCATAAAACACTGATGATTAGGAGGTTTGTATTCTACACAAATATTACAAAACACTTCACCACACATATGTACTGATTTTCTAGCCCTAAATCTAATAATCTTACCACATTCAGTACACTTTTTAATAGAGTTGCAACGATCACCTTGGTGGGCAATAAAACAAACTTGATTTTTAAAGTGAAGATTGCACTTGGGACAAGTTATTCCTCCATATTGTAATTTACAAGGTGGGGATACTGTTTGACATGCTGGACATATATTTTCACATCTATGATTTCCTTTGTGATCATAAGGAACGTGACATCCTTCACAGAAGAAATTACAAGCGAAAACAGCTGTCAGGCTAGTGATTACATTGAAATGGCCTTCACTAAATAATAGGTTTATTTTATACACAGCACTTTCATTTCCACCACAAAAATACACATCACGACCTTTCCTATTGAAATTGTACACTGTAATCTTGTATTTCTTCAAATGGTCCTGAAATTTTTCTAATTCGGGGATCCCTGCTCCATTCTCTGGAATTACCACCCTTGCTTTAGCCATTAGTTTTTCGGCCCTAAATAATTGTCTTTTCCCCATGTCTTGTATAATAGCCTTGTACTGGGGATCTTTCTTAGCATGAGCTTTGCCTACAATTAATGCTCTAGCTAAACATAAATTATCGGAATTTTTTATCACTACTATCCCCTTTCGTGCACTGGACTCTTCAACAAAATTATTATAAAAACCTGATCTTCTTTGACCACCACGGCCCACGGGGAGGTTAACTCTAGTACATTCAATTTTGAATGTATCTGTTGAATTAATTGACTCAGCATTGCTCTGAATAATACCACCGAAAATATCCCAAATAATATCCCCATCCACTTGACTTACCGGTTGGAAAGCTATATACCCTGGTTCCTTATTTTTTAGATTTAAACTTGTTAGTGTAAATCCCAACTGGTCATTAGGTGAGGATTCAGCTTTCATTTTTTCAACCAAACTAGCAAAACCCAATTTAAGCCATGCAATTTCTGAAATACCTTCAGGAACAGGATTAAATTTAAAGGTAGTCCTATAACCGTGCAATCTAAAGTGCTTCACGTATGACTCATCTGTATTTACTACATTTATAGGATTCATATTTACCAGTACACAAAGTTGCACAAAAGAAGAAAGATTCCGGATTATCAGTGCCTTTTACGAACTCTATTGAAAACCGTACAACTGTTTGTTCTTCACAGTTCAAAAGTCAAAATAAGACTGAATGAATATTCCCCAAGAAAACCCTTATATACTGTTGTTACAATCCGTGATTAGTTGAAAATAACCGAACTTTCACGAACTCTTCCAAAATAGGTTTAGTGTTTCACGGGTCAACTGTCTATATTAGACTGAAAGAGTACACTTCCAAATATCTATAAGGTACTACTGTTAAGAACCTTACAGAGAACCGTTTTAGTACGATGTGTTACAACAAATATGCTCCAATCTGTGGATTATCAGCGCATTTTACGAGCTCTGCCGTAAGTAGTTGTAGCTGTTTGATCCTCACAGTTCAAGTGTCTAAATTAGACTGAATTAATAGTCGCCTGGAAAGCCCCTTTTATACTCTTGACACAGCCTGTGATTAGCCGAAAATATCCGATCATTCACGAACTCTTCCGAAACAGGTTCAGTGTCTCACAGGATTGGATGAGAAGTGGTGGTGCAGTTAAAGTTATAAACGGAGCATTCTGATTGGACGAGAAGCGGCGGTGCAGGTGAAGTTATAAATGGAGCATTCTTATTGGACGAGAAGCGGCGGTGCAGTTGAAGTTATAAATGGAGCATTCTGATTGGTCGAGAAGCAGCGTTGCAGTTGAGGTTATAAATGGAGCATTCTGATTGGACAAGAAGAGGTCACGTGACCAAATGGACGATTCTGATTGGTCGAGAATAACTCCATAAGAGCCCATGTTACGGCCAAATCCCTGCGATGTCTACTTAGGGGCAATTATTTTTACAAAATTTAAGAGTTTAGCGGCCAAGTGACAATTTAATTTTCCGTCAAATAAAAATACTACATATTACTAATCAAAATTACTTCTAGTTTCATTTCATAATCCACACAAAATATTTATAAAAATACCATTTTTCAACTCGATATTTTTTTTTAATTTCCCCAAAGTCATTTTTTTGTTACAGCTATATTTTTTCTACATATGGGACTGTACAAAAAATAAATAAGTGCAAAGTTAAAATAAATAGAAATTATCGTCTTGTTTGTGTAGACGGGTTGTGATTTACAAACAGAGATGGGTGAAATTATAAGCGTCTTTGGTTTTACCTTTGGTTTAATAAATAGCAATCAATGAAAATGCATCCATCTTCTAATGATTATTGAATTGTTTGACTGTCATCTCACAAAAACTACTTTTAGAACTTAATTACGCATTTTTCGCTATGTGGTTAAATTAATTTGTATTCGTCATACAAAAACAATATAAGATATGACACTGCAATTTAATTATAAATCCCAATCATGTTTGTTCAGATTTGTATTTCACGTAGTGGGTCTGTCAAAATAAATTTGTCCTATTGGAACCATATTAATTTTTTCGTTAAATAACCATACATTATCCTCTTAAGAATAAGCCTACTATTGTTTGATACACCACACATAATATTTCCAAAAATAAAATATTTTAACTCGATAGTATTTCACCCATAATTCCTCAAGGTCATTTTTTTGTTTTTGCTTTATATCTCCTATTTGAGGGACAATACAAAGAATATAAATGCGATGTTATATAATTATTAAATAGGTGTTATCGTGTTGACGAATTGCGACTTACAGATAGACTCTCTGTCAGACACTCTTGCTAGGGTAATTGGTTTTATCTAGTAAATTAAATACCTAATTACTATGTTGTCAAATGAGCTCTAACGATTTTGATCAAATTTTTCTCACGTTTAGCCTCTAAAGGCCTAAATAATACGAAAGTATTTAAACAATTTAGTTCGTTGCTTCTACGTGGCCGTTTCATCAAAATCTGCTTTGTTATTAAGTGTAAAAAAAATCGTCCATGAGTCTGTTATACCAATTCTGTTTAAATTCAGTGAAATTTAAACATTATTGACCCAAACCAGTTTGCAAATTTCAAGTAAAAAAATATTACAATTCAGGAATAATGGACAAAAGACAAAATTGAACTTTGGCCTCCATCATTAAAAAATTGATATGAATCAAATGAGATTTATAATGAGAACGTGTTTATGGTAGCAAAGGAAGTTATTCTTACGTAAATATTTAACATTGTTTTAATGCTGTAGTTTCATTTCTTGATTAATATCTCCTCAACTGATATTTTTGCCTACAATTAGATTTGATTCGTGTATATTTGGTTTTGGGTTATAAGAAATGTTTTCAATATTTTTACTTCATTTATTTTTCATTACTGGAGAGTTTTGTATATTGAGTGAATATTGAAAACCCATTTTGGACAGTTCTATTTGAAGAGTTTTCATTGACAATTGAATCGCGAATGGGTGGTGATATATATATATATATATATATATATATATATATATATATATATATATATATATATATATATATATATATATATATATATATAATGATAAGTATAGATAGATAGATAGATTGAATTATTTGCCTTTATTTTATGGGGTGGAGCTAAGACTGTTTCAGTCCTCTTTATCACCCAACCACAAAACAACAGAGTACAAAACAAATCAAATAAATTATTCAGATAACATAACATAATAATGTTGAAAATTCATAATATAAAATGTAATAAAATTCAGATAATTAAATTATAAATACATTTGTATGGCGACTAAATAATAAAATAATAAAGTTGTAATTCAAATTCAAATTCCTTGCATTAATCTTAACATGCATATAACTTAAACAATAAACATAATATAGAAAATACACAAATGCAAAATAAAACACCAAAAATCATGAAAACTGAAATCATATTTTCTTAACAAATATAATCATAAATTAAAATAAAAACTACAATAATTAACTACAAATAAAATTTAAAAGTAGGATAGTTAAAATAATAAAATAAGCAAACCAAAGTAAACTTAGTTTACTTAACTAATTAAAACATTCACTCATCACACCTTCTTAGTGATATGATTGATGTCACACACACTCCAAACGGAGATCAGTCCCCGTTCGTAGACGAATACGTAACAAAAATTAAAATCTGAAAATTCAAAAAGTCTTGGTTGAGCTTCTACAACAAACTTTATAACTATGGTGTTACGGAAGTGTTTATTGGTCTTTATTTAAATCTTTATTGGGAGAAGAAAGGCTGCTTTTATTTGGTTCTGATTGTGTGAACAAAGGATTAGAGTAAAAATGAGAATATTGTTTGTTGTTTTCAATAAACGGTATTTATAAATTTTCCTCATTTTTAACCAAACTTCCTTATATGGCGGTACTATTCGATTGTAACTAATGACTAGATTAAAATGTATACTTTGGCAAACACGCCTTCAATTCTACGAACGCAATATATTTATCATATGTGTTAAGCGTTGCAATTGAAGGAAACATTTTTAATAAACATGAACATTGTCACTTCACAGATATATTTTTAAAAGTAAATAGTTTTGGAACTTTTAAATGGTTACAAATTGCAAAAAATTCCTGAGAAAGCTATCAAAAAAATCAAAAGCTTACCGAAATTATGTTAACCGACATGAAAAAATTTAAAACAGAATAAATAAACTTTTGTTATTAGTGACTATTTCATGTCTGAGATAAGTGGATATAGTAGGTCTCATATTTTATTATTATTACTATTATTAAACATAATTATTATATATTTAAATAGGACCTAAGTGTACTTTGGCTTAATCGGAATCTATATAAAGGTGTAATTGTTTGAAATCGAGTTAATGATTGAGTTCAAATTTCGTTTTAGATTTTTGTTGTGCAATTTTCCACAACAATAATTTTCTTTTAATTCCAATGTGGCATAATTGATTTTTCAATAAACTTCATATTTCATCAAAGTATGAACGAATTTGGTACGCCCAATTTTGAGTAATATTTTATATGACCGAATTATTGTTCTTTTCTTAAGATAAAAAATAGTGTGCTTAAGACAACACAGTAGAAGTGTATACGTCTTTGGCTATATTAAAATAAATATAATATCACATAGCAATATTTAGGTATAAAATATTTATAAAATTTTTTCTAAAACTTAAATACATTATTAACATGATTATAGCTTAAATAATTTTATTTATTATTCTTTAAGATTAATATGATCATTAGTACAATCATCTGACGATTAAAAAGTTAATGGAATATTTTTGCCAGATTATTAGCTTTAGTATTTCTGTAAGACAATTTGTGTAATATTTTTGGCCGATTATTAGTTTTAGTATGTGTGTGGGTGAGAAAGTATTTACATAGATACAAACATACATACATACATATATGTTTGTCTCTTCACGCTACACTAGATATTTATATTGTGTACAGCGTGACGGGACAAACGATAGTGATTATTACAACATTTCTTACCTCAGAATTTTTGTTCGCGTATAAATTACTAAATGTATTATTATTAATAGTGGACGGGACAGGGCATGAAAAGCGTGACTCTTGATTCCCATTTAAAGCGTGGAAACATTATTCTCTACCTGGTGCCCTAAAGAGGTTTACACTTTAAAATGAATGAAATCGATACTGCATTTTTTTTAAATCTTTCATAACAGCCGATGCTTTGGTATTTCCAGAAGTGGAATATTCTGAAATACGACGACCAATACATTTTGTTTAGGTACTTATAGGTTACATGTAAGAATATCTTAATGGAAATCATTAAGACCAATTTTGAAGTTTTTGTCTCATGGAAGATGCCCCTAAATAAAGAATTTATCTACAAAATGAAAAAGAAAGAAAACAACTCTAAATAGGCCTACAAAACAAGTTTCATTAAAATTGGTTTCCCTGTATACATACTATAAAAAAGATCGACGTAAGACAACCAACATTATAGCAACAATTTTTTTCCCTATAGTTCGAGGAAGTATAAAACATATTTATCCAAGATAAACTGAACATAATCATTTTGTACCATTACACAATAATCTCTATACTTCGTATGTGTGAAGTTAAACTATAAAGTATTATCTTACAAGTTATGAAAGCTTGCTATCACTTTAACTACATTTAAGTAAATCCAAAGTTATAACTACGGCAACGTCGATAAATTTCACGACTATTTGAACAATTTGAAACTCCCAAACACCAGAAGTTATAGTAAATAAACAGTTCTGCACCGATTGCAGAATGCGAGGCGGTGCCAGGAAGCTGAAGTAAAGTTTTAATAAACTTTGCTAAAGTTATTAACTCCAATTGTATTTAATAAAACAGTCACATCTAATAATAACCTAAAATGTATCACTCAGTCTGTAGAAGCATGCAAACTAGTGACGTTTTTCTTGTTAGTCGAATGATTCCTTTCATTGTCTCACATTTACGTATTGTAGAGAAAGCTAAAAGAAGGATAAAAATAATACATGTTGCTTTTTTTTTTCAGAAATTATCCGTTTTGTGATAACCCGAGATTTTGAAATGACGTCTGTCGTCCGTTTAGTAATATATATATATAACAAACCAATTAGCCGATTTTAGTAAAAAAATTTTTGTTTACTTCTTTTGACCATATTAATAACTTTTTCATGTTTTCAATAACTCAAAGTTCACGTTTAGCTGTTATATAAATAAAACGAAACAAAATTATTTTTTATTTTAAAAAATATACTCTAATGTTTTGCTGAATTTTAACGTCTTTAGAATCCAAACTAAACGTATAGGTCGCTTTACTACAAAATTGTGACATTGTGTAAAATAAATAGAAGCAAGAGAGTCAGCTGATCTACAGATTTCGGTGAAATTTTAGTGAAATCTGAAGATTTGTTAAAACCTCATATGCAAAATAACAATTAAAAAATTTTGGTTTTGGAATAATTCTTTAAAAAAAAAAGAACTTTTATCGCCGTCATTAAAAACTCGACTGTAATAAACGGTAAGGACGGGTTTATTGCACAAGTTTGGGTCCAATTTAAATAAATAATAAATCTACATATAATTACAATAGATGTAAAATTACCACCAATATTCTTTTCATTCTTGTTTATTTCTTCACGACTGAAAAGACAAAATAATACTGAACTGGACCTATTTAATAAAACCGTAATAGATTGTCATTGCCATTATATAGGCCCGTTTCATAAAACGATTCAAAGAACATCAAATGAAAAGTACACGTGACTAACTCCCCAAAATCCAATATCGCAGAACGTTTAATATACAACCATAGCTGCTACCAAAAATGGCTTTAAAACCCAGGTTTCGATTCAGTCCAACATTAATTTTAAAAAATAATAAAAAACCGTCTCCACTCGCTAATCGTAACATGCATCACTACTAACCACTTTATGTTTGTATAAGCCTATTTTCCAGTGACTCTTACCCGGGGCAGGTATCAATTTCTGTCGTTCCTAATATTTGTGTTTATGTGTTAAGTATTTGTGTATTTTGTTAAAAATTTTAAATACATTTTGGACGTTCTTACCAATGGGGAAAAAACTTAAAATTGTTCGATAAAAATTTTGATTTATGTGTTTGAAAGACGAAATAACTCTTATATCTAGATTACAGGTAATTTTTAAACCAATTATTGATACTTCTACAATTATTCAATCTGTGACTGTGTGACAGTGAGCTCTACACCATTTGAGGAAGGTTATTGTTGCCTAATACAGACTGTCCATGGCAAGAAACATCACGCTAAGTAGCTAGGTTGAGCAGACAATGCTAGTCAAACAGGGAGAAGAGTCCGTACACAGTTGGAGTTGGTGTTAGTGTTTGTATCTTATTAATTTTGTTTTTAAAACTGTTTTCCAAATTACAATATGGCTGTTTAATTAATGAGGATGTTTGCATTCGGGGGTGTTTCCGGAGGCTCAATCCCCAACACTGACGCAATAAATTATTATTTAAGCTACACTACTTGGGAATAGCTAATGGCTAACTTCACCTCATGTCTTAGTTAGTTATTTGGTGTGTGAGTGTTTAATTGGTTATTAATATTCATTAGTTAATGTTATATTAATTAAATTAATATTTTCATAGCTGTGTACTCAATGGGAAGTACTCAATGACTACATGGATAGTTCTGGGGGTAACGAGAAAACTCAAAGTCCTCGAATATAACTTTGCGACTTCATTGTTAACCATCATTATAAATCCGGAGATAAGACAGTGCAATATATAGTTCTTTGTTCAAAGAATGCTTCTATCATTAATTTTTACTTAATCTAAACTAGTGAAAAAAGTTTGTACAAAATTTCCACAGTTTAATAAACTTTGAAGCAATGTGGTCACAGCCTATACACAAACATGCTCCTCGTTTATGTATTTAGACATACTGTAATGCTATTAATTAAAATACTTGCAATGCTCTAACAGATTACATATTGTAATACAGACTCCATTCATCAGAGCCTTACGTCCATTATGAAAGCTGGGATCATCAAACAAAACTGATTAATTGAAAACTTGAATCGAGGGATTATTCGCTGGATTTAATCTCTGCAAATTGCAATTTCTCGTCCTATTAAAGCCAAAGGCTTGTTTACAGATATTCTGTAAACATCATCATAGTATTTCATTTCAATCTCCAATTTTGTTATAAAAAAAATCTGATACCATCATATAATCCAGTCCCATCGTACAATCAGATCCTTTTGTACGAAGTCCCTCAGGACTTTACGATATGTTCAATTGTATTGATAGGTAGAGGTTTACCCAATATACGAAGTATAGATTTTAATTCAAACAGTTGTTACTCCTCATAATTATGTATATAGTTACTTTCATAACAGGCTTTGTAAATGTGAATATCTTGAATATCTTCACTCTCCTCTCTCCTGTTGGTATTTCGGAACTAGCGAAGTTGGTAAAAGTCTTTGTGAAGGATATTTTGGTTGTGATGGTGAGAATTTTGTAAATTTAAATTATTTTTTAACTTTAATTGTCTCCACTCATCAAGAGTTATAAAATGAGATATTACATTTGTTAGTTTTTACTCGCCAAGTCCGTCTGGCTATATTAAAAAACTCCTACACCACCAAACACTTGATCAAAATCGGCCCATTGACCAAGTTTCCTCCCACCCATGGGTTTATATACCATTTTAGCATCAATGATGTCTGAATTGATTGAAAGGTAAGTAATGTCGTCAGATTCCCATATCTGTCTTCATTGCCTTCCCATATTGCATTCCCATATAAATGTTGCGTTCTGGCTTCTTTAAAAGAACTTAGACTCTATTTCTAACTAAACATATCTTAATTCCTAACCCATTCCTATACAATCTATTTTCAAATTGTTGAGACTTTCCCACTCCCTGTAACACTAATATCACAAAGTAGGAATTATCAGTATTTTTAGTATTCCTTCAAAACTTTCGTTTCTCGAAACTTAGATTACCAGCCTAAAACTAATTGTAATTGTAAATATGGTTTGAAATTTTATCAATTATAAGTAAATGTATAGACAAAACCAGGTGCGACAATGCACATTGTATAGATAAACTAATTGTTGCAAGAAAGTATGATGGCATATCAATGATAAATTAGTTTAAATCCATAGTTTACGTATCCGTTGTATTGAAAAATTTCATTAATAATTAATTAGTACTTACTATTTCAATTATAAAAAATATTAATAATAAATAAAATTAATATAAATTCTAATAATATATATGTAAACAAAATTTGTAATTGAAATGAAATAATATAATAGTATTTACATAAAATCCAGATACACAGCTTTTGACTTTAATAGGGTGAGATACTGTCGACGAATGCAATTTGTAGAGATTAATACCATGGGAATAATCCCTCGATTCAAGTTTTAATCTACTCGGTTTTGTTTGATGAGTCCAGCTTCGATAATGGATGTAAGGCTCTGATGAATTCGTATCGTATTAAAATATGTAATTTTGTAAGAGCATTTCCAATATTTGTAATTATATCATATAATTTATTTCCAATCAAAACTTTTAACTTTTCGATCTATACTCCAGGTCCATGTTTAGGTGTCTTTTGCTCTGACAACGTCGAGTGAGTATTTATTAAATAAACTGTTCAAAATAAGGCACACATTTTCTCATTCACTGTGTATATTCTGATGTTATTATTGAATTCATAATAATTTATTTTTTGTTGTTGAAAACACACTCTATCCATAAAGTCATGTTATTGTTTCACAAAATTTCATGCTCACCCACGCCAAAAATAAAATAAAATCAAACAAAACAATTCGTCTAAAAAGGGTTGTTTTATTTTGAAAAATGATAGTGAACCGCGAACGGTTTATAAGTCTTTAAAAAACTTATTTATTTAAATAGGACTTGCTTGATTCTGTATCAATTCACTGTATGTTGATGTTTTAGGTAAACTGGCTCTAGATGAAAGGTACACCAAATGAGCAATGACTGAAGGATATAAAGGATTGATTTGTAAAAGATTTAAAGGTTATAATAACAACAACAGTCATCATTCAACTCATACCTACTTACCATTTATTTAATGAGCGTTAAACATCATAAATACAATGTGTTAATATACATACGATTATATATTATAAACAAGAAGAAAGATTTTTTTATAATCAACGACACAGATATAAAAGTTGCACTTTTTAGTATTTGAATATCGAACTTCTTAGTTTATTTTAAACAACTTTATCTAAAAAAAAATAGCTTAACTTACAAAATGAGTCCTCTTTGTCCTGTCTTTTATTCCAATTGGAAACAAAAATTACAAAAAAAAAAAATTTTATGTTACAGTGTAACACCATATCTTGATGTCTTACAGTGTAACCCTTTATATAAAAACACACATGACCTTTATCACAATGGATTTTCGTATCACCCTTAGGGAATAATGATTATTATAATAAGTTACAACTTTTGCTTAATTATAAGCTAAGAAATCTCGTTCACTCATAATCACACTTTAATAACGTATAACTACCAAAATAAATTATTACTTTCGATTTTAACCAAACATTTTAATATGAACATAAATTTTACTAAATTGATTGTTAATCTATTCACTGGACGGATAACAATATACAGTTTGTTACGACTTTTCGCTCGCTTGGTAACTCACAACTCATCGTTCATATCTCTCACCATTTTGAAAATTCTTTCCCCATTCCCATTTTTTTTGGTTCCTGTTAGTTTTTTTTTTTTTTTTTTTTTTTTTCCCCTTATTCTCTTATTTATTTGAACCGACGACCTCAGATCAAATTATTTTGTTCATGATTTTTTTTTGTCTACGTAAACTTCCTCTTTACGTATATACGATATTAACAGGCTTTCATAAAAACAATATACTCCTTGCACAGACTGGGTAATATTTAAACAACTGTTATCTGTTAATGTAATATTAAATACAACCTAAGTTTAGTAACTTTAACAAAGTTTATTAAAACTCTACTCTCGCTTCCTGGCAGCGTCTTGCATTCTACAATGTGCGCAGAACTCTATAATTACTATAACTTTAGGAGTTTGGGAGTTTCAAATTGTTTAAATAGTCATGAAATTGTTCGTCGTTGGAGTAAATTATAGTCTTAGATTTACTGTAATTAAATTGTTAAAGTGATATCAAGCATTTAAAAACTTGTAAGATAATTAAGTTATATAGTTTTAGTTGAGGTATATTGTAATTTTATCTGACATGACAAAATGTGTACGTTGAGTTTATAGCGGATAAATGTGTCTTGAGGTTCCCTGAACTAAACAAATTGATTGGTTGTCTAGCGTCTGTCGTTATTATAGTATTGTGTAGACAAAACACATAGAGAGAGAGTTTAATGGAAATTGGTTAATTCATTATGCTCTTTAATTACAGATTTTTTATATATTTTTTCATTTTCTTTTCGTAGATAATTCAAGATTTAAGGTTAGCCTAAGTTTAAGGTTACAAATTTAGGTTTGTTTAGGTCACAGTTGAACCAAAATGATTTCGTCCAAATCATTTTGATCAACTGTAACCTAAACAAACTTATTGTTCGCTATCTCTCCTAAAAGATTTAAAACGTTTTAAAATATCTTCATGAGATATCTAAAACGCCAAAACATCGGCCATGCTACTGTTTTTCTCAAAATTTCATTAACGTTTTAATTAAAATTTTATTGAAATTTAATTATGGTTTATATTTTTACGTCACATATAAGGAGTATATGATTGTTTATTTAGTTGTATGTGATGGGTGGAAAAAATATATATGTCGTAATTCACCTGGACCTTGATATTTCCAGGAACCATAAGCGTAAAAAAAAAATATGGTTTTTGAAATGATAGCTAACTATCTAGCAGCCTGTGTGTAATATTTGTTGTCTCTCCTCTGTTGTACACTCCCACAAGGGGTTGATTGTAATCAATCTCGGTTTGTGGATCTTTAATCATCATGACTCATGATTGTTTTTAATAAGGCAAAATTAGGAGTTAGCTAGAATTTGATAAAAAGTAAAACGTTCGATTACTTAAAACGTTGTTATATTTTGCTCAATTATTGTAACCTTTAAGCCCCCTCCCCTCCCTCGAGAAGAATTTCTACTATTTCCCAAAAATTCAGGTTCAGTAGTTTTTAGTAAAAAAAACAAACAATAAATAAATATAACTTAAGTCTCAAAATTGGTTTAACCGATGGTATTTTTATGAAATATAAAGATTACTACCCGAACCATAATACCATGTCGCAAGTAAATTACGGTTATGGAACAATGTACAAACATAACCTGGTGCATCGGTAATTAAAAACCACATTTCAATTAAATAAGATTTAGTGTAAATAAATTTCGATTAGGCTGAAATAAACTTAAGTTCAATTTAAATACATAAATATGTTTAAATGGAATGAAAAATTTAAAAGAGCTGAGTTTTTTATATTGTTCTATATTTAGTACGAGCCCGAAGAGCTCTAGTTGGATCTACACTTATAACCAGGTTGCAATGGGTTAGATCCCTCTCTTCATAAGTTATTTTTCTTTACCATCTATTGTTCTATTTCGACTCTGACGCTATTAGAATATTTGAGAGCTATAAATCTTTATTTTATTTTCCTTTAGAGCAATGATTAACAAGAGATTTTCACCTTTAAACAACAAGGACAAAATTCTATCTGTATCCCTTAATCTATCATAAGATTATGTGGGGGAAAACAGAGTAATAATAACCAAATTCAATTTTCATTCGATACCATTTAGTGAGATGTCGAAGAATATTATTTTTGTTCATATTTGGTTTTGTTGAAGGCTCTGTCAAGAAGTTTTTGCACAGTTTCTTAAATATCCTTTTAGAATATGCAAAACCATTTCACTTTAAAATATTATATATCTATGAAGAGACATGGTTTAATTTTACACAAAAAGGTTCCTTCAATTGCATTCATTTACAGACGTGCTAAACAAGTAACGTTCCAAGAATTGAAGGCGTATTGTTTGAAGTATTAAACGTTAGATTCATCAGTTTTAATCCTATAATGGTTTAGTGCGTCAAAAAGTTGTGGAACAGTAGTAATAAATACAGTTTATTTGGAAAATACACAATTTTCTCTTTTTTTTACCTTTATCCTTTAAGATCAACACAAAATTAATTAGAACCTAATAATTATCCATCTTTCTTCTCTTGTTATTATTTACATAAAACGCCTAATGGTTCCCCTATCATCATAGCATCTGTTTTTGACTTATCATATCACTTTATTTTACATTTATATGAGAATATAAAATCGTCATAGAAACATTTGTATAATACCAGCTTTACGAAAAATTCTCCTCTATTATAAAATACCATGTTACTATTTTTTTTCTTTTATTATTGCATTTAAGTTATTACAACATATATTAAATATTAAAGCAGATAAGAGAAGCACGCTAGGCTTGTAGATAGTAATTTTAATCCGTATATAGAGTTCGTAGTATTTAACTAATTATTATATCATAGGAGCTTGTGAACGGAAGTGTGGTTATATTAGCATTGTTTAGTTGGCTAAATGGAAATACAGTCATGCAATTTAGTTATCGATATAATTATATGTAGAGAGGTTTAATTTGTTACAAAAAGAAACTAGGTTATCGTCAAACTACAGAGACTGTAGTGAAACATATTTCTTATTTATTATAATAATTCTGGTTAATTAAAGGCAACTATTCTCTCAGCCTGTATCACCTTGTAAAAAAGTAAGAAAAAAACATCACTAAAACAACCCTTGTACAAGAATATTTTATTAGCGCCTAGGTCAGAAGAGAACAAGAGTTGGTCAAGAGAGGCCTGGCAGGAAAGATTAAACAGAGGTATCTAACACAAGACTACATGGAAAAAGAGGTGTAGATCCATCTAAGATTCCTCGTGATTCCCACTCCAGTAAACCCCTGGTAAATATGTTAGTTGTACAAAAAGTCAAGGAGTGGTTAAATAACATTTAAACTGAAAAATATAAAACAGTAAAACTTAAGAGTTGTTTTTTGGTGTAAAAGACTATTTTCTATGCATTAAAATGTAAATAACCGGAAAACTAAAAAAAAATGTATGGTGTGGGGAAATTCCAAATATTTTCAATGTAAATCCCATCAAGTAATACCTTATTTAAAAGTCTTGTTAAATTGAAAATAACTAAGCAAAATGTAAGTCGCTAACCTACTCCAATACAACATTGATGGCGTAAAATATTAAAAATATCCTACTTAGTTAAGAATCTGTTTTAGGGAAAAATAATAAAGATAAAAAAATGTTTACAGCAAAAACTTCCTACTGAAGAATAGCGTAAGAAATAATTCATTTCTTCAATGCTTGTCAAGTGTTCTATCAACAATTCAAACAATAATTTTAATGTCAGTAGTAATGGACTGGAAAATTATAAAATAAATCTTGGAGTAATAGAACTTATATATCAAAATTTATTTTTTTTAAAAAGTATCGTGTTTTACTATAACCTTTCATTCACCTTATATTGTGATCAAAATTTCATCATTTTAATATTTGACCGGCCGCTATTTTTGGTTAAAATAAGATAGTGACCTGTTGTTGTCATAATAATTTTTTATTAAACAATACTTTTTAAAGTAGATATTACTCTATGGAACATTACATTTGGGAATCTTGAGTTATCCCCCCCTCTCCAAACAAACACCATTTCTTAGCTTGAGAATCTACTTTAAAATGCCAAACATTTGCAGCTTTCAACCTTCTCTAGTTAATAGTTATTAAACCTTCGCGTACTTGTTTTACACTCTGTATACTGGTTTTCACGATGAATTAATTACACAGAAAACATTTAAAAAAATTTAACTAGTGTTCATTTACAGAACTAAGTAATATTGATTAACATTCAGCTAGCTTGAGTAATGTATCAAAGTCCTGGTCTTCTCCTTATGAAGTAGTTTGTGAGAGAGTTTGATTCCATGCAAAAGAAAGAAAACATACAGATAGGACTGCATGTGTGACAGAACAAAATAATATACAGGGGAACCAATTGTAGATACCAACCATTAGGGTAATTAAAACTAGATGAGATAAACAAACTTTTTGTAGGGAATGATCCCAACTTTTATGAGATTAAAAATATGTTATTCAAGTTTTGAAAATTTCACGGCATTTTTCATTATGGCGTCGAATTTCACTTTATAAATAACAACCTTATTATTTTGGTATTTTTAAATCAAACATTTAAATTTAGTTCTTTTTATTTTATGTTTTAACAAACCTATCCGTTTTAGAATGTAAAATGATAGGAAATTCATTATTTACACAATTATCAGTCATTGCTTTTAGTTATTTAAAAATAAATAAAAATAAAATGCTGAATGTAGTCAATGGTATTTTTCTCACTACGGTAGTTTCGGTTAGTCAGCCTTTATCAAGTGATTCTGGGATCTGACTGTTGTCGTAATCTAAAAACACATACACACGTATTACATAACTCTGATACAAAACACTTAAAACTTAAATACGTTTTTTATCCTAATATATAAGTTTTCTGTCTTACCGCCATCCATAGGAATGAACTTAGAGGTAAGCGCGATTACCGCTGTTTTCCGACTGATCACAGTTTCAAACACAGTAGCCTACACAAAACACATGGTTCAGGTTAATCTTCAAGTTCTAGGGAACATGGTCATAATTAATAAAACACGCAAATAAATTAATTTCGATCGTAGTTTGTTGGCCAACGGAAAATAAATTTGTTTATGTTGTACTCATAGTAGACGAACTGTCTCTATTCGGACTGTGGCTGTCGCTCACTCGCACTAAAGTTGGGTTGGAGGTGTTCTTTATCACGTCCTCTATTATCGTATCTATTGCAAGTTAGAATCGAAAGGTAACTTTTCATTAATTGTTGTCATTTTTGACATGTTTATATATTTTGAATTTTTCCAGGGCGGTAATTTTCCTTTTTGGTATTTTTTTAAATAATTTCTCGATACTCTTGTTTGAATAATATGTTCGGCTAACTTAGTATTGATTTTTATGGGAATAATCGATGGTATGTGATTTTTAAACAGGGTTTTAAAGGACCTTACAGTTTGTCTCATGTAGTTTTTTAACAGTAAGAAAACGACAGTTTGTAAATCTCCGTAAGTTAGTGTACTATCATCAGTTTTGGGGGAATTCCCAATAGTATATGAGACTGATGGGCTATTTGAATGGTTATAAGTGTATTGTTCCATGTACATAAACATACGTTGTTGCTATTTAAAAAATGACGTTGGCCGCTATATTTGTAAAGGCAACGACTTTTCAAAATTTGAAAAAAAAAAATTAAAATCCCACTAAAATGAGAGAATGTTCCTCCATAGTTTTTTTATCTCTTATAACCTTAAACATTCCAATGGTGGCCATTTCAGTTGATCATACTGATGATAATCTTTCAATGTTGGGTTACGTATTCTCAAATTGATTTTATGATTAATTAACGAATCAGCTGTTATTAAAGTCTTAAATTGGTTGTTATAACAACGAATGTTATATTAGTTTTAATTCTTAAGAAACTGTGCAGATGGTGTTCCTGTATTGTATATGTAGTGTGAATTTTGTGACAATTAAAACGTTTGATTCAGGTCAAGAATTACACAAGTTGATTTGAGTAATAATGGTGCTTACAAAGCCTGAACATACAAAGAATAGAAACAGATCTTGCAAATGTATTGCCAAAAAGTTGGTTTTCTATACCTAGCAGGAAATGTTAAATTATATTTTTACTTGGTTTTATTCAGTAGTTTAAGTTTGCTTACACATGTTTCTTGAATCTCGTTTTATTATATATAAATTACTCTCTTGACATTGGCTAAGCCTTAACGAAACTTATAGTTGTGTATATAGTAAACCAATTTCGCTTTGGTCAGTGTCTCGGTCTAGAAGTGAGGGGCCTAGAAGCTGTACATACATATATCAAACTGCATTCGTTATATTTGGATCATTGAGGCATCCTTTGTAATTATACGAATATCACATTTTGTTGGACGTCAGGGATAGAAAATGTGTTTTTGGCAATAAATTCGCTATTTATCATAGAGAGGGGTTGGTAACATTATGTGAAGAATTGAAATTTTATTTATTTCTGTATGTAACACGTGGGATATAAACAAACAAAAATCTTTTTTAAATTGTCCATTTTCACATTTTAATTCGATATTTCTGAACTTCGATAGGTTTTTATAAGAGTCTCCTATACAAAAATTTCAAGTTCCAATCTTATATTGTATGGCTACTAGACTAACGGCATGTTGAAAATCACTTTTTTAAGTGAAAACTTCTTTAGCCGGATTGGACACTTTTTGGTAGGTGAAAATTTTAAGGGTTCTCGTCACTAACATGCTCATGACTGGCGCATGCGCAGCGGCCGTGTTCTGTGAGCGTTAGACTTTTTTGGATGGGTGAAATTTCGGGTGTTCGCGTCACCGACATGCTTAATAGGAGTATGTCTGTAGCTATACAGCTGACGTGTTGTGTAACATTAGTGCTGTGTATATCTTGTGTTTTCGTTTGATTATTATTTGAATTGTTGAAGTGTTTAATTGTAGAATCACTGTGCAGTACAATAGTGAGTACTAAATAAATATACTAATATTTTTAAAATGAAAAATAAATAACAAAAAAATATTTTAAATCTTCCTATTTATTTGGAATACCTAAACCTAGGCTTCATCGAGGTATTGACTTCTTAGATCTTCTGATTACGTTGCCCTGAATTACAGACTTGAATTCAGCCAGCAACAAATCACACATTGCTTTCCTTTATTAGAGAACATATTAACACACTCCACACACTACACCCTAGAAAACACAAAACATACTACCACAACATTGCAAGAACTAATTTTGAGGTTACAACAGCTGTTAAACAAACTTTTGGGCTATATGCTATCAGCGATATCAATACAACACTACAACATTTCTCTACTGTCTTCGTATGAATCAATGAAACCCCACCAATTTTTTATGATAACCTGTATATAAAAATTTTATTAGCTTATATTTTTAAATTATTTTGGGCGTTTTTTTGTCATGATCTTGTACAGCCCGTAATATATTTGAATAATAAAAAAGCATATACACATGGATATAATTGTTGCTCACAGTGTCAATAGATGTGAAAACCAGATTGATGTTGATAATTTTAATTTAAACATTATGAATTTTCAAATTTTAATACTAAAAGTTCTAAGTTTTCACTTATATCGGCACTCCCTATAACTGCCAATTTTGTTTGTTTCCATAGGTCATGAAATGGTAGCATCGATATAAAAACGGAAGCTCTATTATTTCTTACCATACACTACTTACAGTGTCTAAGTAAAATCAATCTGATTTCGTCACAACAGTCATGTTATCTATTTCTAAATTGTGTGGAAAACATCATGAGATCGGTTCAATAGTTTTCGTAATACAGCGTTATTTATATTTCGATTTCTGTACATTGCTAAGTAAGCTTCATTCAATTCATTGGCTCCTCTTCAATGTATAGATATATTAGAGGTATGATAACAAACACGATTTTAATAACTTCCGCAGTTATAGAATGTATATGAATCCCTGGGAATGTTTACCTTACCGAATTCTCGAAAATTTCAAGACAAAGGATAAAATAAAATAATTTAAGCTATTTAAAAAAGGTCGGAATACTTTAAAAATCAACCCCCTATACTATTAGGGAAAACTCAAGACTAAGTTTCAATTTAATTTAGATAGTTAAATGAATTGAAATGTGATTGGTATGGTAAGAATTCCTGTGTTTTAATGGAATCAATTCATTCTAATGTTATTAATTAAAAATGTATATTAAACAAATGCTTGCTCATGGTTAAAATAATTTTTAAGAGTTTGAGGTTCTATTTGAGAACTTGAAATGAATATTTGGTGAATCGTTCTACGATAATGTACATAACCTAATTTTAACTAAAAGTTGAACCTTGCTATAATAGATTGATAAAGTTAACTTTATTCAGTTCATGTTACGCCGGTAACCATTATCAAGCTAATATTGAAATAAAATTAATGATTATCGGTGATTACTGACCTGTTATTTTTTTTAGTTTCTAATAAATCATTTTCAAAATTAGTTACAGAATCATCGTCGCAAAATAATACTTTTTATTGATTTACCAATTTGTAATTGCACAATTATAAAATTTTAATTTAAATTTTATACGATTAGTAATCAATAATCCTTTTGTGTAAGATTGTTTGTTGTAATACCTAAAAGTATAACTGTAATAAAATATTGGTGTATATTTGGCAAATATCTCAATAAAAGAATCTCGGTCCAAATATCAATCGGTCCCACTAGCATGTATTTTTATATGTTGGAATCGGGGGTATGTAGTTGCAAATATTTTTAGAACTCTTCCTCTATTTTATAACACAAGATATTTTACTACAACATTAGATTTAAGAAGTTGATTTTTTTTGTCAGATTCGATAAAAAAATGAAAACGATTGAGATTAAATTTGAATAATTTCCTTTTTTTTCCGGGGGAGGAGTTGAAAAACACTGCAGAGTTATCATAACGAATAAATAGTCATTACAAAAAATTAAGTATTTGGTTTTGCATAACAACGAGTTCAAGTGATGAGATTCTATGCTTCTTTTCAAGTAATTTGTTGTCAGACAATGCGAGAAAGTGATGGACGAATTGGTAAAAGTGATCACTTAGCTTTCTGAATGTATTGTTAACTTAATATACTTTTATTACTCATTTTTGGATTTGTAATATCAAGTTTGAAGAATGTTTGTTTTGTGTATAATTAATTGCTTACTTAGATACAATAGGTCTACATATTTTACTTAAAAACGCTTTTCGATCCAGTTGATGTTATATGATTTTGATTTTTGTTGTTCAATGGTGAAAAACCTCTCGGCCATCTTCGTCTTATTAAAAACGAAGAAAAGATTTTAAAATGAAGACCCGTCGTTTTTAAAAGATTTTAATAGCATTTAGGCCTATTAGGATCTGTAAAGAACAAGAGTTGGCCAAGAGACACCTGCTAGGAAAGATGAAATAGAGTTATCTATTTCAAGACTAAATGAAAAAAAGTGTAAATCCAGTTATATTCTCTCAGGGTTTCCACTCTCGTACTCACTGTAGTGAGATTCTAAGGAATCATGTCACTTGACGTCGATTTCATATTATTTTCGTCATACAACTTCAAAAACAGCTGTTTTCAGTACATGAATTGAGATGCTAAAGGTGTTATTTTTAGTCCTAGGACCTAAAAACATCAGCTGAGGTCGAGATCATCAGGTATTTGTTACTTTGCTTATACGAATTAATTAATGATTGTAAAGAACCTATAAAAACAACAGATACTCTCGATTATAAATAACAGATAAAACAGCGGTTACCATCGATTTTATAAAAAAGTACCACTAACAAAAACTAAACAACTGTAATAGCTGCACAGTTTTATAACTTTTCCAAACTTTTAAAGATAAGAAGGTTATAACATTATAGTTTTTGCGAAATTGTTTTCTTATATTGTTTGCAGTATTACAAAAAATATAGTTCACCACTAAGATCCAAGAAGCTTTTCTATCCTCGCTCATTTTAATTTTAAACATGTGCTTGTATCAAAAAACTTCACATTTGGTCCTTATGATGAAATATACAATTCTTTAGTCTAAATAATTCATCTTTTTCCTTCTTACATATACGTAGAGAAATGAAAGTTAGATAATGAGTAACAAAATTGATGAAAGTTTTGTGATATATCAGTTTTCAGTTCCCTTAAAGGTATTTAGAAAAATGTCTGTCACATGTGCGGACCGATTTAAGTGAAATTTGTTGTATGGGGTTTCTTCGACCATACGTCCATGTGTGTTGCAATTATTATTTAAAAAAAAGTAGAAATCCCAAAATTACAATTTTGTATCAAATGTTGCTCAAATGTTACCTCTTAAAACTCAAACAAAACGGATTGATTGGTCGCCATTTCTCGAAAAATGTCAATTAGTGTGTACGGTATTGAATTTAGGAATTTAAAAAAAAATTGACACATTTTTGGAAGACTGCATGGTAAAGATGTATAATTTAGATGAGTAGGAGTTAAAAAAAAAAATGAAGTAAGATGTTCACCTACCTTCATAGAATCAAAAGTGCTGCGTTGTCTAGGGCAAGTTGAAGAATGTGAAGGTCATTAACAGTTATCGTAGCGTGGTTGACGAAACAATCTAGTCCAGACACATTTACAAAATCTTAACACAGTTCACAGAACTTATAGAAAATTAAAATATAAATGAAGTAAAAGATTTTAGAGCGTTGTTATTGTTCTATGAAAGAAAGAAAAATAATATATGACATTGAAGAGTTGAGAAGAAATACTAATGTACATATCCATTAAACGTTCACGTAACAAGACAGCGATAGCCAATCCTCTTCGTTGCGGCTGACATTGTCAATCATAATACAATAACTATGGCGAGCGTTGATTAGACATTAGACAATTTTATCAACTGTAGTCTTTTTGAAAAGAGAAGAAATACAAGAATAGATACAGAACAACAACATAAGTAGAATATTAAAATCATTGGTGATGGGACAGGTTTCTTTAAAATAAAACCAACAGATTTTCTTTTCTTTTCAAATTTTAGTGAAAATTGAAGATTAACCAAAACCTATACGCCAATTATGGTGTAAGAATAATTGTCAAATATATAATTAAACCAAATATAAACATAAAATAAAATAAAACCGTTTTAACAAAAATAAACGCATTCATACGATGTACGTCAAGAACGCGTTTATGGTAGAAGCGTAGAGAGTTTAGGTCCTATATAAATGTTCGCACATACACGTTTTGTTAAAAGACGAGATTCATAGGCGACGTTTGACTGACCAATCTAACAATTTTTGGTGACTAACGTTGATTAGTTTCTATTGTGTTTTAGGGATGGGCGAGAGAGAAAGTTTGTGCAGTGTTTTTAGCCCGTTTATTTTGAAATTCCTAACCTATTAGAACGAATAGCTACTGTTGTTAATTTGACTTCATTGTAATTGGATAACTTTGTATTAGCGATACATGCTTAGCTTAACAATTGTTGGTCAGCAAGAGTTCACACATTATTGGATAAAGTTAGAAACTCTGATAATTTAACTTGCATGCTAGAATATGATTAAATATTACAGTGATATTTTTTTACAAATAATTGAATTAAAAGCTAGTATATTGAAGCAGTCAAAGACTAATTACCATTTTTTTAAAACCTAAATTATTAAAGAAATATTATTAATAAAAGTTTCCTATCAGAATATCTAATCTTACTACATTAAACGGTGAAAAAAAGGTGCGTACTTTATCAGTCGTCCCTCCTCAAACTAATTGTATAAACTATTCGTCACCAAAAATGTCATTTCGGCAGTTAGTTTTAAAAAAAAGTTAAAATAAACTATGATCTCCGTCTGTGAAAAAACAAAAGTTTATATATTTAATTTAGTAGTTAATTAAACTTGCTTCGCTTGAGCCTCCTCAGAGTAGATCTTATTTGATTAAAATCGAACTTTTAATGACGGTGGTGAAGTTACATCTATGTTACCTAACATTATTCTTAAGACGTAATTTTTTTACATGTAATTTTGTACACGGTTTGTGCCACTAATCTTCAAATTGTACTAACAATTCAACAAAATAGGTTAATCGTTTTAAAAACACGTCTATTTCTTGATTTGTTTTAAATAGATTTTCGTAACGAATAAGTTTTTATAGCTAATGCGTTTGTAAATAATTTAATAAAGTAATAAAATTCAATTATTAAGACAGACACAGAGGTTTAAATTTCAATCTATTTAAATTAGACCAACTGATAACAAGAAACACGTTGTTAAATACACAAAAATTATATCTTTAGTATAAAGAACAGGAACACTGCGACATGCCTGCTCTGTTTTAGTGGTTGTAGTTTTGTTGGTTTTAGGAGTTAGATCTACCGGCTGTAGAGAAGCAAGTAATGTTTCGGCAGAAGACAATCATGTATTGTGTAGATGGAGGAGAAAGAAGCTAGGGCAAATATTATGCACTATTTACAAGACTGATAGAACAATGAAACCAGGCAAAGATTGAAGAAACCTGGTCAGTGAGAGGATCGGAAAAAGGCAATGTGATGTGAATTACTCTGTAACTCAGATGCTCAATGGTAACATGTTATCCTTAAAGTACCTGAAAAGGATGGGTAAAATAGGTAGTTCGGCCTGTCTATACGGAGACCCTGATCAGGACGACAGAAACAACGATGGAGAGAAGTTGAAGATGGAACTATGTGATATCACTCGTGATAACATTGTATCCTTGAATACGACACTTCTTGAAACTTGTTAGCTGTCTTTGTAGATCAAACTTTGCAAGGTAAAAAGATAAAAATATATTATTTTTAATACATATGATATCATTTTATTTAGAAGATAATTAAAAATGAAAGAACTCCACAAGTTAAAATACAAGGCACCATCTTGAAGATATGATGACCAACGGTTTCAGGTTGGAGTGATATTTAACTTATGAGTAGGTGTAACACTTAGGGGATGGTGGAGGGATGGGGCCAGAACCTAGCGACGTTCTCTGAGAATGCATAATGCTTTTTATTCTCCTACAAATATAAAAAAAAAGTTTAAACTACTTATTCCAATTAATTATTACCATAGCAACCAAATTTATTTATTTAATAACAACTGAATAATTACTTTACTTCTGATAAAATGATTGAAGTTATGTTTTTAAATTATTAGTACTGAAAATTGTTACATAAACTGACAAACAATATGTGCCTAACAAAATGTTTATTACAGTCCAGATTAACCCATTGGCGCCCCTAGTTATTTCCTGACGAGATCAAAAGGCTTTGTCCGCTAGAGTCGAATCTGTAGTCCAGCATCCAGTCCTTAATTAAACCCGTCGTTGGTGGCTTTGAGTAAATAAATTGATTTATTCTTCGACTGTGGATATTTTTAAATCCTGGTGGAGGTCACTATTTCTGATGTACCATGAAGCATTAATTATGGTTATGAAAACTTGATTTTAAAATCTTTGAATTGAATCTTCGTATATTACTATGTTTGACTCAGCCTCACAGACACAGCTGAATTCCATAAGTCAGAGTTTATATATTACCCAACATCAATGAGCTATATAAACTAAGTGGTTATTTAGAAGATATTCATTAACCTACCCTACATTTTCTTACATATAAATATTACACATTATAAATAAATGCATTTTTTAGTTGACATGTAGGAATATAAATTTTCTATTGTAACGTCATATATAATGACAAATTTTAAATAAATATAATTTTATAAATAAGTTAATTTATTAAATTTAACTTAACTTAATTAAAATCTAGATAAATTTTATTAACGAAAAAAATAATTAAAAAAACTTCATTACTGTCAATTTTGATAAGAGTCCTAGATTTTATGTTTTTAATTTTGAAGTTTTATAATTATCTACAATAAATCAAAATAAATTAATAGAAATTTGCGAATGCAGGTGTATCAAGTAGTAATTATTAAAATTAGAAGAATAGTGTACCCAAATCTCATAAAAAAACCATTTATTGAGTGAGGTAAAACTAAATAAAAAGAACAACAAAATGCCATTTTGTCAGTTATGAGTTAAAATGTGATTTTGAACCATGAATGCCGGCTTGAAAATAATTAAATTGTACCTAAATTTGCTTGCGTATGTCATAAACGCATCGTTTTTTATTAAGGTCCAACTTTTAATAATAGCTGTTTAAGGTCCATTTGTGTTTTTTATTATATATTTATGAAATATAATATTTCTTTAGTTGCAATTTTGTACACTGGTTTGGAGTTAACCTTCACATTTCACTAAAATTTGAACAAAATCGGTAAAGGGAGTTTCGAGATATTGCGTTTTTTTTATAACAGCTCTAGCTATACTCGTTTGATTAGTTTTTACCAAGGAGTGTTGAATCGATAGCTGATTTTGAGATATTACTTTTTTTTTATTTCTGCCTCTTGCCGATTTAAAATAATAGCAATAAATTATTTACGGCTTTTTTTGAGAGATGTTGACCAATACGCTTCTTTTGCGTCATTAGAAGCTACATTCTATCAATTTCGATCAACGATTTCATCAAAATCATTACAGTCGACATTGAGAGAATAGTAATTTTGTAATTTTTGCCTTATGCCCACGATTTGAGTCACGGAAAATGAAATAAATTCCTAAGTATATATGACCTGAGTAAATCCATATACCAAAATTCATTAAAATATTTCTGCTCACAGACGACAGGTATAATTTCCCACTCTTTATACTCAGTAGACCTTAAAACGGATATACCCGTAAAAAAATAAAAAAACTAGAAATAACTTTCCCTTTACCACGTATATACAATAACGTAAAACGTTTAACACACGTTTTTAAAATCACTTTCTCATAGACACAGTAGACTTAAGGTGAATAAACGGTTTCCATGAGTTCATACGATATTTTCGCTAATTGACGTTTCAATGTCATCAATTAGTAAGTAAGGCCGTGGGTTTTCGAGCCGAGTAAACAAGTAAAGCATTGTCAGAAGTTTAAGTCATTCATAAATAAAATATGCTAAATAAATAGCGCCAAGACCTAGGTAGTTGTTTAACACTTTGGTCGGCGTGATATATAGGCGTGCTAACAGACTTACGCAACACTTGGCAGGATGGCACGGCTACATTTGGTAAGTCTATGGTTACATTAAGTACGCATAGATATAACAGATTTTAAGGTAGGCACAACAATAGGTATTACATTTATTTTGAAAATGTATTTTACTTACTGTAGATACATTAAAACATTTATTGAAAATAATTTAGTGTCTTAAGTTAATTTTATTTACATAGTTTAGGAGTGACAAAAAATTTTCTAAAAACAAAAATTTACAAACACAAAATGAAAACGTGATTAGATCTAGTACATATTGTAAAATAATCAAATATATTTTCTTATTTTTTTGGTTTAAAAATTATTATGGAATGTTCATATTATTAATATGGTGTACTCGGACATTTGCCATTATTTCTGTATATATATTTCAGCTTCTTTATTAAAAGTTTTATCGTGTGTGTAATATTTATAATCACAAATATTCCAACTTACGTCATCCCAACACACGGATTGTTCTCTCCTACCTGTTTCGCCGCATCAAGATGTCAGCATCTTCATCCATGTATTTGTCCTGTAGCGTTTTTATGTAAAAAATGACTTAGCTGATCAAACACATACTACTATTTTTAAGAACTGTTCCTGGTCTTTCAAACTTACTCCTTGTATCTAAATTGCAAATATGAATGTTGGTTGAATTCCTAATGATTCTTCCCAGTTACTAAAACACTCCCTTGCTGTTCTATGTGTAGTTCAACCTTGTGTCTATTGTTGTTTTTTGTTCTGATCTTGTTTGTATGTAGTCTCACTTTTGACCGCTTCAGGTCTGGGTTCGTCTCTTACTTTATAGTTTTAGTTTCAGTTTGGCTTCCATTAATAAAACTGAATTAAACATTAAAATTGAAGTTTATTCTACTTTAAAAGAAGTATTGTTTCGACTTAATCTCTACTAGGAGTAGCCTAAATAGGTATCGCCCTAAACGTTTTAAATGGGGGAAAATTTTGTTTATTTCTATAAAACCGTTAGGTAACCACAACGTTACCATACATCTTCTGTCTTAATAGTGGACTGTAGTTTCTCGATTTAGGGATGTAGTTCCCTGGGTTGTGCAGTTCTTTGACAATTTTTTTCTCTTATCACTTTGCATTATAATCAAATATTATAATCTAATTTATTTTATCTGATCATTCCTAATTTTATTCCTGGGTGATTTTCTTCTACTGGTGTTAGTTTTAGTTTCCAACAATGTGCTCGACTACTAAATTATGTTGACTTTTTCACATTTCTCATATTTTCGGTTTATCACTAGCCTATATATTGGGATTTTCCTCATATTCTTAAAATGTCCTTTATTAGTTTTTGTATACACAAATGATGTCTGATTTAATAATATTGATATTAATTTACTAAATCTGTAAGTAGTGGTATATTTTCTTCTTGGTAAAATATTAAATGATTCGACAACTGTTTAAATTTTACTCTAATTTACTGAAAAAAGTAATAATAATAATAGTATGATCAAGAAGACTTATCTCTAAATATACATTGAGCTTCACTTGGGATATAATATTAGGTAGAATAAAACTCGAACACAAGTGTATAATATTTATTCATATTTGAACTTTAGATGAATTTCAATAACATGAAGTTCTAAATTAGCTTGTTTAGAATAAAAAAAAAAAAATAACCACTAGCTTTATGTACTTTCCTCGATTCGTTAAGTAAACTTGTTATTGGTAGGTATTTTATTCTTCATAAATTTCGGAAATAATTTTCGTTTTCTACACATGCTTAAAAATCAAATATCATCAGATAATAATCTAACTTTTAAACTCCAACTTATGTAGCAGGTTCAGATCTACTGACTTGAGTACCATATTTATAAATAAATATTAAGATAATATTGGATAGAATAAAACTCGAACACAAGATCTCACAAAAAATTACGTTTACTTCATCAGACACGTTTCAACGACAAAGTAGCCATCCTCAGTGATACATGAGCCATAAAAACTAAACTATAGCAAAAAATTGAGTTATAGTTTAGTTATTGTAGCTCATGTACCATCGAGGATGGCGACTTTGTCGTTGAAACGCGTTTGATTAAGTAAACGTAATTGTTGTCAGATCTTGTGTTCAAGTATTATTCTATCTAGACCTATCTTTGTTTGTTTTTTTTACAAATAACTATAATAAAAAAAAAGAAACCAAATGAATATTAGCTTGAACATTGTCTCTATTTTTGAATATAATAGACCAACTTTTGAATTTCCCCTCCTTTCTTAATGGTAGTTTTTCATTATTTACAATTTTGTACATTGGTTTGGGTCATTAACTTTTACATTTTCCCAACATTTGAATGAAATTAAAATAGCAGATTTTGAGTTATTACGTTTCTAATGACAGAGTTTTGGGGGTTCACCGATAATTCACGAATTTATAATCTTAGAAATTGCACCAATCGGGATAAGAGTCTACTTTAAACAAAATTTTAAACTAATTTTGTGTTTTTTCTTGCGGCAGGTAATCTAAAACTTATAAAAAACGTCCAGACATATGGCCAAAATTAATTGAATAAGACCCCTTGATCTGCCAAACAATTTAAAATATCTTACAAGGGCCAAGAAATCAACTTTTGGAAATTGCATTAAGAATATCTGTTTTTATTAAATTAACGATCAGTCTTGGTTACGTACAATGATGTCGCCTAAAAACTTGTTTTAAAAAGTGATGATGATCGAGAGATTCTTTGCCTTTAAGAAACAAGAGGGCGGGGGGATAGACATTTTTGGTAAAATGGCGACGGACTTTTTTTTTGATTAATTTTTGCTTTTATGGATGATCCTGTGAAAAAGATAGTGCAATTTGTTTTGTAGTTTCATTTAATTTAACTACATTCGAACTCCATAACGTTTATGTAATTAAAACAGAAGTAAATTAAAAAGTACGTCATTGCTAAAGTAACACTTAGGCTTACATAATTGTTCTAGTAATGTTTTTTGAATTGCCTCGCTGCGTTTTGCGGCATGTAATTACAGAAGAAAATTATAATTTTTGCTCATTTTAAAGTGAATGTTTCTGTCTGGAGTGTGTCGTTAAAAACGGAATTGTTTATTTGTGTGAAACATAACAAGAAACACTTCACGAGAGTGTACTACAGAAATATCAGAGCTTCCCACATTTGTAATAAAAGCAGATGCATGTTCTTCTTTTGTACGTATCCGCAAGTAGATTGTATTTGAATGCTAAAGAATATTTGCATTTTCTTTTTTTAGGTAATTCCTAGTGAATAAATTTTAAATGTTGCTAACATCTTGCCCTCTTGTACACCAGAGAGCATGAATTGTCCACGAATTATACACATTGCAACAATTATTTTCCCACTATGTATTAAACCTCGGAACGGCCTAAAAGTAATTTTAACGTCCTAATTTAGAAATTGAACAGTTAGATAATTGTGATAAATAAACACTGTCTGCTTTAAGTTTCCTAATACTACTATGTTAAATTGTGAGGGGGAGGGCTAGAAGTAAGTCAAAAAATATCAATGTGGACAGTCTTGAAGACAAGAGGTTTTGATTTGATTTCCTTTTCTTCATTTTTTTATAAGACGATGATGACCTAAGGTTTTTGGCATTAAATAAACGGGGGGAAATAATTTAAAATAAATCTGTCATAGCTTCCCCCGTTTATTTAATGGCAAAAAAGCTCATTTCATCATGTCCTTGTAAAAAAAGAACAAGAGCTGGTCAAGAGAGACGAAATAGGAAAGGTGGGAAAAAGATATGTAACCCAAAACTATATAAAAAATTGTAGATCCACATAAAGTCCCACGGGCTTTAGTAGATCCGATAATTACTATATTGAGCCCCTAAGGGTGCTCACATTTTAAAACGTTTCAGTTAAGTGGGGTGGAAAGATAAGAGGTAAATGAAAAATAAATATTGGGTCATAATTTTAATTTATGCATTTTATTATTGTTTTATGAAGGACTTCTAATAATTCTCGAGTAGCGCCAGGGTAGGAAATGAAAGGAGAGGGATTACAAGATTACATGATAAAATAGTTTTATATCCAGCTAAACTCCTTGGGTTTGCCACGCCTTTACTTACTATAATGAACCCCGGAGGGATACATCTTCTGAAGGACTCAATGAGACTCCATTAACATGATTGTATTAAAATAATAAAGATGAAATTGTTTCTAACTAACCTAATTCCATTCTAATTCAAGAATGTTCTCAAATAAAAGGTGCTGCAGTAATAAATCTTTACTTTGAGTTTCCGGTCTCTCAGGAGGGTGAAATGAATTCAAAATTTTAAATAGATATGTAGTAATGTCTAAAAAGACGAGACGAAAGGAATTCTTAACGCCAAAAAATTAATGACTGTCAAAAATGTAATTGTATTAAAATTATGTTAAAAACTAAATATTATCATTCTTAAATTTTTAATGTTATTTTTTTTATTTAATGACGTTTTTAACAATAACTGTTTTTCAACTAAAACCAAATGTTGAAATACACATTACCTAGTGTTGAGTACTTCAGTATATTTGCTCTCTCTCTCTCTCTCTCTCTCTCTCTCTCTCTCTCTCTCTCTCTCTCTCTCTCTCTCTCTCTCTCTCTCTCTCTCTCTCTCTCTCTCTCTCTCTCTCTCTCTCTCTCTCTCTCTCTCTCTCTCTCTCTCTCTCTCTCTCTCTCTCTCTCTCTCTCTCTCTCTCTCTCTCTCTCTCTCTCTCTCTCTCTCTCTCTCTCTCTCTCTCTCTCTCTCTCTCTCTCTCTCTCTCTCTCTCTCTCTTACTCGCTTTTATGTGGGAGACTATAGGGCCTCCATTTCAGGAAGACATTATTTGTCCAAATGGTTAAAACCTCGAGGTCAACATCGCCTTATTAAGCCATTTAAAAAAGAGCATTAAAAATTAGAATCTTAATCCTCGAATACTAGAATAGCGTGTAGGTCGGAAACTAAGAAGAGTTGGACAAGATACGCGATGGGAAAAGCAAAACATTAGGTTATGAGCCAAAACTACCTGAAAACAAGTGTAGATTCAGTTAGCGTACTTTGGGAATATCACACTCATACTAATTATTATAAATGACATCCTAGGTGGCAGGTCGTTAATATTTACACTCAAAAGGAAACTTTAAAAATCTCAGTAACTCTATTTCAGATGGTTTACCTTTCTATTAAAAACACATTCAGCCTGTCTAAATAAATCAGTTTTTTAAACATATATTTTACTAAAACATAAACGTAAACTTTTTCGTTTTGCAATTTGAAAGTAATTAAAAAGGTAAAGATTGAATTCAGCTGAAAAAATGTATATGATAAGATTATAGAGCAACAAATAGTAAACAATGTTAATAAACGAAGCGTTATTATTGACATGTTTATGGGCGCCATCATGGTACTTAACCAGCCCGATCATCGAATTTAACACAAAAATAATCACTAAAAAAGTTGGTTGTCTGGCGTGTAGCCTATCCTAAATAGTATTAGTGTATCAAACTACTGCTTAATTGGGTAAGTTTGTTTAAAACAGTATTACAAACGTTTTATATACTTTTTTTACGTCAGCAAGGCTCTAACGGGCTTTGTATATGCATATATTAAACTCGCTCCACTTGCCTCACTCGTGTCATTGCTCAAGAGTACTTGAGTACTTCAATTTTGGGTGGAGGTGGGTGGGCTAATGCAATAAACCATTAGGGTCAAAACATAGCTTTTGTAAAATTGAACGTTATGATGTTCCACAATAAAACCTACACACGAAACAAAAATAATAATAACAACATAAAATTTAAACAACAACAACAAGATTACAACTTGTTAAACAAATAAAAATAAACAACAACATAACATGTTATAATGCTCTTAAGAGGCTCTGCAACAAGATAACAACTATAAGCTATAATAAATACAATTAACGAAAATAAAACAGATATTACAGGGCTTTAAAAGGGTCCTGCTACGAGTTAAAAATGATAAAGTTTAAACAAAACCAATAATTTAAATATATAAGTAAACATAATATTACACAGCTCTTTTAAGATTTTCTCCAAAAATGGAATAGATTTTTTTTATTACATCCATAATTTTCAAACTACGCAAAAAGGACAATACTCGATCAAGGATATAAGCATTATCCACCAACATCGGCGAATGGAAAGAGGTAGGACAAAAAATGTAACACCCACACCTCTCAGTGCAACACACTCAATGATGTGTGGTTAAATAGATAGACAAAATGAGCATTGCGGAAGATTCCCGTGTTCCATCAGAAATCCAAGTGTGATCATAGAATGACCTATACGAGGAGGGATAATCACCACTTCCTCTCGACGACTGGCACATATGGATGTGGCCACTCATGTTGAGTATTTGGAAGCTGTACATATGTGAAGGAGCTTCCACTCGCATCCGTAACCCAGCTATGTCAAATCTAGTAACGTTGCGAATATCAAATTTTATTTATGACACCATGGTTAAATTACATTCTTGACAATAACTTTACTATTTGTCATAGTAGAGACGTGAGGTTGACCCGATTAAGTGGAGAATTTAACTTTGAAAAAACGTTATCTAACTTAGTGTCTTATAGGAGATATGAAGAAAACCTCTATAAATAAATGACCGATATTTTTACCTTTTTATTTAGATTTTTAATTAGTGTTATAAATGTGCAGATTATAGTTCCCTTCCTCAAATTTCACATTCCTGTATTATCTTGTGGCCGCTTTAATGCAGACGACATATACAAAGACAGCAATTCGTAAATTTCTTTTTCAGTTTACTGAGAAGATGAAACTAAAGATCAATCAAAATAAACAAACTTACCGTATACTTCATATACTGGGTAAGTAAAAAAGAAAAATGTCTCAGAAAAAACCAAAAGAAATATAATTTTATTTCACTACATTATCAAAGTTGAGAAAATACTACAAAAATCAGTAATTATTTTTTTTAATTACAATATTTGCATGATGAGTATTACCTTGACAATTTTAATGTTTTCGTACACAAAACTCGAAGGACAAAATGTCTGTCAAAGAAACTACTTCGCTTAATTAAGAGGTAAGTGTTTGTTCTGTCGGTAGTTAAATATATTTACAGTAAATTACATATGTATACAGTAGAGTACATCAAACACTAACAACTACCACACCTTCTTGTTACATCATAACTCCATTTTTAACAATGGAATTTCAAGTAATGCTATGCATTTTATGCAATAGTAAAACCAAAAAATAATTATATCAAAAAAGAAAATTACATCTTAATGGTATATAAAATACTAGTTACCTAACAAACATTCAAATGTGAACTTTTATTTTAAATAGATAAATGGTGCAAAACCATTACATAAAAATTTTCATACTCCTATCCCTAAAATCAAATAAAAATCTTACAAAACTAATTATAAAAATAAATGTCGGTTCGTTAGCCGTCAAA
Organism: Aphrophora alni; assembly: GCA_963513935.1. Lineage (NCBI taxonomy): Eukaryota > Metazoa > Arthropoda > Insecta > Hemiptera > Aphrophoridae > Aphrophora > Aphrophora alni. Next base: position 48,014,898 of record OY740775.1, on the reverse strand, counting down.
CTGAAAAAAAGACGCAGCCTTTGAAAAATATGCCCTTGCTTTTCTTATGCTTCATCTTAAATCGTGTTTAATTAAGAACAAGCATTTAGTGCCAGCAGTTAAGAATTTTTTTATTTTTTATTGTTATTTATTTATCTTTTTACAGTTGTAATATTTTGTTACTATGAATTTTGTACACATATTTGAAGCATTGTAGTGATATTTGAATGAAATAATGAGCGCCTATTTTGAGAAATTAAGTATTTCATAACAACTGCGAAGCCCATTTTTCATTTTTTTAATCGATAATTTACAATAAGGTATTTTTTAAGAGTTGGAGACCAATACGTTTTGATTTTATACTTAACGGCTTGGGTGAAAATTTATCAAAATTCACAGATGATATTGGGAAATAGTAAATTCTTCTTTTTTTTAGTGGTAGATAACCCTAAATTTTGAGTTAAGACGAAATGAAAAAATAATCCCCAGGTATGGGCCAAATAGTGCCCAGATACCGAATGAAATACTTATGCGACAGACTTCGGAAATACATCAATTAAAAAATCACTTTTTAGAAAGAACTAAACTGTATGTATCCGTAATAAAAATTAAAATTGATTTTAGTTACTCATCCACACGACTTAGTAGGGTCCGTAGGCATTAGGGACAATTATATTTATAAAGTTGAAGTCACATAAGTGCTGGAATTATATTTCGTGGAATTACAATATCAATTATTAATAAAAAGAAAAGGTTTAACTTTACTCCGTTCGTCTCCTTGTACAGACACGAACACCTCCACAATTTTTCTCCAGTTAAAATTTTCTATGGTAAAATTTATAGTTTTTCGTTTACTGTTTTTCTTTTTTTACAACTGCTTGTTATGTGTCCTTCTACCATTACCGATAAATACATTGAAATGTCTGTTTAATTGTAGTAAGTGTAATAGCCTCTGTGGATTGAAACTGTCTTGAATGACTGCAATTTTAAAACTAAACACATATTAAAAATCACTTTACAGTATGTACATACATCGTTTGGACAAGTTGCAAAGATCCTTTTTGTATTATTGGTCGTACCTTCGTAAGATACATGTATATAGGAGCCATAATGGTAGCTTCATATCGTACAATGTAGAAGATTATCCAAATGTAAATCCCAAAATTTTCATTCATTTACCTTTCAAGAAATGTTAAATTGTTTTGGAAGATCGATGGATCTCATCCAGTATACGTCATATAGGGTAAATTTATAAAAAAAATTATTTACAATGATTTTCTAAACCTCGGAGTTGTGAATCTATGGTGGGTCCCAAAAATCTACATATGTTAATGAGGCTCAACTAAAACCCCCGAGTTAATGATTCGGCTCTGCCAGATCTCGTAACTATGCGAATATCTCATTTTCTTGGGAGATTAGTTTCCGAATTTACCTTTTGATTATAACTTAGCTACTTGTCATCGTAGAGAGGTGGGGTTGGCACCGTTACATGCAGAATTGAAATCTGAAGATTTGTTCTACATTAGTAATATGTTGGATAACAGATATGAATGGCCATAATTTTAATATTTTTAATTTAATTTTTCTTAAGGAGTTCTCTATGAGCAGACTATCGTTCCATATAAAAAATGTCATGCTCCTATCTTTTTTGTTTTACTTGAATAAGAAAGACAACGACGACGGACAGACGGCATGTCGAATATCGCTTCAGAGCATTTTAGTCACAGCCTTGGAACAGATAATTAACATGTTGATTGCCAGCCATTACAAAAAGGAACATAAATTGTAAATAAATTAATTTAATTTTCATCGCTTAGCCTAATTGCAATGTAACTTATTCCTGATTTGCATATTGATTATTAGACGCGTTTGGTTGTATCATATTAACAAACACGCAGACAAAATTACAAATAGTAGACTAAAGTGAAAATAATCTCTTCCATCCTAAACTTGTTAATCATCTGGAGTTTGTTGGATGTTGAATGTGTAACTAGGACCATCACTAGAGCGACACCTTTTAATGTGCAAACAATGAAATGTTAGTTTAGGCGAAGCCCCGACTGGATTCAACTAATACCAAGTCTAACATCTACTTTAGTGAAACTGTACTTTATCGTTTATTTAGCGGAGTGCTTAATTATTCGATTGATTTAGTTGTCATGACAATGTGTCAGTCTTACTTTGAAGTAATAAATGGTGTCCCTCAATTTTATATTTATTTATTTTCTTTGTACAAATATGCTTTAAATATAATTTTTTAGAAATAAAAAACTGTAAAATAGAAATTAAAAAGCGTAAAATAGAATAAACATCTGAATTGAAAATAACTTTTAAAATATAAATAAAAATAACAAAAATGAAATAAACGAGCAATACTGAAATTAATTTTTTTAAATGTAGGCAGATCATTTAGACCTTTTTTCAAGCTACCCTCCCTTATAATATACAAATCATCCACAGTTCTCTAGAATCAAAGAAAAATGATACGGGCTATAAACGATTAAACTATAATTATCTAAACTAAACCAATAATAATTTTGGAACAAAAACAAAGGAATACATTTAGGAAAAAAGTATAGATAACTCTACCTGTACCAAATTATACAAAATAAACTATATATATATTATATTAATGTTACTAATTATTGTAAATGTTATTAATGTTGTAAATTATTAATAAATGAAATAAAATATTCATTATATATATATAAATGAAATAATCATAGATGGACAATTTTATTGACGTTTACAAAACACTAAATACACACACGCAAAAGCGCCCGCCCACCCGCGCACGTACACACACTCACACACACGGTTATTTATACTTTTATTTCATTTCAGGAAAACCGTAATACGTCCCAAGCACTATTTCATTTTGAGCTAAAATGTACATAAGACGTGTTGTAACATTCAAAAAGTGGAACCACTTGCGTAAGCAATTTATAATGTACTTAAAATTAATTGCAGTGTTTAGAATGTTCTGGGACAGTTTAAAATCATTTAAACCTACAAACGAATATAGTTTATTGTAAAAAGTAACTTTTCGGTTTCGGAACATGTTGTCCAAACCTACAGGATTAATAATAACAAGTTATTTCTACTCCGTACCTAGAATACTTTTTACTTTTGTAGGAACTTGTAAAGGAAGTACAGAAATAATAAAGATGGCTACATCCCAAATTTTACTTGCTCAAAATGGCAACACTTTAATTAGATTTAAAAACACTATAATATCACATAGGATTATTTTAATTATTATTCCTGTAATAAGTTGATAAACAAAAGTGTTGGATTTTCGTGACAAACAAAATTGAGGCTCTAATTGAAAATACAAACATGAAATACGCAGAAATTAATTTTCACAAGAACTGTTAATATTCACAAATTCATTATCACCAAGGTGTTGTGGCCTTCTTAAAATTAAAGTTATTTGTCAGTGGCTGGACGTTAAAGATAGTGTATAGTGTAAAACCATCTTAAGCTTAAATCTAATTGATCTCTTTTTTTTTAAAATAAACAAGTTAAGGACGTCATCATGGTACTTACCCAAACCGATCATACAATATAATAAAATCATCCTCAAATTAAATATCCAAAGGTTGGTGTCTGGTTCCTTGTAGGAAAATTGTATTGGTTGGTCAAGTGTCTTATTCAGTAGTAAGTTGTTTATAACAGTTATTACATAGTTTTCTGAACTTGTAATTTTATATAAATATTATTACTTTCTTGATGTTCACTAGTCTTTGACATTACTAATAGATGTGTATATATCAAAAAGTGGTAGCGTTTGTATATATGAAGAGGTACCTTCACTCGCTAAGCTCGCTTCGGTGACTCGGATACTTTACTGCCTAATCTCGTAATTATAGACATTTTCTTGAGAGTACAGAGTTCAAAATTATATTTTTGGGGACGATATCCCTACTTGTCATTGTAGAGAAGTGGGGCTGGTAACATTACATGCAGAATTGAAATTTGCAAAGGTTCATCTAATTTATCGCGTTAATTTGAATAATACAAGAGATATCATCCTGTTTAAAATTCATACATTTCGATAATATTTATTCGATCTTTTGAATTTTCAATTAGGATCTATATGATCACATTTTAGTCCTCTATACCAAATTTTTCTTCCTATTTTTGTAGCCATTATCTTACATACGTACGGACGTTAACTACAACATACGGAGAGAATTTGTAAGTTACTTTTTTGTTTCTTGACATCATAAAACATGAATATTACTCTAAAAAAGAGTCTATTTTTATGGCGATGACAAAGCTTACCCCATAGGAAAGGTCGTATACACGATAAGCAAAAAGTAATAATAAATAAACTGTGAAAGGTTGTAGAATGTAACGGATCTTTCAAAAGTAAGTTAAAACTTTAATTGACTATTTTTTTGTTTTTAACATAGAACGAAATAAAGGAAAAAAGTTCTTTATGGAATTACACGATATTTAATTATTAATACACTCAAAATTAAGCGAAATCCATACTTGTTACGGTTATTAAAACAGGTGTTGGAAGTGGTGTATTCTCTTCCTGGAGAAGCACTATTCTTTCCTCTATGCTATGTGCGGGATTTCTTAACATATTAACATCTCAGCTACGTTTTGAATATTTGTTTCTTTCAATTACGCAACAGACCTTCTCTCACGATTAAAGGTCTTCCTGGCCTATTGATATCACCAACGGAACCGGTGGTTTCAAAAGCACTGACAAGCTGCTTATAACAGGCTACACTGCACAGTCCGATTCTCAAACCGTTGCGATCACGAAACAATCTTAACTCTTTAGATAAACTCCGTTTACATTCATAACACTGAATCAATGCAACGAGTTTTTATAAAGGTAAAGTCATGATGAAAAAAAAAAAAAAAAAGTTAAATGAAAACTACTACAAGTGTCCACCTACTATGTTCCTGTGTTTGAAAGTATTCGACGAGAAAGCTCGTTACAATGTCAACGAATAAGTTAAAATGAAAAAAAATAAATAAAAATTAAGAATAAAATTATTATATCTGCATACAATAAAGAGTTTTTCTCTGGGTTGGACAACAAATAACGAAACCGCAACCTATAAAAGTTACTTTTGAAAGACGCGGCGCATTACGGCGCAATCAGATTTTCTTAACCTTATTTAGCGATGATGAAATGTATTGTTGTCTGTAAAAATATTTCTGTTAAGTAATTATAATATTAATCGAAAACAAACAAAAATACAAATTTTAAATTGAATTTTCGATTATTTATTCATTAATAATTTTATATTAAATATAAAAAACGACTTAAGCCAAAAATATAATCTCGGTAGTTGTATATCAAAAAGTGAAAATGTTCACAATCGCCGTAAATTTGAATATAAATAAATAATATACTTAATTAGGGGTTAAACGTGGTTCGTTTGTGTAATATACGCTTTTTAATTTTAAATCTTAAAAAATAGCTTTCAATGACATTAGTGGTTTACAACATTTGATAACAATCAGATTACAGGTTTGAATTTTAGAGTATTTCATACGGTACAGACAAAATCTATTCCCAAAACTAGTTTTTGTGTTTAGGTAATCTCAAAAAATATATAGGCACGAGAAACTAAGCTCGTTTTCATTTGTATATTTATCCGCCATTTTCCTTTATTTGTATTAAACACATCCTGTAAGTGTCTCCGTGAATCACTTTGAACATAGTTGTAATACAAATAAATATTAAAATTTGCTTGTCACATATTATTTTCCGACAAATTATTACTTTTAAGTAGTAGTGGCACGTAAATATATTTAAATAAGATAATGTGTGTTTTCAAGTAGATTCAAAAAATTCTATTGTCCAATAAGAATGTCCAAGTAAATACGGATCTTGTTGAAAGTGCTGTTCAAGGTTTATTTTAATTGACCGTTTGTCAAATCCTTCTACGTAAAATAAATTTGGTTGTGTTAACAGTTTTGTTGTTTCATAATAAACACTGGCTTAAGTTTGAACAAATAATACACTGTAGACATCGGACTTCTTACTTTTTTAATTCTCCGCAACAGTGAATTATTTAAACCAATCATTTTTGATGAAGAAAAACATTTAGTAATTATTGCCTTATATTAAAAAGGAGATAAAATAAAGTCTCTCGGATACGCTAATTAGAGTTGGAAAAGAACAAGTGTTGGTTAAGAGATACCTGATATGAGAAGTTAAAGACAGGCATCTAACACAAGACTGTGATTAAATACGTAAATCTAAGTTTTCTTTTGATTGCCACTCCCTCGCTCACTGTAGTGAGTCCCTGAGAGTATTAACTATATAGCCCTAATGAATATATTTGTGCTACATACAAAATAAAATAAACAGTAAAACACTGCACAAATTTCCTTGCTTAAAAAAAAACCGAATCGAAACTAATGATGAGTAAAATGGACAATGTTGGTCAATTTGGAAGTCGTCAGTAAGAAAGTAAAATTTACAACAAAAGCCGTGTTTAAGCAAATATTTATATTGGGTTTAAACTTGCATAGGTGTCATAAATGTGATCACAGCGTCAATAGTGTTTTATTAAAATTAAAGTTTCATTGTGGTGCTCTAGGTTATTTTTTTCCAATTATTACTGAACCGTGATAGATTTTTATTTGTGTTAAATTAAAATGTTAACGAAATCGGTGTAGTCGATTTTGAATAATTGTGTCTTTATAATAGCTCAAAGACTGAATTTTGTTTTTACGGATTGATATTTTTTGCATAATGACGACCAATGTGTTTTATTTTTGTCCCTATAAGCTGTACTTAAGCATAATTTGCTTAAAATAGTCGATTTTGAGAGAACTGTAATGTTATTGGTTTTTGTTTTTACGGAATTACATCCCAATTTTGAGTTATATAAAAAGTGAAGAAATTTCGAAGATATGATAAGTAATATGCTACTTATAAAATCGATTCAAGAGTTGGAACTGTAGAGAAAGTAGAGACATAATAACAAAAAAACACACAAAAAACACTCTATTTTCGCTAAGGGGTTTAAAAATGGATATATTCGTAAACATTCCGACATAAAGTTTAGATGCTTTCAGATAAATTTCTCTACTCTAATTATATATTGTAGTTCTTTAAAAATAAGTTTGTTTTTATAGTAAAATTATAAATTTCTTTTACATGACGATTTTAACTTCATATTTCATTCCATTTATTATATTATTTTTAAGAAAGGAGTTTTATAAAAATTAAATTTTTGTAATTCATAAATTACAATTAAGTATATTCAGATTTTTTTTGTTATAGGTGGCAGTGTTCCTTGGCGTCTTTTTACTGAACTCATGTTATTCTGAGATTGCTGAAGATGTTGAAACCAAACCAGAAGATATTGCAGTTGAAAACTTGGGAGTAGAAAGGAATAGTGATCTGGAGACCGCGGAAACAAAAGGTAAAATTTTACAATATTTATTTTCAACAAAGAATTAGTTGTAAATGAGATTTAGAAGAGCTGTATTTAAGGCTGTTTTTATTAATGGATATAACCAATATTTTTTTAATTAATTTTGTATAAATTCAATTTTTTTCCTTCAAATTAATATAGAAACTTTAGTTATACAAAATAAACAGCAAACCTTATTTTTTTTACATGTTATTTTGACATTAAATATTGATTTTATAAGAAAACATTTATTTCACTATTTTGTAGACATGGAGAAATTTGACGGAGAGAATAAATTGGTTATAGCGAATTTGTTAGTAATTGTAACTCACCAGTGCAGTTGAAAAATAAATTTATGGCTTGTAGCATGTCGCTCGCTCAATAAATATAATTATTATGAAATATTTTACTTTTCTTTTTACGATTTTTTCCAGTTCACAGTAACTTTCTCTAATATAAATTTTCGTTGAATTTTGACGTAAAAAAGAATTGTCTGTAGTTTCTGTACCTTATTTTTTCTATTGATTGGAGGGTCAGAATTCTCTCTCTTGGCTATCACTTATCAGCTATATGGCTTATTGTGCATCAACGTCTCAAGGACCATTATTATCAATTCAGTCTCAGGTTTTGGAAAACTGAGAGATGAGATACTTCGGATTATATTGTCCAGTTTCCCACTTTAGAGAACGCCTAGGAAATCAAATCGTTTTATATCCAGAACTCTGCAGTCAAAATCCATGTGTTGAGATTTTTTCATAGCTGTACCACATGTCTTACACAAATGGTCTCGTGTGCGTGATAAGAAAGTTAATTATATTTTGTGCAGACGTCAAGAAATTCCAGTGACCAGTTACCAGGTACTCTCCCAGATCATTCCTATTCACGGACACTTAAGCATCCTCTTAGACTGTACAATACTCTTCGATCAATCTCAAACATTGATGTTCCTTCAAAACCCATTGAGAGATACACACGTGTGGTTAATGTACAAAATACTCGGCAGGCAGGTTATGGGTAATTCAAGGAGGATTCTGTTCCTTTTTTGGCAAACAAGTCTGCATCGTCATTTTTCTCAAAACCCTGATGACCTGTGTCCCAAAAATAGATTTACTTTGTTGGTTTTTGCCATGTTTTTCAGAAAGACATGAAAATCCAACACTCTCCTAGAAGTATAGAAATGTGTTTTGGCAAAACTAAAAGTGATGCCTTGCTGTCTGAGAGATATTATATAGATAGTCTTATCGTTGTTGCCTCTACGTATATACCTTTTTACATATTATGTGAAAGGCAATCACTTACGCTTGAAAAAAAAAGGTGTCAGCATTCCCAGACTTAGTTTGAAGATCTCACTGGGTCTGACTAGGTAAACACCAGTATCTTTGGACCGGTCCGTGTACCAAGTTAGTGAATTTCACTTATGTTAACTTAAAGATCATATCTCTCTATGTAAACGGCACCGTACATGGAGTGGTAAGCGTTAGAGAATAATGAAAGTTTTAAAAGCGAAATAATTTCTAGACAACGCGTTTGATGATAGTATCTAATATCTCATTGTATTGTAATGATACCTTCGCCATCTAGAGGTTCTAAAGTCACCTGGTGGGGGGGGGTCAAAATTTAGTTTAGGTCTGGACTCCGGCATTTGTGACACATTGTGTTAGGTGTTGTTTGTTATGTTTCGTCTCAGTGCACACGGCAAACAAAAAATGAAATAGTAAATTTTTCAGAAAATTGTAACAACACGAGTGGAACAATTTCTTTCTTTCGTATAATGTCTCGTAATATGGACAATAAAAGGCTTAAAAATCAACGGAAAACTATTAAAAAGATAGAGCGTCTAGTCAGAATTTCCTAAAATCCAATATCACCAACGCTAAATGTCAAAATGATTTTCGGGAGCACCTTTGTGTTTAAGCAGGCTAGTGTTGTACACGCTTTCCTTCTTATGAACCGTTCAACGTTAAGCAAATTTGTGTCCAATTGATGATGTTTTTTTTTTCCATGTGTTACTTATTTAACAGTTTTCTTTAGTCTAACGGGCACAGAATTTTAGTTGCTTAATGATTTTACTATGTGTCCGTTATACTAATGAAGACTAGGGATGAGATAACACTTCAACACCAACCGAGCTCGATCCTTTCTTGATTGTACACCCTAACCTAGCGTTATAAAGGTTTTATATACATATAGTTAAGTAACAAAACAGAATATAATTGGATCAGTATTTAAAAAAATTAAATTAATCTCACACATGCAAGTATATAGGGGTAAGTTTGTTTGAATATAGAGGATATCTGAAATTGTTAAATCCCGATTCAATAAATCCAAAATTAATTACAGTTTTTTTAAAACATAAAATGTTTGTATTGTTATATTTTTACTTATGCAGTAGGTATTACGGTGTGTAGGATAAATTCAGAAATATTTTCGACGTTGGTTTTTTGACCGATCGTCACATTTTCTTACCTAAAAAATATAAACTAATATTTTCAGCATGCCGTCCGTCGCTTTAGGCGTCGTATATGTTTTAAGCACGATAGCGGCCACAAAAATTAAGACAGGAACATGATTTGGGTACACAGGACTACAGTGAGTCCATACAGAATCGAATTGAAATTCATAGATATATCGTTTAAAATTTGGTGTTCATATGTCGTATGTATTTCAACTTATAACGCCTCTTAAAGTAAATAAAAATTGAAATTTCAATTCTACATGTAATGGTACCAACCGGACCTCCCTGCATTGTGTAAATTACCGTCAAGAAAATAATTTAAAACACTGACTTCCTAAGAAAATGTGATATTCATAAAGTTAAAACATCTGTCAGACTTTAATCTCCGACAAGAGTTTAGCGAGTGAATCCTTGTTTATTATGTACAGCTTGAGGCCTCCAGGATTGAGACTGTGACACAAGCGAAGCTACTAGAGGTTCTTAAATCTATTCATGTCTACGTGGTTTATTAAGGCCTATCCGACGTCAAGAAGTTTGACATCTACATAATTACAAGGCTAATAAAACCAATTTTAATGAAACTAACTCTATTCCCTTCATCCACCAATGGAATTTATTATTTTGTAAGAAGCCCAAGAATCCAATTTTTGGTCATTACATTTAGAATTCATTTGGTTCTGCTTGTATGCTAATTGTATAATACGGCTGAGTAAGTACCATGATTAGTCCCATCAATTTGTGTGATAATTTTACCAACTGTATATATCACACATATATTAAAATTTTAAAATAATTAATTTTTGATGTTTCAGATCTCTTTGACGGAATTAAGAATAAAGTAGAATCCTTATTTCAACCTTTGAAAAGTTTAAAACGAGGCCTCTTCCCTTCTTATAGACAATACTACAGTTCATCCCCTAGTTATGGGTACTACAAACAAACTCCAAACTACATGCAGCAAATCCAGGATTGTTATAGTTATGGTTCATCTTCAGGTTACGGAGGATCATCCACGCCATCTAAGTCAAACTTTATCGGAGGACGTCCTGTTTATTCATCAGGAAACAGTGGTTACCCTGGGAGTCAAGGATCTTCCTTCGGTGGATCTTTTAGTGGAAGCGCGTCTATCGGTGGAGGCTCATCATTTTCCTCTAATTACAACTCTGGAGGTTATTTTAAACCAAGTAAACCAGCTTATTATTCTTATACAACATATGACACACCTTCACAAAGTTTTAGCAACTCTGGTAGCGATCAAGGGTATTACTATTCACAAAGTTATCCAGGATACAATTCACCAGAACCAACCTACAATCCAACACCTTCCTACTATTATTACACTGCACCACAGGTTCAACAACCCCAATATGTTCAAAGCACTGTACCAATACAACCACAACCATATCACCCACCAGTCAGCTCTGTACAGGTACAACCACAACCATTTCACCCATCCGTACCAGCAACCTACAACTCTCAAAGCTTTGTCTACGTAAGCACTCCGAAAAGTACCAACGTTGACACGAGTACTCAAACACCCCCATCTTCCTTTTCTATCGCCTTTGTTGTTCCACCTGGACAATCCAGTCAAAGAGATGTGCAACAAGATGGTAACGTCGGTGTAAATCCACCAACTACACCTAGCTCTTTACCGAGTTATTCACAAAGTCCTGCTGATAGTGTTCCAATTACTCCCCGACCTCATTATAATACTCCAAACACTCCTTTACCAGTTACATCTGGTAACAGACCATCGGTTTTATCAATATATTCTACTGACTCATATCTGTCAAGACCATACATTTATTCTCCTGCATACTCATACGGGTATGATTATTCACTAGGCGGGGGATCAGGATCAAATCCTCCGAAATACAACATCCCCAACTCTCAGTCCTACGGGTTTTACTATGCCCCAAGTGCAAATTACCCTTCGTCTTTTAATGGTTACAATGGGATTGGGAATGATTACCAGTTTCAATTACCAGCAGTTTATCCTGGATCAAGTTCTGGGGTAGGTGGAAACTCTGGAGTGTCTCAGGGAGGAGGTATGGTGTTTCGAACAGACGCTCCAGTCACACCACATGTTCATTGTTAGAATTAAGATAATTAAATGTATATAAACTAAATATGATAACCATAAGTGTAAGAATAATCTATTGAAACATTATTAAGTGTAAAAATAAAGATTGCCTTTTTGTAGTTTTTTGTTTCTTTGATAGCTTAGCAAATATCATAATTCTTCTTGAACTCCATACTGTTTATTTTCATCTTTAAAACTAGGTAGGTCTTACTCCAGTTTACCAGTTTACTCTGAATTGGGAAACCGTTTTTTTTGCAAGTATAAGTGTTTGAAAAAGTAATTATTTATAACGTTACGTATCTTGTTTTGTTTATAACATTACAGTGAATAATTCCATATGTTGGTAAAAAATGTACATTCCTAATATTATCCCTCACATACGTAGTATAGAGGAAGTTAGCTGGTGGGTCAAAAACTCCATGTCGATTTTTCTCGGATATATCCGTTTTGAGTTTCCTGAGTAAAATAATGTGGATTTTGGAATGATATCTGTCTCTTCCGTTTTAGGTATCTGGCATCTTATACAGCCCAACAATTCTCATTATATTTGGTATGTGGGCATATTTTGGCCTAATAGGAACATGAAATCTTTTTAAATATATTATAATTCAAAATTAGTTATAGCTGATATAAGAAAAATCACAAAATCGAGTCCAATTTTGTTCAAATTGAAACTCAAACAAAACGTATTTTTCCTTCACTCTCCAAAAAGTCAGTTCGTGAGTTTTCGTGTTAATACAATCTAGAATGAAGACGTGTTCTCTTTTTTAATAATTACAAATATTGAAATCTTCTTAATTACTAAGAATCCAGAATGACTCTAATTGTTATGACTCACAGATCTTATTCTACGTTATAGTTTATATACTAATTCTATATATAGTTTGTTTCTGAAATAATTACAAGGTTTCTACACAAAGTTTGCTATCCGCTTAACACTCTTATGGACGCTCGTCTGAATTCTCAATTCTCCTAGGAAGCTCTTCCTAGCCAAATCCGTCTGGCTATCTTCAAGAATTATTCTCCCAGGAAGCTCTTACTCGCCAAGTACTTCTGGCTATTTTCAAGAATTCCTGCAGCACCTTCCCTTCATCAATCTTGGCCCAAGGGTTTATATACCGTTGTACCATTAATAAGGTCTGCCTTGCTTCAATAATTATTTAATCATTTTTTATGTCCGTCACAATATATATATTTTTTTTCATTCTGGATTCTTAAAAAGAACATAGACTATTTTCTTAACTAAAATAACACTAAAATAAGTACAGATTTCAGATTTATGTTTTTTCTTAAATTCAGCTTAAAGATAAAGAGATAAAGGATGAGATGATGCTTAGTCTCTAAGGACCCAAACAAATCGTAAGGTTCGGAGATTATTCCAAATTACCTAATCAGTTGTAGGTAAAAAACAAGGAAAAGAGGTAAAAAAATATTATTCATTCATAATCGATCTAATTTTACAAAATCAGACTAATTTTAAGCTGTCGAATTTCGGTGAATTGTGTGGATATAAATACAAAGCAATTGTGCTAAATCGAAAGTAAATGTACATTATGGCTGACAAAAAAAGAAAATGAACTTCGACCACCTTCGTTAAAAACTTTATTCTTCCGTAGTTTTTAATGAGATAAACTATTATATATATATATATATATATATATATATATATATATATATATATATATATATATATATATATGAGCTTTAACTGTAACAATAGTTTCCTTTCTTTATAGTATTAGTGATGGCCTACCTCAAGTACAAAATAAATATTAGTTTTTAATAAAAGTTTCTTATTTGGAAACTTATTTCCAAATAATTTAATTGGAAAGATTACTACTTTATTTATTTAGTAAGAAAAATATAGTTTTCATTGAAAATTTTTAACGATAAGCTTCAAAGAAGGAAAGCAAGTACTCATTTTGTTCTTTTTATTCTTCTTGTAATTATGCCCTTTGCAACTGTGATGGAAAATGAAATGCCGTATCTATGATATGTAACTACAAGTGAATCGGGGTGCCAAGCACTACCACAACGGAGAAACGAGTTGGAAAACCCGCTAACTTCCTATTGATTTCTTACAGATTAGGGTGTCTACTAGTTCCTCCCTCAACGGACTTGTCTCGTGGCAAATTGTATTTGGATAGAAACGATGTTGCAAACAATCTGTTATAGAGAAATTTTTAATATGTTTTTATATTTTGTTTCAATTTTAAATTATCAAATTTATTTAAATAATATAAATAGCCTTTGAGGTCAATACCGGCTTGACAATCCCGAGCTATCCTAGCTGGATTTACACCTTTTTCATGTAGTATTGTGTTAGATACTAATCTTCATTTTTAATTTATTTCAAATTTTAGTAAATGACAGAATATTGAGCCAAACTAATGTTTAAAACCCTTTCCAAGGAGCAAGTTTTATTATTTTTCAAAGTGTGTGGTGTTTAGTACAGTAGTATACAGTAGTTGTGCTATTATTTACTAATTAGTATATAGGCATTGTACTCTAGGTGATAGCTAAATTAGGTTTACAACCTTGAGTATATTAATGCACTGAAACAGCCAGATTTGATGTGTCACACTTCCAGGGACTTACTATTTTAAGTACTTGTATGAAAATCTCGAGGGACTCTAGCTGGACTTATACCTTTATTATGTAGTCTTGTGTTAGATACCACTCTGTCATCTTGCCTATCAGGTCTCTCTTGACCAAGTCTTGTTCTCTTCCGACTCTGACTCTATTAGAGTATTCAAGCTTAATTATATGTTCTTTTCTTTTTTTAAATGGCGATAAAATCCGGGATATTTTAAACAAAGAAAAATTAGATGTTTCACTAAACCACTTTTATATGTATAAATTGATAGTAAATAGTCGTATATTTTTTTTCCATTTTTTCAACCAAACATAAAATTCACCTACACTGTTAAGTTAATAAATATTTTTATATTATCAACATTTAAGATCTCAAATAAACTTTAAGTGTTACTAAGATAAAATCGATTCTATATTTCAAGATGGAGTGTTAGAGGGAGGTGTTATTATTCAGAATATATAACTCAAGAGGGTTGTTTGTAACATCGGAGATGTAAAGGAGTTAGAGTGAAATCTTTTTGGAATATACTTTATTGAAGTCTTAGATGGTGGAGGGTATTGAAATGATTTGGAAACATAACATGTTCGTGAATAGGGAATGAAAAGTAATCTAAGCTCTTGCCAAGTCATCAAATATATAAAATCTCCATGTTAAAATAAACTTGATGAATATCTGCATACAAGTACAAGTACCTTACTAAACTTAATATAAAACACAATTATACATAATTAACACTTTTCTTAATTCCAACGCGTTTCAACGACAATATAACCATCTTCACTGACGCATGAGCTACATTATAATCAAACTATAACTACGCTGGTACAGTATTACGCGTGGTATCTATGTAAAATGTGTGAAAATGGGCGTGACCTAAAGTTGTTTTACACCTTTCTAATAAGTAGCTATGTAAACACAATTTGATAAACCAAGAATACCAAGTACCTCTAAATGAACTCAGTTGCACGTTGGGTAATTTTATATTTGCTTCCAGTTTTCAGTTAATACGTCCTTAGCAGAATAAACCTACCATCCTGACGGCTATTCATGAGGTGATTTGTCGTCAGCAGATTGAGTTACGTCGCTATTTTCTATCTTTCGTTAACAGGATTCGTTACTTATTGTAAAACTCACGATGTTGGGTTAACACCTTAACGTTTTTAAACCCCTAAAGGAATCGAACCGGGATTCTCTTACACCCAAGTCAAAAGTCTAGCAAATTAGAACACCTAACTGCCACTTCAATAGTGAAGTCAGTTTTGAATTATATATTTCTAGATATTTACGCCATTCAAATTTATTACAATATAAAAGTTTCGATACAGCTTAAAACGTTTGTAATGTAAAAGATCCCACTATTCAGATGAACATACAAACTTTACTAAATATCATGTATCGGGGAGAGAGTTAAAACATAAAATGTGCCTTTTTAAATAATAAACAAAAAATCATTGTTTAAAACAATAATCTAAACTAGTTTATGAAAGCGAGGAAGAGTTTAACACCACTGATTTGTTTCACTTGGATTGTTTAGTAATTATAAAGTAGTTAGCAGCATTTTTTATGGAAGATTAACCCTAGCCATTGATTGATTTTTTTCAAGCAGTTCTTTACCTATTTAAAATAACAGGCTCAAAAACATTGCATTAACTATCTCGCACGCCCATCTACCTAAACACAAATAAACAACAAAAATGTCTCTATAAGCCTATTATATTTAGGTGAGTACAAAATTAGCATATCACCCATTTATTTCTTAAGGAACAATCTATTACAAACGGATCCCCCCCCCCAAAAAAAATCATGGAATATATATATATATATATATATATATATATATATATATATACCAATTTGTAGATATTGAGCCAAAAGTTGCTTCTAAAAATTGAACTCTATAATGCAACAGCCTATGAAGAGACTAGCACTTCTACACGAATTTTTATTCGGGTAATGTGTTTTTAGGACATAGAAATTACCGTCGACGTCTTTTTAGCCATCTTAACCAGACTTCGTTTTCAATTACAGGTCTCCAATTTTTCATCACGAAGGTCGGTAAACTCCTTAAATGGTGAGCCCTCACTGGGATTGACCTTGAAATCTCTCTGTCTTGAAGCCTGAGTTCTAACCATTAAATCAGCCTGCGGCTCCTATGCTTCCGCCGATTGTGCTATAATCTTGAACAGAACTATAATGGGTTCGGATTTTTATCGACAGCGATCAATGTTCATTTTACTTCACCCCCCATTATTCCCCACTTTTTTTACTTTTAATTTGGTATAATATTTCAGGTTGTTATGCTTATTATTCCATCAAAATTTTAATGAAAGTGGTTTAGCAGAACGAAAAATCAGTTATTTTAAAACTCCATGGAGCATTACAAAAAATTACCGATAACGTGTAGAAAAGCCTATACATTTTATTTGGGTCCTTAGACGCTAGTTTTATAACTCTCCGATTAAAGAACAAGGTTTGGACTTATAGTAGCTTCCATCCAAATGTTAACTTGTTTTTCCTTATTGTTTAATAGTTAAAAACCTGTCGGTTAACATCACCTTTTTAAAGAAGGAAGAAAATAATATAAAATTGGAATCCCTAACTCACGAAGGCTCCAATAGCTCAGGGTCAGAAATAACAAATATTGGTCTAGAGCGACATGATAGGAAAGATGAAAGAGAGGGATCTAATCCAATACAACAAGAAAAAGGTGTAGCTCCAGTTAGTATCCATAGGAGTTGCCACGCCTGTACTCCCTTTAATAACCTCCTATACATTATCTTATAAATGATCTATTAGGGGTAAAACATGTTTTGTTTGGGCTGCTTTTATTATCTGGATTAAATTAAAGAAGACTTCATTTGTATTAAATAAATAAATGAAAAACGCTAAGAAGGAAACTCCTTTAGGCAAGGACCATCAACATTGGATACTCTAGAAGGAATAGTGGATGATAGACAAGAGAGGAAAACGAATTGATCAATCAAGAACACAGTACCTTCAAGTACTACTTGATTTAAATTTTGGTTGATCATGAACTTGTAACATCCTAATTCCATAACCAAATCTGCAAATAAATCTCATTCACTCGTTTTCCATAAATTCAACTTCCGTCCCTTGACAGATGCTGGCACCTGGCGACCTTCTCCAAAACTAAGCATCGCATGACATGCACGCGCAAAGTCCATCCGCTGGTCAGGCTATCGGATCAAAAACTCTAGTCTAGTCTACCTGTAATTATTCGCCATGTGAACGTCTCTTCATAGCTCCGTGAGACACATTCCTTCTTGTCTCAAAACTTACAACCTTCTCGTCTCAAAATTTACTACATCCTCGTCTCAATATGTTAGTCTACAGTTTTGTGCGCTCAAGTGTTCTAAAATGTTAAATAAATTTTTATTTTCACGGCACAAGATCACGTGCTCCGCGACAGGATTTTCCAGGTATTTCAAATTTACAGATTTTGTCATATCATAAATTTTATTAATGTTTTAAAATAATTTGTTAATTATCATGTATTCTTTAAAATATGTATTTCATGTTTTATTTAATATTCTATGTTCTTTTTGAAACTGAATGATTATAAAAATTTTCATTTCTTAAAACATACTTTACAAAACCTTGCAAAGGCACATTTTAAGTTTTGAACAATTATGTGAAATTGGTGCAAACTAATGTTGAACATTAAACAATCAGAATATCTTATTGAACATGTCAAATATAAAATAACTAGAGAAATCTCTTCTAAAACAGAAAATTTCGTTTTACAAGCTTTTGCAGATTTTGCAAGTCTTATACAAGTTTTGTTTTAAACTAAACGAAATATATATAAATAGCTTTATAGTCATCTAAGAAGCTTTTAATTATAATCTTAACGAAGTTCTGTGATGCAATCAATTTACTTTAATTTTGACAAATAACCAGATATTTTCTTCAATAAAGAACATTAATGCTACAACATGTCTGATTTTGCACAGACGCTAAAAAAACGTGTTTTTTTTGCCTTAGCTAATACGCTGGTTGGAGAAACCTAGCAATTCTTGCCTCACATTGCATAGACCAGCGAAAGATCTTAACATGTTTCTACCTGTTTGCAAAACACGTTTTGTTTAATATATCTACAGAGTTTCAAGTGCACAAAAGTGATGTTTTTTTTTTTTTTTAAACTGACTTTGCAGAACCTTGACTAAACTTACATTGTACATGTGTCTAAATTGCTTCAGCGAATATGTTTTTCTTAAAGCTATCTTTTAGATGTAGACTTGTGTAGTTATTTATAAATTATATAACAAATCATTGGGTGGAGCCTGCATGCAAACTTTCGGTCCTAGCAACCTCCAAGAGGTTATTTTCTAAATTAACAAAAATTGACGTCAATTAATAAAATTTCAATATTCAAAATTTTCATTTCTTTTTTTTTTTTTTTAAATTAACTTCTCATTTTATAATAAATTCTTTTATTTAAAATATATAAATTTATTGGCCAATATAGCATTTAAGAAATTTATCAAATAAGTAATATTATGTAACTTTTAGTCTAGTGATGAACCTGTTTACATTTGATATGAATTTTTTGAATTTAAAACATCAAACTCATTTATAAATCTTTTCATTGTTAAATTCTGTAACTGTTTTAAAAACTATCATCTCATAAAGTAAAAGGGGGGAATAAATATCAGCATCTTTTCATCTTTTTTTTATTCTAATTTTACATTAAGGGCGTATAATTTTTTTTTTTTGGGATTAATTATAATCCTGTTAATTATTAAGCTGTGCTCATTGTTTTTTTTTTATTGTTAAATTTTGTAACTATATATATATAAACTAAAAAGGGGGGATAAATTTTCAGAATCTATTGATTAATTTTTTTTATATTAAATTATTATATGTTACATTAAGGGCGTATAACTTTTATTAATTATGATCTTGTTAATCATAAGCTGTTTTTTATTGATGATTTGTCTCAGGATGTCTTTCTAAGTTGTAAATGATAAAATCTGAAACGTCGAAATTTCTTTTGTTTCAATAAACTTGAGCCTTGTTAATTACTAAATTTGTCTTTGTCTTTTTTTTATATATTTTCTAAACCTAGTTACCATTTTGGTTCCGCCTTTTCTTAAATTTAAGTCCCCTGGTAACAAACTGATCATATTACCTTCAAAAGTGGAATAACCAGATTGTAGTAAATGGGATAGAACGAAAAGACTACTCAAGAAAAACATGGAAAGTATAACGATAAGAAAATCGTTATGGTGGTGCTTAACAGCCAGTCCATAATAAAAGAAAAGAATGCACCTTCGACAAATAAAATTATTTACAATGGTATTCAATAATAAGTAGGAGGAAAATTTATAACTCAGAAGGTTCTTACAGAACTGTAACGCATACTGTTATAATATAAATTTTGTTTAAATATCTTCTTTTTTTAAATTATTTCTCACTCCATTTTATTTTAGTTATAGACTGTTGTTACTATTCTACAAATTGACATTGATTAACTCACTTACATTTTGCGATTTTAATAATGGCTTGATAATTACAAATGAAAATTTATATTTAAAACAGAAATGTTTCGTGAAGTATAGGTTCCATATTCCAAATAAATCGACAGTATATATAATTTCTAGTTATAATGAAAGTCAATAGAAAATTACATATTTGTAAGTGGGATTTCTAAAACTATTTTGTTATCAGAAAAAATTTATGTATAAATAATATCTATATAAATTTTAACAATACAAAACTATAATAAACTATTACACTAACTGAACAGTATATCAATACTTTATAATTATGCACTTAAGTAGAGATTGTCCGGGTTACGTGTATTAAAATAAGAAGGTAGTGAAATCATTAACCCTTGAGATGTATTATTAAACGTCCCTTTTCGTACAAGAAGCTGCATGATTACCACGTGCTGAAGTTTAATCAAAACTTGAAGTGTAATTTCCTTTACATTACAGAAACCCTCCAGTTTGCTTAAGTATAATATGCAGGGCTGCTCTACAGGTCAGTGCAACGGTAATGGAGATCAATTCAATAGAAGTAAATTTTAAATGTGTTAACAAATAACAAACTCTGGAGAAACAATGCACAAATATTCATACATACCCATTATTAAAACCAAAAAGTTACAAAAATAATTGCTTTCTCCACAATAGTGTTATATAAAACAAATTTCTTTATTAATGATCTCCAGCCCCTTTCACAGTACGTTTCTTTTGGGAGATACAATGGAGTATAGAAAGGTACCCATTTATCAACGGGTTGGAAGGACGACGATCCATACGTCGTCTATATTTAAACAATTATTATTTATTACAATTCTTAGTCATCTGGAAGTTGCTATTGTAAGTTTCGACCTCACAAAGATCATTGTTAGACAATTGTTTTATCACTCGAAAACACAAACCCTAACATTACATGACACTATACATTGCTACATTATGTGGATGGTTAAAGTTTTATAATATAAATTATATATATATATATAAATTATATATATATATAAATTATATATATATATAAATTATATATATATATATATATATATATATATATATTTATGGTTTACAATTTATCACTTTGTTTTGAGTCTTAAATAAACACGTTTCACCAAACTTTTACAGCAATAAGCAGAACTGATTTCTTCAAATTAAATCTGTAAGGTCAGATTTATGCTCTTTATTATTTGTTTTTTGATCAATAACTCACTAGGTAATTTTAGGTCTATGGCAAGACATAAGTTTTGTTTAGGTCCTTAGAGTATAAGTATAATTTTTTTTGAAATCGTAAAGATTATTAAAACAAAATTAGAGTTGTGGTCTTGTTGCAGCTATAGTTAAAGTTTGAGTTTTTAAAAGTAAACGAAACGTGTCACAGTAGGCCCAAAAATAAAGAAAAAATTCGATAGAAAACGACAATGACGGCAATTAGATAAATATTCAATCCAAATTATTGACATTAAAAAATATATTATCATTTGAATGAAATATAAACACATATTCATAATTTTACTAACACTTCTTCATCGGTTAATATTGTTTTTGTGAATGTAAATGGATATTTTAATCATGGATCTATTGATTTGTTTTTCTTCAAAACTTATAATCACCAAAGAAACCATACTTTCATCACGATTTACATTAAAGAACAGTAGTTTTCATCAACCATTGTAAGAAATGACAATAGTTCTGATATTAATATACGTAAGACTAAAAATCACAGTTTTGCTATTTCAATCTTACGATGTTCACTAGAAATAAAGACTGAAAGTACTTCGTAAAAATCTCTTCTTATTCCACTATTTATTAATAAATACAACTTTAAAGGTGACGATTTTTATAAAATAATTTTGAAAAGTTATAATAAATAAAAGACAACGTTTATGTTTATTTGAAAAATCGTAAACGCCAAGAATGTTTCAGATTCATTTGGTTAAAAAAGTAAGTTTTGCGAAGATACGTTTAATAAATACGACATTAAACTAATAGTCATGCTCTGCACAATGTATATTTTTTGTCTTTATAAGCGTAATTCATCCAACTAGTGTTTATATTTTACTCGATTTTTTGTATAAATGCAAGAATAGTTAAGAGTTCTACACAAATTCCAATATCTAGTTTACGTAGAAAGCTGAGACACAAAAAATAGAAAGTTATTGATTTTGAATATCTACAGAGTGTGCCAAAAATATGAAACGTGTTTTTGTCATTTTTCTAAAAGTAATTATAGCCTATTAATATTTTCCCCCTTTACTTCTAAAAGTTCTTTTTTGGGCGAAAACAGAATATTTTTATTTTACGTAGATACTAAATTACGCATGATTAAGTTCACTCCCGATTTTCATTTTTACTCGGGCAAAATACAAGTCACATTTATGTAACAACGTATTGGAACACTGTTTACATTTGCTATCTGATAATGCAATTAAATACTATTTTTCTGCACTTGGTGTTCAAAAAGTAATTTTTAAAAATACAGTATTGTGCGTTTATAAACGTAAAGTGAGTCAACAAGAATGATAACACAATAATGAATAACAAATCAGTCGAAATGAATAAGTAAGCACGTGAAAATGTGGTACTTGAACAACTTATAAGAAGTTAACCTCTAGAGAATAGGACAACCGAGGGCTTAAGAGTTAAAAACCATTTTTTCCATGATTATCTTTTAAACGCTTATATTGTCTTTTAAAAAAATATTTTTGTAATCCTGTAAAAAAACATTTATTTTATAATTATTTGTTTACATGTATTTAGTTACATTATAATATAGCAAACGTAAAGTGCTTTCCAAAGAGTTTGCTATAAATATAAGACTTTGCTTACAAAGAGTCATATAAATGTTTTTCTTCTGTTATGGCAGAATAAAAATAAAATAAGACTGAATTTTATTCCTTATAATAACAAATCAGGTATTTGAGCAAAATAAAAAGATTCTGTTTCCACCAAAATAAAGCGACTTTTTAGGATTTACTGAAGAGTCGTGTTGGGAATATTGATATGATTTAAGAAAGAGAACAAAATTATGTTTTACAATTTTTTGAATACTTTGTATATGGAACATAAATTTAACACACTGTAGATAATTAATTAAAATCAAGGCACTTTTCATTTATGTGTTTATCGCCTTCCTACACCAACTAGAAGCTGAGATGTTGTAATAAAAGCGGGATTTTGCTCAAACCTATTATAAAATGTATAATATGATACACTTATGTCACATGAAAGTTATATCCAATTTTATTGGAAAACACATTGAAAAAATCGTAAATTTATCTTCTAAACATTAAAATTAAAAAATCAAGTAATTGACAACATCCAAAATTGAGTGTGCAGAAAGTTTTTTAATCTTTGAGCTGTAAAAGGTTTCTGCAGAAAAGTTGTAGATATCAATATTCATTTTCTATTTAAAGTTTTATGTGTGACTGCTCGTTATGTTTTTTACGCACCATTTAATTTATTACTATTGACTGCTCAATTATTTTCTAGTCGAACCACCCGTATGCGTAACTTGGAATATGCAGTGGTTACAGCTTTCAGTCTACTTGAAATGAACCTTATAAACGTTTATTGCTATAACTGTGTAACTAACACACAAACATGACCTGAGGTATATTACATTAAGCTTACAAAAAGATTTATTGTCTCTGTTAAAACATCAAAAGAGCAGGTTTTCTAATCTCAGAAACACTAAGTTACATAAACTGAAATCCCAGTAAAAACTGAATTACTAAACATGCCGTTTGCAAGGCAATGAGTACCAGACGGGTATTTGCCATCTCGTACAAAAACAAAATAGAACCTTCTGCAAATAATTGCACCACGCATAACATTCATTGTTTTAATTTCATAAGTTTCTAAGACGGTCTGACAATAATTGAAGAAACTTTTCCTTTTAATAAACTCTCCTTTTCACTTCCTAACTTATATTAAAAAGAGAACTTTGGATCTCATTTAAATAGGGAAGGAAAAGTTTAACAAACAACAAAACTGTTTATCTTTGGAATAAATGCAGACACATTTTCTTTATATCATTTTAGATAACTTGTTTTCGAATTTGATTGAAACATTGTACATATTTCCGCCGTCTTATAACAAATTTGGGACATCACCTGAGCACTGATTAACTCCAAGAATTAATACTACTTCTTTAGCTATCTTCATTTATGTAAGTTTTCTAAATCTCACTAGCATTTTATTATTCTAAATTATCTCTAGAATTTTTTCTCTTTTATTTACCGTGGAAAAATACAATTTCGAGAATTTTTGTCAGATATTTTTGAGGTACCCCGAATACAAACACGTTGTTTTGGAAACAACGTCTGTCGTATAAGTAAGTGATATTCTGCACAAATACGTGGATCGATTTTAATAAAATACAGGTTGATCTTATAAATGTAACACCCAAAAATTGGTTTCTTTGACCTTGTGGTAAATGTGAAATTGTATTAAACAATCAAGTATACGTAGTGTGGGGTTAGTTAGTTTTAAATTACTCTTTAGACAGGTTTTATGAAGTTCGTAAAATTTTATAAATCACTACTCTCTTAACATACTTTCTATCAGGCTTTGTAGATACGTTTATATCAAAGTCTCCACTCGCTTTCCACGAGTTTGTTCATACGTGAAAAAGACTCTACCAGTTGATGTACATGCAACATGTATACCGTGACACTATCCTAGATATTATTGCAACTATACGATATGTCAATTTCTGGGATGATCAGAGTTCGAAATTACTTAATTTTTACAATAACTTACCTTTTTGTCGTAGTAGAGGTATGAGTATGGTACCAATACATGGAATATTTACATCTACAAATAGTATTCCATTTAGTGTGTTATAAATTGAATAATATATGAAATTGAAATAAAAATATTTTTAATGACAGCATGTTTCTCATTTTTAAATCATGAAAATGGGCATACTATATACTAAAATTTCATGTAATTATCATAATTTTTGTAGACGCTATTGTACTTAAGTACAGACGACAACAAAGAAGGAAGGAACTACATGTCGTAAGTTACTTTATCTGTTTCCTGTGGCCATGAAAAGTAAAGATTTGTAAAAAAATAGAAGTCGACATTTGAGGCTGCAGCTGCAATAAGGTCTCTTAGGCCCAAACGCCCTTTTTGGGGAGAACGCATATTCGGATTCTCCATTCATTTCTGTACAAGCTAGCAAAAGTTTCATTGGGATATCTCAATCCGTTATGATGGTACAACTGTTTTGTCAGCTGATGTTATAAGCCCTTCTTGTATAGATTTAGTAACGTGTGGTCTTAAATGTTGTTTACATATTAAATACACAGTATTGGTTGAGGTTACAAGTGAATAATGTTATTTTAAGGAAATTGTATACTTTAATTACTATTTTAAAGTGAATTTTGAGACAAACTTCACATTCAAAAAGCCTAAAACGGACATCTGCGACAACTGCAGGGAATGTGAAATTAAATTAACTGTAAACCCTAATTATCCATGTAATGTGAAGTACAAAATACACAAGAAGAAAGCTGAGAAAGCAGCAGAAATCAAAGATGACTATAAAACAAGCAAAGAATAACAATGATGTTCTCGTTCTTGAATTTGACTATGCGCAAAATTTACCACTACCTAAATTGCCAGTAACGAAGCAGTTCTATAAGAGGCTACTGTGGCTACTTCTGTTCAATGTTCACTGTCACAATCATGATTCCTTAATCTGTTATACGTTTCTGAAATCACAGTCCAAAAAAGGCCCTGACTCTGTCTCATCGTTTCTTTTTGATGCAATCATGAAAAAAGAAGAGGATTTCCCAAACATAAAGCAGATAATTTTACTGTCTGATGCTACTGGGGGGCAAAATAAAAATGCCACTATGATGAAGTTTTGCTTATATTTAGCAAAAATGAAAAAGGTGGAGATCACACAAAAATCTTTCCCGTTCGTGGTCATAGTTTTGGCCAATGCGATCGAAACTTTGGTGTGATAAAGTCAAACTTAAAGAAGACAGAAGTCATAGAAGTACCAAAGCCTTATCTCGATAGGATTGTGAACTGCAGGCAAAACCCTTCACCGCTTACTCTGGTCAATGACAACTCCATCATCTATGACTGGACTGATGCCTTAGCCCCATGCTTTTCAAGATCTCCTTCGAGTAAGGGACGTGTATTTGGGATACAGCAATATTGCATAATCAAGAACAAAACTTGTGGAAATTTAGCTGTGTCCAAATCATATGAAGCTGTGTATGAACCTTTTAGTTATATGAAAAGTTTTCCTGATGAACTTACCCTGAGCAATGCCCTACCAATCAAACTCAAGCCTAGGAAATTAGAGGATGTGCAGGATTTGTATCCATACATACAACCAGCAAGCCGTGAGTTTTACGAACATTTTTTTTCTCTGCAAACAAATGATGTTGAAGATGCCGAATACGAGTCAGAATCTGATCCGGAAGATGTTGTGGATGACCACAATATGAACTTGGATGAGTAGGCCTAAGAACAGTTGTACCAATTCCGTACTTTTCTACTTTTTCTTTGTTATTGGAACAAATAATAATATGTAGCATTTTCAACAGTTGTATATTACAATTTGTTTAACAGTTAGGGACCTTGTGGACTGTAACAATGACGATTATGTCATGTTATATTTTATTTAGGCATATACATTTCTCATGTAAAGATTTTGTCATGTTCCATAACATAATTTTAGGTAAATGTGTTAACATAAATGTGTTTAGTTATTTCCTGTTTACTCTTTAACATAGTTTGTTAGTAAAGCCTAAGCCCTTATTTGGGGAGATTAAATGAAAGGCCTTCTTGCATAGAACACCTTTAGGGTGTTCTCTCCAAAAAGGGCGTATGTAATACCTTTAATTTTATGTAACTATAAAAACAAACTGTGTCTTATGTTATCTTAACCATAAATATATCTCTAGATGAAAGACTGACTAATATAGCCAATATAATGTTCCCTTTGCTGCCGTCAAAAACAATTATGTACGTAGGTCTAAAAACTTTGGACCTTCATATCTCAAAACACTGATTTGGAGGATAAGCCCTTATTGCAGCTACATCCTCATTTGTTAGGGATTAAACATCTTACCCTGTACTTAGCCGTCTGGGTAAAAAAAAAGAAGATATTTATAATTGATTATTCCACAGCACCAAATGAGCATATTTGTAAATCTATTTTTGTTATAATAACTATTTTTATCTCTCCTAGTAGTGGAGCTCATCATGCAGAATATGTAATCAATTTTAGAAGTGTTCAATTATTATGATTAATAATATGATGTGATAAATTGTTACATGTTTAAAACCATTATGATTTCTTTAAAATGTAAAATATTCTTACACAAATTCATCCACATCTCAACAACTTGTTCTACCGAATTTGTAGTTCTGTCCCAACATTGCTATTTAGCAAAGTTCTGGTGGGAACACACCACGTGGTAAATGTATATGAAAGGAAAAACAATGTACAATTACTATTTCACGTATTTCAAAAGACCTTCGCAAATACACTCATACACACATCCACATATTATCACCACAAAAAGTCTTACCACAAAAGTTTTCTATGGCATTCAGATCTCTTTCTAAAATCTTTATTCAAACATAGTCTTTGAAAAAAACCACACAAACACTTAAAAACGATATTGTTGGTTATTTCTGTAATTACTTTATTTTGTTGTTGTTTTGTTTGAAACTATGAATCAGAAAAAAACAACCGAAATTAAATAATAAAAGAACCCAAAAATCTGAAGCAAAACATATACGAGATTCTAGTATAGAAGGTATTTTATAACTATATACATATATTTAATGATAGGGTTCAATAATAATTTTACTCTATTTTGTATGTGTAAGTAATACCCTACGTTTTGTTAATGTAAATACACTCGCGTTGACATGTGATAAACCTAGAACCCGATAAAAGTGAAAAAAATAGCATAGCGTAGTAGCTAGGTTGGAAAACAAAACTAATATTTGTAACATAAAAAAAACCCATACCTTAAATTTGAATGCACGAACAGTCAAAATAACTAAGTATAGATACAAATCGCAAACCGATACAATTTACAGAACTAGAGTACACAAAGAGCAGCAAACAACTGGCTGATAGGGGAAGCGTGAATGTTTAGTCCGTAATGTATTTATCACTCCCATTGGCGATTTAAGCGAAACAATTTTTGCCTTATTTATTATTGCTGAGGTTAGATTAATTTGTTTATTTATTTATTCATTCCATCTTTATGTAAATAAAATTACATTAAATACACTTTAACTTTATATAAATGTATTTCGTACATAGGCCTACTTATACCCAATTGATTAGAAACCGTAACATTAACAAAAAGATCTTCAAATAGAGTAAATAAAAAATTAAATAACTAAGCTATTTTTGACGAAAGATTGTTGTTGTTATTATAAACAATATCCTAAAAGAAACCGTAGTTTTTTTCTGCTTTGTCCTGAACAGTCAATTTAGTATACTTGCCATTATGGTACATTGTTTTATTCTTCACTATTAACCAAAATTTAACCGAAATTGAAACAGTCTAATTCAATAAATAACGCCTATTTTTACCCATAACTCCTAAGGCTACGTTTTAAGAAGATGATGATCAATGCATTTTGTATATTAAGAGGCTTAATTTGATAGAAATCGTTGGAGCCTATTATCAGATAATTGATTTTTTTTTGATTTTTTTATTTTTTTTATAGATTTAACTTTAGCATATATTTAATTTTTCGTAACTATAGCTCAATGTAACACACAATATTCACACTTCTTCACACACTCGTGTGGAGTTTAGAAAAAAAATATGAGACTAGTCAAATATTTCGATGACGATTTTTAACCTAAACATCATATTGAAGCCCCTTGATCCATTAAATGTAATTTTTTCAATTAATTATATTTGACAGATGCTGTGGTTATAAATCCTAAACTATTTAGAGGATTTTGATTAAATTTGGTATATGTCAGTATTTTAACCATTATATTCATATCATATAGTATCTAACATATTCACTATTATGTCTTGATTATGAAAACTTAATTCAACAGAGATTATTTGCTTTATTGCCCCTTCAAAGAAGTCATCTGCAACTTAGTGTGATCAACTGTGTATGATAACTGAAAATGTTGAAGGTTTTCTTCCAATAGAGAAATGATGGCATAAGGCCAAATTTAAGTATTTCAATTTTAGACTAAAGTTGTAAAATATATCGTCCAATATAATTGATTGTCGTCACTATTCCCCCCCCCAAAACGCCAGAATTATTGGTAAAAAAAGAAGAAAATGAGTATTGAACAATAATAATAAAAGTTAGAATAACTTAAAAGTGACTAAAATATTTATATCAATTATTCACGAAAATATGAAGTCCTACAATTAAACAAAATTTGCTAATCCTTAAGTAAACAAAAATTACCGTTCGTCAGTAGGCCTACTTCGAAAAACAAACCATACAACGATCAGGGATCATTTGTTATTTTCCGAAAAACTTCAAACATAATTTTTAGTTTGACACTTTGGTTTGAAATGTAGATCTTTACGTTTGACCATAATTTGACCGAGATTTCTTTTGTCGATTATTTTGTGATAACAATGGCGTCACATATTCTTCATTGCCCATAAAACTGATTACTGCCCTCAAAGTTTTTTTAATGATATAGCAACCAATAAGTTTTGTATGAGTCATTAAATCCGAAATAAAAAAAAAAAAAAAAAAAAAAAAAAATGGAAAGTCGTTGGAAACAATAGGAATTGTAAATTTTGGTTTCAAATTTTAGATAAAACAATACAAATCTTCTGGATATGGTATTAACATACCATCACTGACAGGAAATAAGGTATTACAAACATATTAACTAATGAAAAAAAGCATATAACCAAAGATTACGAAAACAAAGCAGACGTATTTGAGTAACTAAGCCTTTCAAAACAGGTCATTAAAAGGGATTTTTTGGTACTTTGAAACTAATATGTGTTGTTTGAGTCTTTAGAATTTACATTAAAGAAACAGATTTTAAGTTTTGACCTTATGGAAACTAGACACAAATTTTGTGTTGTCCAAATAATTTGAAAAAAAAAAAAAAAAAAAAAAAAAAAAAAAAAAAAATGCCTCCAGGTATGGACAGTATGGATTCTATGTAATTTGATTATTATCGGTCCAAGGGTTTCGGTCAATTCCACTGCACAAACGATAGGAAATAATAATTTCAAAATAATTCTACTTTATGCGGTAATTAAACGTGTTCATTCTATCATATCACGTGAAATACTGAAGTTACAGCTGGTGTGAATGGATCCTACCACGTTAGTTTACTTATAATAATGTATGAATCGGAGACTATGAACTGTCAAGACTCCATCTAGATATTATTTGACTTTGTGATGAATAATGCATAACACATATAAGAAATCATCTTCAATATTGGAACGTAGACACTACTTCAATGTTAGGATTTAAATTTTCCAACGAGTTGAACAATGAATAAAAGATCTTGACTGCAATAAACAACGTATTTCTATTGTGAAATGTATGAATCATATTCAGTTATTTATCTCGTTGGATATATTGACAAGGGGTCGTGTCAAAACATTTAATAAAATATATCATTTTTGCTTTATTACTAACTCACTATTGCTTACAATGTACAGGGTAAATTTGGACCTATCTTCGTTTACTGATCTTCACGATTCATGCTTCATGAAACTGAAAAGTGACGGCCATTTTTAAATAGTGTTTTTTTTTGTTTTGTTTTTTTCATATCTCTTGCATTATTAAAATTATTTATTATTTTAATGTAATGTTACCAACCCAACCTCTCTTCGATGTCAAATACTAAAGTTCGAGTCAATAATGTATTTAGAAATCTGCCTTTCCAAAAGCATGTGATTTATTATAATTGTAAGAAACAGAGTCGAGTCAACGACGCATAGCGAATGGAGGCTTCTTCAAATAAAATTATGGATTTAAATTCTGCGTAAATGGTACCAACTTCAACCGGCTACGACGACAAAGTTATATTTAAAATGTAATTTCCAACTTTGACCACCATAGAAAAGCTTATTGTAATGAGATCCAGTAATAATCTATGACTTTATAACAATAAATGGATAAAATGTCCAGGTTTTTTTACATTGGCTATGTTCTCACAACAAGGAATTGATTCTCCGAACCACAAAAACAGGAAGAAAAAAGATTAAAAGAAATATAGTGTGATTATTATAACACCCTTATTACCTTTCGAAGACAGTCATTCTCAGAGTTTTACAGTTGAAACTTAGTTACTGTAACTTAGTTATTGTATAATAAACATTCTGGATTTATTACATTCTTAGTTTATTATTATTTTTTTTATATTATGGCGTGGGGAATCCTTAATTTCGTTAAGATTAAATTCGCTTTTAAACAATAAGGAAAGAAATGTTCCGTACTGTTCGTTTGTTTTACGATTTTTTTTTTCTGTATTCTTCTGTTGAATTAGTCTTTTTATCTCGCAAATAATCATACATGAATATTAAGTATTCGAATTTTTATAAAATATTTGATCTGTATTTATTTTGTCTATTAGATATTTATAGATTCCCAATACTTATAACGCAATATTTTAAATTATATACGGTTTGAAATCGAATAGAACAAACATTCTATTTTGAGAACTATTCTTAACCAGTCTATATGATTTGTTTTGTATGTTACGACTCGATATTATGTTATTCGGGAAGAAGGTGGAGTTTTAATATTTGACTTTGAGAAAAAGACTTAACTGACCGTCAATTTAAAACATCTTTTTATTTGTTGTTTTTCCTCTCGCTCATCATGGCCTTATAAACTGAAATGAAGAAAGAACTTCCAATACAGACCCCTAGTCCTCGAATACTGTAAAAGTGCTAGGGTCGGATTAGAACATGAGTTGTTAAAGAGAAAAGAATAAATTGATGTCTTTATTATTTGGGAAGAGGTTAGTACTATGTAATTCTCCTTGTCGTACAACACCAAAGAGAATGAGAGAGAGAGAGAGAGAGAGAGAGAGAGAGAAGAGAGAGAGAGAGAGAGAGAGAGAGAGAGAGAGAGAGAGAGAGAGAGAGAGAGAAAGAGAGAGAGAGAGAGAGAGAGAGAGAGAGAGAGAGAGAGAGAGAGAGAGAGAGAGAGAGAGAGAGAGAGAGAGAGAGAGAGAGAGAGAGAGAGAGAGGGAGAGAGAGAGAGAGAGAGAGAGAGAGAGAGAGAGAGAGAGAGAGAGAGAGAGGAGAGAGAGAGAGAGAGAGAGAGAGAGAGAGAGAAAGAGAGAGAGAGAGAGGGAGAGAGAGAGAGAGAGAGAGAGAGAGAGAGAGAGAGCTATTGATTAGCTATTTGTGTGATTCTATTTTATACAAATAAAGTGATGTATATTTTTGTGTGTAAACATGAGAATGATGTTTTGAGGGCCGGTTATGTTAAGAATAAGGTTAGTTTTAGTTAGGAATATAGTATAAGTTATTTTTAAGAAGCCAAAATAAAAACAGTATTGTGAAGCACCTGTAAAAATGATGAAATTGCTTACTTTGTAAGCAAGGCCAACATCATTGACGCTACAATGATATATAAACCTTTGTGTGGTAGGAAACGTGGTCAGTGAGCCAAGATTAATCAAGGGAAGGTGCTGAGGAATTCTTGAAGATATCTAAACGGAGTTGGCGAGTAAGAGCTTCCTGAGAGAATTGAGTGTTCAGACAAGCATCCATAAGAGTGGAAAGCAGGGTGAGCATACACTTTCTATATGAAATATGTAATAATTAACTTATTGCGTGAGAATGGCGAAACTGGAAGCCAGTCGGCATTGCCAGAATGCCCCCCCCGTTTTTTGTACGAAAACATAGGGTGTAGTTTCTGCCAGTTTTCTAGGAGGGCTCTCCGTCCCTGTAGAACTCATATGGGCAAGGTTACCCAAACTAAGAGTGTTGTGTAGCCATCAGGTGTCTCTCGAAAAACCCTCCTCACATCATATACCGAGAGCTGAACGCGTTACCCACCTATATAAGATTGGGTAACAGAAGCTTGAAACAAGTGGGCTACAGGAAGGCCAGCCCCCGAATTTAGGACCCAAAACCATAAATATTGTATAGGGCCTACTCACCATAAACCTTCATACAACTAGTACATACACATGAGTTGTGAATTATAGTAAAATATGAACAACAGTCGGATTCTTTTTATTTCAACGAATTGAGTCACCGGCCACCGGGACTCACCAGTGGTTTATTTTTTAATTTATTATATATTCTGGAATTTTTATCCATCTATAGAAAAGTATAATATTTACTACTACTCTGATTGATAAATCACAGACATAGTATAAGAAACAAATCATTAATAAGGCATTTAATTTTTAATATTCCTCCCTTTAAGTTGGTTTGTTCAAGTGTACAGTAAGTATTATTTCTATAAATTTTCTCGTGTCGTATCATGGAAGCCGTTACATTTGTTTAAAAAAAAATTATTGGCTCTAATAAGTAGAGTGTGCTGCACTTGAGATCAAGATTGGAGTAGGGGTGTGGTGGGGATCTATGCCCCGCCCTATCCCCCAACCCTTTTGTTGTTCCCTTGCTCTTTCCTTTTCTCTGCTACCGTTGTTGTCGTCACACACAATTCCGTGACGTCAGACAATTTTTTTCCCAGTTGGATTCGAACCCTATGAAGTTCGGATTTAAAGGCAGACACGCTTTCGACTGAGCTATCTTGCATAGTATTACTCGTTGTATATTTAATGTAGTATATACGCCGCCTGTTGTCGAATTTCGTTACCGACAACACCATCGTTTACATTTTACGGAACCAGAGTGCAGCACATTGGTTTGATATCAGTTTATATTTCATCCACCACCCGAGAATATCACGGAAATTGAATAGATTAAAAGAGGATTTGAATGTTTGGTGGACAAGATGAAAAACGGAACAGCTGATGGTTGGCAATCCTGAAATTGCTTAGCTTTAGATACACTTTTGGTTTGAGTAGGTGCTATAATGGTAAAGGTTGGATCTCTTCTACAGTAAGTACTTAGCAATCCCGAGATAGCATTACTGGATATACATTTTTGGGTTAGGTATGTATTATAATGCGTAGGTCTGTTGACGGTTCCACATAGGTTTATGTAAAGTATTTGGCAATCCTGAAATAACATAGCTGACTAAACACTTTTGGGTTGGGTAAGTGCTATAATGGTTAGGTCGGACCTCTTTTGACCAAGTTGGACGAGTACCTTGATTAACAGATTTACCTTGATTTTTTATTGGGTAAGTAATCGATAATCCTGAGATAGCTGCACAAAAATAAAAGTCGGAGTAGAATAACTCACAACTGACGGTATTGCAATACAATGGACATTGCAATACACATAATACCTCCGGAAGACATTAATTCTTCGCCCATTAAGCAATCGTAGCCTGTGTGCGGTGCTGGGCGGAGCTTGGGCAGAGCCTGGGCGTATCTAAAACTACCCCCTGCCTGGAGGGATACGAAGTTATTTAAGTCACATGGTCAATAATTAACAATAGTTTTCCAAAAAGTGAAACCTAGTTTAGAAAAGTTTTGCTTTCGGGATAACCAGTTCTTTACATTAAGGTAGAGTTTAGTTTAAGATGCGAGGCTAGTAGCATTTAATATATTCAGTGTAAATCTAAAACAGTAAAATATTCTATTCTGGGGAATGATAAGATTCATTTAGCTTATTTTTTCACACTAAAGTCTTTTACCTGTATTTATTTCTTTTAATAGAATGCGAGTCAGTACAGGTTTATAATACAGAGACAATTCTGTGATTTTCACAATAAATTAGATTTCAAGATTATTTGTTATGGGTAAACATTATGTGATGGTCACTTGATCTCATGATGATTCTAAAAGTTCAATATTTAAAAATATTCAATTATTTCAAAATAAAAAAATGATTTTTCACTCACAATCTGAATATGTAAGTTTGTAAAAAATTTAAATTAAATGAGGGGTCTAAATGCAAAAGCGGACATGTCCTGTTTGGCAATTTTTTTTTAAAACTAAAAAAAACTTCTCACAGAGCGGCTTTCAATTTTTAGGACAATTATTTACATATTAACTTTACAGCATACAAAAATGAATAAATAAAAGAAACCAGGCATATCTCCTATGGACATGCGAGAGCAGCGGTTGATACGTGGATACGGGAGGGGATGTATAGGGCCTGGACGAATTCAACTACTAGTAGACTTGCAAAAAGGTTGTTTAGACCAACCAAGAAATATGCTGAACAACTCATCTCTCTCAGAAGGGATAACATGAGGTGGGTGGTTGGACTTCTAACGATCCACTGTCATCTCAGAAAACATCTACACAGGATAGGGATTGCTGCAGACAATACTTGCAGGAAATGTGGTTTGGCTGAAGAGTCCGCAGAACACATGCTCTTAGAGTGTGAAGCGTTGGGACGAGCCAGTCTATACTCTCTAGGCCCGCCGGGGAAAGAGATGGAAACCATCCTAGATAACCCTATTGGTAGTATCTGTACCTTCATAAGGATGGCGGGTATTACTAGTTGGGTGTAGGAAGGAAATTGGGGCGGCAAAAGATCTCTAGGTCGACGCCGGTGAGGCCTCTGAAGGAGGCTTTCACAGCCCAGAATGGAAAAAAAACCAGGCATAGAGTTTGGCTGTAATTAAATAATGCATGTGTTTAGATTATACAGACAACAAAATACTTTAGTATAACATAAGAGTGATTTAACATTAGGAATATCTGATTAAATTTAGGTTAAAACTTGAATATTGAATATACAGCCCGGGATTCTTGGAATTATCTGATTATGGTTAAAACTTAAGATTAAATTTTGGTTAAAACTTAAATATAGTCACGGTACTCAGTCAACTAGGTAAGAAAAATCTGACCTAACCATTATAGTACTTACCCAATCCAAAAAAGTGTAATCCGGCTATGCTATCTTGACATTTCCAAGTACTTACCCAATCTAAGGTAAATAGGTCAACAGACACATCATTATAGTACTTACCCAACCCCTAAAGTGTAAGTACAGCTATCTCAGGATTGTCGATTACTTACTCAACCCAAAATAAAGGTAAATCTGTTGATCAAGTTACTCACCCAACTTAGTCAGAAGAGATCCGACCTACCATTATAGCACTTACCCAACCCAAAAAAGTGTATAGTCAGCTATGTTAGTTCAAGATTGCCGAATACTTAACCCAAGCCTATGTGGATCCGCCAACAGACCTAAGTATTATAATACATTCTCAACCCAAAAATATATATCCAGTTGTGCTATCTCGGGACTGCTAAGGTTAGAGATAGGTTAGGTTAACTATCTTTGGTCATAGGTTTTAGGTGTAACACTGATAGATAAACACAAGTAGGCTGTGGTGAGCATAGATTTGACTGCGCTCTAGTAGCTCTAGACGTGTGATTTACCAGTGCTACATCCTGGTAGACAACGGAGGAACCTTATATCAATATATAACAAATTATAATAACTTTGGGTGATTGACCGGTGCTATACACTGGTAGCCGCCGGAGGAACCTGCTGTGATAAACTTAGGTTTGTCTACGCTCTAGACGTGTGAGTCAACTTGTCATACAAGTACAAACGTTGGGTATATACCGGTGCTACGCCCTAGTAGCCAACGGAGTAACCTCATATATTGTACCGGTGTTATGCTGGCTGTGTACACTACTATGTATTTTGATCAATTATGGATTTGTTGCGTTATTACCTTACACACATCACCTCAGAGCAACATTAACCTCTATTTACGAGCTAGACCGATACCCGATCTCCATCACATCGTCGTTTGTGTTTAACATTACATATATTTTATATAACTAAGTGTACTGTCCTCTGCATTAATGGTGGATATCAAACCAATTTGGTGCACTCTAGTTCTGTAAAATGTAAACGACGGTGTTTTCGGTAACAAAATTCGACAACAGGCGGCGTATATACTACATTAAATAAACAACGAATAATACTATGCAAGATAACTCAGTCGGTAGCGTGTCTGCCTTCAAATCCGTACTTCATTTGTTCGAATCCCACTGGGAAAAAAAAGTCTGACGTCACGGATTAGTGTGTGACGACAACAACGGTAGCAGAGAAAAGGAAAGAGCAAGGGAACAACAAAATGGGGCGGGGCAAGGTGCGGGGGCGGGGCAAGGCGCGGGGTGGGGCAAGGCGCGGTTCGGGGCAAGGGTGGGTAAGGGTGGAGTATAGGGCGGGGCGAGGTCCCTACCACACCCCCACTCCAATCTTGTTCTCAAGTGCAGCACACTCTACTCTTATAATCATATAAGGAACCAGGTTTACTAATCTCAGAACCACTAAGTTACATAAACTGAATTCCCAGTAAAAACTGAATTACTAAACATGCTGTTTGCAAAGCAATGAGAACCAGACGGGTATTTGCCATCTCGTACAAAAACAACATAGAACCTTCTGCAAGTAATTGCACTACGCATAACATTCATTGTTTTAATTTCATAAGTTTCAAAGACAGTCTGACAATGATCGATGAAACTTTTCATTTTTTCCCCTTTTAATAAACTCTCTTTTTCACTTCCTAACTTATATTAAAAGAGAACTTTGAAACTCATTTAAACAGGGAAGGAAAGCCTTCACAAACGACAAAACTGTTTATCTTTGGAATAAATGCAGACACATTTTCTTTTTATTATTTGAGATAACTTGTTTTTGAATTTGATTGAAACATTACACATATTTCCGCCGCCCTTATAACAAATTTGGGACCATCACCTGAGCACTGATCAACTCCAAGATCTAATGCTACTTCTGTAGCTATCATCATTTATGTAAGTTGTGTAAATAAAATAAAATTTTATCCTTAAAGATTTTTCTCTTTTATTTACAGCGGAATAATACAATTTCGACATTTATTCGAGATTATTATTATTATTCGGTTGCATATTATTTGTAATACTGCTTATGTTGGTCAAACAGACCGTAGTTATAAGTGTAAACTAAGTGAACATGAAAGACGTTGGCTGCTAGGTTATAACGATTCTAGTTTTTCCAGTCATTTAAAAGATCATAGGTTAACTGATTTTTATTCTAATATTAAATTTGAAACTCTCTATTTTAACATCAAGGGTAAACAATTAAACATTGTAGAAATATTATAAATTAAGAGACAATCTTGTAATAATGCTAATTTACTTTTTAACAATCTAACAGAATTCTTGTCCTTTCCCCCACTTCTTCAACTTTTGTCAAAGCATGTTTAAAAATAGTTTATGACTCACTGGGTTTTCCAGCTACAAGTTCCATTATCATGAAACAGGACTAGTGGGATTGATATCAAAGGTATTTATAATTCTTCTTAGGTTATTTAGTCTTTTTATAAGCCTTGCCAAGCTGTAACCGGCGAAACTATGGTCGGCTAGACCAATACGAATAAATTGTAGAATTTAACAAAAGAAAGTGTGTGTGTTTTATTTGTAAAACTGAACATAAAAAAAAGGAACCCAAAATCTGAAGCAAACGTATAAGAGATTCTAGTCTTGAAGGTATTTTATAACGACATATTGTTCATATTACTTACTGATATGGTTCAATAATCGTTGTTAATGTAAATAAACTCATGTTGTCATGTGATAGAACACGATAAAAGCGAAAAACAATAACATGACCTAGTAGCTATGTTGGAAACGATAACCTAAGTTGGTAACGTAAATATGAACCTATACCTTAAATTTGGATGCATGAACAGTCAAAATAGCTAAGTATAGATACAAATCACAAACTAATACAATTCACAGAACTAGACTATACAAAGAGCGGCAAATAACTAGCTGATAGGGGTACCGTGCACACGGAAAGTGACTTAAAGATCCCCTCTTTTTGGATGTTTAGTCCGTAATGTATTTATCACTCCCATTGGCGATATAAGCGAAACAATTTTAGCCTTATTTAAAGTAGAAGCCTCTTTATAAGTTTAAAAGGATATTTTATTAACGGAAAACAAAATGGCCCTTTATCTACGTTTGTTTTGCTGACACTATTACATGATATCATTTTTGCTGAGGTTAGGTTATTATGTTTATTGATTCATTCATTCCATATTTATGTAAATATAATTTCATTAAATACATTTTTACTTTATATAACTATTTTTCGTACATACTTATACACAATTGATTGGAAACGTTTGATTAAACCCTAACAATAACAAAAAATAAAAAATCTTCATATAAAATAAATAAAAATTTAATAAAAGAGCCATTTTTGACAAATGAGTGTAGTTAATTATTAATAAAAAAAAATATCCTAAAAGTAACCGCGGTTTTTTTTTCTAATTTGTCATGAACAGTTAATAAAGTATATTTGCCATTATGGCACATTGATTTGTTCTTCACTTTTAACCGAAATTGAAACAGTCAAATTTAATATAAAACACCTTTTTATAAAATGATTTTTTTCAATTTGACTCATAACTTCTAAAGCTACGTTTTAAAAGGATGATGATCAATGCAATTTGTATATTAGGATGCTTAATTTTATCGAGATCGTGTAGCCCATTCTCAGATATCTGATTTTTTTCCTTTTAGACTTTACTTTAGCAAAACTTTAATTTTTTGTAACTATAGCTCACTGTAACACACAATAGGCACACTTCTTCACACGCTCGGGAAAAAAAAATGTGACTGGTCAAATATTTCAATGACGATTTTTAACCTAAACATCATATTGAAGCCCCTTGATCCATAAAATGTAATTTTTTCAATTATATTTGACAGATGATGTGGTTCTAAATCTTAAACTATTTACAGGACTTTGATTAATTTTGGTATATGTTAGTATTTTAACTATTATATTCATATCATATAATATCTAACATAATCACAATTCTGTCTTGATTATGAAAGCCTAATTCATCTGCGATTATTTGCTGTGTTGCCCCTTCAAACAAGTCATCTGCAACTTAATGTGATCAACTGTGTATGATAACTGAACATTTTGAAGGGTTTTTTCCTATACTATAGAGCAATAATGGCATTTTTTGCCCTTGATTGGCATAAGGCCAAATTTAAGTATTTCATTTTTAGACTAAAGTTGTATAATATATCATCCAATATAATTGATTCGTCGTCACTACTCCCCACCCCCCTAGAAAATGTTGGAATTATTGGTAAAATGGAAAATTAGTCATGTAGGACAGTAAAAGTTTGAATAACTCAAAATTTACAAACGCTTTTATATACATTTTTCACCAAATATGAAGTTTTACAATAAAAAAAAAAGAAAAAGTTAATCCGTAAGTAATCAAAAATTACGGTCCAAGAGTACTTCAATAAAGAAACCCTACGGTGAACCGGTTTCATTTGGTATTTTTCGAAAACATGAATCATAAATTTCAGTTTTTCACATTGGTTTGAAATGGAGATCTTTACTTTTAACAAAAAATTGAGTGATATGTCTTACGTCGATTATTTTGTGATAACAATGACATCACATAATCTTCATCTCCTTTAAAACTGATTACTGCCCTCAACGTTTTTGTAATGAATTAGTTGTGATTGAGCCTTTAAAGGCCATATTAAAAAACAAAAAAACATAGGAAAGTCATTCGAAACAATTTCGTGGAAATCGGAATTGTAATTTTTAGTTTCAAATTTTAGATAAAACATTACAAATCTTCTTGATATGGTATTAACATATCATCACTGACAGGAAAGAAGGTATTACAAACATATTAACTAATTAAACACAGCATATAACAAAGATTTAACGAACCAAAGCAGCCGTTTTTGTTTAAATAAGCCTTTAAAAACAGGTCTTTAAAACGGATTTTTTGGTACTTTGAAACCAATATGTGTTGCTTGACTCTTTAGAGGTTTCATTAAAACAACTGATTTAAAGTTTTGGCATTATGGAAACTAGACACACATTTTGTGATATCAATATTTGAAAAAATGCCTCCAGGTATGGACAGTATGGATTCTAAGAAATTTGATTAATATCGGTCCAAGGGTTTACGTTCTATTCCAGTGGACAAACAATAGGATATAAAATTTCAAAATAATTCAACTTTGGGCAGAAATTAAACGTGTTCATTCTAACATATCACGTTAAATACTGAAGTTACAGCTCGTGTGCATGGATCCTACAACGTTAGTTTACTTATAATAATGTATGAATGGGAGACTATGCACTGTCAAGATTTCATCTAGATATTTATTTGTCTTAAAAGAGGAATATTTTGAATTTTATTTTTTATAATTTTTAAAAAGTTTGTACACACAGGTTTTTGATATATACAATGGCAAAAATTTTAAAAGACTATCATTTTGAAAATATACCAAACAAAATCTTTGGTACCGTTATAAAACGTAACATAAAAAATTCTTGTACCAAATATAAACTAAATGTTTTTTATGTGTTCTTGTTTAAAAAACAACATGGCACATTGACAGAAATTTAACCACTTTTGATTTTATGAACTTTTTTCACTATTTTTAACACTACAAAACTTTCTTGTGTGTTCTAAGTTTCTTTAAGACCCTGTATAAATATTTTCAAAATATATTCCAAAAACAAAGAAAGTAAAGTCACACAATATTGAATATAACTCTTGGTGTGTGAGAGAGTTAGTGCAATGTTTCCACCGGTTATTATGTCTTAAGAAAACAAGTCCTTCTGCAACTAACTGCTCTAAGGATAATGAATTTTGTTTGAAATTACAAGCTAAACAGACAGCCTGAACGTTATTAAATAATGTTGCCCTTTTACTTTACGTATGACAAACTTTCTTTTCACTTTAAAACTAACACTAGAAGGTAAACTTTGAAACTAATTAAGGAAAGTTAACCAAATTATGTATACTACCTTTAGAAATGAAGGAATATGGTTTTTAAATGGTAAAACATTTTCTGTATTACGACATATGAGGCTTAGGGTTAATAACAATATGACAAAAGTCATCCCCAAATCACAAATAAAACACTAACACAATTAACGATAAAAAGTTTATAAACCTTTACGTACATTTCGGTAATATATCTAATTTCTTCAGGGGATATATACCAATACTAAACTAAGTGTAACTAGAGACTACTTATAAAGGGTCAAGCGTCTCTACACAATGAGTCTGACCGGTTTCTTTGCCTGCCTATAAAAGGGGGGGGGGTCGGTTTGGTATTAGTTTATATCTGATGATGGTAGCTCTGTTACTGAAATGTAAATAATGGTTTATTAAACTTTCTAACGTTAATTTTTTAGTGTTTTATATGTGATTTGGGGATCAC
Source organism: Aphrophora alni (assembly GCA_963513935.1). NCBI lineage: Eukaryota > Metazoa > Arthropoda > Insecta > Hemiptera > Aphrophoridae > Aphrophora > Aphrophora alni. Next base: position 47,972,593 of record OY740775.1, on the reverse strand, counting down.
TTCTTTCAAATTTATATTTGTTATGTTCATTTTAAAGATAAAAATGCACGTAGATTTTTTTTTCATCCTGGATATTACACATATGCAGACTGAAGGATTTCAGCAATGCAAAGGAAATTACACTTCAAGTTTTGATTAAACTCCTGCGTGTAGTGAACATGCAGCTTGTTGTATGAGAAGGAAGGTTTAATGATCCAGCTCTAGAGATAATGATATCACCTCTTTGATATAACTCTGTCAAAATTTATAACCGAATATCTATTGAATAGTTCCCTGAGAGTTCCTCTAAAACTTGGTAGAACTTATGATAACATACATTAGGTATACGGTGGAAAAATGTGCACAAACTTTCTTACTCACCCATCTTCAAAAACAAATAATAAGAAATACAAAGTAGATATTCCCAAAAAATCAGTTTTGTCGTTGTCAGTCAAAAAGTAAACCAAAATTTAAATAAAATTTAAATGTATTCAAATTAGCTGTCTTTCTCTTCTTTGAAACCCTCTACTTTTAGCGCTATTTATTAAATTATTAACATTTACCTGAACTACGTTTTGAGTAATTGGTTCATTTAGTTTGATTGAAGGTCATTCTGGCCTCTGTATGTCTCCAAAGAACCAGCTGGTTTCAAACTTATTAACATACTTCTTATACACGTCTACACTAAAGGTTCAATCCTGAAACCGTTTGCGATCACGAATCTTGCACAACTCAGCTAATAAACTCCTTTCGCATTTATAATAATATGAAATCAGTGCGATGCTCCTTTGTAAAAGTATAGTCATAATAGCATAAAAAAACAAAACCAATTAATTTTAAACTACCACAATTTTACTAGATTACTGTGTTTGTATTTAGAGAACATTTAGAAAACTCGTTGCTATGGGAACAAATGAACATAACACCTGATGTTTTAATAAATCCTAATTATATCTGTATAAATTAAAGAGTTTTGTCGTATATTGAACAACAAATCACGAATACATAATCATTTAAAATTTTAACATACTTTTCAATGTCTCTGCATTTTTTAATAGAGCATAAGTGTGGGTGTAATACGTATTTGTAAATGTATAATAACTATTACTGTTATGTGTTTGGCTATGATGGTGACAAATAGCACGGAATACTAAATGGACGATTCAAATGAGTCTTCTCTTCTCTTCTCTTTGTTAATTTATCTTTTTATTAGGATAGGATATTTTTAATAAATTATGAAGGTAAATGTGGATATAAATTTAAATTTTAACACAAACTACGACTTACAGTTTTTATTTATTGTTTGTCGTGTTTCCATAAGAGACTGTGAAGAACACCATAAATTATTGTAAAATAAAAACAGACTTGACTAAAACTACTTAACTACATGTTACTGATCACGCAACCCAGGCATTGTAATTTAAACGTTGTGAATTCTAAACAACTCTGTGATTATTCGTAAATTATTCAAACATAGAGACATTTTGAATCCTAGAATCACTCCTTATGACGGATTGCTAAAAATAACTTTTTAAGTCTTCTGATATCATGTACAGTGAAAATCAGTCAATAAAGCGAGGTTTATATAGTTACTATTACCATATTTCCCTTATCCTTCGTATTTGGAAGAAAAATGAAAGGTTATGTAATTTAATTACCCGATTTGAAATAAACCCTCTAAATTAATAGTCATTTATATAGATATATAATATTAGCAGTGACATTTATGGCTACAAAGTATGATTTGCCAATAATTCGATCAATACTTCTATTATCAATGAGGAACTGACAAAGCCATGTATTGTATTACTCATGACGTCAGCGTCAGAGAGTGGCTGAGAGCAACCCTTGACATGACAAAATAATTAATTGCAATGAAGAAGTGTGTAAACAAGGTCAAGAAAAGGGAATATCATTCTTGTTTTATATTCTCATATCTCTCAGCTCAATATTATTATCATATGTTGGAATAAATTCTTATGTTCTTTATATAAATTATATTAAACAAAAACCATTTCAGATTGCTTGATTATAGTAACAGATTTGAAATATTTTTTCCCTGAAATACACGCATTTTGGATTCATACCATCATCAGTAAACACAAACATTAACAATAAATAACATCACATTCGATAAAACATGCACAAACAAAGCAATAGATTTGTAATGCTGCCCACTTTTCTGTATAGAGAGTAACTCTGAGACTCTCTGATAATAAAGTTTATAAATTAGATATTTTTGTGAGTTTCACATTCAGACACCAGATGTCAACATATTTATTTGCTTTTAATTTTATAAAATATAAACGGTTTCATAAATAGAATTGCACTCAATATTCTCTTTTTGGAGAATACCACATTAATAAATAACTCAAATCAACTAGATCAACTTACTAAATGATAAAACAAATTTGAGTGTAATCTCATTTATGAAACAATTTATAGTTTCTAAATTTTAAGCAAACAAACATGATTACATCTGATCTCTAAATATGAAACCCACAAAAATAACTTATCATTAGAGAATTTTATCATAAAGTCCACATAGGTAGGACCTACAATATTTAATAACAAGTGGGCAGCATTTTAAATGCATTGTTTTGTTGTGCATATGTTATATACGGTGAAATATTTTTATTTGAAATATTTTATCTTTGCGTTTACTGACAATGCCATGAAGACGAAACGCGTAATTTAAAAGATTAAACAACATTGATAACAGAAAAAAAAAGTGTTTATAAACCAGTTTATGCAAATATGTATTAATTTCAATAATTCCAACAATAAACTTCTACAAAAACGAACTACGATTATAAAAGTTTGGGCTTCGTATTCCAATTATTAACACAAACAGAGTGGAAGAGGAGAGGTTGGGGAATGATTGTTGACAAATTTTGTTCCACAACATTTCTAATCCACAGATTTGTTACCCCTAAATTAATTATATATTTCTGTATTTATTTACCATTTATCATCATGTCCAGTTTGGATTAATTATGTTTATTTAGCTGGGTTTAATGCGATCATTTCATTTCATGTATTCTTTTAATGTTATTGACGAAAGCATAATGGGTATAATGTATATAGCAATAGCACTTATTTTTATTTAATACTTCCTACAACTACAATTAATATCATTGTTGAATAATTACTAATGTAAACACAATTTTTATAATAGGATTTTCTACATTTAAGACATAATAGTAGATATGAAAATGTTATTAAACAAATTTATTAATACATAAAGAATTTTTATAAGTTTATTCATATTTTATTATTTAAAACAAAAACAAATTTTTCTCTTAGAGATTTTCTTTACGATCTCACATATACGTATTATAGAGAGAGTAATAAGTTGACGAAATTCCACTGAGAAAAATAAAGTTGTTTTTAATTAAATGTCACTTGTCTTCTATCGTTCAACAGACAAAACAACCAACCTATTTCTATAAAATTTAAAGGGCGTTTTAAGTCATTATGAAATGGGGTTTTATTTATTAACACTAATTTTAGAATTCTATAGTGAATTTATTCATTTTAATCTCTAAAGAAAGTTAATAAATCTCACCAGTCCTTTTACTACCTCATCTTGGTATTTTAGGTGAACTCGCATTGTATATTAAAACGTTGTATTTGGTATGTTTAATCCTTATTAAATATATGCTAATTCGGTCTCAGTCATATGAAAACTATAGAGAGAGAGAGAGAGAGAGAGAGAGAGAGAGAGAGAGAGAGAGAGAGAGAGAGAGAGAGAGAGAGATTGTTGTATAGTCAACAAATACAAATAAATATACCCTTTTTAAATATTTATATATTCAACTTCATATATTATTATAAATAACTTAATCTAAATTAAATAGTTCATCTTACAAATATAGTAAACTACAAAAGTTGTATTTAGTATTTTTTTTACCTACGCAAGCTTTCTGCTAATATATCCGATGATAACATACAAATAATGCAATCCATATAGTATTTTGGCTATATTTCCTTGCTTTGGATAATTTTCATTACGTTATGACAAAAACCATTTAATTTATTTGGATAAATAAAGAGTTTTGAAAAAGCGAAATTAGCATTTATTAAAAAATGATTTGTGTGAAAATAATGTGTAGTATCTTTCTGTATAATTTAACTTTACTCCTAGTGAGTACAGTTGTGGCAATTAGTTGTCTGTATTCCTCTCAATGCCTCATATGTAATGAGTAAGGGCTTGGAAATCTTAAGGAAACCATGCTATATCTACACATTGTAGATACATGTGATAGATGTGGATTGTGGGAAACTGTGGAACATTTTGGAACCTTCTTTGAAGGATGTAGCAAAGCAAAAAAATATGTACTTGTTGTTGACAAACTGAATGTGGAAGGGGAACTTCGAGAGATTACCTTTTCAATTCTACTGAAGTTTGTGATAAACGGGTAGGCTTAAGAAGTGGTAGTTTTTAACTAGAATATTGTTTCCTATATGGTATTTTGGGGTGAAAGAGATAAGCTAAGGGTACCCTCAGTCCGCCTAAATAAAGATTAAAATAAATAACTAACGAATAATTTACTAGCCCTATATACACTTGACCATGGTTATATATATATATATATATATATATATATATATATATATATATATATATATTTCAAAACACATCATTCTTGAGTTCTCTTACAATTTGAAAAGAGTAATTGCTTTCATTAAAAAACTACGGTATCTGCACACTTCCAATTACTGACATATCACTATTGATAGGAATTGATCAGTAAACTTGTATTGGCGTGGGCGATATTGTAATATCCACATTTTAATATTACAAGGTGTAACACAATTACGAGTCTGTTTTAAAAATTCTAATTTTAATTGTTGACTTAATGTTATATCTTTTGAGATGTTTAAATGTTTCTACCAAATATTTATAAATATACAGGATGTTACATACACCCTTTACTTTTACTTGTCTTTTAAATTAAGGACAATATTATTTTTCGACTAAAACATGCACCACTTGTTACTTAATTGTCTCTAACCACAACTTTGCTTATACAAGGGTCTAACACATATAGACATTAATTATATTAAAATAATGTTGATGTTATTTAAGGACTAACAAAAGATGTACCACTTAGTATTTAACTGTCTGTAAAAAACATTTCTACATGTACAGGGTGCAACATATATAGACATTTGCTTGTCTATTAAAATATAGGTAAAAATATTTGCTGATTAATAATGAATTTGTACCACTTGTTACTTAATTATCTTTACCTAACATCTCTACATATACCATGGTGTAACATAGACATTTACTTGTCTATTAAAATAAGACAAATATGAAACACTGAAACCCCTACCACAAGTTTGGTACAATAACACATACACAAATAAAATATATATTATCCTTATATTATTATAATTCCCCGATGTACGTTTCGGTAACCAAGTTACCATCATCGGAGGGATCTGAAATAATATTCATGATTAAGCGATCATGGAGGAAAGGCAGATTGTGCTGCAGTTGCGACAGTCATCTGAGTTTTTTTCTTGAATGGGAACGATGATATTATACTGTCATTACATAAAATTTACATCTCACCAATATATCTTGAAAGAGGAATTGTAGGACTTTAGTCAGTTCTCCTCCTACATGCTTTTTCAGTTCATGTGTAATTTCATCTCTTACTTCGGTTTTCACATCTTCTGCATTTCCGTAGTCGGGACAACCTTTTCTTCCTCTACAAAATTATCCATTTCACATGAGCGTCCTCTATTGTTCTCGCCAATTTCTACGTTTCTCTGACTGAAAAGATTTCCTAGTAAAAAAATTCCTAGAAAAAATTTGTTGTTCAGTGTATCAATACAAATATCCTCTGAGATTAGTTTATACCGACCCCCCCCTCCTCCCAGGTTGTTGTTTAAAAACAAATATCTCTTTGTCATCATTTGTATTTATTTCTCCATTATAAACTATAACTAGTGGGTTATTATTTTTCTGTTAGATGGCGATCAATATAGTTTATTTGGTTTTCATATTTAATCAAAAAAGATTAGGATGGTTTTGAGTAAAACCTATTTTTTTGATTTGATATCAAGTAGCTCTTAATACTAAAATAAGGTAGGGAAATATAACTAAATTTGATCAACAATTCGTCTATTCACGTGGTATCTAAGAGGCTTCAGTTGGAAGACGACAAGAGCTTTTCTAATAAACAGTTTTTGTTTAGAAAAGTTGCTAAAAACGTATGTTTCTCCAATCAACTTGCAACCATTTTAAAACGGGATATACGTCAAAAGGTCAAAGCGTCAAGTAAAACACGATAGAACGACGCGAGTAATCACTTTGCATAACTAATGTAACACATCCTTCAATTTTTATAGTTTTCATCTCGTCTGAATCAGCTGTTTTCTTTTTTTATTTAATTTATTTAAAACATATTCTACGGCAAAGCTATTTACAATGTCGCATGTCTGGTGTAATAATATATATATAGATATCATGTTTCAGAATGTGATTTTAAAATATACCTTATATATCTAAGTTACATTTGCATATATCAAACGAGGGAATTATAGATTCAGCATACATACAATACTGTATTTTTACATAGGCAAATAACATGGCTTTAATACACTTTAGATGCATAACATTAAGGCGTATTACTTATATTTTACATGTTGGGTAATCCTTCATTCCTATATTATTTGGTTTGTGTGCATGGTAAAATCTGTAACTTCATTTTAAATCAAATTTTAACCTTCTATATAATAAACAATCCAAACATTTTTCGCAAACATTCTCATTTACTCATATTAAAAAAAATAATAATAATAACCAAAGTTATTCATTTCCAAAAGTGTTAGTTCATTTGAAAATAACAAAAAAAAGATTAAAATTAAAATGACGCACTGACGCCCTGTTTGGTAAATTATATATATATATATATATATATATATATATATATATATATATATATATATATATATATACATTTATATAGGGTATACAATTTATTTGCATATGCAATTGTAAATCTTACTTGATTAAAATCGTTTTCAAGGTTCATTTTTAACCCATTTTCCCTTTAACTGTAATATTCTTTACATTTGTTATTATTCACACGGGTATAGGTTAATAATCTACACATTTTATTGAAAAGTGATTGAAATTGATGTAACCAATTTTATGACCAATTTGATAATCTTTTTATTTAGTTCCTCAGGGCACAATTTGAACTGCCCCCCTCCAAAAAAAACTTTACATAAATTTGCTGTCCATCGTAGTTTTCTGTATACAACAAAATATACGCATATAAAAACATAGATTAAAAAAATCGAACACATGTTTTCAGAAAAAATACGACTATTTAATCAAACGGGTATCAACGACAAGTTGTAGTTATATTTTTGTTATTGTGACTCTGTATCACTGAGGATGGCGATTTTGTCGTTGATACGCGTTTGATTAAAGAAGCGTAGTGTTGAGATCTTTTGTTCAAGTTTTTTTTGTGTGTAATATTATCTCACAATATTTATTTATATAAAAATTTCCTTATTTCATTGTTTTCCTATATATTAATCTCTCTTAGTCACAACACATTTAATTTATCTAAAACAAGTGTTACACTTACGGAAGCTGACACTCTGAGTAATATAGTACATGAATTTGTGTCATATAGAAATGTATTTGTTATAGTAGAAATACATAAATCAACGTCAAATGTATCTTAGAACAAGTGTTTACTAAAATGTAATTGTACCACTTTCAATAATACGTAATACAAGAGTGAGACAATTGACGAGCTTTAAATAGTAAAGATTCTGATTATCTTTTGATCAATTGTAGCCCCTAAGAACCAAAACTAACCTTATTGCTCGCAATCTCTCCATAAAAGAAGGTACAAAAATAAAGAGTTATATTTAAAACTACAATAAATCGACCGAGGTTAGAAAATGTGTATTTTTTAAAGTCAGATTTCCATCAAATATTAGTAAAAAGTGAAGCTTGATGACTCAACCAAGTGTCATTTAAGAATAATAAAATTAACTTTGGCCGCCGTCGTTAAAAGCTCGATTTAATCAAATACGATTTATAACTTTTGTAAAAAAATACTTCATCCATGATTCATGTTTACTTTTAAATTGACAACTACCAAACTGACATATTTGTTGGAGTTTTGATTGATATTTACTTGGTTTTGTTGATGGGTAAGTGGGAAAGTTTGTGCATTGTTTTGCACATTTTTTTCATAGTCTTTACATAGTGTGATCTAATCCATTAGTAGAGATTGGGACGGTTGAGGACAAAAATGGTGGGGGTACCCCACCCTCCCCCTCCCCTTTGCCCCTCCCCTCCCCTCCCCCCTCCCCTTCCCGCCATTTTGTTGCCCGACGCCATTTTGATACCCCTCCCCGCCCCTCCCCCTTTGCCCCTCCCCTTTAGGCCCCTCCCACCCCTCCCCCTCGCCCCTCCCCTGTAGGCCCCTACCCTGCCCCTCCCCTGTAGGCCCCTCCCCCTTGGCCCCTCCCCTTTAGGCCCCTTCCCTTCCCCCATTGGTCCCCCCACCTGTAACGTATTGTTGTCGAGACACACACATGACGTCATACACACATGACGTCATACACTTAACTTTTTTAATACCAGCGGGATTCGAACCTGTGAAGTTTGGATTTGAAGGCGGACACGCTACCGACTGAGCTATCGTGCATAGTATTACAAGTCGGATATTTAACGCAGTATATAAGCCGCCATGTTGTAACCGCAATAATGTGTTATATATATAATGTGTTAAGATAGTTAACCTAACCTATAAGTGTCCTACTTTTGCCCATCCACAGCCTATCAGCTGTTACAATAATGTGTTATTATATAATGTGTTAAGATAGTTAACCTAAACTTTCCCACTTTTGCCCATCCACAGCCAATCAGCTGTTACAATAATGTGATATATATATATATAATGTGTTATATATATATATAATGTGTTAAGATAGTTAACCTAACCTCATAGTATTACAAGTCGGATATTTAACGCAGTATATAAGCCGCCATGTTGTAACCGAACGGCAGAACATTTCGTAGAAGTTCGGACACGAACCCCTTACCGTAAGACGTACCGAGTTTTTCGCGACCGCGAAAAACTCGCGTACGTCTTACGGTATGGGTTCTGAGTCGTACCTCTAGGTTACTCTGACAACAAATAGTAGTGTCCAAATTGTAATGTGCTTGTGTTAACTTAACCTATAAGTTTTCCTTATAATGTGTTAAACGTAGTTTCCTCCGTTGTCTACCAGGGTGTAGCACATGTGTTTATGTATCGTGTTAAAACATTGTTAACCTAGACTTAATTCCTGCCTAAACCTATGCTTACCACAGCCCACACGGGTGTTAGTCTGGCCACTATTTAACCGAACCGAAATTACCAACCGATTTACCAACCGATGTACCAACCGAAACCAACCGATTTACCAACCAAAACCAACTGATTTACCAACCAAAACCAACCGATTTACCAACCAAAATATACTTTTACCAACCGAAATATACTTTTAGCAACCGATCTACCAACCGAAATATACTTTTAGCAACCCAAACATCCAACCGATATACCTCGACCCGCGGACTTTGCTCCCCCCTGCGGGAACCCCCCACCACCACCCCCACCACCACCTACCACCAGAGCAGGTCTGCGTGTGTTGAAGTGACAGCATTGGACGAGTATTGCTTCCCCCACTGGGTGGGAGAAACCCCCACCCCCCAGCGCGTGCGTTGAAGTGTCAGCATATCGGTCTCAGGCCAAATCCCTCTACTCCCCTCCAACAATATTCATATAGGTAAGAAAGGAAATTGATTGGATAAAAAGAGGCTTTGAATGTTTGGTGGACAAAATGAAAAATGGAACAGCTGATGGTGATCTGTTGGGCTTTACTTTTACTAGTCTCAATTTTAAAACAAAGACGCCTGGATACGTTGCTTTTCGTAAAGCTTCCGACACCTCTGTCGATCTCTTATGGACAATTTTTGGCGGACTAATCCAAAGCAACGGTGAGGCGGGAACAAGCAGCGATAATTTCGAGATTACCTGCACCAGAGTATCTCCACGAAATAAATAGTGCCACCAATCTGTAAACACACTCATTTACCTAATGGATGTAAGGCGAGCCATTGCGGCGGAGCTCCACAAGCCCGCGCGAAGAAATTTCAAAACACGTAGTGTGACACTGAAAGGAGTTAACGACCTTTATCAAGCCGATCTAGTGGAAATGATTCCATATGCTAAGGAAAACCGAGGCTACAAATATATACTGACAATGATAAATTGTCTAACAAAATTTGCGATTGCAGAACCGCTAAAGACAAAGTCGGCGCTAGACGTATCTATAGCGTTAGAACCGATACTGAAAAAACATCCTATGAATAACTTTCAGACCGATCAGGGGAAGGAGTTTTTCAATATGCACGTAAAGAGATTAATGAAAAAATACAATATAAATCACTACGCCACTTTTTCAGACAAGAAAGCGTCTATGGTGGAGCGTCTGAACCGTACTTTGAAAAATATAATGTGGCGTGAATTTACGGCACGCGGTAGTTACGAGTGGGTGGAGCTGTTGAAAAACGTAGTAAAGACCTACAATAACACTGTGCACAGTACTATAGGCATGAAACCAGCTCAAGTGTTGAAAAAGCACGAGAAAATGTTACTGGACAAAACAGCACGCAAGAGTACAAAAGCACTGGCGCGATTTAAAGTGGACGACAAAGTTAGAATATCGAAATTTAAAAAGACTTTTGCTAAAGGATATCTACCCAACTGGACAAACGAAATGTTTACCGTGTACGCTGTTGTACCGACCAATCCTGTAACGTACATTCTACAAGACTCGAAAGGTGACATTCTGAAAGGGGGATTCTATGCCGAAGAATTAAGCAGGTCAAAGATCGGCAACGTATATCTTGTTGAAAAAGTATTACGCAAAAAGGGTAACAAAGTACTGGTGCGGTGGTTAGGGTTTGACAAGGAACACGACAGTTGGATTGATAAAACCAAGCTTGTTGTTTAGGTATTTAATAGGATAGCACTGTTAGTTTTCCACAGTATTTAGACAAACGTTGCGTAATGCGTTTAAAAAACACAGCGGATAAACTACGTGTAAGAAACTTTGACGTTGTTGCAGGAGGCGGGTCAACAATGCACCGTCACAGTTCTTTATTACCAAACACAGTTCGATCTATAGTGTGCGGCCCATCAAACAGTGGCAAGACTAATGTGCTATTTAATCTGCTCTTCAATCCAAATGGCCTGAAATTTGCCAACGTCTATGTATTTTCTAAATCACTCCAGCAGCCAAAGTACAAGTTTTTGGAAACTATACTGGGAAATACCAAAGAAATTGGTTATTACACATACACGGACAACGAAAATGTCATCCATCCTAGTGAAGCGGAGCCAAATTCGATAATAATATTTGACGACATAGCTTGCGAGAAACACGACAATATACGTAACTATTTCACCATGGGACGTCACAATAATATAGATTCCTTCTACTTAGGACAGACGTACAGCAGGATTCCCAAACAATTGATTCAAAACAATGCCAATCTCTTGGTCCTTTTCAAGCAGGACGATCTCAATTTACGACACATTTACAATGATCACGTAAACACTGACATGGTGTTTAGTGCATTTAAAAACATTTGTGCAACCGCGTGGAAAGATAAACATGGATTCGTTGTAATAGATAAGGACAGTGAACCGGAGAATGGAAGATTTAGAATTGGTTTTGATCGAATTGTAACAGATTTTTAAGGTACAAAAGGCTTGATACTTGCAACAATCGTCATTCTACAAGATGTCTGGGAAGAGAGAGCATCTAACGCTGGAGATAGCCAGATTGCGCAAGGCTATAAAGAAAAAGTACAGACAGTTGAGGTACGGAGAGGTCGAAGAGAACGAATGTATACTAAGAAATACACACCGATAATTAAAGAGTTGCAGAAGAGTGGAGTGTTTTTGCCGAAACAAGAAATTAAACCCGAAGAAGAAGAGTTGGATGAAAAGACAGAAATAGCGGATGAGTGGAGCAGCGAGAGTGAGGAAGAGAAAAATGAAGAGTGGGGGGAAGTACCGGCTACTCCCAGTGTTGATTTTATGGATACCGAAGTAATTGCAGAGACTCCGGACCGACCGCAGCCCAGTGTAAGGGAACTATTGTCCACACCTGTAGGGCAAAGTGAATCTGAACAATGGGTAAACAGTACTTTCGCACATCCGCTGGCACGAAAATATATGCTCAAAATGATTAAAGATACCGCCGGTAGTCAGAATATAGATCACAGTTACGGACCGAAAATCGGAGCCGACTCTATGACGATCGGTAACAAGACTCTTCAGTTGTCGGACGATGGCGAGATTATAATTGACGGAGTTCACTATAAAGGGACGCCAGGATTGTACGAGTTGGTGTTTAAGCGTATACCCGATGATGATATATATACCGAGGCCGATTTACGAGCGTATAGAGATATCTGTGTGAGATCCAGTGCACACAAAAGATTATACGATCCGAACGGACAAGTTAATCGTAACAAATCTATGAAATATAGAAACATTATAGAGCAGTTATTTCCACCTAAAAAAGTTAGCGGTAGAGGTTATTCATACTGGGACGATCCGAATGAGTTGTGTGACAGACTGAGACATTTGTTGGCATCTCACGATGCAGGACACTCGGGACATGCAAATGAGATAGCTTCTATTATAGAAGAACTAAAAGAGGCTGGAATTATAAAAGGCGCAGGAATTTCAAAAATTAGAACATTAATACGATGAGTGTCGACAAGTTTGGACGTTATAAGAGTGGCGGCTCCGACAGAAAAATAGGTCCTAAAGGTGTAGGGTTTAACCTTACACCAGAGGGAGACTATGATATAGGAGGTAAATTGTTACATAATGTAGCTACAGCACGCTCTGAAACCGATGCGGTCACCCTTAACCAATTAGAAACAAAGTGTTTAATGTTTGATGACAAGAGGAAACGATATGACGCAAGCTGGAGACCTATAGGCGGTTTAGCTAAACCGAAAGACAATGATGATGCCGTGACAAAAGGATATCTCGAATCGTTAATTCCAGTTAAACTAAATAGTGGCTATGACTTTAAAAGTTATCGGCTACAGGATATTGGTATTCCTCTAGAGGAAGGCGATGGCTTAAACGTGAAATATGCTAGAATGTACTTTATTGGGAAAAATTCGCACAATAAATTTGACGCTCAAAAAAGCTATATATGCAACGTAAAAACCCCAATACACACTGAAGACGCAGCCAACAAATACTGTGTGGACAGCAAAGTAATACCGTTGAACAGTAACGGTTGGAACTGTGGCGGTAAAAAACTGACCAACGTAAAAGATGGCACTAGCAGCTTGGATGCAATCAACTTTCATCAGCTTGAAGACTTGAGTGTAATTATAGATCGTGCTCTACTCAGAGATAAAACAAAAGACTGATTTGATGCCTCTTCAAAACGTATTTGTAATATTGCCGACGGTGTTACTGATAGTGATGCCATCACACGAGCCCAATTAGTACAGGCAATAAAACAACTGAAACTGAATCATTAAAAGCCTGCAGTAAGAAAATGAACACAATAGAGAACAAATGGCGAAGGGAATTGATTGATCTCACAAATACGATTAAAAAGCAATATAGTAAAGTCGATACTCCTAAAGATACATTTAGTCATTGGCGTATGGTGTGGAGCGACGACACCATAAATACGTTGCACCCTTGAGTATTGATTCAGTATAGAAATGGCAAAGGGACGAACAACAAGGGTCAAAAAAGGCCGTGGTCTCGTTTCTGGAATTTTAAGCGTTGGTGATAAGGTTTTAAACAAGGCTATAGATCTATTGCCTGTAGAACTCCATTTACCCTCTTACAACTATTGCGGTCCGGGTACAAAGTTAGCTGAGAGATTAGCGCGAGGTGATAAAGGAGTCAATCCGCTGGACGAAGCTTGTAAAGAGCACGATATAGCGTACAGCAAATACAGTGATTCGGAGCATCGTAGAGAAGCGGACAAAATTTTAGCAGAACGGGCTTGGAGTCGAGTCAAATCGGGTAACGCGTCTATGGGTGAACGGGCAGCAGCGTGGGCTGTAACAACGGCCATGAAAGCGAAATCCAAATTGGGAGGTGGAGGGAAACGTCTCTTGTTGGGTGGGGGTTTGTATCTCAAACCGTATCAAAAAGGCAGCGGCCTGTATCTCAAACCATATGCTAAAGGCACTGGTCTGTATCTCAAACCGTATCCAAAAGGCAGGGGACTGAAAGGCAAAACCAAGAAGAAGAAGATCAATAAAAAAAAAGTTTGATTGATTCATTACCAAACAGACCGTTAACAAATATTGATTTTTAGAAATATGCCGTGAGGATACCGTATTTCAGAGGTGTTTTTATGAGGGATAAACTTCCCCCGACGGGGCCGTTGAAAAACGAATCCGCCATTGTCAACCTCGATAGTAGCACGGGTGAAGGTACACATTGGGTGTGTTATAAAAAGCGCGGTGTAAATGTAGAATACTATGACAGTTTTGGAAATCTTAGACCTCCACTCGAACTGACTAGATATTTTGGTTCCAACGCTAATATTCACTATAATTACAAGCGACATCAAAGTGACACTTCAGTCGTCTGTGGACATTTGTGCTTAAAGTTTCTACTACCATGAGTATTGTTTTAAACGGAAATAGTTCTACACTTTGGTGTGATTTCTTTCCACCGATTGATCTATCCAATGGAGAGTGGGAAATTGGTCTCATTGATCTTGCTGTGTACAATTCCATTCCCAATATCGAAGAGGGAATTAATAATAAATTGTATCTCGGTGGAGATCAAAACGATAATTATGAAGTGACCGTTAACATACCGACAGGTTCGTACGAAATTGAGGATATTGAAAAATATATCAAAGCCCAACTGCCGCCGGAGATTACATTTTCGCTCAAGCCGAACAATAACACACTTAAAACGGAACTTAAGTGTTCAAAGACTATTCATTTTAAAGACGGATCTATAGGAAAATTACTCGGTTTCAATAATGGGATATTATCAGCCGACCAAAGACACGAATCTGAGCTGCCCGTCGATATTATAAGAGTGAATGTTATTAGGGTTGCGTGTAATATTGTAACTGGGTCATTTCAAAATGGAAAAGAGTCACACAATATACACGAGTTTTACCCACAAGTGGCTCCGGGGTACAAGATTGTCGAAATACCGACGACTGTAATATATTTACCAGTCAACGTGAAAACCATTCATAACATCACCGTAAGCCTTAGAGATCAGAACGAAGTACCTATAAATTTCAGAGAAGAATCAGTTTCTGTCCGATTGCATTTACGTAGAAATGGGTCTCGTATTTAATGGACAACGTTATAAGAACAGTATCAGTGTACGTTCAAACTCGACAGAGTTAACAGCTAGAAATATACGTTTTCTCTCGGCTTTAGGTTTTAAAGTGAAAAATGGATCTGTTGGCAATAGATAGTGCAGCAGAGTACAATGACGTCATCAGTGGTCTGGAATACCATTCGCATAGACCGTATGCGTCATCAACGTACGGCAATAATGATGAAATTCGTATTCCCATAAATCAACAGGACGTGATCACAGCACCGTTTGGTAGTATATTGCATATAAAAGGAACACTGAGCGGTACAAAAGCGGACGGCACTGCTGCAACGGTGAAATTGGTCAACAATGCCGTAGCCTTTCTATTTGACGATATTATATACGAATTTGCCGGTAGCGAAGTGGACCGTACGAGAAATGTCGGAATTTCCAGTACCATTAAAAATCTATTGTCGTTGCGAGAGAGTGAGAAGAATAAATTCAGCAACGCAGGATGGTTGGGAGCCGGTGGGATGGCTACCGTTTCAAACTTTTCCCTCTCTGTACCATTGAAGCTGTTGATGGGCTTTTTCGAAGACTACCAACGGATTGTAATGAACGTAAAACAGGAACTAGTGCTCTTACGTTCGGCCTCCGATTTGAACGCTGTATACAGTGATGATGCTACAACCGTTAATCTAAAGATAACTAGTATACACTGGAGAGTGCCTTATGTGACGGTTTCAGATTCACTCCGAATGAATCTTTTGAAAATGATCGAAAGAGACGAACCTGTCCATGTTCCGTTTCGTAGTTGGGAGTTACACGAGTATCCAATAGTGCCGCAAACAAATCAGATTTCGTGGACAATTAAAACCGCTAATCAGCTGGAAAAACCACGCTATGTTATTCTAGCCTTCCAAACATATAGAAAAAATCAGATCAAAAAGGATGCCTCTGTGTTTGACAAGTGCGGCCTTTCAAATTTAAAACTCTATCTAAATTCACAGTATTTTCCTTACGATAATATTAACGGTGATATTTCCACAATGTACGAAATGTACCATAGATTCCAAGAATCGTACTATACGCACGAGTCCTTGCCCAGTCTAGATTTACAATCTTTTACAAATTGTCCTCTCTTCGTAATCGATTGTTCCAAACAGAACGATTCTATTAAATCTGGCCCCGTGGATGTCAGACTAGAAATAGAAACTTCCGCTAATATACCTGCAACTACTACAGCCTATTGTCTGATTTTACACGACTCGCATATTGTGTACAATCTCCTTACGGGCACAGTTAGAAAGGTAGTGGAATAGATGCGCATGCGCACGGTCTCTCCCTCTTATAACACGATACAATTATCGATCCAGTCATTCACGATCGAGACATCATGTGCACCACATACCCAGGAGTCGTTCATGCCTTCCTCAGGCTCGTGCCTAAGGATAGATTATCGGATTTAGAGGACTTTTTTGGCGAAAGCGAACTATATTTATTCGACCCTAGTGAAATAGACGATGAGTTGATCTTGACATTCACACAGTATATCTACGATGACGACGAATATCATGTCGATAAGTCGCAAGTATCGGAACATGTCTATACAGGTTTAAAGAGTCGGCTATCTTCGGGTAACATCGGCCCGTCTTCGGATTCGGTTTACGTTTTAGTGGGTGGGGTGGGGATGGTTTATCGCAACCATTATTGTGTCTGTTGTGGGGAGGGGGATATAAGCGACAAAAAATACTATCAATTCGATTTCGATGATGCCCGTCTACACGAGTTCCCATTGGTTCTAATCGAACCGGAACTTGAGACAGGATATTTGCACAATCTTTCGTCGTTTTATCAAAGTAGTCAGTTGTAACCGCCGTCGTCGGTCAGTCGAGACAATGGATCCGAGTAAGATGGACGTGGAGCGAGCTCCTACCAAACGTCAGGTGCCACCTAACCTCCCTTTGGGAATTTTTCTTAAATCCGTTCATTTCCTAAACAAAGAGTGTACTAAATTCATAGCAACCGGTTTGTTCCAGCATACGGGTTTCACTCTCGGACTTTTAGTACAGAGTGGTAAAAAATTTGTTTACTTAAATCATAATCTACTCGACGGATTGTCGATTAATTTAAAATTTATAACGGCAGCTCTCGGCAGCAAGAGTACGTTAAAATTCGACATGAGTATCGGTGACGTAATAGTACGGACTACTTTCGGAAAACGTTACGTTCAATTGTACGATGGGCAACATTGTATGACCTTGACCGCTGACGAATGGAGGCTATTCGAGGAGAGTATGCCGCTCGTGTCCAGACGTGTCGCCGAGTTGTTTTATATCGAGGAAGAGTTACGCTCCTACATCATTGAGATCTTGGCCAGCGACGAGCTCGTATCTATCACACTCCCCGAAGCGGACAAACTGTACGACGAAGTCAAGTTGTTTAAGAAACATGCAGACGGCGGTAGTTGAATTTCACGCCTTTCACGATAACGACAACAAGTATATAGTCAAAGAATTGGCCATTGTCGGTGATCACTTTCAAAGTGTTACAGTCTTTAAACCGCCCTACAGATTTTCTCTCCTTAACGAAAAATCTCAAAAATCGGCTCGTTGGCTACAATCACGTTTTCACTATATCAGATGGGATGAAGGCGGTGTACCTTACAACGAGGACACGATACGCACTTTGTGCAAGCCTTTTGCAACACTTTTCACAAAAGGATTGGAAAAGGCACTGTTTTTGAGACAATTCCATCCTCACGTCATGGAATTGCCTCAAGAAGAGAAATTCACCTATAACAATAACATTAACTGTATATTACCTCAGCATAATAGTAACGTAGATAGTAAATGTGCACTAAAAAGTGCTAAAAGTTATTACGATTTACTCCTTGCCTAAAAGGTCGCGGGGACGGTATGAAGATACCTGACCAGCATCTGTGTATGTGTGTTACCCTCTGGTGTGGAACTAAAAAGCCCGCAAGGTTGTATGGAGGTCCCTGGAGCGGAGTTGATTCTCCCGTAAACCTGTTTGAAGGTCACTGGCGCAGTCGAAAGACTTGATAAACTTTGAATGAGGTACAATTTGGGCACGGAGTCAAAGCGTAAAAAAAAATCAAAAAAAATTTAAAAAATCAAAAAAAAAATTTTGGAGGCCACAATTTTGTAATGGAGTGGTGGTCACAGGAAATAGCGGTGGATTTGGGGCTATTTCCACAAGGGGTAAAGCCTTCTGCTTGCCCCGGCTTGTAATGTGAGCACGAGGAACAGCTTCACTGTACCACGTGACGGTTCCAACCCCGTGAAAACACAGAGGACAAGTCTATTTCGTTTCAGTATCGAGCTAAGACGCCAGCAAGGAACATGTGGACGGATTGTATCGCTCTAGTGAATGTACGTCACAGTGCACACTCTACGTACGCTGCGCGATTGAGTAGCTATTCAAATTGGAAACATTCCTTGTCACCGATCAAATTGTCCGAAGCTGGCTTTTTTTATCTAGGCTTTGAAGATCGTGTATGCTGTTATGCCTGTGGCTTGGGTCTCAAAGATTGGGAGCCGAGCGAGGACCCAATTGTCGAGCATTACAAATGGACATTTAATAGATGTAGATATATAAGAGCACTGAGAGCAATGGAACGAAGTAACACGTTACATAACAGCAGCAACAGTTCGACCTGCGAGTGTAGGCTATGTAAAATATGCTACGAATCGGATATAGAAGTTTGTTTGTTGCCTTGTGGCCATTTATTGGCTTGTACGACTTGTTCACTCAAATTAAAGCATTGCGGCCTATGTAGAGAAAAGATAGCTGCCACCGTACGCGTATTTTTTACATAGATATCAGGGATTTGGCCCGAGTTATTCTCGACCAATCGTCCATTTGGTCACGTGACCGCTTTTCGTCCAATGCTGTCACTTCAACGTACACACACGCGCTGGGGGGTGGTGGTGGGGGGTTCCCGCAGCCGGTGGGGGAAGCAATACTCGTCCAATGCTGTCACTTCAACACACGCAGACCTGCTCTGGTGGTAGGTGGTGGTGGGGGTGGTGGTGGGGGGTTCCCGCAGGGGGGAGCAAAGTCCGCGGGTCGAGGTATATCGGTTGGATGTTTGGGTTGCTAAAAGTATATTTCGGTTGGTAGATCGGTTGCTAAAAGTATATTTCGGTTGGTAAAAGTATATTTTGGTTGGTAAATCGGTTGGTTTTGGTTGGTAAATCAGTTGGTTTTGGTTGGTAAATCGGTTGGTTTCGGTTGGTACATCGGTTGGTAAATCGGTTGGTAATTTCGGTTCGGTTAAATAGTGGCCAGACTAACACCCGTGTGGGCTGTGGTAAGCATAGGTTTAGGCAGGAATTAAGTCTAGGTTAACAATGTTTTAACACGATACATAAACACATGTGCTACACCCTGGTAGACAACGGAGGAAACTACGTTTAACACATTATAAGGAAAACTTATAGGTTAGGTTAACACAAGCACATTACAATTTGGACACTACTATTTGTTGTCAGAGTAACCTAGAGGTACGACTCAGAACCCATACCGTAAGACGTACGCGAGTTTTTCGCGGTCGCGAAAAACTCGGTACGTCTTACGGTAAGGGGTTCGTGTCCGAACTTCTACGAAATGTTCTGCCGTTCGGTTACAACATGGCGGCTTATATACTGCGTTAAATATCCGACTTGTAATACTATGAGGTTAGGTTAACTATCTTAACACATTATATATATATATATATATATATATATATATATATAACACATTATATATATATATATATATATATCACATTATTGTAACAGCTGATTGGCTGTGGATGGGCAAAAGTGGGAAAGTTTAGGTTAACTATCTTAACACATTATATAATAACACATTATTGTAACAGCTGATAGGCTGTGGATGGGCAAAAGTAGGACACTTATAGGTTAGGTTAACTATCTTAACACATTATATATATAACACATTATTGCGGTTACAACATGGCGGCTTATATACTGCGTTAAATATCCGACTTGTAATACTATGCACGATAGCTAAGTCGGTAGCGTGTCCGCCTTCAAATCCAAACTTCACAGGTTCGAATCCCGCTGGTATTAAAAAAGTTAAGTGTATGACGTCATGTGTGTATGACGTCATGTGTGTGTCTCGACAACAATACGTTACAGGTGGGGGGACCAATGGGGGAAGGGAAGGGGCCTAAAGGGGAGGGGCCAAGGGGGAGGGGCCTACAGGGGAGGGGCAGGGGGAGGGGCAAAAGGGGGAGGGATGGGAGGGGCCTACAGGGGAGGGGCGAGGGGGAGGGGTGGGAGGGGCCTAAAGGGGAGGGGCAAAGGGGGAGGGGTAAAGGGGGAGGGGCAGGGGGAGGGGTATCAAAATGGCGCCGGGCAACAAAATGGCGGGCAGGGGGAGGGGGGAGCGGAGGGGGAGGGGAAGGGGAGGGGGAGGGGAGGGGAAGGGGAGGGGGAGGGGAGGGGAGGGGAGGGTGAGGGAGGGGGAGGGGCAAAGGGGAGGGGGAGGGGTGGGGGTACCCACACCATTTTTGTCCTCAACCGTCCCAATCTCTACTTCCATTGTAATATAATTTTATTAGTAATAAGATTGATGAATACACATATTAAATTTTAGACTACACTTTTGTATAATTCTGACATTATATACTAATCAAGTAATACATGATATAATAAAATGTGACTGCCTTGGTGGAAATGATATAGGCATCCTTGCCGGATGGTAAACTATCCTGAGAGAGGAAAGAGAATCCAATTACTTTCTCCATGTTGTTATGTGAACGACACAGACGAAACAAGGTATTATATATTTTCCCAGCAGTTTAGCGTTATTGTTTTTCAGTGTACTTAGTCGTATAGATAGAAGTGGGTGGAAAAGTACGCAAACAGCTTGATTATTTTAAACTAGTAACACATGATACAAAATAAAACTTTTTGAAAGCTTACTGATAAAATTGAATTATAATTCAGTTCACAATAGAATCTTTCATCCCTTTCTTCATCCCTCCTGTCCAACAAAAGAGAGAAATTAGTTTGAATTAGCCTATATTTTTGGTTATGGGACTTCATAAATTTAAAGTCAATTATTTACGATTAATAGGGCTCAATCATGGTAATTGCTCAGGTTCATCATACAATTTGACGCATGCAGATCTTTTTTGTAATATGTAAAAGTTGGACTCTTAAGCTTTGTAAGAAAGGTTAAATTAAATTCGTAGATTTATTAGTCTTAAGTACTAGAGTATATTTATTTGTTGTTACTCCGGTTTTCTGAACTTTGTAATTGTGTATGTAACTACTTTTTGAACGACCTAAAAATTCTCGTAGATTGTGTAATATTTAAAACACTCCACTCTCTATATTCTTGTCTATGTTTCTTGTCTATGTGACTCGGCTCAGCCATATCCCGTAACTATTGGAATATCACATTTTATTATGAAATCAAGGTTTGAAATTGAATTTTTTAAAATAACTTCCTTATTTGTCAACTATGTAGGATATTCAATACGTCAAATTATAGACGCGATAAGAACTGTTTAAAAGCGTTAAATAACCGGCCTCATATTTTTCTGAATTTCATTAGCGTTCTATAATTGACTTTATTTTTCATTTTTCAGTAAGATCTTTATATTTAATCTTTTTTTTTTTTTTTTAAGCTAGATCTTTATATGTGATTTTATTATTTTTTTTCTGTTAAATCTTCATATACGAGTATGACTTTTTTTTTTTTTTAGTTTGAACTTTTTATGTGTTTATTGTGACTCTCTTTTTTTTAAAATTAGTACTTCATATGTGACTTTCTTTTTTCCAGTTTAATCTTTATATATAACCTTTTCTTTTTTTTTCAGTATGATCTTTATATATAACTTATTTTTTGGTTAGATATTTATTTGTGACTTTCTTTTTTTTCAGTTAGATCTAAAATCAAAATTATTAAAAATAATATCATATTTAAATAATAATTGTTGAAAAAATGTTGCTTTATCGTTTTGTTTGTTTGTTTTCTTTTTCTTTAAATGTAGTCATTTTTTTTATATGACCCTACCACATATAATCAATAATTATTTAAATGACGTTTAATATCCGCAAAATAATTGTTTATATTGGTTGTATTTATTTTAATATTCATTCATAAATTTGTTGAATTTTCCATGATATAATGAAACTCGTGAACCTTGAAAACAGCTAAAAATAAAATCAGCTGTGTTCAATTCTAAAATGAAGAAAAAAAGGCAGGAACCGGAAATTAAGTTCTGAAGTTGGGGAATAGAGATAAGTTTTACTTGTTTATATCCGCCATATTTCACATTTATGTCTACCGGAATATTGTTGGAAGTGTGTAATTCATGTATGCATATAGTCGAGTAACAAAAATTAAAACGTTTAGAATGGGTATGCAATTTTATAGGTTAATTTTAACATTCATTTTAAAGATGTCACTCTTATCTAAAAAAATGTGTATCTAATTATAAGTGAGCATTTTTGATATATAAATTATTTTGCAAAAGCGTATCTATTTCGTTCGACATTTTTTATACCTCCGTTTTTATAGCTCATACGAAAAAAGGTAAAGTATAAAATACTGAGTGAAATAAGATTTTGTTAATACTGCACGCGCAAGCTTTTTTCTTGTATAAAGGAGAAACATCTCTCTGTTGTTATAGCCCTATAAGAAAAAGAAGATAAAATAAACATTTCTATTCCTAATATCACTAATAGTGTCGGAAGAGGACAAGATATGGACAGCCGAGATCTAATAGGAAATATGAAATAGTAGTGTTTAACACAATATTACTTGGAAAACGTTGTAGATTCAGTTTTCCTTAGAGTTTTGACATATCTAAGGAGGTATGTCCCTCGGAATTGACATATCCGTAATCACTAAAAGTGAGCTCCTGAGAAGATGAAATCTTGGAGACGATGAAATCGTCTTGGAGGTATCCTCAATTATTTGATTTTATCTTCCTTTACTTTTAGTTCCAATTTCTACCGTTCTATTCATGACTATTCAGAACTTTTATATTCTGATTTTTTCAAACTTGAGGTTTTTTTTATATTTCATTACGCAAATATTTAATTTACATTGAATGAATCTTATTGGTCAGCGAGTAAGTCGTGGGAATATCTAGTTATATTTAATTTAAAGGTAACCGTCTTGGACATACTCTACAATTTGTTAACCAAAGGAATTTTGTAACATAATCTACAAGAGTACAATTTAAAACTATTAGTTTCTTTTAGGCAAGTAAGTTGAGAGTACAAAATTAATGTCTTGAAATAATGCTTCTAAATTACAACCTGCATACCTGTCATGCTTTCTGGGGTGATATTGTTGCTCAAAACATTTCAATCTATGTTCATAGTAGTAGAAAACGTAATTACATTGGTGGTATATTATGTTACTTGGAAAAGAATAGTTTACGGGTAGAATTTCTCTTATAATGAAATGTGTTCTGCTCCATTTTCGTTTTATGCTATAATCGTAATTCATTTTATTGTCATTAGGTTGCGTAATTTAATAAATATTGAATTATTAAAAAAATTCCTACACTCCCATTTAAAATCGAAATATTACCCAAATAAAACTATTAATAAGCAAAAATATTAGATTTGTAGTTGTCAGTAAAAGTGACAATGAACCATGGACGTTAATAAATGTATATCTGGGGAACCGTTATTATATAACAGGGTCTCAAATAAAAAGAGGTGCAAGAGACAGATTGCTTAGGAGGTGGCAGGAAAGATGGGACAATGAGGATTCTGGTCGCTGGACTTACAGGCTGATCCCTAATATAAAAAAATGGATGAACAGAGGACATGGCGAAACGAGCTTTTTCTTAACTCAAGCATTAACAGGGCATGGAAGCTTCCGGGCATACCTACATAGATTTAGAAGATCAGAAGATCCCAGCTGTCTTGATTGCGGAGCGGAAGAAGACACGGCAGAACATGCGATATTTTACTGCAGCGGGGGGAGTCAGGAAAGGGAAGAGCTTTCAACACAGCTTTGTTCACCTATTTCCCCGAATAACATGACAGAAATTATGATAGAGGATGAGGAAAAATGGAAGGCAGTAGAGAGGTTCATTCTTAGAATTATGGGCAAACGAGGATATAAGCTAAGGTGAGCTGAGATAGAGCTCCAGTTTCGGTGTTCGACCAACCGGTCGATGGGATGGTGGATGACCCTGTGTGGTATTTAATTCTTCTCTGCGAAGTAATGTCGCAAGATGATCCCGCAGAGAAGGAAGAAGAGGATGGAAGGTTTGGTTTTACCGGGGTAGGGAGGCCGCCCACCACCTTCAGTCCCCGGACAAAGTCATAAAGATTTTTCCATTTTTCCTTCCAAAAAAAAAAAAAAAAAAAAAAAAACCTCCAGGGTAAATTGAGCGGAACAGCAAAGTTTGTCGTACTTGGTGTACACAAACTAAATTAGGAGGAGGAACTACGAGAGATTACCTTTTTGATTTACTGAAGTTGCCAAAAGGACACGGTGGTCTTGGGAAGTGGTAGTATTTAACTAGGATTATGTTCTCTATATGGTGTGTTGCAAAGAAAGAGCTAAGCTAATGAGACGCGTAGATCGCCTCATTAAAAAATAGAATAATTTAACAACTAATAATTTACAAGCCTTCTATAAAATTACACTTGACAATGGTTGGATATCACTAAACACATCATTATTTTGAGTGCCCGTACACTTTGAAAATAGTAATTGCTTTCATTTAAAAACTACAGTATCTGCACACTTCCAATTACTGACATGTCACTGTTAATAGGAAGTGAGTAGCAAACTTGTATTGGCGAGGGAGATATTGTAACATCCACAGTTTAATATTACAAGATATAATACAGACAAGTATGTGTTAAAAAAATTCTAATATTATTGGTTCATATAAAATTATACTATCTGTTATTTAAACGTCTCTACCAAACATCTCTACATATACAGGGTGAAACATATATAGTATAACAAATTTCGCTTCAACACGTTTATAGTTTAACTTTTTTTTAAATAATATTTATAACATTAAGTTAAAATCATTTACAATAAAAATCAATTATGGTCCAAATCTGATGCACTTTATACTTATACACTAACGTCTTAACCTACTACTTATTCTAAATACATAGTTAAAATAAAATTCTAAATCTACCATGTCTTAACCTAAATAAAGAAATAAGAGTGCATCATATTTTTACTTTTAATTTATTATTATAAAATGCTCTAGCTAAATGAAATGTATTATTTTATTTTATTTCTCTTTACGGGTTCGTGAGGTTCTTTGGTGACTATAATTTACATATAAAATAGAATTTGGTGGTAGTTTATTTAATTGAGATGGTCCATTAATTTTTACTTATCGCTTGGAAGTTTTATCTCTGCTCCGATGATCCTGGTTCCTTGCACGTGTTTCCCGTGTAGACTGCCAGTAGATAGATCGATTTGCCTTGATCTTTTCGACGAATCTTCTTCTCTTCTTACACTTATTTGTCACTCACTTTCGTGACGACGATTTTATCACACACTTCTCTAACGACGATTATCTTATAAACTATTCTTCGGAGATTATTATTAATACTTATACAAAAAAACGACGCAGTTACTATTTTATTTTGACGTTTGATTTCGGCTAAATCTTTCTCAACGATCTTCTTTTCTACTAAAGAAACACTTGTTCCGGAACTCCCTCCTTCAATCAGTAACAAACAAAAAGAATGAACCTCGTGCGCCTCTCTTCCACCCCTATATATATAAGTTCTAATTTCAAATGCTTTCTTCCGATCCTCTTCCTTCATTGGCTTATTTTAAATCTTGTACGTTATTTCAAGACTGACGCAATTTATTTCATTGCTCCATTTCAAACATATTCGGTTGAAGGCATTGACTTTTGGAATTGTTTATTTGACTTCATGAGATCTGTGACTAATGTTACAATAGTATTTCTAGCTGTCAACCCATTCAACTCTTTACAATTTATGGCCTGCCGAGCACTGACCTTTTGGGAGCCCTCTATTTCGTTATAATAGATATTTACTTGTCTATTTAATTAATGTGGAAGTTATTTGCAGACTAATAGATGTTCCACGTGTTATATAAATGTGTCTACCAAACATTTCCACATATACAGGGTGTAACATATATAGACATTTATTTGTCTATTAGAACAAAAGGATAATATCATTTAGGGACTAATAGATGTACCACTAGCTATTTACTTGTCTGTACCTAACATCTCTACATATACAGGATTTAAGATATATAGTTATATTATATTTGTCAATTTATAAAAGGATAATATTATTTGCTGACTAATAAATGTGCCACTTGTTATTTAAATGTCTCTACGATATATCTCTACTTATTATAAAACGTAACATTGCACTTCTGTTGTAAACTTACAACTTTAGAATCGCCGTTCAGATGTTCATAAAATTTTCTAAGCTTTGTTTTATATCTGGTGTGGTGTTTGATTATACTGAAAACGTTTCAAAAATTGCTGTATGAGTTCCCTATAACAATTTAAATGATAATCCTTAAAGAAACGTAGTCACTTAAAAATAGCCCATCATTTTAGTATTGAATCGTTTAAAGCTTGATTGAGAGCGGATTAAAGGGAGAGCCATCTCGATAGTGGTGGTAGACTTGACTCTCGAACGATTTCGCTAGTTCCACATTCTTAACCGGCCGTGTCTTCCTTATACTACTAACTCGTGTCTGCTAGATTCTTCCCTACTAACTCTATCCCTCGTGTCCATCGAGCTATCTTCAAGAATTTCATTTTCTAAGTGCAAGTGCTTTTACAGATATGACCAGTTCTCGGCTCCATACAACAGTACCGGTAGGAATGTCGTTTTGAAGAGGATCAACTTTGTATTCCTGTTCAATTCTTTCATCTCTATTAGGTGGTTAAACTAGAAGTAGAAGACATTAGTTTTTTTCACACCATTGGCAACCTCCTAGTCCAATTTTTCAAGATATCGCTATGTATCGACACATACCAAAAAATCTCTGTTGCACTCTATACAGAGTTCTTCTCTGGTCTTGTGCATGACTTTGATTTTGAAAGTCATTATCCAGCTTTATAGCTTTACCCGCCACTCATTTACCGGTCTCTAAAAGTTTTCTTTAGAGCCTTCGTCTGCGTAAATCATATATTGCGCTATTATTGGGAGTAAATTCATAAACACAGTAATGTTATGGGAGATCTGCGTTTGCAGATCGTAAAACTCTGATCCAAACAATTTGATGAATGGCAGAGAGCTAGACGGTTTCTCTGATTAAATCTTCGCTAAATATTATTAAGTTAAGACGCCTCTGAATTAAATCTAACCACCATTTTAGGGTCCTGATAAACATACTGTATGACTGATAATAAAGTGTAGGGTATTTACACATTGTCCTTTTAGTTCTCATTGCTTCCCTAGATCTATTTTGTTCAGGACAGAGTCGAAGGCTGCTGTAGCCTCTATAAATTCCAAATATACACTCTTCTTAACTTTTCATCATCATTCGTTAAGATAAAATATGTGTTTGTGTTTGTTGTGGTATAATAACAGTTTTCTCAATCTCTACTCTAAGATGCTTGAAAACATCTAGGGAATCAAGGAGGAATGGCAGATTGAGCTGCATTTGTTACTGTCACCTAACTTTCCTTTTTATTGAATAGGTACTTTGATATTATACTCTAAATACTTACAATTTACATCTCATCCAATATATCTTGAATGAGGAAATGTAGGACTTTAGCCAGTTCTCCTCCTCCGTGCTTTTTAAGTTCATGTCTGATTTCATGTCTACCTGCGGTTTTCCATAACTTCAGCGTTTCTGTAGTTGAGACAATCTCTTCTTCGTCTACAAAATATCCTTTTTACATAGGCGTCCTCTAAAAAGATCTAAGATATCCTAGTAAAACTGTCCCCATTATTTCAGGAATTATATATGTCGAACTAAATACTACAATATAAAAGTGTCACTAGACACCCAACTTAGTTGTTCGGTATATTTCCCTACAAAGAAATATATCCTCTGAGATTAGTTTATACAGTCCCTCTCAGGTTGTTTAAAGACAAATATCTCTTTGTCATCGTTTGTATTTATTTCTCCATTTTAACATATAACTAGTGAATAATTATTTTTTTGTAAGATAGCCACCAATATAGTTTATTTGATATACACTTCAGAATCATTTAATCAAAAAAATGTTTTGTTGGTTTTGAGTAAAACGGAAATTCTTATTTGGTATGTTGAAGCTCCTAATGCTTACCTAACGTCGGGAAATATAACCAAATTTGATCGAGTTTGATCAACAATCCGTCTATTCACGTGGTATCTAGTAGACTCCCGTTGGAAGAAGAGAGGTGGAGCTTTACCAGTAGACATTTTTTTTTTTTTAACAATTTGTTAACAACTGTTATTTCTACATTAACTGTTTAAACTTGCCGACTTTTTAAAACGGAAAATACGTCTATAGGTCAAAGTGTTAATTAAAACGTGAAGGAGCGAAGCGAGTAAAATATCTTTCATAACTAAATAACAGAAACACATCCGTCTTTATTGTGGTTTTCAATCTCGTCTGAATCAGCTGTTTTATTTTTTTATTCAAATTTATTTAAAACATGTTCACGGCAAAGCTATTTATTTATGTCGCATGTCTAGAGAAATATTATTATAGATATCATGGTACAGAATATGATTTAATAAAGTATATCTTGCAGTTACATTTGCATACACCAAACGAAAGGATTCTAAATTCAGCATACATATAATAATAAAATTTTACATAGGCAAATGACATTTAAGGTTACATTTAATAACATGCATTAGGTTAAGGCGTATCACTTATGTTTTACATTTTGAGTAATACGTCATTCGTATATTTGTTATAAATCCATTTTAAAACCTGTAATTTCATTTTAAATCCAATTTTAATTACTCCAATATTTTGCACAAACTTTCTCCATTCCTCATTTTCGAAACAATATAAAAAACAACCAAACTTATTCATTTCCATAAAACTTAATTTATTTGTTATCAATGAAAAAATAAAAAAGATTCACTGTAATGTTTTTGTAAAATATAATATACATTTATATAGTGTATAAACTTGCTTTGCTTATTGCCATAGACAGGACGACCTGTCTAAATCATATTTGATTAAAATGTGGTCAAGTTTCATTTCTAACCAATTTTTTCTACAACGGTTTTATTCTTTAAATTTGATAATTTTCACACGGGTTTAAGTTATTAATTTACACATTTTATTGAAATGTGAACGAAATTAATTGTAAAAACCAATTTTTATTACATTTTGATTAAACTTTTTGTTTACGTCCTCAGAGACTACGCTGAGTATAATTTGATAAAATTTGTGTTTTAGAAAATTATAATTTTTAGTTATAGAAAAAGTAGGAAAACAACCTAAGTTATGACAAAAATATGCTAACATACCTAATTTAATTAAAATCGATCCTCACGTTTAAGCCGTAAATTATTGCGCAGACGACCGACAGACATAAATCCAAAAACTAGTAATTTTGGATCTAGAAGTCCTCAATACAAATCTTGGCAAGGAAAACTCGACATAAACTAGTTGTCCATCGCATATTACAAAATATAAGCAAATACAAACTTCCTTATTTAATTGTTTTTATATTTCATGATCTCTCATCCTAGTCACAGCACATTTACTTTGTTGACAAGAACAGTTACACTAACGGAATCTGACACTCTGAGTAATCTAATACATGAATCTATGTAATATAGAAATATATTTGTTACAGTAGAAATACATAAATCAACGTCAAATGTATCTTAGAAGAAGTGTTTACTGTAATGTAATTGTACCCCTTTCAATAATACGTAATACAAGAGTGAGACAATTGACGAGTTTTAGATATTAAAGATTTAGTTTAACTTTTAATTGTGGTGATTCTTTAATCAATTGTGTAGCCCCTTAGAAACACAACTAACCTTATTGCTCGCAAATCTCTCCAAAAAATAAGGTAAAAAAATAGAGAGATATATTTAAATACTACAATAAATCGACTGTAGTTAGAAAATATGTAATTTTAAAAGTTTATTTCCATCAAATTTTAGTAAAAGTGAAGCTTGATGACTGAACCAAGTGTCCAAAATTATAAAATATAAATAATAATTGTTAAAAAAGTAAAAATTAACCTTGATCGCCGTCATTAAAAGCTCGATTTAATCAAATACGATTTATAATTTTTTTTTTGAAAAACTTCATCCATGATTCATGTTTCCTTTTAAATTAACAACTACCAAACTGACATATTTGTTGGCGTTTTGATTCATATTTACTTGGTTTTGTTGATGGGTAAGTGGGAAAGTTTGTGCATTGTTTTGCACAGTTTTTAATATAGTCTTTACATAGTGTCATCTAATACATTGTAAAATAATTTTATTAGTAATAGTTTAAATAATACACAAATTAAATTTTTGGTTACACGTTTGTATAATTCTGACATTATATACTAATCTAGTAATACATGGTATGATAAAATGTGACTGCCTTGATGGAAATGATATCGGCTCCTATCCATAGGATGAACTGTCCTGGGAAAACAAAAGGGAATCCAATTTCTCTCTCCATGTTGTTGTGGGAACGACACAGAAGAAATAAGGAAAACTGGTATTACAGTATATATATTCCACGCAGTTTAACCGTTATTGTTTTCCAATGTGCTTAGTCGCGTACAAGGGGGGGGGGAGGTATATAAGTACGGATTATTTTGAACTATTAACAAAAGATAAAAAATGAGAATTTTTGAAATCTTACTGATAAATCGTAGTTATATTTTGGTTAACAAAACAAACTTTCATCCCTTTATCCTTACACCCCCTCATCGAAAAAGAGAAATCAATGTTTGAAAATTTAGGCCTATATTTTTTACTATGGTACTTCATAAATTTATAGACGATTCTTTACACTTAATCCCTATTAAGATAAATTACACTCTTTACACTGTCCATCATAATAATTGCACAGGTTCAATCCTATAATTTAATGCAGGCAGATCTTCTATCGCAATGCGTACAAGTTGGACCCTTGAGCTTTGTAGGAAAGGTTAAATTGAATTCGTAGATTTTTTTAGTCCTAAGCAGTAGAGTAAATTTGTTGTTATTCCGGTTTTCTGAACTGTGTAATTGTGTATGTAAGTACTTTCTTAACTACTACAAGGTCCTAAGAAGCCTCGTAGATATGTATATGTATGAAGTCTTCCTTCTCTATACTCCTGTAAATTTCTCGGTCCAAACGGACATTCATACCTATACATTATGTTAAATAGTCTTCACTCACTAGGTACTAGTCTGTAACTATTGGAATATCACATTTTATTGGTAGATAAAGGTTAAAAATTTCTTTTTTAACAATAACTTCGTTATTTGCCAACAAAGTAGGAAATTCAATACATTGAATAACACTCGAGATATGAACAAAAAACTTTAAAATTGCCACAGATTTTGTTGAATTCCTTTAAGCGTTCTATATGTGACTATATTTTTTCTTTTTCTTTTTTTAGTTATATCTGAAATTAAAATGTACATAATAAAACATATTTTAATAATTTTTATCAAAAAAACGTCAAGATATGTACGAATGTCCTGGCATTATCATATAGTTTTTTTTTGTTTTCTCTTTCTACAAATTATGCCATATTAGAAACAACTTACCACATTTAAATAAAATAATAAAATTCTATATTTTTTTATGACTTTTAAATTCCGTAAAAGTAATTGTTTACATTGATTGTATTGACTGTACTTTAATATTCTTTCATACACTTGTCTATTTTTGAAATTTCTAAGGTATAATAGAACTGGTATACTTCGAAAATAGCTATAAATAAAATGACTACACAGTCCTTTACATCTAAACGGAAGAAAACTAAGCTGGAACCGGAAATTAAGTTCCAAGATTTGAATTTGGGGAATAGAGATAAGTTTTACACGTCTGTTATCTATGGCATTTCACATTTATGTCAACCGCTATTTTGTTGTAGGTATATAATATATGTTTATTTCGAGTAAAATTACAAACTTTTAGTCCGAGAGTGTAAATTTTTAAAATGTAAATAATTGTTTTCTAGGGACATTTTAAAGGTGTACAAAAAGTGTCTATTTAGATGTAATCATATTTGATATTTATTATAAATCAATTTGCGAAACTGTATCTGTTTTTTTTTTTTTTTTTTTTTTTTTTTAATATCTCCTTATCTATATCTAATAAGAAAACAAATATCATAGATTTGTTCGATATTAGATTACATAGATATTGTGATGGGTTCTAAGTTTTATTAGTCTATTAAGTGAGTTGTTGCTTAATTTTAAAGTCTACTGATGCATATTTAAAAAAAAATCGATTAATATTTTACTTTAATTACGGGTGAAGTTGGGACCATCAGGTACAATCTTCCACTTCGTAAAGACAAAAGTTAATATAAAAATTAGAAGAAGAAAACAATACATAAATAAATACATAAAAATTATAATTTACCTTTAAAAGCATAAAATAAATTACTATTTTAAAGTTCATATTAGAAGAAATGTAGATTCCGAAAAAAATATAAAATGGAACTATAAAACTATACAGAATTAGCTGTAAGAAAAAAAATATATTGATAGGTTTTATCGGGACTTCTAATTTTCAAGTCAAATTATTTGGTTAAATTTTATACTCATTTTTCAAGAACAAAACAATAAGCCAAAAGGTCGGATGGACTTGACTTAGATGTGTAGAAAAGTTTAGACTTAACACACTTACATTGTGTAAAAATGACAGTTTTACAAGAGTGTTATTGAAATTAATCCATACCAACATATCAGATCTGAATAAAAGGCTATAGTTTTCTTCAAGAATCGAGAAATATTTGAATCATGAAACAGCTGTTTTAGTTGATTTCCCAAGACACACATCCAAACACTTCATTACATATGAGACAGTTGGGATTTCCTGCTTTCCCATCTTGCCGATATCATTCTTACTAGTGTAGCATAAATCATACCCTCCTCTAACACGCCTCAGATTTCTTGCTTAGTTCATTATGTTTGTCTTCTGATACTATATCTAATATATGAATCATATTCACAGCTCAAAATACATTGAGCTAATTTCTCAAACAACTATATATATATATATATATATATATATATATATATATATATATATATATATATATATATATATATATATCGAAGTTTTCTAAGCCTCAGATTATTCGTTTTTATAATAGTCTTATTACTCAGTCCATAGCAATTTTGTGAACACAACGTTATCGTTCTGTGCTGGGCTGAGTGAATTTATTATTTGGCTTACATTGAATACATATCTGGAACAGGCCTACACATTTCTTAATTACTGTACGCATATTATTATATTATAAATTATTCTAATATATAAATTGAAAGTCTAGGACATAAAATAATAAAGTGTAATAAAAGTGTAAAGTAATTTACGGATTGTTCAAAAATAAATATAATGTGAGGTTTGCGATAGTAGAACAATATTTTTCGTTTTTCCTTATTCTGGTAGATATTCTCAACACGATTCTTCTTCATATTTAGTTTTTATTTTACCTTAATATTATCAACTGCTTGAGAGTTACCTTAAGAGTTACTCTTGCTCGAAGTTCTGTATTATATACATTTGTTGCTTTTACATATTATATATATATATATATATATATATATATATATAATATATTATAAATATATATATATATTTATTTATTGTTGTTTACAGGCGAAGAACAGCTGTGTTATCACCGTCTTATAAATCAATAACGAGAAGAATGATAAAGATACTTAGCGAAGAAGTACTTTAAAAACTTCATGTTCAGAAGAGAGACCAAATAGGAAAGATGAAAGTGAGAAATATATGCCAATATCAATTATAGAAAGTGTATATCCACTTTATGGTAAATTTGAATTCTCCAACCTGTAATCACTATAAGAGAGCTCTAGAAAATTTATAACATAAGCCCAACGTTTCGAGGGAAACAAAATATCTTATAACAGATTGCTTTACTTACATATTTATGAAGACAGAAAACTCAATTTTTTATTTTGTTATAAACGTGAATAAAGGGCACAGGTCAACTGCAGTATATCTACCATTATTCAACACCTAAATACAAGGGATAGACATTAGATTTGCGATTAATTTTAGGTGCATGTATTAGTACAATCATTATAAATTACATGATATTGTTAGAAGTACTGTACACATTAGACAAGTTTTAATACATTTAATAAACGAGACTGTTAAACACAATATGGCTGCTGCTTCACCCAAAACCAAATAAAAAACAATCGTCGCCAAAATTGTGATTTGTATAATTTCATATAAAAAAATGAATAGAATGATGAACTCCTCCTATGAAAAATTATTTTTGTATTTAAATAGAACCTGTACTTGTCTTCCTTGAGGCATAAACGCGTTGTAACCAATGTAACTGAAGCTTGTAATGAAGGCATTAAAAGTTAATTCTTGTTTAAGCCAACTGTAACATAATTTGTAAAGCACTGCACACGTTCCACTCAAATGAAAGATGACAGATGATAGACCTTAAACGCCAGACTGAAAAACAGATATCATTGGAAAATACAATTTTGTACACAGAGACTTCAAAAATGATATATTACGAAAAACTCGACATTGATTTATGACCTTTATGTGAGGAAAGGTAAATTATTTGTTGTCGGCTATCATGGTAATTACCCAGTCAGATAATTAATGTAGAGTCTAAAAGTTAGTTTTTGGCCTTGTACGAATTGTGAAATAGTATTGGTAGACCAACGGGTATTACACTGTGTGTGTGTTTAAGTTTGTTTTTAAAAGGACGTTAGACAGGTTTTCTGAAAGTCGTAATTAAGAGTATATCACTGCATTTGTGACATCAGCTAGATATAAATATTTTAAACTGCCGCCACTTTCGTCACTCGTTTCGATGTCTAGGCGAACCAAGAAGTTTTACATATTTGAAAAGCTCTACTCGCTACGCTCGTGTCGGTGGTTCTGCCATTCCCAATCTCGTGAAAACCAAAATAATTGACACTGTAATTGTACGTTTTCTCAATCCAAAGACTATTGGTAATTTTATCCAAATTCTTATTTTGCCATCATTATTTGTTTTTCATTGGTAGATTTTATTGTGTTAGTTTATCTATTAGTTAAAATAATTTAAATAAAGTACAAAAATTTTCGCTATTTGTTCATAAATGCAATTTCTTTTCTTCATTAAGCTCTATTTATTATATTCATTTAATTAATAAATTATTTTTTTAAATTTAGAAGCCCCAAAAGCACATACATTGATTCTATAGGGGTCTGCTGCAGAACATTTAAACTAATTCAGATTATAGCTTGTTTGAAAAGTTTTGGGAAAAAACAAAATGTTGCTTTTTTTCTATTTAAAATAAAAGCTGTCTAAAATATATCAATTATCAGACATTACATTCATTTGTATCTTAATTATAATTTTTTAATAAAGTATAAGTAAAATTTATCAGGGGTAAGAATTAACTGACCTTGTAAAAGATCTGCCACATTGACAAAAATGTTCACGTACAGTAGTATATATTGACTACAATAACGACGGACGAACTGCGTGCCGAATTTCACTTTTTCACTTTCATGAAGCCATAAAACTTGAAGATCAATCACAAAACTTACCAATTGATTACCAAATACCTCGTATACTGTTGTAGTAAAAGGTGAAACATTATTTAATTTCACCCATCACAATCTAGCTCTAGTGAAGCTACTACACAATCCGTGTCGAATCATGTCCATTGAATAATAGGCAATAGGAGAGCAAGAGTACTTCACGGTTTTCAATTCGAACAGCTCATCTACACGAAATTGACCCCGGGTCAGGCTACCGACGTCTTACAATGCATATATAACACAAAGTTTTATTTTGAGTTGTGTAAATGAGTAGTTAATTATGTTTGTGTATTTTTTGTTATTAGTTAACAAATAATTCTTGTGAGAGAATTCTGATTATTTGATTACAAGGAAAGAAAGCAGCTACCGATTCTTTTATTTTATAAATTGCTCTTTAAATTATACTCTTTTCATATAAATATTATAGAAAATGAAATACAATATCGACGAATTTTTTCCGAGAGCCTTAAATGAATGTAACCCAAATGGTTATCGGTAATTTACAGGTTACTTAAACCGCAGTTATTACATTCCATTGATCGTGGTATGAAAAATTAAAGCGTCAATAACACTAGATTGAAGCGACCAATTAACTCTAACCATTAAGGTTGGAGATACAGTAGCTCAAAACGCATCTCAGAAAGTAATGACGAGCTCACAGCTATTATTATGAAATCGACTCATACTGAGGTGTAGAGCAATGCATTACAGAACTGTAAAGATAAAAAGCCAATTCAATGGCACAAGAACAGATATTCCACTGATCTCTTAACAATGTAAATTACACAATTGACTACTAGTAAAAACCTATCTTTAGAAGTATGGTATCATCACCTAGCAGATATCCCCAAAACGGCTAAATTATATATATTTTTTAATTTGTAGTAACTGGTAGATCAAGAGTACGAATTGTATCCAGTAAACAAAGTTTGATTAGAGATGTTTCACAGCTTTTCTGTAGCTCGTAATTTTATATATGTTTGTTCTAGATGTCGGCGAGACATTAACGAGCTTGTAGATGAGTTATATTAATAACTTCGGTCCTACCAGATCTCGTAACCATACGAATATTATATTTTCTTGGGATATCATGTTTCGATGTTACACTTTTGTCAATAAATTCGCTATTTCTAGGTGAGGTTGGTACCATTGCATTTATAATAAAATCTGCAATTATTAATTTTTATGTAATAATATAAAAAAACCAAAGTAATACTATTCAATTAATTAAATTTATATTCACCAAAGGTACATTTCAGCAACATACACAGAGGTTAAGTATTAACCAATCACATTTATACAAGTGTGGTTCTTCTCCCATATGTATTGTGTTATAAGTTAGTTAGTGTTTCTTTAATACCTGACCTCTGAGGAGGTAACTATGTTACAGAAATGTACATTAGGCAAATAAAATTTTGATTTATTCATGTTGTGGTACTTTGGATGTTTGTTTTTTATTCTTTATGTTCGTCACAGTCCGATTAAATGTTTAGTGTCCAATGTAATGTGTTATAAGTTAATCATGTTCGTATAGTATTTATCATAACGTGAATATAATCTTTCTGAAATGTATTTATATTTCATTAATTATAATTTTATTTAGATTTATATAAGGAGCAATGATTACATATTATCTTTTAAAAATGTACACTTACTTAAAACATTATTTATTAATTTTATAAATACTACAGAATATAAAATGAGTTACCGTTTTCATAAATAATTCGTGATCAGATTAAACCTATACTATGAAATAAGAAAAACAAAATTGGATATGTTTTAATATATGTATGTAATTGCAACATTGTTTCACAATAATTTTAAATTAATTTATTTTCCTTTTTCTAATTCACTAGTGTATCTAACTTGTTTGATATTCAATCAAATCTATATCAATAGATGTTACATAGTTCATTTGTTAGAGAGTCATATTTGCTTAAAATGATAATAAAGTTGGTTAGAAACTAATTTAGTACCCATAGCAACCAATAAACACATATAACACTTAGTTTGGTCCATAAGTTTAATTTTAATCGGTAGAATTATGAAAATAAAGTAATTATAATTAAACTGTATTTATAAATATATTAAATCCAAATACGTTAATTGTACCTCAATTCTTATATAATTATATTGTTATTTTTATTCATTGGTTTGACTATGCAAATTCATATTTTAGTCAATAAATTTAAATAAAGTATAATTTTCTTCAAAAGTTTTATTAATTAGAAGTTTCTGTTATATGTTACATTTTTTGTTGTATTTTGTTTTTATATTAAAATACAAATTTTTACCATGTAATATATGAATATTTGTATTTAAGAAGTGTGTATTACACTTACGGAGACGTGTATACCAGTTTCTAAACAATATAGAATTCAATGGCAGAAAGCTTTACAAAGATTACAATGTATTTAAATTACATATTTCATTTTTAAATGTCTGTAAATCAAAACAATTCATGAATGTTATCAAAGAATGGACGCCACTAGGGTTATAACTTGTGCCCCAAAGTATAATTGAGGTATTATGAACAATTTTAAAACAAAAATACAAATGATATATTTTATTTGAACAATAATGAAAATATATATTGTTTTGTTTTTTGTAAAACAATAAAATTCTAAAATGTATTATTACTCTAATGAATAGATGGTAAATGGTAAGGTGAGAACGACCCACGTTTACCTTATCAAAACTTTTATTACTTTTAGAAGCAATATTTTATGGGGAAACATGTTTAAGCAGTATTTAAATAACATATTGAGGGAAACATGTTTAGAAGTTTAAATTTATTATTAATATAACGAAGATAGTAGAACAAAAATTCTAACACAAGATCTCACAAAAACTACGTTTATTCAATCAAACGCGTTTCAACGACAAAGTCACCATCGTCAGTGATACATGTGCTACAATACCAAAACTATAACTCATTGTTGTTGTAGCTCATGTAAAACTATGGATGGCGACTTTGTCGTTGAAACGCGTTTGATTGAATAAACGTAGTGTTTGTAAGATCTTATGTTCGAGTTTTTGTTCTACATACTATTATCTCACAAATCAGGTTCAATAATAATTTATTAAGGTAGATTTTGTATTTTTTTACCAAAAACTACGCAAAGAGGGTATATTATATATTAAAATATACTTATGAAATCGACAAACCAGTTTGTCTTGATGTTATGTATTCAAATAGACTCATGAAAATTACAAACTAGTTAGACCTGAAATCGAGTTTGGCCGGTGTCATATATACTTCCTGGTTCACAAAATACTGTAAAATTTCGTTCGTATTCGGTTTGATTTTGACAACCTGGACCAGACGACATTGTTATTTAACTAAGTATCACGATACCATTTTAGGCCTCGTCAGATTTACGAAAATTACAATGCCAATTGACTGACAACTGTCAATACCCGTTTGTCATAAGGCTAGAGCGGTAAATTAACTATAGTTAGCACGAACTTTATCCACTTTAGAGACTCGGAAATACTTTTTGTGGGGGCGTACACAAAGACTATGTAAAATTAAATAAATAAAATATGGTGATACTCAGGTCAAACCGAAAACATAAAAACGTAGTATGTCATGAAGATTTACATTTTCGTATCAGGTAAAAACTTGCTACGAGAATATCTTAGAAAAGTTGATATTCAACTTTGCACTTGAAGTTTTCTCTGTACGAAGGCTTCTTACGCTTCGTTCAAAAATATTGTGAAATAGTTGAAACAATCTGAGCTGACGCTCTGAATAGTGCAGTAGTGTTTAGTAGACCGCCCAACATTTAAAACGTTAATAATTTTATATTATACTTACATTGTTCAGCTTAGTTGAAAAACCTTATTTACAGAGTCATTACGCCGTAAGTGCGTAATAGTATATAAATAAAAAATGATAAAAGTTCCAGTTAAAACAGTTTTCATTAAACGAACCGTGTTATGTATTTATGAATAAATACGTACTTTTAGCGAATCGAATACTTTGAACTTTAATTTTACAATCCATGTGGACTACGTATTGTCAAAGCCGACATGTTACAAGTTAATAGACCAACATACCTTTTTAGGGTCAAAGATCGTGCACTGTCATTGAGCTAAAAAATTACTACATTTTCTTTGCTGTTTACGCAATAACAGCTTTCTCTGAAGATACCTTATTATTCGTCTTCAGTACAGTTGCCATTTGAAATACAGCTTTATCAAGGACTACCTCGTTGGACGCAATGTTAACTCAAGTATGTACATTATAAAACTTCATCTATTGATGTAACTATATTGGGTGTGTGAGAATGTTTAAATATATACTATAAAAATAATTATTTATAAAGGAATATTTTAAAGATTTTAAGACATAAATGTTATAAAAAATACATCCTATAAATAGAAACACTTGTTAAAACGGACCTAACTTTGGTAGTATTACTTGTGCTGTTTAATTTTTTTTTTAATATATATTTTAAGTAGAAAAGATAATGAGTGAAGATTTGGAATTCACGTTATTTATATAAACTTAATATTTTTTTAAAGATTCCGAAAATCCAAGACTTTATTTCGTATAAAATGGTGTAGGCTTAAAATGTTTAAGGTCGAATATCTCGAAAAACATTGATATTATAAAATATTTATAAGAAATAAAAGATTTTCACGTTTTCAAAAAACTTCTTTTTTTGTAGGACAAAGGACAACCGAATTTTTCACAAACAATAAAAACATTATTCCATCGTATTTTCTATAACATCCAAGATTAAACTAAATCAAGAATAATTAAACTAAATATTATGAAAGCAAGAAAATTATTAATAATAATATTTATTATTAATAGCCCAGAAAAGTACTACAAATTAAAATCTGTTCCTTAACAATATCAAAAATGGAGACACGTGTTTAAAACTCATATAAATATATTATAATTAAATCCCCATAATAGACATGTTAATAAATAAATTTAATACGATTTTAATTTTCTAGAAATTTATTTTTAAATTTGTATTTATCATAGCCTCCGTCTATTTCGCGTGTTTATCTACAAAGTTCTAAATATAAAAAAGTAATAATATCTGAAGATAATGGAAAAATACTTTAAAATACAACTTTCGACAGAGGAGTAATTAAAATCTGTATATATTCTAAAATCTAGAAGAAAAGCGTTTAAACGTATTTTAAATTTCTCGCTCTCTTTTTATTTCTCAAGTTACCCAATTTAATAAAATCAATTTAACAGTAAATAAATTTCAGAAACCTTTACTATTGGCTCATAGAATGGCAAAATTTTGCAGTTTACAGATGGTCTAAAGTGAGGGGATGAGTGTTAGTGAATTAGAAGCTAAAATTGAGAGATATGCAAATATTTTAAATTAAAAACATTTCAATAAAATCGCATTTTTCTTTTTGTGATATTTTTCTTTTCACACTGTTTGCAAGACACACATGGACCCACCACATGTAATATCAGAATCACTACCTTACAAATTATACTTTTATATACGAAGTGAAGGGTTGGTTTTTGACCTACTTTATTGATTGACCTACACGTTCCATAATCTCAGAAACAGTAAAAATTTGTTTTCAACGTACCGTCGCTAGCGTCGTTGATGTCTACATGTGAGCACAGTAGCGGTAACAAAACTTAATATATTTGGTACAGGATGTGCTCATATAGAACCCTATTTAAATTTATAAACATAAATTTGAAAATTTCAAAATGGCGGTCATTTTATACAGTATTGTATTCATATTTCTT
This sequence comes from Aphrophora alni, assembly GCA_963513935.1. Classification (NCBI taxonomy): domain Eukaryota; kingdom Metazoa; phylum Arthropoda; class Insecta; order Hemiptera; family Aphrophoridae; genus Aphrophora; species Aphrophora alni. Next base: position 47,930,775 of record OY740775.1, on the reverse strand, counting down.
GCTTGTGTTATTCAACTCATAACACACTAAACCATATAAAAATCCAGATTTGTAAATTTCTACGACAACAAATAGGGATGTTATTCTCAAACATTTAATATACTGTAGAACATGACGCTAGAAATGATATGTGATTTTTAATAGTCGCGAGTCCCGCCAATACCGGGAAACCGCTTCTAGAGTATTGAGTTAAGTTTCTTCACATAATAGCTTCGATGCCCGCCTAATTAGAGTTCCTTACAGGATTTAGGCGAGTAGAGATTTCATAATATGAACACATCTCCAAGGCTTAATAGTCTCTCGTGTAAGTCAGAGAGTAGTGACATACACAATTTACAAAGTGGAATAATTCTCTTAAAAAGTGTTCAAACAAACTTACCCTACTGGATAAGATCCCTTAATTTAAAATAAGAAGTATCATTATTTACTAAAAGACTCAAAATAACCTTTTGAACAATGTTTTTTGAGGATCTGTTTATAATACTTTTAACTAAATGGCAGGGTAAGTACTATGATAGTACCCATCATGTTATTTCATTTAGGAGTCTTGTGTGAATTGTGTTACAGAAATGTGTTTTCTTGGTTTAGTTACAGTTAAACATATATTTATGTAATTATTTGCTCAAATGTTATTATTTTTATTCACGATATATTGACATTATTTAAAATGTAAGACTTGTGAAATTAAAATGAAAAGTAGCAATTAATTAAAACAATAATCTTTTAGCTCAGTCGATTTATTTGATACTTGATAATTAATTTATAGTAAATAGTTAATATTGTATTAGTATACCTGTGTTTTCTTGCCTACACATGTATTAGTGAAAGTTACTTAATAGGTCGATGTGAAGGTGTTATTTTATTGTCAGTAATATCTGTTTTAGGATTCACAACCACAAAACTGGTTTTTAGAATGGTGTATGTCAGGCGTCTGTCTGCCTAGAATCTGTTATTAGTGCTTTACTCTTCTATCCAATGAAGTACAAATGTTACCAAAAGTTTTTCATGGGTACAATTTGGCCTATTATCTCTGCAAATCTCATTTATTTTTCTGATATCTCAAAGTTTAATTGTATATCCCATTGTACCAAATTCAAGATCATCTCAGAATCTGATTTTACTATTTTAATAAAAATTTGCTAAAGAGTAAACTATTTCTTACAAAATGTCACCAAAAACATCGTTTTTGGAGATATGGGCAAACAAACTTGTTCAACGACATTAAATATTTGATTTCAATCAAATACAATTTCGCTTAAGAGGGGTTTATAGCAAGTGACAAGTAAGCTTAAGCTCAATTAAAATTTATATTTTAAGCAAGATATGCAAATGAAAATATAAATATTTTTTGAGCTTGAAGATTGAAAAAATAAAATAAAAGCAAAGTATGAACATAATTTCTCACACTTACTTTTCTTAAATCAAACGCGTTTCAACGTAAATGTCGATATCTTCAGTGATCTATGAGCTTCAATAATCAAACCGAATTTATACATCACTATGTATGTTTTGCGACATTGTCTTTATAAACGCGTTTGAGTTAATAAACGTATTGGTGAGAAATTATGTTCGAGTTTTATTTGAGTTTCAAATAGAGGTCTTCCATAACAACTAACATTATAAGGTATAAACACGAAAAACTAAGTAATAATGAAAAATACATTTTTACATCTCAAATTTACGTAGAATTGAAAATGTTTTGAGAGATGAGGATTAATATTACTTTAAGTTTTGAGGTTCAAAATATTAAAACTGATTCATTGTATTTCTTTTTACACAGGTTTGCATACTTTTTACTGTTGTTGTCTTGGCAACCGCCAAGCCTGTGGAAATTCTGTCAAATTCAAATAACGTGGGAGTTGACGGTTATGATTTTCAGTAAGTGGTTTTATTTATTATTTATTTCACCCTCAGGGGCTCACAGGGGTGTCAACCTCAAGGGAATCGAGTAGTCTTGGGTTATACCACCCTTATCTTCCCTATCAAATTTCTCTTGACTAATTCTTGTTCTCCTATAAACCTACTAGAATACTTGAGGGAAAGTTCCTTTTATTTTTATGTGTTTTGTTCTGTTTTATTTACCCAAATTAATGAAGTATAGGGTGAGTTTGGTAATCTTCAATAATACCTGTTTCTACTGATCTTCTGTTCGACATCAAAGCCCTTATGGTCGTTGATATACAAACACAAATGCGACCACAGTAATAAATATTAGAACTTCAAATATGGAATAGAAGTCTTTTGTAATTCAAAACTAGAGATAAATACGTCAAAAAGGCGATTATTTAAAACAGTTTTTAACAACAGGTATGTTAATACAGTTACAATACACTAAATTAGATAAACAATACATATTTCATTTCTGTATGGAACTGTACTAACTTTACGTCAAAAAATATATGCTATTTCCATACTTAAGGGACCCTGTTAGGTCGTGTTACCAATACGAGCGTAGCGAGTGAGAAGACATGCATATGATGTCGAGAATGGTCGACAAACAATTACAAGAAACGAAAACTCTTTTAAATAAATCGTATACTTCGTATTCTGCATAAGACTTCATGATCTACCAATATAATTTAATAATGCCTGCAATCTTAAGTAACTTACTTTTGAGCATTAAATTCACTTGACCTGCTTATATTATATTTTACGATGTCGCAGGGTAGCTAACATGATACCAAAACTGTGGTAATTTTAAAGATATTTTTGTTCGAATATCGTGTGGTATTATGTTTTGTAATACACTGAATTATATAAAAATAAAATTTACAATTCTAGAAACATTAGTACCACAACCCTACACGAAGACATATAGTAATGTTTTGTGGAAATATTTTTTCACACACTGGTTTCGCAAGATCATGTGAAATTCGTATGGTTACGAAGGGTGTCGAAGTCGGACGGTACTCTTCCACGCAGTGTCACCTGGAAACTGCACTCTTCTAGTCTTGACTAGGAGGGTGCAGGCTAATGTACCGACGCCGCACAGCCTGGGTAGAGGTAATTAAATCTCTCTCTGTCCCAGGCAAGTACCTACACAGAGATGATAGGGAAGTGCGACCAGTGCAGGACATACATAGGCCTGGATAGGGGGTTCCTCCCCCCTGCTGGGAAAGTGGGGCGCCCAGGTATACCCTGCTTGGGCGATACGGTGACCCTTGATGAAGGGGTGGCTGGTGATTGAGGTGAAGGCTCTTTGTGGAGGGTTGGATCCAACACATCACTTTGCGCTCTGGAGGCTTGGGTGAGCCGCGATCGGGTCTGGCAAGCCCAGATCAGGGGTTCTCACTATGCGAATGCGTAGTGGGGCAAGTGCAGTTGCTGTGAGTAGGCTTATTGAAGGAGGAACAACCCAGTTTCCATGGTCGGTGCTGGGAAGGTCCTCTGGATAGACAGCCGAGGGGCAGTGGCTGGGCTACGGAGAGCCTGAGTCGCGGGAGGACTTTGTCTGGCGAATGCCTCACCGAGGATGGTGAGAACGTTGCTCAGGACCCTAGATGGGGCAAAAACCCAATACACAACTTCATGGATAACCAAAATAGACCAGAAGTGAACAGGCGGTCAGGTGCAGAGAGGGAATCTCCAGTTGAGAATGTCCTCAGTCTGCGCCTTGACGATGTAGAAATGCCACTGGAAGTCCCAATGGGTCAGGCCAGAAACATGGCAGGTCAAGAGATGGTTGAAGCTCCAGTTGAGCAGGCTACCACTTCCTCAAGGGACAGCGGCGACAGGTCTGCTACGGCAGAAAGTCGATCCACTGTACCGCCCTCTGAGGCAAGCACATCAGATGCAGATCTGAGTCAAACGGCATCCAGGATCAACCGGATGCACGTTGGTAACACAGCCAAGAAAGGCGCCGCCTTCTATCGTGAGAAGAAGAGGCGCCGGAAGGAGGAGAAGAAGGCTGCGGGCACCTGGGTGGAACACCCGAAAGCTACTCCGGTGAGCAGGGGAGCGGCTGTTGATGTAGGAACGCCAAAAAGGCAAAGGTCCGATGTCAGCAGTCCTTCAAGCTCTGGAGTCAACCAGGCACCAAAGAGACCCAGGAGGGGGTTGGAAATCTCATATGCAGATAGGCTAACTTCTTTCGGGGTTGCGGTGGTGCCTAAGGACTTTCCGGAAAGGTCACTCACTGAGGAGGACATCCTGGAGCTCTCGTCTGCTCTCATTGCGCAGATGAGGCCCCTCTCAGATGGATGTCTACCAGGCTTCAATGAGTCGCCTAGGCTGGAAAGCGGTGCTATGATACTGCAGTGCTGCAATCTAGAAACCAAGGGGTGGCTAGAGCAGGCTGTAGCCATATGCAATCCCTGGAAAGGGAACATCTTGGAGGTGGTGGACGCGAAAAAGGTGATAAACATTACCAAGGTTATCACCAGGTTTCCGCCCCCATTCGACAAGATGAAGGTGGAGGACGTACTGTCCAGGATCCAGCAACATGATCTCTCGATCTTGACAAAAGATTGGAGGATCATCAATGCTAGAACCACTGGCCCTCAGGGGAGAACAGTGGTTCTCGGACTCAATGAGAAGGATTTGGAAATGCTCAAGAGGAGAAACCTCAGGGTTAGGCTCGGGCTTGGGCAGATCCAGTTCCAGATCATTGGTAAAAAAACTAGGGATGGTGCAGCCAATGAAGGTGCTGAAGGTGGTCCAGGCCAATCTTCAGCATAAAAAGGCGGCCAGCCTTAACCTAGCCAGCAGATTCAAGGCCGAAGGCATCGATGTGGCTCTGATCCAGGAGCCATGGGCGGTGAAAGGTAAGGTTCTGGGGCTGGGAGACTCTGGGGGCAGGCTGATGTACGATACGTCATCGGACGCTCCCAGAACATGCATGTTAGTGAATAAGAATTTAAGTGTCTTTTTGCTAAATGAGTTCTGTTCCAGGGATCTGGTGGCAGCTAAGGTGAGATTGGAGGACCAGGAGGTGTGTGGAGAAATTACCATAGGCTCTGCATACTTCCCGTTCGACTCGGCCAATCCACCTCCAACTTACGAGTTTACACGCATTGTGGGAGAAGCGAAGAGGAAAGGTGAACACCTAGTCCTTGGAGTGGATTCCAATGCGCATCATCTTGTATGGGGCAGCTCCAACTGCAATGCAAGAGGTAAGTCTCTATTTGACTATTTGTCTAGTTTTAATTTAGATATAGTTAATGTAGGTAACAAACCGACCTTCATCAACAGAGTGAGGAGGGAGGTCATTGACATCACAGTCTGCACTGAACGTACTGCCCAACTCATCAAGGGTTGGAGGGTCTCGGTGGAGCCATCATTGGCAGATCACCAGCACATTCAATTCGAGATGAGGTGGAAGCAGAAGAGTGTCATCTGGTTCAGAAACCCCAAAAGGACGAACTGGGATAAGTACAGGGAAGACTTGGGGCAGGCTGTTCAGGATATAGTGCCTGAAGTGAGGGGGATAGAGGAGTTGGAAGAAGTATCGGTGCAGCTGCAGGCTGCGGTGCAGGGTGCTTTTCAGGCCAACTGCCCCCTCACACAAAGGAAAAAACACGACACGGTTAGGTGGTGGAACAAGGACCTAGCAAAAATGAAGAGGGAGGTTAGAACTCTGTTCAAGGCCTCTAAACATCAAGGTTGCTGGGAACCCTATCACAAAAAACTTACTGAGTATAACTCAGCAATTCGGAAAGCCAAGCGGGATTCCTGGAGAAAGTACTGTGAAAGAGTGGAAGAGTGCTCTGAAACGGCTAGACTCCAGAAGATCCTGAGGGCTGAACATACCAATATGGTGGGCTCTCTGGAAAAACCAGATGGCTCGTATACGCAGTCCGGAAGGGAGACTCTGGAAGTACTCCTGAGATGTCACTTCCCGGATTGCGAGATAGAGGGAGGAAGTGATCCCTCCCTGTACACTAGGGCAAGTCCGCGTAGAGCGGACTGGAACTGCTCGAGGAGACTCATTAATGAGGATAAGGTGGACTGGGCCATTAGATCGTTCGAGACGCACAGGGCCCCGGGGCCGGACGGGATCACTCCCTTACTTCTCAAGGAGGGTTTGGAGGTGCTCAGGCCGGTTATCACGGGGGCTTTTCGGGCGAGCTTGGCGCTGCGCCATGTTCCAAGGAATTGGTCTGTGGCGAGGGTTGTCTTCGCTCCAAAGCCTGGAAGAGCGGGATATGCTCAGGCCAAGGCCTACAGACCAATTTGCCTAAACTCTTTCCTGCTAAAGGCTATGGAGAGAATACTGGATGTTAACATCAGAGATAGCGTGCTTAGGAGTTCAGGCTTGCACGATAATCAATTTGCTTATAGACCAGGCAGGTCCACTGAGGCTGCTCTACATCATATAGTAAGTAGAATAGAGGAAAGTCTGGAAGCAAAGGAAATAGCTCTGGGGGCGTTTCTGGACATAGAGGGAGCCTTCAGCAACACTTCAATACAATCAATGATCAGTGCTTTGGAGGATTGTGAAGTGAACAAGACTGTTGTAGGATGGGTCTCTGCCATGCTGAACAACAGGTCAATCCAGGCTACTCTGTATGATGAAAGCATCACGATCAGAGCTAGACGTGGATGTGCTCAGGGCGGAGTCTTATCCCCCCTGTTATGGAACCTGGTAGTGGATAAGATCCTTAGGCGTTTAAACGAACAAGGATTCTACTCACAGGGATACGCTGATGATGTGGCCATCGTGGTTAGAGGTAGAGACATGAGTGTTGTTAGTGACCTTATGCAGGCTGCCTTTAACCAGGTGGAAAGGTGGTGTCAGGAGGAACAGTTATCTGTGAATCCTGTAAAAACTACTCTCATTCCATTCACAAGAAAAAGGAATCTGGGTGTGAGGTCGCTACCTAAGCTCTTTGGGCAGGAGGTAGCGTTGGAGAACCAGGTGAAGTACCTAGGTACTGTGTTAGATAAAAGGCTCACCTGGAACCCACAGATAGAACGGGTAGTAACCAGAGCCAAGTGTCTTATGTTTGCATGTAAGAGGGCTGTTGGTAAACAATGGGGTCTGCAACCCAAGGTGGTTATGTGGATTTACACCATGATTATTAGACCACTAATCTCCTATGCTGCGGTGGTTTGGTGGACTAAGACGCTACAAGGTGGGGTTGGAAGTAGAATGGATGGTCTCCAAAGGGTGGCCTGTTTGGCTATCACGGGGGCCATGGGGTCTACACCAACCGTTACCTTGAATGCACTTCTGGATCTCCCTCCCCTAGGGGTTTATATTCAGGGACAGGCCAGGATGAGTGCATACAGACTACAGCAAACAGGTTGCTGGAGAAAGAGATGGCCTGCAATCGGTCACTGCAGGATAAATCAAGTGGTCAACAGGGAAGTGTTAGACATGCCCTCTGATCACATGATACCTAAGGTTTCATTAGACAAGCCTTTTAAGACGAAGATCTTCTCTAGGGAAGAATGGGAGTCTGGAAGGAAGCTATACAACGAGCAAGATATAGTCTGGTTCACAGATGGCTCGAAAACAGAGATGGGTACAGGCGGTGGCATTAATGGGTTTAACCCAGAGAGGTCCATCGTACTGAGCCTAGGTAAGCATGCTACTGTTTTCCAAGCAGAAGTAGGTGCTATCTCTGAATGCATCAAGGAGAATCAAAGAATGAAATACATTGGTAAGAACATTCTGATTTTCACTGATAGTCAAGCTGCCATTAAGGCACTTAACACGACAAAGGTAAAGTCGAAGCAGGTATGGGACTGCATCTCATCATTGATAAAGCTTGGTCAGATGAACACGGTCACTGTTGGCTGGGTTCCTGGCCACTCAGGTATTGATGGTAATGAGAGAGCAGATGAACTAGCCAGGTCAGGCTCTGAATCCCCTTTCGTTGGCCCGGAACCGGTGCTCGGAATCTCTTATGGACATGCCAGGGCAGCGGTTGATACGTGGATGCGGGAGGGGATGAACAGGGTCTGGACGAATTCAACCACTAGTAGACTTGCTAAAAGGTTAATTAGACCAAGCAAGAAACATGCGGAACAACTCATCTCTCTTAGAAGGGATAACTTGAGGTGGGTGGTTGGTCTCTTAACGAGCCACTGTCACCTCAGAAAACACCTACACAGGATAGGAATTGCTGCAGTTAATACATGCAGGAAATGTGGTTTGGCTGAAGAGTCTGCAGAACACATTCTTTTGGAGTGTGAGGCGCTAGGACGAGCCAGGCTGTACTCTCTAGGCCCTCCGGGGAAAGAGATGGAAACCATCCTAGACAACCCTATCGGTAGTATCTGTTCCTTCATAAGGATGACGGGTATTACTGATTGGGTGTAGGAAGGAAATTGGGGCGGCAAAAGACCATTAGGTCGACGCCGGTGATGCCTCTGATGGAGGTTATCACAGCCCAGTTTAAAAAAAAAAAAAAAAAAAAAAAAAAAAATGGTTACGAAATCCTCACGACCGAGTCACCTAAACGACCGTAGTGATAGCAAACCCCTACAGTTTCGTGACAGGGCCAAGATGCTGACAGGAGCATTACTTGGGAAGGATTATCCTTATTATATACGTCAAGAAAGTAGTTATACACACAATCAAGAGTTCAGAAAACCTGTGTCAACTGTTTCAAAAAAACCTAACATACTTAGTATGACTCTTTGTTCTACTTGATACAAGGCTCAATAAACCAACTTTTCGGAATTAAATTTAGTGGATCTATTTCTATACCATTGCATGAAGGGCCTCAATAAGTATCAATTAATTAATTAAGAAGGGCCTATTAATTGATTTCGTGATTTTTTGAGGATGGTCAAGTGAGAAAGTTTGTATACAATTTATTTTTCCTTGGTCGCGTTACACATTGTCATACTTCTGTGTACGATTTCGTATTCTTTTTTTTTTTAATTGGATCTCGAACTTTTCACGCTTATAATTTAATTAATTTTGATTTTATATTTTTAATGGGAGGTTGACATTCCACCAGATTCCAATTTAGAATCCACATTACTTTTGTATGAGAAGTGTTTTATTTAAAAAAATATATATAATTGTGAGTGAATTATAGGTTAATATAAATACAGAAACGAGATTGAAAATATTACAGATAATTTAATAATGTCAAAAAACAGATTTAAATATTTAAAGGTTAGCAATATTTTCTCTTATAAATAATTTGAGCAAACTAAATCTACTTTACAAAATTCACTTAGTTGTTTTCTTATAAATATTATTTTTATGTTACTTAAAGAGACAACTGTTCGTTATTTTGTATACAGCTCTTTCAATATTTAATTGTACAAAACTGCCCTTTTTAATGAACTACGTAAGTATCTAATATTTAATACTGTTTACTTACATAGTAATAATATCCTAATAATATATGTATTTATACATTTTTAAATTCTATTTGAATTTGATTTAATTACAGACATTTCTCGCACCTATAAAATTTCTTTGAAGGTATGTTAAGATCTTCTTATCAGGTAATTATCATCAAAGGATTTTCTATACTTTAAATTTTACATTTTGATTACAAATACTTGACTTTAATTTATCTAGTTAAGATTTGGTTTTATTGACATTAATTTGATTTTAGTTTTAGGATAATTAGAGTTTATTTTGAAATCTGTTTTACATATAATATTTAATATTATAAACAATTTATAAATTCTCTAAATATTTGTCTTACAGCACCTTAAGTTTCATTTCAAACATATCTTTTCCTTTTTACTATTAAATAAATATTTTAATTTATCACTTTGCAATTAATTTTGTAGTGGTTTTACTGTTTATTCTCCGTTTCAAATACTCTTATTACTTTTATTGGTAAAGTATCTTAAATCCGAAATTTAATACAATTATTTTTTGGAATAGTCCTTTAATTGCATCTGATTGTTTTGATGATTGTAAATTAAATGTGCGAGATGTTTCGAAACGTGTCCCCATTTTCTTTTTAAAGCGTTGTTGTAAGATCAAAGGGCTAGTTTTTTAGTATGGATTTCATTGGATAGTATCTGTCTTCTCATTTCGTGTCCATCTGCATGAAGTGTTTGTAATGTTTACATAGACCAGAGTTCATCGAGTTGAATTATCAGGTTTTTCATGTTTGCTTATTTTCCTGGGAAAGTTTAGTTCAATAACAAAAGACTTGAAACTTAAACTTGTACGTTCTCTTGTGTGTCTCAGATTTACATCTTAATGTTAATATTCTATAGGAAATATTTTATTTTTTTTAGTTTTTACAAATATCTCTTTGATAAAATGAATTTTAATGGGTAAGTTGACATATTGTATGTAAGGTAAGAAATAGGTCATTAAATTTTTTTTTGTTGTTCTTGAATGTTTCTCAGAATATTTTTAATTTGAAATACAGTTGTCACTACTTGAGTAAATTACTAGATGTCGATAGCGCAATTTTACAAAAAAACATAACTGATGACGGGTGTGTTACATGATTTAAAAAAAGGAAAAAAAATGGACGCCATCGTGTTACGTACCCACCCCAACAAATAATAAAGTACGACAAAATCCTTAAACTTTTAATGCGATTGGTTTTGGGTCTTGTAAGAAATGTTAAATTATGTTGGTAAATCAAAAGGACGTACTCAATAGGTTATGTATAAATCATCTTCAATCTTAATAAAAACAATCATCAATCATCAATCTTAATAAAAACATCATCATTTTCATGACATCAGTTAGGTAATAAATGGCCTCATAGATGTGTAAATATTAAAATTCACCACTCGCTTTCCTTGTGTTAGTATCTGGGGAATAACGGCTTTAGTAACGGTACATATATATGTGAAGGAGTCACCACTGGTTAGGCTAGTGTCGGTGGTTCTGCCCAACTGGACCTCGTAACTATACAATATGGTATTTCCTGGGAATTTAGGTTCGAAATTAAATTTTTAACAACCATCTTTCTTTCAGTACGTATACAGAGGTAGGATTGGTATATATACATGCAGAATTAAAATGTAAAAATTTGTATCTAATTTAGTGTTGAATAAAACCCGATTTATGAACAGAAAACTCTTTAAAAGTCTGTAATTTTGACATTTTCAATTTAATTTAAAAAAATCAATACAAGCACACTGTAGTCCCTATACCAAATTTAATTGTCCCATATTAATTTTTGTATCTGCTTAAAAGGTATTTATGTACAAACGAGAACGACAACTACAAAGGACGGAAGGTGTAACGAAAATCCGTTTTTTCCGGTTTCCTGAGGGATTGAAACGTGATCAACAGTCACAAAATGCAGGTCTAAATCTTTTGTGGTTACCAAACATACTCTATACTTCATATATTGTGTAAGGTTAGGTGATTTAAATTTCTTCTTTTTTTTAAATAAAATAAAATTTGTTGTACACTTTTAAATCCTTCATAGTTTGAGATATAAATTCACAACACAGTAGCCTTAAAATTTATTTATGGAAGTATTATGTATTGGTTTTATAGGCTTGCAAATATACTCGATACCTGACACTGTCCTCTTATTGCGCCTTCCCCTGTCCAGTCCATAGTGTTAAATGACATAACATTAATAGTGCAAAACATTTCATCTCATTCTGTAATAAAAACGACTCATACCAAACTATACAAGTCACTTCTCTTGTCTGTGAAGTAAAAAAATTTATTATTTAATGTTTGTTAATATCACAGGTACTCGACTAGCGATGGAACTGAACGTGAAGAAAGAGGGTATTCAGCGTTTGGAGTCTGGACAGTGACGGGAAGCGTTTCTTGGATTGCAGACGATGGCAAGAAGTACAGTCAGCGGTTCATAGCAAACGACCAAGGATATCAACTCCTGCCTCCACGTAAGAAATACGAGAGAATGAAATAAGAATTAATATTACAACTTTCAGAAAAAACTTTTCTGTATTTAATAAAATTAATGTTAGTAATAAGCAATTAACAAATACAGTAAGTTATTAATATTAAATGTTAGTAACATGTTTCGCATTTACACATCATCATGCTATACTAAAAAAATACTTTTGAATAATAAATTATTGTTATTACAATTTAAAGTATAAATTATCCACAGAGAGTGAAACTCAATATTAGGGTAAGCAATTAAGCAGTATATTAAGTTAACGAACAATACCTGTAATAAGTTACATATTTCCCCTTTATGCATTATCAGGCTACTGTTAAAAAAAATGGGAATAAATAATTATTTTATTACAATATGAAGTATAAACAGTCAATAATTTTATGAATTTATACCAATTTATTTATTCCCAATTTTTTTTTAGCAATAGCCTGATGATGCCTAAAGGGGAAACATGTAACTTATTACAGGTAATGTTCGGTAAATTAATGTACTGGTTAATTGCTTACCCTTTATATTGAGTTTCACAACCGTATGGAGAGTTTATACTAAGGAGAAGAATATATATATATATATATATATATATATATATATATATATATATATATATATTTATATATTAGGGAGAAGAAAGTAACAATAACATTCAACAAAAAAATTCTTCAAACACTATGAATTTTGATAACTTGATAACACAAAACTATCTACTAATCGTTTGATTTTTTTTCGACGGCACTAATTGACGGAATTTATTTATTTTTTTTGAAAACCAAATTCAAAGCAAAATGTATGTATTTTTTAAAAATTTTGACATTTACACCTAAAATTAAATTAATTACTACGAAGATATAATTGGTATAGAAAAAAAATACATTTCTCGTTTATTGTTTCATTTTTTACATAAATTTAGTAGTTAAAATTATAAAACGTTTTGAAAATCACATTTTTTTCGTATCACAAAAATCATAAATAGTATTTTTGAGGTCAATGTAAGAACAAATGTAGTTTTTCATTTAATTGCCTCGTTACAGAGCTTATAAAAATAAATAAACAGTTCCATTTTACAGAGTTCTCCATGCGTCCGTTGCTAATGATTGATTTAAAAAAAAAAAATTAAAATACATATTTATAGAGTTCAAACAATTTAAGAATTGATGAAATTCCAACCAAACAATTACATTAATTTGGGTTGTGGTGAAAGGATCTTTTCTTTTTTTTTTTTTAATAGATAATCTTGATATGAAATTTGGCTGCAGGACATTTTTATATTATATTTTCCAAATTATTAACACGCTTTATTTTTTGAATAGGTAATTGATTATATTTTTAATAAAAATATAAATATTTTGTTTACAAAATTATATAAATAAATCGTTGCAAAACTAGTTTGTATTGACGGAACACAAACCCGCAAGAGATAAAAGTGACCTTGAACTGGTTAAGCACCGTTTACCAAATCATTAAATAGGTTCTTAACAGAAAACAATAATTTCATAAACAGTTTGTGTGAAAAAAGAATGATATTAATTATTTTGTTTATAATTTTACAAAGATTAGTTAATCACTTAATATATTAATGATGAACAAATCGCTTAAGTTCGACAATATTTATGTTGGTTGGTTCATCACTAACTGAGAATTATTCCTGAAATTTGATGAGGCGCCATTTGGGATTAACAATCTAGTTTGGGAACGTAATTTAAGTTGTTTAAAGGCGAAAATCGTCTCAGTCAACATCGTTATAAACAAAACATGAAGGAAGGAACCTTAACGTAAAGATCATCATCCTTCGAAAACTTTATTAGTGTTGGGGTCTGAAAAGAACAAGAGAGACCTGATAGGAATGATGTAAGGGGGTTATCAAACACATGACTAAGTGAAAAAAGAAGAAGATTCCAGTTGTAGGACTCCTCGGTATTGCCAAACCCATACTCACTATTGTGAACTCCTTGAGGAATTTTTTGTTAGAATAAAGAAGATGTAATTAACCAAAATATTTATTTAAAGATTTTTGTTTTATTAGTAGATGAAGATTTCTTAATGTTTTATTAGCTTTAAAATAATAATTTGACTTGTAATGCATTTTAATAACTGTAGTTTTAATTTCAGTTCCACCAGGAGGTGCTGCTGGAGGTGGAATAGGATGTGGCACTGCTCAATGTCTTCTAGGAATTTGAAAAAAAATTTTAAAAACCGTTTATTATGCACTTTTAGAAAAACTTCATAATATTCAGCTATGGAATAACACTAACAATAGCATCAGATATGTATTAATGGTTTTAAATAATAATGGTAAATCTGATATATCCATGACTCCACGATTAATTTTCGAAATTATGAAAAACGATATAAAGGAATAATGTATTGGAAATGTTTTATTGTATTCGTACACAGTAAGGATTAAAAAGAATATTAACACCAACAAAATTGTTATTCTTCCTTTAAATAATTTGTTATACCACTCAGTTGTACAAGTTATCTAGAGCATTGTATCTCTTTATTCAATCACTTCATTGAGAAATACCCACTAATGATGAGTTCCTATAGGTCACAGTTAGTTCAAGTGGATTTAACTGCTCAGAAATGAAAAACGTCATAAAAGCAGAAAGTCGTGAGCAAATTATGGGTCAAGACTTACACTCTAGGCAATGTTATTAACAAGTTTTAATAACATTAAATGCATTCTTAGCTATGGACGTTGAATAATATGGGGGGGGGATTACATCATTTAATTCTTCCTTTTCATGTTTTTTTAAAATTCTCAATTGCATGTAACATAGTGAAAGTTACGTGATGAATCAAGTATTTGTGATCAGATTTTTTGTATGGATCTATCCGTTTTGAGATGTTTTCAATCTAAAAAAGTGTTATTTGGAAAAAAATGTCTGGCGTCCGTCGTCAGTTGTATGTGCTCTACAGCAGAAACGTGTCAATTTATTCAAATTTGGTACGTGAGTATATGTTAGCCATATCTCGGGAAGATTTGTTCTCTACTATTGGTAAACTAAAATTTGAGGTTAGCTTCAATAAAAAAAAAAAACACTCACTAAATAACAATTTGTGATACAATTTTTACAAAAATCTCTTCAAAAATACTGACTCGCGTGTTATCAGTAATAAATAAATATCAGTTCCTTAGCTGTTTTATAATACGTAATTCTCAAAATCAGCTGTATTGATATCTTAAAAATGAGAAAAATAATTTCAAAAACTCAAGAATTCGTAAGTAAAAAAAAAGAAAAAAAAAAGTGACGATTCAAGAATAATTTGTAAAATCCTTACTTCATTAATTAAAAGCTATGTTAGACAAAAGCGAAACGGCATCCGTCGTTCTTTTTCACTTTTTGATAAAGAACCACTGGTCTGATAGTGTCATTAGAATAGGTTAGTTTTTATTTAGTTTTGGTTAAATGCGAAAGAGAGATTTTATGGAATATTTATATAAATTGTGATGCTGGTGATTAAAGTCATCATTGCTAGTTATTGTTTTCATTCAGTATAGTAATGACATCATATAAGTTATTAAACGCAAAGTTTTTGTCGTTGATTGGAGACTCAGCGATATATTTTTTTATTCGGAGAAAATATGAACTGACGTTCATTTTAATCCGGCATGACAAACTTTTCACCAATAATTGTATAGATATATTCATCAGAAATCTAAATAAGGTGTTGTATTTAATCGAATTAATGTTATTATTTTTTTTAAATACACTGTCAGGATGTACAATATTTTTACTTCTCCATTTATTGTTAAAGAGATTTAACGACGGAAAGTCGTGTGCAGATTATTGGTCAAGGCATGAAAGAGTGAGGGGAGTGGGACGTTATAATCAAGTTTAATAAATGCATACTTTGGTTGAGTTGTTACACAATAGAAGGAGAGGATATCATAATTTTATTATTCCTATTATTATTTTTCACTGCTTCATATGCATTACGTATAAAGAAATTTATACAATTGGTCAAAAATCGATCTAGAATGATTGAAGGTTATATCAATTATGAAGTTTTCTGAGCTGAAATAAGTATTTTATGATTTAAAAAAACGAACATGAAATATTTTTTATGATAATCAAAGTTAACCTATATTTCGTAAAGTAGAAATGTAAATGTAACGTGTGTTAAACATATGTTTTTGTCATACTACATGAGAGAGGGTTTTAGAAAACAGCAAACATTTAATTTTTAATGTATTCTTTATTTTAAGGGCGACTTCCCGACATATCTTGTTTAGAATATGTTTTAATAATTTGAAACCAACGTTGAATTCCTAATTTCCACATCAGCGTGTCACCGTTACATTAATTATAACTTTAATTTTATCCGAGTATATGAGGTTTCTATAAAAAGTACGCACGGTAAAACTTCCTACAAACATAGTTGAAATTCTTACAGCCTTGGAGTTAAAATTAGAAATTTCTTCTAAGAATACTTAAATAAATTACTCCTCCTCATGCAACATCCGATAAAAGTTTTTAATAAAGTTCAGAAGCAACATTTCCTATTTACAAAAGAAGGATCTTTCGATTAATTTTCAAACTCTTTTGACTTTTGATTTAAGGAAATGTTCAATAATTATGGTTTTAATTTAAATTATTTTTTGAATTTTAAGAAAAAATACTGGTTCACGTATTATATTTTATTAAATTCCTGTTCACGAGCGAAATTAATCCTATTAACTCATCCACGTCGATTTATGTGTTTGTTACGCAGTTAAAACTAAAGTTAGCAGTCGTTTTGATATTTAGAAATCGGAATCTTTGCATCATAGATTTATGGTTTTTATTATTATTTTAAGAAACTAGGGACATATTATATGAAAACGCTCAGAAGAATATAAAATAAAAACTGATAGTCCGCTCTATTTTAATAACGTCAGGGTTTGAAAAGAATAAACGTTGATCAAGAGATGAATAATGAAAGAGTGATAATATATAACCCAATATCTTACGAATTAAGATATAAAACCAGCTACAGTCCCACGATCGTTCTCACTATAAGTGAACCCATGAAGGTATAACAGAATTATCTATATACAAGATTCCCCCCCCCTTTTAACTGGCAACTATTCAAAACAATTTGAAGGCATGTACGCATGTGTTAAGATTAGGAATAAACCGTGCTCACTATAGCATTAATATAACTGTGTGCACTGTCGTCGTGTATAAAAAAGCTTAAAACAAAAAAAAAATTCAAATGACTACGTTATAGAAATCTTCCACACTCATTAACATCTCATTATTTTGGTTGAATAAATAATTATATCTCTAACATAAAACTTGGTTGAATTTCAAAGGATTACAAAAATATCAAATCAGTTATTGTTAAATAAATGTTACTCTATTTTCTTCCTTGTGATTTTTCTTTGATATAACTTTAAGGTAACTTGTTTGAATAAGTGTGATTTAAAGTAAATTATAAACAATAGTCGAACCAACTCTTATTGTTTTAAGTTCCCAAAGCTATTAGAGTGTTCAAAATTGTGGAGTCATTAACTTATTTGATATTGTTTATTTTAAAGGCGATGATGACAGAGAGGTGTTCACTTTTAATAACGACAACTAAAAATAAGGAATTATTACAATTCTGATATATATATTTTCATATAATAACGTACGTTCAAATCCGTCATATTTTAATGGTTAATAAGTTTATATATATATATATATATATATATATGAAATATTTGTTTATATATATAATAATAATAATAATGATTATATTAAATAATGATTTACAACATAATGATTATATTAATCCTAAATTTAATAAATATCATTCAAAAGAGATTGATTCTACCACTTTAAAAATCTATCTATTCAGAAGCAATGTAGCATCTTTGGAGTAATTAGTTTATCTTCAACTGGATCTACACCTTTTTACAAGTATTGTTGGTTTAAACTTCACTGTTACATCATTCCTATCAGATATCTCGCTTGACCAACTCTTGTTCTTTTCCGACATAAATAGACTGTTTTAGGACTTGTTTTATCATTTTGTTTTGTTATAGAGCTGTGATAGCCGAAAGATTTGTTTTGCTTTTAAACAAGGAAATAAGTTTCCGCGTCGAGTGTTAAAAAACTCTTATTTCATTAATTATTTTCTATTTTACCTTGATTGAATTAATTGAAAGTCTAAATTCAGGTAATCTGTTTATTTATTAATATATATATATATATATATATATATATATATATATATATATATATATCTGGCTGAATAAATGGTACACGGATATAAGGGGTGCAATAGGAAGTGATGCGCAATATATAGCCTCTCCTATCCAAGTGTCAACCTCACCTTCTCGCTGGTGCACCCTGTTTTAATTGACGAGGCTCTGACGACCGAATATGGCGGTATAACCATAACCCAATCAAAGGTGGAACAGCATATGCCGATGGATGGATGGCTGATGGGTAATCAGTCACTAATATGCGAATTCTGGATACCAGGTGACCTCCAGTAGTACATAACCTTATCCAGTAAGAGGCTCTGCTGGATAGACTGTTTAACTCCTCTTTTACTCGTGGGAACAAAATGGACCCAAATAATAAAACAAAAATGGGAAATATGGAGGTGAACAAGCCCTCATACCAAACACCCAAACCTGTGGCAGTGGAGGCGGACGAAAGCAGCGCCTCAAAGCCAGAAGGTGGGGTTGAGAAATTGGTATGAGTGCGTGCAGGTGAACCTCCACCATGCGAAGGCTGCTTCTGCCACCTTATGCAAAAAAATCGCCCAAGGCACAAAAATGGTGGGACTAGTTCAGGAGCTCTGGATCAACGGGGGACGAATTTGTGGACTAAACACAAAAATATGTAAGTTGATTTTATGATAGATCTACCCTGGTACCGAGGGCGTCGATTCTGATCAACAAAACCATCAATGTAATGATTCTCTCAGAATTTACAGATGCTTATACAGTCACTTTAATGGCAGATCTGAGTGTCCCTGGAGGTAAGAAGGAGGTAGTTTTGACCTCAGCATACTTTCGTGGAGAGGAGAAGGAGGCGCAACCAGAAACGGTGAAACGACTCGTCAGCTACTGCGAAGCCAACAGGAAACACCTAATCCTGGGTGTCGATGCCAATGCCCACAATACCATCTGGGGGGAGCACCGACACCAATGATCGAGGTAAGTCATTTTATGAATACTTACTTACTACTAACATGGTGGTTGCTAATAAGGGTAATCGCCCAACATTTATAAACTCTATTAGGCAGGAGGTACTCGACTAAACCTTAGTGTCTAGAGGGGTTTCAAAATTAATATGTGATCGGGAAGTGTCTGGGGAGGCTTCATTCTCTTATCACTTCATGATCATGTTCAAAGTGGGGGCTTGTAGCTTGATTAACCAAACATATAGGGTTCCTAGCAAGACCGATTGGGTGGGATACAAAAGTTCCCTACAAATTGGTGTGAAGGATATACAACAAAAAATAAGATCCATAAACGACCTGGAGAGTACAGCTAACCTCACAACGTAGGCAATAATGAGGGCCTTTGAGGATAGCTGTCCTCTCAAAACCAAAAAACTAACAGTAAAGTACCCTGGTGAAACAATGAGCTTAGTAAACTACGAAGCAAGGCAGAAGGGAATTTAATAAAGCGAAGAGAACAAAATACTGGGGAGAGTACCGTAAGGCTCTTACTGAGTTTAATGTAACACTTCGTAAATCGAAGCGTAGCTCATGGAGGACCTTCTGTGAGAATCTTAATGAAGCACCTGAAATTAGCAGGGTGCAGAAGGCTCTTTCAAAGGGTACTCAAGTAAACATTGGTGCACTTAAAGGTGAAGATGGCACCATAACATCAACCTTTCAGGAAACTGTGGAAGCTTTATTAACAAAACATTTTCCAGGTTGTATAGCACCTGGAGAAACAAGGGTGTACAATGGTTCCATAAGGAGTAGAGCAGAACTCAAGATGGACTGTCCCATTGTCAACAAGATTGTATCGCCTGAAAGGATTAAGTGGGCCATAGGGACCTTTGAGCCTTTTAAGGCTCCAGGCCCTGATGGAGTGTTCCCGGCACTCATTCAGAGAGGGCAGGACATCTTAATCTCAATACTGATCAAAATGTTTAGATCCAGTTTGTTATATGGCCACGTTCCTTAAGTATGGAGGAAAGTAAAGGTCATATTTCTATACAAGGGGGTGCAAAACCCCTAGACGACCCAAAGTCTTATCGTCCAATTAGTCTCTCGTCGTTTATGCTTAAAACAATGGAGAAACTAGTGGACCAACACATTAGAATGGAGGTTATAACAATTGCACCTCTTCATAAATACCAATTTGCCTACCAAAAAGGCAAATCAACAATATCGTCATTGCATCAACTATTGAAGGCCATAGAGGAAGCACATGAGTCAAAGGGGATAGCCCTATCATTCTTTATGGACATAGAGGGCGCCTTTGACAATGCTTCCTATGACTCAATGACACAGTCTCTCAGTAAAAGAGGGATTCACAACTTTATCATTCAATGGATAAATAACATGCTGATGGGTAGACTTGTAGCCACCCGCATTGGTAGCGCTACACATGAGGTAGGTACCACAAGAGGCTGCCCACAAGGGGGAGTTATCTCCCCACTGCTGTGGTCGCTGGTAGTGGATGAACTTCTAAACGACCTGAGCAGGGCTAGGTTTGACGTTCTTGGTTATGCTGATGACATAACCATAACTGTGAGGGGCCAGCATGACTCCGTTATAGGGGAGAGAATTCAGAAAGCCATTAACATGACAAAAAACTGGTGTCTCAAAGAGGGCATGAATATAAACCGATTAAAGACCACTATTGTTCCATTAACTAAACGAAGGAAATTAAATTTACCCAACTTTCACCTAAGTGGAACCACCATTCCCCTCTCTAAGGAGGTGAAATACCTTGGGGTGACACTGGACCAAACGTTAACGTGGGAGAGTCACCTATCTAAGACGACTAACAAGGCCATTAAAACACTATGGTCGTCCGCCAATTGGTTGGTAAAACGTGGGGTCTGAATCCCAGAGCTAATAACTGGATCTACAAGCAGGTCGTTAGACCCGCTATCCTCTATGCGTCATCAGTTTGGTGGAGGAAGGTAGACCAAAGTACCGCGAAAGCAAAGTTGGCTAAAGTGCAAAGACTAGCATGTCTAAGCATCATAGGTGCCATGAAAACAACACACACTGCCGCGATGGAGATCCTTCTAGGCTTGGATCCACTACCGGTTGCAATTAAGGAGGAAGCTATGAAGCAGGTCCTCAAACTACACGAGGAATACCATTTCAAAGTAGGAAACCTCAAAGGACATCTGGAAATTCTCAGAGCCACTCCTTTATTGGATATGGCTGCTGCAAGTGACCAGATGAAAGTCAAAATGATCTTTGATCACAAATACAAAGTTCGCTTCCCCATTAGGAAAGACTGGACGGGAGGCACGGAATGTGTGCCAGCGGACTCCCAAAAATGGTTCACAGACGGATCCAAAATGGAAGGTGGTGTGGGGCAGGAGTGGTGGGACCAAGGTTCAAAAGACATGTGTCCCTCAGTGCTGACGCCACCATCTTTCAAGCAGAGGTACATGCCATCCATTTGGTGACAAATCATCTGATCAATAAAACCAATGCAAACAGAAAATTATCATTGTGTCGGATAGTCAAGCGGCATTAAAAGCACTTGAAAGCAACAACTTGAGATCAAAGATGCTTCAAGAGTGCCATCAGGCCCTAAACCAGCTGGCGGACAAGAATAAAGTTGAACTTGTCTGGGTGCCAGGGCATGAGGGAATAGCAGGCAACGATTAAGCAGATCAGCAAGCTAAACTTGGTGCATCTAAACCCTTTACAGGGCCATTTCCTATGTATGGATTTGGCCCTAGGGATTACCAGGAGGTTATTACCAACTGTGTCAACAAAGTAATCAACAGAACCTGGAATACATTGCCGGGTCTAATGCATTCCAAGAAGTTCCTTAGCCCTAATAGAAAGAGAGGGAAGGAAGTGCTAAACCTAAGCAGAAGAGAGCTAAAACTCCTCTGTGGTATACTAACAGGACATATCAATTGCAGGTACCACTTAAGTAAGATGGGCCTGGTGGACGATGATACTTGGAGGTACTGTGGTGAAGAGGTGGAACGCATGGAACACATCATCATGGAGTGCCCGGCTTTATGCCAAATAAGACATAAATTTCTGGAATTTACCTTCATTTCGGAAGAAGAATTACTAAACCTCCCGACCAGGGGTTTGATCAATTTTGTCAAAGACATAGATCTCTCCTGAGCCCAACAAGAGGGGGGGGGGGGGCACAAAAGATCTAATTAGGTCGCAGTGCAGGAGGCGCTTTTAAAACACTCTCCCCAGTCCTAATAATAAAATATATCATTTATTCAGCCAGGTATATATTTGTTGTTGTTGTATTTTTTTTATTATTTTTTTTTATTTATTTTTTTAAAATAAATAAACAGATTACCTGAATTTTGACTTTCAATTAATTCAATCAAGGTAAAATAGAAAATAATTAATGAAATAAGAGTTTTTTAACACTCGACGCGGAAACTTATTTCCTTGTTTAAAAGCAAAACAAATCTTTCGGTTATGACAGCTCTATAACAAAACAAAATGATAAAACTAGTCCTAAAACAGTCTATTTATGTCGGAAAAGAACAAGAGTTAGTCAAGCGAGATATCTGATAAAAATGATGTAACAGTGAAGTTTAAACCAACAATAATTCTAAAAAGGTGTAGATCCAGTTGAAGATAAATTAATTACTCCAAAGATGCTACATTGCTTCTGAATAGATAGATTTTTAAAGTGTTAGAATAAATCTCTTTTTAATGATATTTATTAAATTTAGGATTTAATATAATCATTATGTTTTGGTAAAAATAATTATATTTGTTCATGATGAAGAGAACATTTTATCTCAAAGAGTACATTTAATATATTTTTAATTTTTTGAGTTTACATTCAGCAGTAACAATTTATAATAATTTATAATGAATCGGACATTCTTGTTGAATTTTCATTATTAAAGTTTTTTGGCAAAATTGTTTAAGTTTATAATGTATCACTTTTATAAACATTTATATTGAGTCGATAATGCTTTTTTCCATTTTCACTGTTAACGATTTTTTGTGCAATTTATTTCGTTTACAATCAGCAGTGACACTTTATAAACATTTATATTAATCCCTTCCATGCTTGTTGTATTTTTACTGTAAGCTTTTTCTGGTGCAAATGATAGCGTGTACATTCAACAGTGACACTTTACGAATTTTTACATTGAATCGGCCATGCTTGTATTTTAACTGTTTAGTTTTCGGGTGCAACAGATTGCGTTTACATTCAGCAGTAACATTTTATGAGCGTTTATATTGAACCAGCCATGCTTGTTTCATTATTACTGTTAAAAGTTTCTGGCGCAATTGATTGAGTTTACATTCCACAGTGACAATTTATGATTATTTATATCGAATTAGCCATGATTGCTGTACTTTTACCGTTAATGTTTTTTTTTCCTGTCGCAATTGATTTAGATTACATTCAGCAGTGACAATGTAGGTACATTTATTTTTAATTGGTAATACTATATTTATTTTCATACTTCAAGTTTTCTTGTGCAATTCCTTGAGTTTACTTTCAGCAGTGAAAACTTATGAAAATGTATATTGCATTGACCATTCTAGTTGTAATTTCACTTTTAAATATTTCCGGCGCAATGATTTAGCAGTGACTATTTATAAAAATTTATGTTGATTCGCCCATGCTTGCTTTATTTTTACTGATAAAGTTTTCTTTGTAACTGGTTGAGCTTATATTTAGCAGCTATGTTTTTCCTATATGTGGGACAATATAAAATGTATAAATGCAATGTTTGTAATATAATGAATTTTATCGTCTTGTTAGAGTTGACTGCATGCGACATATAGACAGACGGACAGATATGGGAGTGTGATTAAATTGGTTCTTGATTTTATCTACGGGCACTAACAATTAATTATAAAAATGTCTTAACAAAATTGATATACATTAAAAAAAAAAAAAAAAAAAAAAAAAAAAAACATGTAGGGCCTAGTTAAATTTAACTCATTTCAATTGTAAAATTGTTTTCGATCGCCGGGCTCACTTTAAACATAACATATTTATTTAAAAACTATAATTAATAAAAAATTCAGTAAAAATACACTATTGAATTATTGGAATGTATACATTTAAAAGACCAAATTTGCATGAAAAATATATTACTATTTTTTGTATGTGAAACATATTGAAATATGTTAATAAGAAAGGAAGTTACGATTATTACCAAAACAGTCACAAACTCACTCCAACGTAAAAGTAATGTTTTTATACACTTTGAAAACATATCATTTTTGGCTCCTTTCTCTTTGTTCCAGAGCCATATTTCCTTCTCTATGATGTAAAACTGAAATTTTTCTTATTTTGTCCACCTTAATTATTTTACTCTTTACAATTTTATATCAAATCCTTGATTCCACAATCACACCGATGTCTCTGACCAATATATTAAAATTGGTTGATTGTACACATTATTTAAAAGTGGTTAACAGTATACTTTATCAACATCATTTTTTTGGCTCCTTTCCTTTTGTTGCACCGAAATATTATATCTTTCACCACATTGTAACACTGGTCACGCTCTTAAATCTTTTGTTTTATCTCTTCTTTTATCGTACCATTGGTGTGATCTTACTATCTATATAATTGAACTATCTACTCTTCTGAGATTTTTTGATTTCATTGTCACCTTCATTTCACATTCCTTTATTTTGTTCGCCTTCATTATACAAACTCTTACTATTTTACAAATTAATATCAAATCCTTGATTCGAAAATGACACCAATGCCTTTGTCTCGTATATTAAAAGTGGTTAACAGTATACTTTATCAACATAATTGTTTTGGCTTCTTTCCTTTTGTTCCGGCACCACGTTTTAATACTGGTCACTGTATCAAATAATTTGTTATATCTCCACTTGTACCAATGGCGTGATCTTATTTCCCATGTAATTCAATTATCTACTCTTCTGAGATATTTTTATTTCATCGTCACTTTGGTTTTTAATACATGTTTTTCACCTTCATTATCTAACTTTTACACAATTTATATTAAATCCGTGATAAAAAAAAATCCGTGATTACTATACCCTGTAAATAATGATAAAAATTATTTATTTATTAAAACAAAACTAAAGAACATTATATTATTTTACTTTGACTAAATCAGTGATTTCGTTTGTAAGAGATGAATGGATGCTACACCTACGACAAATAAATCTTTTTTTTTACATCTCAATGAAAGATTAAAAACTTTTTGTTGTTATTTAAAGAAGAAACCCTCGGTCATCATTGCTTTTGTAAAAATAAAATAAGAAACGAATATAAAATAAACACACTCAAGTCGACTAATATCTGCAGGTATAAAAGAGAACAAGAGTTATTCATGAGATATCTGATTGGAATCATGGAAGAGCTATATTTGTGCTTAACCAACTTACATTGTACTTCTTTTATAGGGATACGTAAAAAAATAAGATTCAATTTAATAAGAAGGATTCCAAATGTCGTTGGAAAAGGATTATCTTATCCTCTTAGGTATGGATATTAAATTTTTATACAATAAATCCATCAGTATGTATTTTTAATTAAGTTTTTCGTGACTTTTGTCTCTCTGAAGGAATCACATTCCGACAAAGCAGTAGCTTAAGCACATATATCTACACCTAACATTTCTTGAGATATTGGTTCCCGGAAAGGTGGAATTGAATCACGTTCAAATAAGTGGGAGATTGATATTTAATTGCTTTTGTTTCGTCAAGGGTCTGTGACAAAGCTATTACACATTAGAAAGAAACTAAGGCAATTTAATGTGATTTATTATACTAACATGCTTAAAGTGAGTGTTTTTTTTTCTTTGTTCACTTCCATGTCTCACATTCATATAGTAAGACTGATGCACGTTGTAATTAAATTTTATAAGCTTGGATATTTTACGAATTTTTATCATTATTGATCTCAGCTCTGCCAAAGAATCTTTCGCAATACTTATACGGCTCTTTGCGTTTGCATTAGCACCTTATTTCTGGTTGAAAATGCTTCCCAAATAGCAAAATTGTTCAACGCAATCTACGAGGGTTATATCCATTACTAATCTATAGTTGTTGTGATGATTCTTGCGCATTTCTTTATTCTTTTCAGTATTTATTTTGTAATCCTGTTTCTTCAGCTTTTACTTTTAGTTTCTTAAAGTTTCATCCCTTTATAAGTCGTCTAAGGTTTACATTTATTTTAGTTTTAGTCTATATCACTCTGAGGATGATAGCTTTGTTACCGAAATGTACTTAAGGCTTTATTAAACTTTCTATAGTTAATTGTGTTTGCCTTTTATTTGTGGTTTAGGGATAACTTTTTAATATACTTACAATTAGTTGCATAATAAAGGCAAGAAAAAACTTTGAGGTTATGTAACATGTTAATGAATATATAAATAAACACCAAATTAATCTCATTTTAATTGTAAAGTAATAACTTTATAAACTGAAATGTTCTGTGAGTGAGGATAAAGACAAAATCAAGATTTGTTTTCTTCAGAAAACGCTGAGGTTTCCGATACGAAGCATTTTGATTTTTATACAAAGAAATATTATTATTCTGAGAAATGAAAATATATTGAGTTCAGGCTTGGTATACGAATTTTGTATGTTACGTTTTATAAAAGCACCGGAAACGAAGATTCTATTTGGTATATTTTCGAAGTGAAGGCCTTTTAAAAAGTTTGTTCGAAAACCATTAGTTTTACAAAAAACACAGGAGACAAAACGTTTCCTTTAGGGCGCGATCTACACCTTATATCATGACGTCATGAGTTTTAACATGCTCTATTATCGTTTACCTTAATTATATTTTCATTTTATTTTCATACATTGCTCATAATGAGCTACAAGGAGAAAGTCAATTTGAAATACCACATTGTGTATGCTAAATAGATAATATAATACATAGTCCTACATAATAAACTTGATAAAACAGAACATATAATATAATAAATTGGACTTACATAGAGTAACAAAGACATTAGTATAACATAACAGTAGATAAGTCAATAAATAAAACACGTTCCTATTACATCTGTCTTGACCAACTACAGTTCTATGCCAACCCTAAGCACATTAGATTAGTCGATGGTTAGGGGTATTTTATTTATTTATTGTTCCTTTATTTTATAAAGCTATGATATCAGAGAGGTTTTTTTGCATAAAACCAATAATCTATACATATCAATTTTATAATTCCTTACATTGCCATCTCTCCAAATATTCAGGTGAGTGAATACCAGGTGAGTACAAAAAATCAACCATGAGATAGTTATGAAAGACGTAATTTTTCCACATCAGCTCTGTTTTATGTCATCAAATTCTTTTGAATTGTTAGGTTAACTATGCAAACCACTGTGAAAAATCAATAGTAACTTGAAAATACTGTTCAGGAATAATTGACAAAAACTAATTTAATTATGACCCCTGCCAATTTAATTATGACCCTTGCCAATTCAATTATGACCCCTGCCAATAAAATGGTGATGTTTATCAAACATGAGTAACAGTGTAAATGACACAAGGAAAAATTTAGGCTCCATTTAACCGATTTATTGACAAACATTTATACCGATTTATTGACAAACACTTATTTCTGTTTTTAATTTATCATAATTTGAGATTTCAATTATTTATTTTTCACTAGTATACCCAGTTTTAAAAATAGAAATAGTTATGTAAATATTGAAGCACGTTACTTCTGGTTTGACATACAATTTGTAATATCATAAAAAAATATATTTGCTAAAATATGGTAAGCTTTATTTTAATTAGAATTCTAGCAAGACCACCTGTTGTTCTTGTTATTATTATAAGCTATACTTTTAAATAGAAAAGTTACAATCAGTGGTAAAGTGCGGTACATATAAGATATAAATAACACATTATTTTGACTTTTTATAAAATTATGAAAAACTTTGATATTATTATCACGTTTGACGTATTTTTCATTATTCTCGAAATAATTTTGTGAATTAAAATTGAGTTTTATTATAGTTTATCAATCTTAAATACTAGAATTTTTCGGTTAAACGGCGACCTTTCAATTACTGCCTTAGAGGTTTCATTAAACAAAAAAATTAATCTTTATAACTCATTTGAAAAATTAAAAAAAATCTGTTTTTGGTCTTATGACCATCCAAAAATTTCTAGTTATCAAAACCATATATCCAAAATATACCCACTTTCAAAACGTAATCAAATCCTACTCGTTTCTGTGCTATAGGCTATTGCACAGACAACGAACAGATATAATTTCATTAATTGTTTGGGTATAAGGGGCTTCAAAAAGTATGTTTCTATGGAAAAAAATAATCGCTTTTATAACCCATCTGTACATATATTGTCAGGGAAATATCTGAAAACCCCAGATACCACATTACTTATAAAATAAGGAACATACATTATAAATAAAAAAGAAACTAAACACATTAAATAAAATAATTTAAATTTAGATTCTCTTCGAACAAGCCAGAAAATGATACCATTTCAACATAAAGTAGGAACGGGTGTAAAACTCAAAGGTGAGCACTATTCAATTTTATCAAAGTATGAATTCGCATAGCCAAGATATTTCTGTTAGAATGTAGAAAGACCAACTAAATTAAATTGCTACAATGAAAACTTTGAAAAATGGACAAGCCAATTTAAGAGAAATCAAGAAATATATTGTCTAATCAAAGACGACTAAGAAAACTACAGGGGGAGATGTGGGGAATGAAGAAGTCAGTTCGGAGAGAGTCTGTCAACTTACAACACCTGGGTTACAAATGCATGGAGTTATATATTAAAAATAAAATTTTGGTGTAATAAATGAAAGGTATGACAAGTAGTATTGCCATTGGTCATCAATAATAAGTGAAGTGGTCAGTGTTACTCGAGAATAAATAAACTTAGTCAAAGTGTCTATTGAGAAAGAGGGAGTGTTACTACTGCATATGTAGAGTTTTACAAGAATAAGCTATAGCGAGGGTTTCGAACAAACAAGTAATTACAATCAGGTCCAGCTGTATTAAAAATTTTCAAAATGTGAAATTCCCCAAGTGAATAACTGATGGGGAATTGTTATTTGATTAAGTTCGAGGCAATAAAAGAAAATATTTGTTTAAAAAAAAAAAATTTATATATATATATATAAACTATCTAACCCGGCAAACGTTGTTTTGCTATGTATATTTTTTCTAGAAAACATTTTTTTAGTTCAATAAAAATAACTATTTACTATAAGTGTGCGGGGATGTACTTATAATCGAAGGCATTTCAAATAATTAAATTATACTTTATTTAGGTTAATAAATTAATCTTTATTAACTTTACGAATATATTTTAAATTACAACAATTCTTTATTAATTATGACAGTTGGAAAAAAAGAAAGATTAATCTCTCAGCGCAATGGAGTGTACAATATTCTTGGTTAGTCCGTCTTTAGCCAGCACAAATAATCTGGATGGTTTTCCCACGCGAGAACATGTCACATAAAGTTTTTCCTTTTGAAAAGCATGGTGTTTCCAAATCTAAGCCACATACAGATAATGTTTGGCCTTGTGACTTATTGATCGTCATAGCGAATGCCAATCTAATTGGAAATTGAGTGCGTTTGAATTCAATTGGCACATCTGTAGGAATCATAGGGATTCGTGGCAGCAACACATTTTCGCCTCGAAACTTCGCATTCAAAATGATGGCTTCAATGACATTTTTCATTAATTTCTTAATTACTAATCGTGTACCATTACACAGCCGTGGTGGGTTCAAGTTACGAAGTAGAATTATCGGAGCTCCAACCTTCAATTGTAAATGGTGTGGTGGCATGCCTGGCAAATCCAATGAATTTAAAAACTCAATTGGATAATTCACAGTTTCGTTGGTATCACAAACTGCATCGATAGATTTGTATGACACCAAGTCCCCAGGCAACAACTGTTGTATTTTTAAATTTAATCCATTGACGTCCACATTTTTTGCTGACAAAATCGCTCTTTCTGCCAACCACTTATGATTTTGATATTGTGTGTGTACATCGGGAAATATGCGATCGATGAGAGTATTTTGCGAGTCGATGATTGTGCAGAAATCCGTTTGTAATTTTATACATCCAGTATTTTCATGTACAGCAACTTTCCCATCGCCAATATCTAACAGTTGTTTAGAGAAAGTTTCGGCTGATGGATCCCGAACCGTTTGAACGTGCATGTTCATCGTCAGTTGTACTTTTTCAACATTACGCCACAGTCGCGATTATTTTAAGCAAGCATTGATTTCATCAGCGTACGTTGAACGTGGAATAACGGGAAGAGTTTATCTGAAATCACCTGAAAGGAGTATCAAAGTGCCGCCAAATAGTTTATCATTGTTTTTTATATCCCTCAATGTCCTATCCAATGCCTCAAGCGAATGTTTATGTGCCATAGTGCATTCATTACAAATAATAATTTTACATTGTTTCAGCACTATGCTCGTAGACGATTGTTTTTTTATGTTGCACATTGCATCTGGATTATTTTGAATTTTCAATGGCAGCTTAAGTGCTGAATGAGCTGTTCTGCCTCCATCTAATAAAGTTGCTGCAATGCCAGAAGATGCAACGGCCAATGCTATGCCATTTTTTTATCGTATCTCGGCAAGAAGTAGCGAAATAAGGAATGTTTTGCCAGTTCCACCTGGTGCATCAAAAAAAAAGAATCCTCCTTGTCCTGCCGAAACTGCGAGCATAATGCGGTCGTAAATATTTTTTTGTTCGTCATTTAGTAGTGGAACATTGCGACTAACAATGCCTGCCATTTCTACAGTATCGTACTGTAGTTCACGATTCATATCTGTGTTGAGTAAATCAGATGCACTTCGATTCGGTGATGTCATACCGAAATGACTGATTGGTAAATTCGCAATAGCAATGCAAAGATCCTCGATACGAATCAACGCTTCATTATACATTGCATCGCTGAATGATATCGTTAGATCGTTACATCTTGTACGATGTCGATACAATATATCATCAGTCACTGAATCTTTGTGGTTATCCCACAACATTTGTGCTCGGGCCGGGAAACATGTAGTCAGTACTATAGAGAATAGTAGACGAATTTGTGTTACTGTACAGTTTAATCCTGCTTCAGCAAGCATACTGTCCAAATGGTTGTCGTCTTCTAGCAAGCCTAGAGCAAGGCATGCGTCTTTATACGTTGGATACTGTTGTCCATCTACTTTACGTATATCTTGAAATGACAATGGTCCGGTGACATTAACTAACAACAGTCGCAGATAAAAGCACTCAGTCTGCTGTGGATTGACTGTATATACACGACCCAAAGTTTTTGATTTGAATAAACCGGTGCACGCATCATCTGGTGTCCCTTTCTTGCGGGGCATCCATTTTTTCGATTGAGCCCATGTAAAATATCGTGGAAACTCAGAATAGAGCAGTGTTTGTGCGTAGGTACCAAAAGCATCAGCACGATTGCACAGTTCAAAAAATTCGGTGACCGTAGTTTTTGTTGGATTTGTAGCACGATCAAGCGCTGTTTCGTTCGTGAAATATACGCGCTGGCCGTTTTCAAGATGAACAGCTAAATGGATAACTGTTGGATCTCGTTCATGAATTGGGAAACCGAAAATACGCCAGACAGCTTCATTGGAACTGATAAACCAGCCAATTTGATAATTCGTAATTTCATCATTTGGATTCATCATTCAGCCGAGGAGCATTTACATTAGTATTTTCAATTCTAAATACAGCCATATCACTTCCTTTATTGGCATACTTGCAGATACATTTGATACTCTTCACCGAACTACATGACTCAACATTAATATGAGCGTTGAATGTTTTGCTCAGTAAAGGTGAATATGGTACCACCCACCGATTGTCAATGTCGATTTCTGCGTTTTTAATAGTTGTAATGAACGATTGTCCGCCATTTTCGGTACTTCTTCGACGATATATTGGATATCCGTCAATATGTGTGATCGTATCGTTAGTGAAATCTTTAGGAAAACGTTTTGTACATTTTCCGTCTACCATGCAAGGTGATGAACGATTCAGATTTCCGCACGGACCATGAATCATGTTTGTAGTAACAATATCAAACAGTAATTGATCAGTAAACGGATCTGGAATCTCTGCAGAATATAACTATCGATGTCTTCAGGACGTATTTTATTGACTAACCAAATTAAAATGTGAGCATGAGGTAATCCACGCTTTTGCCACTCGACTGAATACATCCAACAGCGTGTGGGCCCTAATACATGCAATTTGGTAATAAAGTTGACTATTGACTTTAATTTTTGTTTAAACACACGTGCTGTAATGTCATGACGATGTATTGCATTTTGTCCTGGTAATAGCAACGATATAATTTCTTGCCACTTTGGATTACATGTGAACGTAATGAAAAGACACGGTCGTCCATATACACGCACGAAAGTCATAGCATCCTGTATGTATTCTTGCATGTGACGTGGGCTACCTGTGTAAGATAACAGAGTTACCAATATCAGCAGTGTCAGCGTTGTTCGCAATAGCATCTCGCAAGTGGATATATTCTTCCGCACACAGCTTCTGTTGATTATGTCGCAAGTATCGTAGTCGTTCACTCTCTATCTTCACATACATGTCGACCATAAATTGTTGACAAAGCTCACGAAATCGTAAAATGATGTTGTCTCGGCCGCGTCTAATCATCAAATAATACGAATAAAAATCCTTCGAGCTAACGTTCTTATTTGTTTCGGCTCCTGTAATAATATATACTCAAATTAATTGAAGTTTTATTATTTAATAATACATTAATTATGTTCTTAATAATGAATGAATTAATTACCTGTTACGGGATTTCGTTGTTTAATATTTACGAAATATCCGTCTTGTCCCTTCCAAAAAATTAGTGGATATTGGAGAGCGTCATATGAACGGTGGGTGTCACTGATGAACTGAAGATCATTATTTCTTCTTCGAAACACGATTTGTCGCGTAGCTGTACGGTAGCCAACCATGATTCCAGCAACGTCGTCAACAACAGGTGCGTTGAATCTACGTATATGCTCTCCAGCTGGTGTTCTATCAGGATTGATGACAATAGCGTGATTGTCACTTTGTAGCTTGTGCATGTGTGATTTAAATAATTTCAATAAGTCATTGTGCTCATTTAACAGAGCGTCCAGCTTGCCGACGATACGCCTG
Source organism: Aphrophora alni (assembly GCA_963513935.1). Classification (NCBI taxonomy): domain Eukaryota; kingdom Metazoa; phylum Arthropoda; class Insecta; order Hemiptera; family Aphrophoridae; genus Aphrophora; species Aphrophora alni. Next base: position 47,897,714 of record OY740775.1, on the reverse strand, counting down.
GCAAAAGGTGAATTGAGATTATGGTAGTCGCAACGTGCATCCACACGATTGGCGAGTGCACTTCTGGAGTCCTCGCCACCCATAAAGTAGATTTGTAAAAATTTAGGAGATTCGTTTGGCATTGACAGCAATGAGCCCACTTTGTGATACACTTGGCCTTTGATTTTGAACGTGGGATTAAATTGTTGACCGTTTGCAGCAATATTGTTAACTATTTCTGTTGCTCCAAACGATGTCATTTGGAAGCATGAATTGAATGTACGAATTGACTTCAGGAACAGGCTAGAATCTGGATCTGTACCGAGAAGTAAACCGCGCAATGGTTCAGGTGGTGTTTCAATTTCGGGTAGTTGTACTTTTCCTGATGAGCAACACATCCCAACTGGCTCATTTTTAAATTTAAGTGCATGACAATACAGGCATTCCTTTTCCAAAGTACCAATAATCACTTTGGAATGAGCATAATATTCAACATCAGGCTCGTACTGGAATGCTAGTCGAAGAAATGACCCTGATGTAAATGCTCGATGAACTTGTTGGCGTTGTTGGTCAATTCTTCTACGTCGATTAACTATGAATCTACGCGCTTCTCTTCGTTGTAGTTGTCTTTGTTGATTACGTTCATCTCGTGCCTCTTGTGATTGTGATTGACGTAACTGCGCCATGCTCACACACGCATTTTCATTATCTTCTTCGATTTGTTCGCCTGATCTTCGTGCTCTTCTATCTCGCGCGGCTTTAGAATTGACCGTTCGACGACTCAAATTGGCCCCTTTGCGTTTTTTTTTTGGCATTGCTGACTGTAGATATAACATATAAATAAATGAAGTTAAAATATTGAAAGTAATAAATGAACGTCGTAGATAGAACATATAAATAAATGAAGTTGAAATATTGAAAGTGATAAATGAACGTTTCTAAAATATAAATAATGAAAATATAAATAATTTATATAGATTATTTTTGTTTATAATCAATCTTTATATCATATGACATTGCAAGCGAAAGAAATTCCCTCAACAAAATATGTGTTTATTAGCTATAAATAGTTGTGACATAAACATTTGTTAACTATTAATAAATACCTATTAACTATTAATAAATGTACTGTCTTCCCAAACAAATATTTATAGATTTGTAAAAAATATTTATTTAAATTTAATAAATTACCTAATTGTTTTTCAATGAATTATTAATAGTTAATAAATCCTTCTGTCAGTGTATTGGTAAAAAACAGTGACTTAAAATTATATTCATTTGCGTATTATTTGACTTACCTTTGGCAATAATAAAACACGGATGTTTATTAAATACGTTCACGTTTTCGATTGTATTTAAAACTATTATCAAAAAATGTTATGTACAATATATATAACGGTACGGTAATGGCCGTTGTTGGCGAGAGGTAATAACACGTGTGGACAGAAAAATGAAAATAATACGTATAACCGTCACTGATACGATTGATACACAATACAAAATTGCTGAAAAATGTATAGTGAGTAAGATAGGAGACCGGATTGACAACTGTAGACACCTGGCGGGGATAACTGATCGATTGATACCCGTAGTTGATAAGTTATCGACCGGCGAGGGCGGGAGATCAAATTTCAAATTGAAACAAATCGTCATTAAATTAAATTAAAATTATTAACTCTGAATAAGAATTTATGGTACTACAATTATTATATTCGATTGCCACATTGAAACGCTATTGCGGATTTGTAGATAGAATAAAAAATATGTATGTATTTCTATATGCTGTACCATAAAAAAAAAATAAATAAAAAAATTTTGTCGAAAAAATAAAATAAAAAAATTAGGGGTGAACCACCCTTAACATTTAGGGGGATGAAAAATAGATGTTGCCCGATTTCCAGACCTAACGGATATGTACACAAAATTTCACGAAAATCGGTGGAGCCATTTCGGTGAAGTATAATTAGGGGTGAACCACCCTTAACATTTAGGGGGATGAAAAATAGATGTTGTCCGATTACCAGGCCTAACGGATATGTACACAAAATTTCATTAAAATCGGTCGAGCCATTTCGGAGGAGAATAATGACTAACAACGTGAAATGAGAATTTTAATTATTAACTCTGAATAAGAATTTATGGTACTACAATTATTATATTCGATTGCCACCTAGAAACGGTATTGTGGATTTGTAGATAGAATTATAAATTTGTATGTATTTTTATATGCTGTATCATAAAAAAAAAAATAAAAAAATTTTGTCGAAAAAATTAAATAAAAAAATTAGGGGTGAACCACCCTTAACATTTATGTGGATGAAAAATAGATGTTGCCCGATTCTCAGGCCTAACGGATATGTACACAAAATTTCACGAAAATCGGCGGAGCCATTTCGGTGGAGTATAATTAGGGGTGAACCTCCCTTAATATTTAGGGGGATGAAAAAGATGTTGTCCGATTCTCAGGCCTAACGGATATGTACACAAAATTTCATTAAAATCGGTCGAGCCATTTCGGAGGAGTATAATGACTAACACCGTGACATGAGAGTTTTATATATTTGTCGAAAAAATTAAATAAAAAAATTAGGGGTGAACCTCCCTTAACATTTAGGGGGATGAAAAATAGATGTTGTCCGATTCTCAGGCCTAACGGATATGTATACAAAATTTCATTAAAATCGGTCGAGCCATTTCGGAGGAGTATAATGACTAACACCGTGACATGAGAATTTTATATATAAGATTGAAGTTTGAATGTGTAATCAGAATAGGATAGAATGTGTCACCGTCGGGAGTATCATTCCTTTCATATTAGAAAGTTTAATAATCTTTTAGTATAAGTAATTTTGTTTACATTTAATTTAGTGGAAAATGTTAAAATTTTAGTTTCCTAAAAGTTTCAGAAGATATATATAAACAATATAATTTTATCGATATATATTTATCGGAGTTTAAACAATATAATTGACAGGTTAGTCAATTCAGCTCTTGCATTATTTTATACCTGGTCTCTTTTGAAGTCATCCTTCACGCTAAGGAAAATTTTACTCATAAGGGTCTGGTGGAGCCCCCAAGTAACAGATTTATCTTAATTCAAGGTTAGTAAAAACCTAAAGTAATAATAGTCTTAAGTTTCCAAAAATGGAAAATAATAACCTGGTAATGCATTTTTTCAAGTAAATGTATTAAAAGGTGTAAACGCCTAAATAAAGTGACCCTGAGAATAATTACAAAATGTGATAGAGAAATGCCAATATATATTACTTTCTTTATTCTACATACACGTAGGAAAGTAACCTTTACACCGACGTGGAATCAAATTATCTAATCCCTCCCCCCCCCCCTATAAATGCAGCATCACAACCAAAGAATGCATTTCATAAAACTGGTTTGTAACAGTTCACGCCCTAAACTCTAGTGTCTACAGTTTAACATCTTGCCCCGTTATATTTTCCATAATACCATGATAATATTCTAAAACTAATAAGAAGGGGCAAATAAATACATTGAAAGTGAAAATATCCACGTGGAATTACAAACAACCCACATTTTCTATTCAGTGATAAATTAAACTTAGAATCCTAGACCTATTTGATACTCTCACGTTATATCAACAATAAATCGTAAATCTGACTAAAATATCAATATAACAAAATTTAAAAAATCAAAAACTAGCAAGACTAATATTATCTGTACTAAATACTTAACCAAAGTTCAGAAAATGTAAAAATTCTCTTTTAATACGTACCTGACGGGTGCTTTATGCTCGACTTTTGTGTGTGTGTGAGCTTTTTCCTGATTAGTCTTAAATCTAATTATCTAATTTGGGACTATGAGTTAAATTTGCAAACTAGGAGTTGTGAATCCAAAATGGTACCTTACCATCATCACCTAGTTTTACCTAATGTAACCTAACATATCTTAGTCTTACTACGTTTAATCAATAACTCCTCGATAAAGAACATGTTTTCCCTTGTTATTTAAATACCAAAAAACCTCTCACCTAAGGCTACATGCTAAAGCTGTATATTCAGTTAGGATTTGTCGGGATGGCCATGCTCGTACTCACTATTTGTCGTACAAAGCTATGGGAGGGAGTCGTTCGGCCTTTGTGTATAGGAAGATTTTCTTCAATTGTGGGACTGCCTCAAGCTTAGAGGCCAAATCTACGATGTTAGTTCTGAGTAGAGTGCAATAGCGATGTGACCCTCGAAATAAACAGAGGAGAGGATGATGGTCGTTCCGGAGATTTTACTTTCCTTAATTATCTAAAACCATTTAATAATTGGGGTTAAATTTGATTCAAAAGTTAGTTTGATTCCAGAGCTGCATTTTGAACTCAATATCTAGTGTCGATTTTATTGATATCTAGTAGCTATCTAAAGTGAACATTGCTGGTGAAAGATGGTATTTATAAGAATAATTTATTTTAACCTCTCTTAATTTAGATTAACCTAATTTTTAAAACGTACTATAATTTTTATTGTTTGTTGCTTAATATTGAGTTTCACTAAACACAATTTTTTTTGGAAATAGTACATAAATTTTGTCTACTCTCTCAAATTTATTACCCGATGTTAGGAATTGATATCCTTGGTCATTTGCTGTAAACCGCTGACGTACATCTTCCCATCGTCTCCAATCCAAGAAAAAAGTCCCCTCACTTGTTCAAGCTAAATTTAAAAAAAAATATCATGCCTAAGTAGAAACAGATTCATAATGTAGTTATTAAAAATAGGTCTTATTTTATTGAACATTTGGCATTTTGTTTTTTTGTTTGTTACACGTTAACGATCAAATACGTCTACCAATATTTTTTAAAATTAGAAAAAGGTTCTTTATAACTAGAATATACTTTACGTGTATAATATAAAAAGTATATATCTGTTATTTTTATAAGCGGCCTGAAACGCAACTTACTGCACGGTTTTATAGAATGGACATGCGTACTCTGAATGTCGTTATGTATAAGAGAAATCACGAGCATAAAATAAATAACTTGAAATGAAATATTAAACTTCCAATTATTTTAAATAGTCTTCGTGCGCAGAATTAATTTTATTAATTTAGGTATTAATTTCTTTTAATTTTCTTTAAGTAATCACCTTTCAATTTGTGATTGAATATATATTTTTTCCTGGTTTATCTGTAATTTTTTATCATATGTTTTGTTTCTTATTTCTTTATAAATGATATAGTTTTGTTTGAATGTTAAAGTTGTTATTGAATTTAATGATAAAGGAATTTGCAATCATGTGTGTATACAAAAACTAATGCATAAAGTTTCGAGATTATAAATCTACTTTCGTTATCACGTAATAAACCTAGATCAAACAAAAACCTTAAGACAGTGAGCCGTACTACGCAAAGAAAGGCAAACAACTGACTTTTAAAAGTGTGAGGTCTCACACTTCTCTTAAACTCTCTAATAGGATAAACAACCTGTAAAAGTTTATTGTCTTGATCTTGTCATTATTACGATTGCGAATATAAGCGACAAAATGTATTCCTTAATAAAACTGAAATATTTTTTTTTTTCTGATTTCTATTTCTGTTTTTAACGGAAGCCTTTTTTTTTAATTTCGTCTCTGATTTGGCTCTTTATTCCTTCATTGTTCATTTATTCCTTCTTTATTTCATATATATATATATATATATATATATATATATATATGAAATAAATTACTTTATTCTAATGAAGTTCTTGAACACTAGTATGTGTATTATTTGGAAATATTTCAATTATTTTACGTGTGGTTCTTTCAGAGATAAATTATCTTGTATGATACAAAATTAAGTTTTTCCAATAAAAAATATTAATAATAATAATATTAACAATAACAATAACATAATAATACCGTATGTTATTAATAACTATGAATTTTGAATTATTGTTGTATACGAGACCGCATACGCAACTGTACACGCACACAGGAATACACACAGACGCGCGCGCGCACAAACGCTCACAAGCACTACGCACGCTAGCGTGCGTGCACACACTTTCCAATAATAAATCCAACGTACCAGTTTTTAAAAAAATCAGTTAAGAAAACAAATTTTTAAAATTTTAAAAACAAATTCCTATATTCTGACGGTATATTTAAAGTCATAAAATGAAGAAGAAAAAAAAAGGGAAAAAAAGTACAATAGGCAATCTGACTCATCAAAATTTGCGAAATATAACTAGATACTCATAAGTGTTTCTATAGCCATGTGGATTAAGTCGTCATTTTTACGATCAAACGGTAGAATAATTTTGTGATTTCGATTCCAACTGAGGACATGATGTGTTTTTGAGCAATTGTACGATCTTCCCAGCTACTGTATTAAGTAAAGTTGAGTCCATTTTAAATAAACGACAGTTTTAATTATTGGGTTAGAATACAATGACAAAGAAGTAATCATTATTTAAAAGATTAAACATGATTCAACTTCTGATTCATATTCTGTTGTATTCATTGTGATTTAATATTTGTAATTTCATCAAGGGAATATGTTTACAGATTCCTAAGAGCTATGTTTTAATGGGATTTCTCCTCTGAACACCTGTGTTTTTGTTTGTGAATACAAGCTACGTTAAAAGCAAAATATCTATGGACAGGTATATTTAAAGGTATTTTTATTTGAAATCTTATTTAATTAAAAATCAACCTATTGTAGATTATTAACGACAGCACTCAGCTAGATGAGAAGTCGAAAAGAATTAGAGGTGGGGTTCTAGCTTAAGGCCCAATTACATAACATAAAGTGAATATATCAACAAAATTGTACATAATTTAATTGACGCATAATACAATACAACCAAAACAATTGATAAAATAATAATAAAAATAATGATGAAAGAAGAGTTGAGATTAAATAGCTAAACGGCTTTGGATTTAATAAATATACTAATACAGTGATTGTTACATTTTTATTTTACTCCTCTACAGATTAAATTAAAAATGATGAAACTAATCAGCTCTTAGAAATGTGTATTTTATACGTGTTACTAATGAAAGTAAACCCTTTGCAACTTTAAGCTCTCGTTCATTATCTCCAGGTTGTATCTATTTAGATTGAATTTCATTAAAAGTTGTATCTTGAGATTTTTATTGTTTTCTTTAAAAATGTTTGTAGAAATAAATTATTTTCCAATTCCCAGAAGAGCAGCAACAGTTGGACATCTAGCATCTACTGAACCAGGATAGCATGTAGGCGGTGGTGGAACTAAAAGAAAAGAGTGAAGATAAATATCAAAATTCTTAAAATACATACAGTATGTTCTTGAATCTTAAGGGGATAATTCAGCGGGTGGCTATAACTATAAAAATAAAGAAAAAATCCCTATTAACATATTATCGGAAAAGCTTCTTTACCAGTTAATCGCCTTTTTTTCTTCACTAAATATTTTATGTCCATAGATTGATTTGAAAATAGGCACAACAATCATAAATGTAAATAACTAGTTTGAAGAAAATAACTGAAAACCCATAAGTTTTTATAAAAAACGCTAAGTTTAAATTTAGCAGCCGGTTTATTTTCCTACATAATAACACCAAATATTTATATTCTTACAAATATGTATTAGTTAATAACATAAAGTATAACATAGCTTAGCAGCCGTCTCCTTGGTTTTCAACAGTAACAAATAACATACTTCAATTTTAGAGAGCAAACCCCTTCACATACATTAATTGCAAAAACAAGTACAAAATAATTCAATATAAACATAACTATAAACTTTACTAATTAATCAAATTTAAAACTAATACTACCTTAGCATACAAACTTGTTCACATTCATTCATTACTTCAACGAATACAAAATCATTTATTGTAAAGATAACTAAATTATTTATGTAAATAATTAACATAATTATAATTAACTCAATATACAAATTCGTTCAGATTGGTTCATTATAGCCCACATGAGCAAACAAACAAATAAAATAAATACATGCATTTTAGATTCGTACAATATAAACATAAGCATAACACAACATAAGTAACAATAACGTATACAAATGTCCACATTAATTCATTACTATAGTCAATCAAAATAAATTTAATATAAACATAACTATAATTGACATAACTAAAATTATCTAAACGTAAAAATCATTCACTTTGATTCACTACATTATAAATAAATAAAAATGTTATAAAATATAATAAAATTTAATACAAACATAAATTTTGAGCGAAAATTAGACTTCCCACAACACACATATAAAACTTATAACTAAATTTCGTAGAATTTAGTATATAAAAATAGTTATAATTTAAAACATTAGAATTATTTGAAAATAAACTCTTTAATCAATGCCCACATATAATGCCATCCATAAGATCCTTAAACTCTGTCTTCCATAAAATTACTTTATCAAAACAAGAATTTCTAACCTGAACCAATATCGGACATTCTGCTACAAAATGATAAACATCTTCAGTTACTCCCATATTACACAAAGAACACAGATAATTCTCCCTTAAGTCTATGGTTTATAATTTAAATGAATTAATTTTTCCCTGCCTATTGTATTTCTTGCAAGTTAGTAGTAGTTTTAAAATAACAGTTTTCCTTGAGATCAAAATTTAATCTGCTTAAATTTTGTGATATTTTCCATTTTTTGCTGCTCTTTCTTTTCAGTACTGATTTTATTCATTAAATATTTTAATTGGTTTTTTTTAACTACAAATATTTCTATCACACAATTCTAAATTCATATCCAACTCTATTTAGAATTACACCCTAAATGTTCCCATTCCTAATACCATGAAATATTAGAATCTACAACTTGTTTATCTACAATTTTAGGTAACCTGACCTCCGCTATAACTTATCCTGTCCCGTTTACAGGTAAATTGTATAATTTGATGCGTTTAACGTCAAACCTAATAATTAAAAACAAGTAATACCTTATCAATACTATTATAAAAATAGAAGATGTAAGACTTACCGTCTCCAATATTCTGATTTTGTAGTCTATAAGACAGCCGTGTCTACTACTGCGCCATTTTCAAGTTTATTTATTCAGGTTTCCTTTCGTCAAACATAAACACTTAGACATAGTTATACATAACCACAAACACAAACACTGATTTGCACTTAATATATATTAAAATTTATTAAAACAAACTCGACTAATGAGTCGAAGCGAGTGCGCAGTATGTACCGGGACATCGAAGAATCGAGTCGACTCATTAGTCGTGTTTGTTTTAATATATATTAATTGCAAATCAGTGTTTGTGTTTGTTGTTATGTATAACTATGTCTAAGTGTTTATCTTTGACGAAAGGAAATCTGAATAAATTAACTTTAAAATGGCGGAATAACCGAATAGAGTCTTACATCTATTTTTAATATATCAATATTCGGAATGGCGTCTAACAAATGTAATAGCTATTATATTCTTGATTGATCTATTTTTTTTTGCTTAATTCACCTTTGTGAATTACCTTCATTTTGCCTTTGTAAAAGTGAAAACGATAATTAATTTTGTTACTAATAAAATATTTTTACACTTACATAATTTTCTCCACTAATACAGTACTAATTATTGCCGTTGCTAAATTGAACTATTGATGGTTCTACTAAGAAAAAATCGGAGATATTTGAAGTCCTAAATATTTGTACTTATTTATGATTTCTATCATTTTTTCATCAAACGTCCATCTTTCATTAATTTCTAATTTCCCGCCGCTTCTATATACCATCACTTTCGATTGTATTCAATATGCTCTTAAATTCCATGTATTACAATGTATATATAATTCATCCACCGTAGCCTGAAGGTATACCTGCGAGTAGGACACAATAACTATGTCATCTGTATAAAGCAACCTAACCTAACCGAACCCACACCTCACTAAAACAAAACCTCCCCCAGTACTTCATGAAGGTCGTTTAAAAAAAGTGAGAACAACAATGGATTTAATAAGCACCCTTTCATATATTCCGACACAACATTTTTGCACTATACCACAGTTATAGTTTCTTTTTATACATTTTTAAGCACTCTTAATAAATTTGTCGACACACCTAAACATGATAACTTAATGGATTCTTATCTGCTGTGTCAAACACTGCCAAAAAGCCTACAAAAAACAATGAAGTTTGTCCTTTTTTTATTTAATCGAAAATTAATCATATTTACAAGATTAAATATATTATCCGCAGTTTAGAACTCTCTTCTAAAGCCTGCTTTAAGAATGTTATGTTTTTGTTCCTAATTTGTAAGTCTATTCAAAATGATTCTGGTAAAAAACTTTTCTAATGTGTTATTAACTTTCATGTTGTCACCTGAACGAAATTGTTTAGATTTAAAATGATTTTAAAAATTCCATAAACCTTTTGTTTCTCACACACAATTAAAAGTGACTTTAATTGATCGACTTAAGTATCCCTTACCTTTCTCAATAACCAATATTTTAGAAGTTTTATTTGCCTCTAACTGTGCATGCTTTGTGAATTGTAAATTAATTCGCCTGGAAAATTTAATAACTTTTCTATCGAATAATATTTTTGTCAAAACTGTCAAATAAAGGGTAACAGTAAAACCGCGTCCATTAGTGTGCCTTAATGAGAACGGTGGGCTGTATTCTATGACCATTGAACTATATAGGAAAATGTTAAATTTTTTAAGATTTGTTATTTTCTGTAAAAAAAAGATAATGTTATTATATATATTTGCTGTTGAGGGGATTTGTGGTAAACGTTTGACAAACAGTCAATGTGGTAGATAGATCTTTTAAAAGATCAGTTAATGCTGATGCCTGATTTGATTCTACTAATGTTTTAAGGAAAAAGTATAATCAAGATACAAATGATTATTTGAGATATTTTAAACTGCTTTTATTTTAGATTTAAAAAAAATCAAAAACTTGAACATTATTGGTTTTTTATGTTTGTTATGATTTATAAATATATCTATGTTTACATTTTATATTGTTCATAACAGATCCAGTTAGAAGTATGTGTCTTTGGCCCTACTAATTTTAAAAAAAAACTTTTTTTGTAATTTTATTTTTTAAATGTAAGAAATGAATGTAGTAAATAAAACTCAATAAATAAAATAATGTATACATAGGAATAAATAGTAACCAAAATTGTACATTATCTAAATTCTAGGAACTAATACATAAATTCACACGATTAAATTAAACATTGAAAAATAATTAAATATAGTAAAATAAGACTTGAGAAAAGATCACTTTGGATTTTAAAAATATACAAATAGAGCGATATTTGCAAATTCTTTTTCACCCTCTAAGTATTTTAATTGAATTTGATAAACCTATTCAGTAAAATTTAACAAACTTTTATTCGATGCACAGATGAACGTAAATTTCGATGGTTTAGGTATTTTGGGCCGCTTTTATTTCATGTAAAAATAAATTCAAAACATTAACGATAATATTTCGAATGAATGTGAGGTGAAATTAATTTTCCCCACTAAAAATTAATAAAATAAAAATGTTTCGACGATTTTCGTTGGTGGTATTATTTTCAGATTTGTTAAAGGAATTTCTGAAAAAGTACTACTGAAAGTAATTTAATTTACCTAAGTAAGAGTATAACTATTTATATATATTTTTTATTTACAAAAACCGCTTTTCGTATAGTTTTGATCATAGTTAAAAATCGTAGAAAATTATATATCTTTCAATTCAACCCCTTAGTGAAGCAAATTTTCTAAATCATTCTGTACTGGTTAAATCAATTCCTAAATAAATATTACTATCAACGAATGAGAGGTTTTACTTTTAATTTTAACAAAAATATTGATTGGATTATCTCATAATTTATGCGTAGTAGACTGATGATGGCTAAAGGCGAAACATGCAGGATAACAAAGTTTATATTCTCAAGATAATAAATGTTTTTTTATCAATTTCTAGTATTGCTTTTCCTCATTTTTGACGATTTTTACAAGAAGTTGTAACATAAATACTTATTTTATTCCCTTGAATTTCTTACTTGGTGGTAGGAGTTGATATCCTTTGTCATTTGCCAAATATCGATAATTGAAAAGCTTCCCATCCTTTTTCCAGTGATAGCTTCCCTCCACTGTCCAAACTCCATTTAAAAAAGATCCTTCCTCATACCGGTAAGTTTCATCTGTAGTCTGATAACTATGATATAAAAAACAAAATTTAAAATGCATAGATTTAATTTATAAGACATATGTAAGAGTAATTATTTATGGTTATTATAATAAAATTAATTATGTTTTTTATTTTTAAATATAGATAGTTCAATTTATAAAATTTTATCGTTCAGAACACAAAAGAAAAACAATTGGTTCCAAGGACAAAGTTTTTTACTTTATCGCATATAGATAAATAGTCTATAGATAAAGTTTTATATTTTACGTGGAAGTCAGGATCAAGAGATCTCTTTGATCTATTCAATTGCATACATATATGCATGAAATAAAATACAACACGATTGAAATTTATAAAGTACAATTTAATCTAAATTTAAAAAAAGGATTACGACAAAAACCATAAAATTATTTTAAAAAACAATCAATATATACATACACTTAATATATATATATATATATATATATATATATATATATATATATATATATAACGGATCAAAGTTAGTGTTAAAACCAATTTTTTTAAAAATTATTTATTTTTATTTATTTTATTGTAGTTTATACTAATTGTGATGAAACGATGCATATTACAATTTCCTACTCCAAACACCTCTGGTTTAAAAATATGTTCCAACTGTAAAACTTATTGGCTTTTTGTAAACACTTTGTGATTTTTGACACAATTTACGGTGTTTACAATTCATTTTATACAAGACTAATAGCCGTATTTATTTTAGTTACTTACGATTTTTTAAAGTGACTCTAATGGAACAGTTCACACTTTCATTACAGTAAGATATCTCTTATCAAATATTAATTTTATGATCACTCTTTAATATTTCCTTTCCGTAACGGAACCTTTAGAGCAACTTCGTCATCAATAACAATTTCCTTATCAATAAGATTTCAGTAAGAGCTAAACATCTGACATCTGCCGATCATTCATATGTCATGTGATTTTTATATGACTTTTATGAATAGAATGATTTTAACTATGCCACACATTTAATAAGAAGAGGTCATTCACCTAGAGAAATAAAAATAATGTATGAAAATTTTACATTATGACGAAGAAGGAATGAGATTAAATATATTAGAAAATATGAAAATATACAAATCAAATTTAAAAGGACATGAAATTATTAATGAACAAGTAAACTCACAAGGAGTCATTATATTTAATAAAAAATGAAGAGGTTCAAAAGATAAGGAAATGAAACCGGTAATATAAATAGAAAGGAGGGGAGTGACTAAACAGAAATAAGTTAAATTAGTTTTAGGTAAACCAATAAGAAGAAAAAAGGGGTAAAAAGTGGGGGGGGGGAACAATTTGTTTAATAAAATGAATCCAAGCTTACTGTGATTAGTATTATTAAGTGTTATGTGATTGGAGTATATCCAAAACGCGTCAACAAAAGTGAGATTAACGAACCTGGATAAGGCAGAACAATGCACTCATTTTAATGAAAATGTACTACAAACTTGTATTTGTGTTTGATTTTAAGGTAAAATAAATGCATACAAAATATACATTTTTATTTTTCTTAGCAGTTTGTGTAATTAATTTAGACGCATAATTGACCTGGTCTATAGGGAATTGTAATTAATCGTTCACTTTATTATTAACAAAAAAAAAAAAATTAAGACTGATATTGGGATATTACGAATAATACCCACAAGTGTCATTCTGACATATAAATAAATATTGACCAGTTGTGAGATAATATTAGGTAGAATAAAACTCGAACTCAAGATCTCAGACAAATTTCGTTAACTTAATCAAACGAGTTTTAACGACAGAGTCGCCATCCTCAGTGACACACGAGGTATATAACTAAACTTTAATTGATTTAAGGAGAATTGAATATACTGTAAATTGTGAGAACTGATTTTAAATGTAACAGCATAAGTTACGATGTAAAATTTAAAAGGACATTAAAATCAAGAGCGTTTGTATTTTGAAATTGTAATATGTGTTGTTTTATCACTGTGGCATGTAATTTACCCCCCCCCCCCCCCCAACATTTTAATTCCCTCTGTATTATTATAACAGTTGGTGACGTAATCAAGAAGATACACAAAACCAGCAATTCTTTTTGAGTCAGCGTATCATAATCGAGTCGCTTATTTGTTTTACTATTGATATCTCGACAATGTCATCATAAACCATTACTGTAGTATAAATAAATAAGATAGAGAATTAAAACCATTGATATACTAAAGCAGACTTTCTTGGTTGCACTGTCTTAGTACCCTGATATTTTTGCCGCGTTCTTGCATTTTGTTTTGGGGTTAAGGGCGTCCTGAGTTGGAAACCAACCCGTTCAGAACGTCGTAGAACAATGACATGAGAACCCTTTGTATAATTTAACTAGTAAAATGGGAAAAATAAGAGAGTTTATTTATTATGCCCACTTTTATGTGTAGTTTATTAATATGTTAATTTGAAAACGGTCCTAATATTACATAAATTAATTTTATTAATAGTAAATATATTATACTAATTAGTATGTTACCCCAACTCAAACGGTCCTTTCGTCAAACACTGAAAATTATTTAGTGTTTGTTTTGTAGTTATTTCTGGGTGGTAATGAAATAAACATGTCCAACCGTGATTCTGCCTAAAACATAAGTGCAGCCTAACAAGACTTTAAATATAAATAGTGTTAACCTCACCAGTTAATAAGCACCATTAACCCAAAACCCAAATAACGCTGGTACATAGTCTTATATGTTGATTACAAAATTTAAACCGTAAACTTATTACTAAAACATGAAGTTTGATAACAAATGAAAATAAAAACTATTTAATTATTTCTCTTTCATTTAAATTAAAATTTGGGAAAATATTAAACGTAAAATACTTACGAGAATTTGTATTTGTCAATTCCTACATCAGTGGATTGACGAAGAATTCCTAGTTGGTTCTCAGTGGTTGCCAAGACAACAATAGTTAAAAATATGTAAACCTATAGGAGGGCATCAGATTAATTATTTTAGAAAATATTGTGAATATAAATATTAAATAAACTGTTAAAAAACAATTATTTTAAAAAATGTGTCCTTTTTACATACATTATTAAGCAAAAATATTTATATATTTAAATAAAAACTGAACTTTTGTTTGTTGCACAAACAATTTCGAACAAATATTTAACTAGAGTTTCAACTTGATGTGCTTTTGTACGATCTATTAAGAAAAAATTTTTAACACATATAAATAGGTTCTGAACTTTCCGTGAATAAACTACCTAGAAGAAGTATTTATATATTTAAAGTGAGTCTGAACTTGCTGTTCTTTTTAGACACAATATTGAGACAAATTTTCTTATATTCAAATAGAGTCTAAACTTTATGTCCTTGTTGCACAAACTATTAAGAACAAGTATTTACAATTTTTAATAGAGCATGTAATTGTTGTGTTGTGGCACAAACTATTAGGAACAAATTTGTTTACATTTAACAAAATTGAATATTGCTGTCCTTATTGCACACATTATTAAAAGCAAATATCTATAAGGTTATAAAGAACGTGAAATTATTGTGATTGTATCACAAAATATTAGGAACAAATAATTATTTATATATTTAAATAGAGCCTGAATTTATTGTCCTTGATGCTCGAACTGTTAAAACGAATTATATATATATATATATATATATATATATATATATATATATAAACTGAAATTGCTGTGCTTCTTGCACAAACCATTAGGGACAAATATTTATTAATATAAATATAGAACTTGTGCTTGTTTTACAAACTATTAAGAACAAATGTTTATTAATATAAATATAGAACTTGCTGTGCTGTTTTCACTCCTATTAAATACCTAATACCCAAAATATAGACAATTTAAAATATTTAATTTTTAAATATATCAAAGACTCATAGAAATATTTAAATATTGTACTACTGCAATTTAAAATAAACCTTACAGAATCAACAAAGTCTCACAAAGTGGAAATATCAGTTACTAACTTACAATTAAACTCTCAAAAGGCCTGTAATGACGTTAGATTAATTACGCATAAAACAAAATTGTAAAATTTGTTTGATTTGATTTTTGTTAACTTGCTTATTTAAGCAGATATACTTTTTCCCCTTATACACAAATGAATAGTAGCTAGTTACTAGGCTGTATACACCCCCACCCAGATAAATACACACACGCGCGAGCCCACACAAACATACATACACCCCCACACACACACATACACACCCCCCCACACACACAAACACACAGACATATACACACCTAAACAAAGTAACATTACTATAGATTTATTTTTGCACATACTTGATAGAACATAGCGATGTGATACCCAGTAAAGCTGTTTTGCAAGTGATCTCTGATCATTGAGACAATGTATAATTCATCTTCAGTGAAAGCCGTTGTGCCGTAACCTTGGAGAATAATCAAAATAATTACGTTTTGGTATGATTACATAGTAAAATCCGTGGTTATTTCTATATAAGGTTTTAATGTTTTCCGATTTAATAAAAGTAAAAAATTATTCATAAACCTTCACGTATTAAAGCAAGCTTTTGCATTATCTGTTATGTAACACTTAATAATTTAAACTGTATGTTTAAATCATTCAGCCATGTTGAAAAATGTCTTTATTAGTAAATATCACAACGTTAGGAAGACGTATTTAGCCGTAAATACGAAAACAAACATACGGTGGAAATGCAAAATTTTTAGTTTTAAAGTTGTTAAACAAGAATAAGTTAGAATCCAATTAGACCTTTCTACTAAAACAGTAGAGTACTGGTAGGAAAGATGAAGGAGAAGAATGATTGTATCGTGGTTAAAGATAAGAAGACAAAATACAATTATCTAAAGGTATTATAAAGTGGTAAGGGGTTTGTTGGGTACACCGGTAAACCGGGAGTCCCAAATCCGGTAGTCCTAACGATGTATAAACATCTACCTTCTCTATATCCGTTTTTCACCTTCTATAACGCGATAAGGTTCAGTTTTATTTTCTAAAGAATTATATTTACCTTCAATATTGCGCACAGGTTTAGGTAATTTATCTCCACATTTTAATAAAATTTGAAAAAATCGGTAGGACTAATTTGAAAAATAACATATTTTATAAAAATATTATGGCCGATTTTCTTGATTTTCACATTTTGTTCAGGAAATATTAGTTTATATATTAGGGATAATGGACGAGGGGGTTGTCAAAAATGTTATGATATGTTGGTATCTGAATTTATGTTTACATAGAGTAAAACCATATACTACTGAATCATTCAAGAAATTAGTGTATATTTTAAATTTAGCTAACATAAATTGAAATAACATATTGGAATAAAAAATAAGTAAATTGAAGGTTAAACAATAAACATTGAAGTTCCTTTCAAACATGTATTTGCTTAACCACAATTTTCTATTACAAGATGACAGTCTGTCATAACTTCATACTTGTTATTTCGGAAACACAAAGCAATTCACCGTTTATATTTCATTATCTATATTGTGGCTTAATAATTTATTTACAAAAGCTTTCACTCTGTCGATTGTGACTTTGACATTTGGTGATTGCTGTCAGTGACGTTCTTCCTCAACCTTCACTAAGTAATAATAAATTAGTATCTTATTAGTGGTAGATTCTGATGGGTTTGATAACTAACGATATTTTTATTTTCCCAATATACAAAGGGTTGTATAAGTTTGATAATTGGAAGAATATTCAAAATCTGTTTTCCCCGTTTCACGGCTTCAGTAAATTGAAAAAGTGAATTTATATCTTTTCCGTTATATCACATCATCATTATTTTTCTGTTATTTCAGATAATAATCAATTGAATAGGATTAAAATTAAATGCATTTTAAATGAAATAAATATATTATTTTATAAATACAAATTAACAGTATTTCAAACGGTTGGCAATAAAACATAGGCTTATGTGCCCATAATTTAATTAACACACCACCTATCCTTGCATGCGGTGTACAATTCATGGGATATACTATAGTAAACAACATACGGTTATTCAAAATAACTTTGCTCTATAAAAAATAAAAAAATAATAATAATAAAAAATAATAAATAAATAAAACTATTATTTTTTTTTCTTTTGTATCTGTTAAAGATGCTAGCTCAAGAAAGTTCCTGTTGTCTGTGTTAAAAGTAGATAGAATACAAAGTGAACACAAGATATCACAAATTTACTTTTACTTAATCAAACGCGTTTCAACGACAAAGTCGCCATCCTCAGTGGTACATGAGGTACAATAATTACACTATAAATAACCTAGCACTGCGCTAACCGCCGTATTTATACAAAACTTAAGAGGTGTTTATAAATATGTTAAAAGTAGTTCATTTTTAATAAAAACTCTAAAATAAACTCCTACTATAACTCTAATCAGTTGATTTTAAGCAATTGTTTTTAATAGTGACAATAAATGTGAACTGTATCTTGACTCAGTAGTGTTTACAGAAATCATCATAATAATTTTGATCTGAAATAACAGAAAAATAATTATGATTTGAGATAAAGGAAAAGTTCCATAAATTTCAGTACGTCATCAGTCCATCGTCATTCTCGTTGTTATCATGGCAGTTGTTGTCGTCTGTACGTATAAACCACAAAAATAAAAATAGTAAAATAAATTTGGCGTAGGTAATTATAGTGTGCTCATATAAAACCCTATTCATAGAAATAGAATTTTAATATCAAAAATAGTCATCACAATAAACAGTGTTTTGGTTGACATCTCGTAAGTTATTAAACATATTACACAATAAATTAGATAAAAAATTGCAGATTTTATTTCTGTATACAATGACACAAAACCCGCTACTCTACAATAACAAATAGAGTAGTTATTGTCAAAAAAAAGTTCCAAATTCTACCACCTAAGATAATGTGATATTGAGTAATGAGATTGGGAAAGCCAGAGTCACCGACACGAGCGTAGCGATTGGAGGTTTCTTCTTATATGTATAGTTTTGAGTCCCGCCAGAGTCGAGACACTTACAAGAGAAAAGTGAGTAAATGCAGTTAAAAATATTCGCATCTAGCAGTTGTCACAGAAGTAGTTATATAATAATAATTACGAGGTTCAGAAAACCTGTGTAACATCTTTTACATAACTACATACACAGTGTAAGACGATTTGATCTACCAATGCAGTTTAATGTTTACAAGAGACCAACTTTTGGGTATTACATTTAGGGGATGTGTTTAGATTACATTTTATAATAGGGCTGGGTAAGTACCATGATGACCGCAAATAACTTACCTTTCTTTAAGTACGTAGTATATAAAAATGTCAAAAATTAGGGATCGAAATTCTGTGTCAATTTTTTGGCGATTTTTTTGCAAATATTTTATATTTCTGTCTGGGGTTTGGCGTCTGTCATTTTGTGTAGAGTGTGTGTAGTGCTTTAAAATAAATTTTACTGTTGGCTTAACACGAATTAACCTTTTACTGCTGTCATTAAATGCTTGAATTACATCAGATACAACTTGTTTATGCCTCAAGGAAGACAAGTACAGGTTCTATTTAAATACAAAACAATTTCAAAATTAAAAGGATGAGTTCACAGTTCATATTCATTTTCTATATAACAATTACATAAATGACAAATTTGGTGACGATAATTTTAATCGTTTTTATTTGGTTTTAGGAGAATCAGCCGTCACATTGTGTTTAACAGTCTGGTTTATTGAATCTTTTTAAACATATCTGTGTTATGTTAAACATACATTTAAACAATATCTTGCAATTTATAAAATGGCTGTAAAGTTTTAAACAATATGCATAATAAATATTCTAAAACAAACACCTAATATTAATTATGAATCTGACGTCCATCACTTGTATTTAAGTTTTTAAATAACGATAAATGTGTTGAGGTTCACCTGTGCCCTCTATACTCGTTCATCACAAAGTAAAAAATTGAGTTTTCTGTCTTGATAAATATGCAAGTAAAGCAATCTCTTATTAAATATTTTATTTTCTTCAAAACGTCTTTTTCTGTTTGAAATATTCGAGGTATAACCCCTTCATAGAGGCTCACTTACAACGAATAAAGGTTTGGCAATCTAGAGGAACCTTAAGTTTAGTAGGATCTACAACTTCTGTATTGTCTTGAGTTGGGTGCTCTCTTTAATCTTTCCTATCTGAACTCTCTTGATCAACTCTTGTTCTCTTCTGAATAAGTTATTGAATCACTCGAGGGCTAGTCTTTATTTTTCTTCTCATTTCTACTCTTTATTATAGTTCTGTATGTACATACAATCAGATAGACGGACAGATCACTGAGTGGGAAGTAGAACAGGCTGAGGAGGTCTTTTAAAAAAAGGAAAAGTAAGCACAGTCGTACCCAAAGTATTTTATATTTTGGTAAGAGTTTTAAATGTTTCTTGAAGAATTTGGAATCCAATGAACTGATTTTTGTGAAACCGGTGTAAAAATTTCTGACATGAATGCAAGAACAATTCGCATCTCGATTAAATTCTTTACATTTAGTATACAAAATAAAATATGTAAATATCATAATGATACCAATTTCTTTATCTATATAAATATTTGTTTAACATAGTTGATATTCGGCTATAATTTTACAAACAACATACACAATTGCAGATCAAAATGATAATTCCAACATACAAGTACCGCGATTAAAGTTTAAATTTTTAAGTTTCAAAAAGGAATTATATTTTGATTTTTAATTAGATTTTTTTTTTGTTTTTTGAGTTTTTGTGTGCGTTGAGTGGTTGTAAAACTACAATTTACCTAAAAAGGATCGTGGTTATGATTTATTTATTTCATACAATATTTGGATTCGTTTTCTAAACCCGTTTTATAGATGTATAATTGTTTTAACAAAATAAATAATCGGATAAACAGACACAAATAATCACTTTCGGGAAATATTTTGTTGAAAGTAGTCTTTGTATACACGATTATATTGATCGGTATCATTAAAAGTATTTACATTTTAGGCAACGATTTTAATGACTTCGTAATGGATATTCTTTTTCTGTAAATGTATAACGATAGTTTTATTTAAAAGAAACTTATCAAATATTTTCCCGTTTAATGTATATTGTATCTTTAATATTTGCAGAGATAGTAATGGAGTCAAATATTTTTTAAAACACTTTATATTGTAAAACTTGGAACTTTAGTTAGGCTCTAACATCCATTATTGTATAGTTAGATTAAACAGATATAAAGTATTATTCGAAGTCTTAAATTAAGGGACTATTGTAATGGAATCCATAAATTGATATTGTATTAACTAACTAGATCTGACCTTATTGAACGGCGGTACTTTGTTTAAGATAAATAATGTTTGTTTTCAATCTCTCTTTGTTTGATGAAATGATTATTCGTTGAAATAATTGGTAATATTGCTATGTGAATATTGACAGGACATGACGTCAAACTTGTACGGTCAACGTGTATTGAATGTAATGTAAAATTTTGTCTAGTAGGATAGAATAAAAATGTACTCTCTAGCCAATGCCCGGCTTTGACATTTCTGACATTTGCCCTAGCGGTGATCAATAAAGGCGAGTGATTCTGGAGAACCCAGTGTCGTCTTCAGGTCCGACAATTTTTAGGACTAACCTTTCAAACAAATTTAAGTTTTTCATGTTTGGTGATTTGACAATAGGAAGATTCAGGGAATGAGTTGCAGGTGGACCGGCTAGTGGTAAGATGAACCTGTAGTTCTGAACACGGACACACTAACTGATCAGTGGTATGGAATAGGCTTTCTATCAAACTCGTTCAGTCTATTTCAGTAATGTAAAACATGAGTTATAACTTTATAAAACACCTAATCGGTATATTAGTAAATTCCTTTATGGATTGCAAGGAAGAGTTGCAGTTGCAGTGAAGTGAAAATTTACCAGTAAGTCAGCCCTTTCTTTCTCTTTGTCATCAACGTTATTATGGTTTGTAGAATTTGTTTATTCCATACTGTTCTTGTCAGTTGATCATGTGGCATATATTTAGAGGCAAAGGTCATCGCCTACTATTGGTGTCACTTCCTTCTATCGACATATAAATACAAGTTGAGCATCATCTAGTAGTATCAAAAAGCGATGATTCAATTATTGCGCTCTAAACATAGACCTTTTAAGGAACTTGATACATGCCATCGCATTCTTTATTGGAACGATGGAGGACTAAATGATACAAAACGTAGATGTGGATTTATGTTATATTATTGAAACAGGAGTTATGAAACAGACACCTGATTTCTATGTAACTCATAAACTTTGATAGACATTAGCTAAAATTCACAAGTAACATCTCGTATGATAATATAAAAGTCAAAAAATGGCTCACTACAATTTATCAGAGTATTTACGTGAAATTAAATGTGTGAGTAAAGTACAAAAATTACTTGATTTCAATTTAATGAATGTTGAATTTCTTCTCTCTCGTACAGTTTGAATATTCATCAGAATGGTATAAAAAGTTCTATTGACCTTTATTGTATTGTTGGAACTCCATTTTCATTAAATAAATTGTGTATTTTTCACAATATTGCAATGTTAATTAATATAGTAATAAGGTAATTAATAAAATAGCTGTAAAGTTTTAAACAATATTCATAATAAATAGTCTAAAACAAACACCTAATATTAATTATGAATCTGACGTCCATCACTTGTATTTAAGGTGTTAAATAATGATAAATGTGTTGAGGTTCACCTGTGCCCTCTATACTCGTTTATCACAAATTAAATATTGAGTTTTCTGTTTTGATAAATATGCAAGTAAAGCAATCTGTTATTAGATATTATGTTTCCTTCAAAACGTCTTTTTCTGTTTTAAATATTCGAGGCATAACCCCTTCCATCTTCTATCTTGGTACAATAGAATTAACCGAAAAATGGCTTTGAAAAAAGAACTTTGTGTTTAATCAAGGTGGGCAGTATAATAGAAATTAAAATTTCTCATATTCTTTTCGTTACCATTTTATTGAAGAATCAAATTAAGAACAATGTTATTAAACTCAAAGATGTTAAATGTTAAAATGTATAGCTTATTAATTTCCTTGCAAAATTTGCAAAGCACCTTTTTTAGGTGCTTAACCTAAAAATATTTTAAAACTAAGTTAAGTGAACATGAGAGATGTTGCGGGTTTAGCTATATTAATTTTGTGTAGATTTTACGATTGTAATGTCACTGCTAAGGGTAAAAGTTAAAATCATTTGAAATATTTAAAATTAAGATATTGGTTTAAAAAGATCATTTTTCACTAAACAAATCATTAGAGTGAAATAACTCACCACTCCTTGGAGCCTTGTCCATCACTCCTTGGACAATTCTCTTCCTCTAAACAACGGGCTGTAAAACAACCGTTTTATTAGTTATACATTATCGATTCGTTAGTCTCTATTTAGCTGCCTATATAAGCTAGTAACTGAAGAAACCTAGGTATATACCTTATACTAGTATACAAATTATTGTAGTTAAGGAAAATTTAACTAATGTAACATGTAACTAATGTAGAAAAATCAGTGAACGGTAAGATTATTGCTAGTTCAGAGGAAATTCAGATCTATGAAGCCAATAAACATTTTAGGGAAATTTTTGATTTAATATCATTTAAAAAAATATTTTTTTACATTTTGTGAACTGACATACATAATTAAGTTTTTCGGCTGCCATTTTAAAACAGTAAGAGATAGAAAAAAGATCAAAATTTAATACAAAAAATGTTCGTTTTGAAAAGACCTATTATTTAATATAATTTTTTTATAAGTTGCTATTTAAGAATTTTGAGTTTTAGGCTTTTTTGTATTCTTTGAGTTTGAGCATTTTTAAAATTTACAAAATCTAGTGAAAAATGCCCCTACTACACGTTTCCTTATTACTTTGTTCATGCGAAGTTTAGATATTTCTAACTCTGATTATCCCAAACATATTGAGTGCGAATTCGGAAGGTTCTAGTTCTTTATTTTATGCTCCGATATAAAATTATATATATCTTTTTTATTATAGGGCTATGATTATCGAAAGGTTTATTACTTTTAAACATAAATAAATAAAAAATGAATGTTGGAGGGAGAGCTCAATTTCAAAAAAAGAGAAGTTGGCAACAGTAGTTGGCGATGGGATTTTTAAAGTTAAAAAAGGACAGAAACATCCATTGTCGAAATTTTATTTAAACATAACTGTTCAAACACCTAATACAATTTAGTATTACAGATGAAACTGACTTTAAATAGACTTTAGTAGGACGATACAGCCTATGGTAATCTATCGTTAGCGAAAATCATGAAGAGTCAACAATTGTTATTACTGACTTATTACATTTACAACACGTGTCGAAACATAAATTGCATATTCAA
Source organism: Aphrophora alni (assembly GCA_963513935.1). NCBI lineage: Eukaryota > Metazoa > Arthropoda > Insecta > Hemiptera > Aphrophoridae > Aphrophora > Aphrophora alni. Next base: position 47,873,289 of record OY740775.1, on the reverse strand, counting down.
TAAACCACTCAAGCTATGCAATAAGGAACAGGAAAACTCAGAGCAAAAGTCGAGATATATATCTTTGAATTCTAGGTAGAAGTAGTCTCTACTGAACTGTCAAATTATATTAAATGCTTGAAAGTAGATCATATTGCATTTAGTATCTCGCTACAAGTTCCCCGTGTCTGGAATTTGTTAGTAAACATTTATTTATTTTATTTTATTTCAAGGTAGGCAATACGTTCGCTTAAATAGGCCTTATAGAATTTTTCTACCCATCACGTCTTATATCGTACTTTTATCTTTTACAAATTAACAGGTTTTCCTTACAAATACCAACCATTGTTTTACGTACCGAATACGGTCTCCATGAAATGATTTGAAGTTTAGCTATTATACAATCATGATAGTAACTTATAGTAACTTCAAGAAAAGAATTATTATTGTATTCTCCCATACATCCAACACTAGATTTACACATTTCTTCACTTGGTCTTGAGTTAGATGACTTTCTTTCCTATAACTGGAACAAACTATTATTTTTTTCCCAACCCCTATGCTACTAGAGTGGATGGGTATAGGAAAGCGTTTTGCTGTAGTGGAACGGTGTAGGAAAGTGGGCTGGTGGAGTGGATGATTTGTAAGGGAGCGGTATGCTGTAGTGGAGTGATGTATTATAGCGATCTGCAGTGGTGGATGGGTGTAGGAAAGCGGACTGCTGTAGTGGAACGGTGTAGGAAAGCGGGATGGTGGAGTGGATGGTTTGTAAGGGAGCGGTATGCTGTAGTGGAAGGGTGTATTATAGCGATCTGCTGTAGTGAACGGGTGTAGGAAAGCGGGCCGGTGGAGTGGATGGTGTGTGTGAGAGCGGTGTTTGGTAGTGGAAGGGTGTATTATAGCGATCTGCTGTAGCGGAAGGGTGTAGGAAAGCGGGCTGCTGTAGTGGATGGGTGTAGGATAACGGGCTACTGGAGTGGAGGTGTGTAGGAGAGCGGCCTACTGGAGTGGATAGTGTATGAGAGCGGTATGCTGTAGTGGTAGGGTGTATTATAGCGATCTGCTGTAGTGGAAGGGTGTAGGGATGCCGGCTGTTGAAATGGATGGTGTGTATGAGAGCGGTAAGCTGTTTGTGGAAGGGTATATTATAACGATCTGCTGTAGTGGAAGGGTGTAAGATAACGGGTTACTGGAGTGGAGGGGTGTAGGAGAACTGGCTACTGGAATGGAAGGGTATAGGAGAGCGGGATATTGGAGTGGAGGGTGTAGGAGAGCGGGCTGCTGGAATAGAAGTGTATAGGAGAGCAGGATACTGGAGTGGAGGGGTGTAGGAGAGCGGGCTACTGGAATGAAAGGGTATAGAAGAGCGGCATATTGTAGTGGTGGGGTGTAGGAGAGCGGGCTACTGGAATGGAAGGGTATATCAGAGCGGGATACTGGAGTGGAGGGTGTAGGAGAGCGGGCTGCTGGAATGGAAGTGTATAGGAGAGCGGGATACTGGAGGGAAGGGTGTAGGAGAGCGGGCTCCTGGAATGGAAGGGCATAGGAGAGCGGGGTACTGGAGTAAAGGGGTGTAGGAGAGCGGGTTGTTGTAGTGGAAGAGTGTAGGAGTGCGGGGGTCTGGAACGGAAGTGTAAAGGAAAGCAGGCTATTGGAGTGTAGGGGTGTAGGAGAGCGGACTGCTGGAAGGGCACGACTTGTTGATACGACTTGACCTGGATTATTTAGATGATAGCCTCGTTTATTTCACATTCTTTTTGATATTCCAAGTAGGAAGAATTTTATTCTAATTTATCAATTACTTTTCAAACAATTGTTTAAAACAGATGTTACAAGATATCTCTGTTTGTATTTAAATTGAATTAAATTAAATATTTCACAGTTTGATGTTACACAGTATAGTTTAGTAATCGCAAAAAAAATTCAATCTTTTGATTTCCATCTGTTTTTAACTTCACATTTTATGGCTACATGAAATCGAAAAAGTGGTTTTCAACAAGACATTTGTCCACGGGAATTGTCGTCTATACGAAGGACAATACCAGCCAAAAAATAAATATAAAAACATAAATTAGTGGGGAGAGAGCTCTGATATAACCATATTATAATCAGAACTATCTAATTGAAAATATTAAAATGGACGCAATTTAAAAAAAAAATGTGTTGATATTCTTATCTGTTTTATTGTATTTATAACAGATTACATTGGATTAGTATTTCCAGATATAATCGTTAGAAACTCATCTATCTATGATGATAAATGACGAATTACAAAAATTATTTCAAACCTCGACTTACGTTATTAATTAGATATTAGTTTTGTTCTTAAAAAATCGTGTTTTATTTTATGTTTCAAATATGAAGACTCGAAATTTAACATGGTTGTTAATAATAATAAGAAAAATCGTTTTATAAATTTTCGTTAGAGCCCGTCAATAAACTCTGTACGAATAAATATTATTTAAATTTTATTTTTAAAAATGTCAACTTAGTTGTTATATTATTTTAATTATGTATTTATTTCAACCATTAAAATTGTTGTATTTCATCTGTTTGGAGTTATGTTGTAATTTGTATTTTTAATTATTCCTAGTTTCTCTCTTTCTTTTAATTTATGTTATCCTTTGTTTCTAGGTTAACGTTTTTATTGTTTTATAAACGATTTATTTTTTGAACGATTTATTCATCCTTATTTATTATATTATGTAACTTATGTAATATTAAACAAATCAATTACTAACATTTTTTCATATTAGGTAAAGAAACAAAATTAATAAAATAACAACATAACTGAAAATAAAATTGATAATACTCTTTTGTCACATAGGGATGCCTTCCTTTTCCCCTTTAAAATTAAGCTAAATATCATTTTTGTTAGCCTATAAAATAACACACTCAGACTAAGAGTTTAATGTTACTACACATGGCATATATTAGAAACTTACAACAAAATGACGGTTGACATAAATGTAAAATACCACAGACATGTAGAACTTATCGCTATTTCACAACATCAGATCTTGGAACTTAATTTCCGGTTCCTGCTTAGTTCTTCCGTTTAGAGGTAAACACAGTTGATTTTATTTTTAGCTTTTTTCAAGGTTCACCAGTTTCGATATACCATGGAAAATTCAAAACCTTATGAAAGAATATTAACTTATATACAATCAAAATAAACTTTTTTTTTTACCGATAATTTTAATTAATTTACCGATAATAAACGTCATCAAAATTATAGAATATTATTTTTTAATTAATTGTAGTAATTTTTATTATATTTATGCCAAAATCCAAAAGAAGCGAAAACACCCAAAGAAAATGAAAATGCCAGGACATTTTTACATAAAGTCACCGTTTTTCGAATATTAATATTAAAATATAATTACATTTAATACATTTTTTGTTCATATTTAACCGACAAAAAAAGATGGTTACATATAGAAAGAACCCTACTGAATTTCTGAAACATTTGCGTCCATTTTAAACAGTTTTCTGTTCGTATCCCTAGTGTCATTATAAGTATTGAATTTTCAACTTTGTTGTCAAATAATGAAGTTATTGCCAAATATGTAATTTAGTACCATGATCTGCCAATATAATGTGATATTCCAATAGTTACTGGATACGGCAGGGCCAAGACACAGACAAGTGCGTAGTGAGTGAAGGCCCGCTTGGATCGAGACAGTGACAAGAGTGTAAGGAGTGGAGCATTTTTAATATATACACATCTACGAGGTTTTTTAGGACCTTGTTAATTTCAAGAAAGTTGACATTCACAATATCAGGTTGAGAAAACCTGTGTACAACAAATTTACTAAACTGGGTAAGTTCCTAAATATTAACATTTCTTACAATCTCAAGAGTTTAACTGTTACGCACTACAATTAGAAGATTTGTTGCATTACATTGTATAATGAGGCACTTATTAACCTATTAAGTGCTAAGAATGGACTTTAAATTTATGAAGTCCCGTTAGTTTAAATTTTCAAACTTTGACTTCCACTATTTTGATGAAGGGGAAGAGAGAGAAGTTAAAGATTGTTTTTTAAATCAAAATATAATTACAATTTATCAGTAGGCTTTCAAAAACTCTTGATTTCTTTTGTTAATAGTTAAAAATCAATCAAGCAGTAGCCGTACTTTTCCACCCCCCTGTATAAGACTAAGCACATTGGAAAACAATAACGTTAAACTGCATGGAAAATATATAATGCCAGTTTTCCTTATTTCCTCTCAGTTTCGTTCCCATAAAAACAAGTTGAAAGTAATTGAATTCCCTTTCCTTTCCCAGGACAGTTTACCCTCCGGCTAGGATGCCTATATCCATTCCAAGGCAGTCACATTTTATCATATCATGTATTACTAGATTAGTTTTTAATATCATAAATATACAAATAGGTATAATTTAATACGTGTATTCAATAAACTTATTACAAATTAATATAATTATAATTCAATTTGTAAGTTCACACTATGTAAACACTGTAATTAAACTATACACAAACATTGAACAAACATTCCCATTCACTCATACCCATAAAAATAATGAAACATACCCCAACAAAAATGTAAGTTTCGTAGTTTTCAATAAAACAGTGAACATGAAATGTGGACGAGGTCTTTGTAAAAAAGTTATAAATTTAAATGAAGCTCTAAACTTGCTTCGCTCCAGCAAGTGTAATCGTATTTGATTAAATCGAGCATTTAATATCAAGATTTATTTTGAGTATATTCTTAACGGGTACTGATATTATTCCAATTTTTTACACTTGTTTAATACATTATATTATTATTACATGTATTATAAATACATTATATTTCACTAAAATTTTATCAAAATCTGAGCTGTTAAATCTACATACTTCTTAACAACCTCAAGCCCAATTTTCTTTTGGTGGGGTCCGATAACTCCTTACATTTTACGGATAATTTTGGAAAGAATACTAACAATACGATTAGTTTTGGCTGTTACAGACTACAATTGATCAATATTTATTCAGAAACTTTTATATCTAAAACACATCACTTTTGTAATTTTATCACCTTTCCTCCATCTTTCTTTGTGTATCCGTGTTAGTCAGAAAGGCTCAAGGTACATCGGCTTACCTGGTTCCAAGAACTAGTTACATTAAAACTCATTAAATTCATGTCACTTTATACAGCAACAGTCATTACTTAAAGTACATATCATTTTATGATGCCTAAAGATACTATAATATTCTTACCAATAAGATAAAAAACAATATATGTTTGTAGCACTTAACGTAGTAATATTTTTATTAATATCTAAATAGATTTATATTTAAGACTTGAGTATTCATCTTTGAGTAAAAATAAGGATATTATAAGCTACGGAATATGATTACTTCTAATACATTACTACTATTATTATAAGTTATAAGTCAATGGATGTTTGTTTACTCTGAGGCGCATAATTTAGATTTTAAAGATATTTACAGAAATGTTTTGTTACAAAATATCTCTTAACAAAAAAAGTATTAGTAACTTATATTTGTTTAAATAATTATTCGAAATGAAAATTGATTTCGAGATATTTTTCAAGTTTAACAATATAATAGACACAAGGTTTTTATTTATTACGAGATTATGTTGTATAATTTGGACTGACACTAATAATAAAAGTAAAAGTTTATTTTTACTCTATCAATAGTCTTTTAGTATTTCTTTGTTGAGTACTCAGATATCGCACATGGGCAATATTTTTCATATTTAATAGGCTACCTGTTTCACCAGTTTCTCCTAAGTGAATCAACAGTCCTAATACTTACAGTGTATATGAATCAAGGAAATCGATGTTGATTAACATGGACGTACCCATTTTGCGATTCCCTGATAAGTGATGTCCGTCGTGAGTTCGCAAACCAAGGAACGGTTTTTTATCATATGTTGTTCCTGGTTGTGTTACTTGTGAAGATTACATTGTTTTCTTCTTTCATAACTCAATATGTACGACTTAAATGTTGAAAGTATAAAACGCAATTTAATTTTACTAAAAAGTAATCCTTACAATTTTGTTCACATATTGTAAAAATATTGTCCTTAAGGAAATAAACAAATCGAATTGAGAGTTATTTACCTCATCAAAAGTTATATTTTTCAGAGTTATTTTCTCAAAAAATGAAATCGACAAATGTTGAGTTTAATTTGTCCTTTCTCGAAATTATTCCTGACAGTAATTTGTCTAGTTTAATAAATTAGAGTCGTACACTTTCAATTTTCACTAAAATTTTATCGATATTAGAGAGTTTTGTGTTTTTGTACGTGAGAAAATTAGTACAGTGTAGTGCACTAATAAATATATTATATTTTAATAAAATCTCTTTTTTGTTCATTACTAGATTAGCCTTAATCAATTTTTTTAAACAAGAAATCTAAATATGAATAACAGGTTACTTGTAGAATTAATTTTAAAACACTCATACTAATATATATATATACACATTTAATTGTTCATATTTAGCGTTTAAAAACACGTTTAAATCAAACAATATTGAGAGGTTTCTAATTTAACTTATAATTTACAGCTCAATTATCTATAACCTGTTTCTATGAAACAGGATGTTCGTTTTGCATTCTTAAATTATATTTATAAGTTATAATATAAGCTAACATTTTTATATTAAACATTCATTGCATTATTGAAAAGAGTGACTTTACCTCTGTGAAATAGAGTAAAATACAATTTTATTTGCATCCTATTAAAAATATTAGTAGTTGAATATAGTTAATAAAACGTTATAATAGGAATCAGTATTCTTATTCATAAAAAGTCAAAAATATTTTGGAGAATATGAATTTTCCTTTAAATGGTATCAAAAAAATTAAACATTCAGAATTACTATGCCGATTTAAAAAGGTTTTCATTTCTAATTAATTAGTTATAAATCATACAACAACTATGTCACTGACATTTAAAAAAGTTAATAATATTATGTCGAAAAATCTAGAATTCCTTTTCCAGTGAATATTTTTTATACCGAAATTATAGCAAAAAAACTCATTAATTCTCAAATTCTATAATAAATGCAAGTCTTCAATAAATATCTGTAAAATATAATAAAATACTTCTTTTTTATTACTATTAGATACAATTATTTTAATAACTTTTAAATTAAGGAATCAATCCATTAACTAATCTACAACTAAAACCTACATAAGGATAAAAGCCATATGAAAATCGGATCATCGGAGTTTAAAGCTTATATATATATATATATATTACATACATACATACATACATACATACATATATCATACATATATATATATATTGGTTTTTATTAAAGGTGAAACACCTTTCGGATATCATACCCTTGTAAAAAAGGGAAAATAAAATGAAAAACTAGTCATCGAATTCATAAACTTTTTTAGGGTTGCAAAAGAACAAGTGTTGGTTAAAACATGGTAGGAAAGGTGAAAGAAAGGAATCTAATTCAAGGATCAAAATATAGACCCAGTTTCCGTTTGTCACGCCCGTGTTTTTTAAATAGGGATATTGAATTTATTAATATATATATATATATATATATATATATATATTTTTTTTTTTTAATTTTAATGCTTAAGTTTATAGCATGTTTATTATTATAATACCTATTAGGTTTGTATCTCTGGAGACAGTGATTAGGTCATGCCTAGAGTGGGAAGATAAAGGAAATATCTAGTTGTATATATTTAAGCAAACAAAAACACTCAGGTATTATTTACAGTTGTACATTTTATTATTGTAAACACCTGTCGTAAGAAACGTTTGACGTTGATTTATGTATTTCTACAGTATCAAATGTATTTCTCTCTTACACTCCGACACAAAGTCATGTATTCGATTATTCAGAATGTCAGCCTCAGTCAGTTTAACACTTGTAGTCAACAAATTAAATGTGCTGTGACTAGGAGAGGTCAAGAAATAGGAAAACAAAGAAATAAGGAATGTTTTAAAATTCTTACATTTACGTAGAGTAGATAAAATTATGTGATGGGGAACAAATTGTGTTTTTTGCGGATATATTTGTTTTAAGGCTTTCTAGAAAAAAAAACTAGTGTTTTTTGAAAGATATGTGTCGTTTGGCTGTACGGTTTAAACGTGGCGATTGATTTTAATCAAATATTATGTGGACATATTTTTGTCATTATCATTTGTAAAAAAAAAAAAAATTGTTTCGATAATTAAATTTGTGGAAAACCGATTTTTATGAAATTGTGCTCAACGTGGACTCTGATGACCTGAATAAAACGTATATCTCTAAAATGTTTCGGTTGTTGGGATACTGATTTTTTTAAATCGACACTAGTGCTGTTGTAAATGACATAATTTTACAATTGGTATTATCGATTTCGGTCAAATTTAAGTGAAATGTGAAAATTAATAACCCAAACCCGTCTAAACCACAAACACTAAAATCTTAAATTTAATCAAACACCATTTAAAACGTTTTTATGTTTAGGAAAAAGCGAAGCAAGTTCGGACCCTATATAAATATTATGTCAAAGACGGCGTTCGTGGTTAATTTTTAGTTTTACACTAATAACGACTGAAATATTACTTTTGGAAACGAATAATTTTTGTTGATTATTATTTGGTTTTTAAGATTAGTAAGTTAGAGAGTTTGTGCAAAGTTTTTGCACAATTTATATTATATAAGAAATTATAATTGGATTTAAAATAAAGCTACAGATTTACAAAGATATGCATAATATATATTCATATATATATATATATATATATATATATATATATATATATATATATATTAATAAAGTACTATTCAACACATGAATTGTAAGTAATACTCCTGACATGTATGCAATATAAAGTGCATCACAACCATTTTATTTGCCTAAGTAAAAATATAGGATAGCACGTAGAATCAAGAATTCTCTCGATTACTATATGCAAATGTAACTTAGTTATATAAATGATATTCTGTAGCATGATTAGTATATTATAATAATTATCTAGACATGCGCTACAGCTAAATAAATAGCCTTGGCGTAGAAAAGTTTTTAATAAATTTGAATAAATAACATAACAGCTGATTAATACGAGACTAACAACTGAAATCGTATGGTTGTGTTTTTGTTACTTTAATTATGACTAAGTTAATATTCACTTCGCTCAGTTTATTTTCCTTGACCTTCTTACATTTTGAAATATTTTCATTTAGAAATCATGCCCACTTTAACAGGATATGCAGAAATATCAGTTTTGAACAATTTATGAGAAACCAAAAGTGCTTATTCGTGTGAAGTTTACTACAGTGTACTACAGCCTACATAAGTAGAGGAGATTGTTGACCAATTTCGATCATAATTGGTTATATCTCCCGTTGATACCAAAACTAAAATTTCCGTTTAACTTAAATCAAACCAAACTATTTTGATTCAATCTTTTTGAAGTGTAGAACAACAAAATAAATTGGTAGCATCTTCAAAAAATGTTCCTAGTTAATTTTAGGTTAAATTGTGAAATAAATCAAGGTGATTATCGAGAGGTTTTACGCCTCTAAACTTTAAAAAAAACCGAAGGAGGGGAGTGATAAATTATTCTCAAAGAACATATGTATGTTTAAGTTTAGGGTCTAGGACTGTCGTATGTAGTTGTTTCTGCTAGAAAACCTTCGAATCCAGAGACACTTAAGAAACTGGTGAGAACATTAGAGAAGGTACTTAATATATAATGTGTATGACTGTATTAGGAAAGATGAAGTTTTAGAAACTGGAGAACTCCAGAGGAAGGGGAAAACAGCAAGAAGGAATGAAATCATTCCTAAACCGAAACAAAAAACATGGTGGAGAAAATCTGACTGAACCTTTACAAAAAGAAATATCGAATAAGACATTAACTGTATTGACAGTGTAATATCTTTGAGCACATTCATAAAAAACGGAAATCAGATGGTTGTAACAACTGCAGCCCAATCTACCTTTCCTTCGTGATTTACAAGATGTTTTCAAGAACGTTAGAGTAGAGATTGAGAAAACTGATAGAGAAAGATAATGACAAAGATTAAACAGCCTTTATACTACAACAAACACAAGTAGATAGATGTCCTATTTTTAGGAATGATGTTAGAAATGGCTATGGACAGAGGGAGATATTTTTGGCACACACTTTGCCCATGTGAAAATTACATGAAATGTGTGTGCCTATTTTTGTGAGCAAATCGTTTAATGTCCAGATGTGCACGTATAACATGGCAAATTGACACAACATACAATTATGTTACGACATTGTTGTAGTCATCATCTTTCACTTTGGTTTTATAATTTGTTTTAAAAATACTTTGTTTGTTTTATTTACATATGACGCTAACAAATTTGTAATTGCTAAAGAGTACGTTTAGATTTTTTTTCCACAATTTTCAGTGATGAAACATTTTAGGTGTGTTCAAATTAAACTGTTTTCGGAATTTTTCCCTCAGCGTCTTAGAATGAGACCGAGGTCATAGGCTGAATGCACCTACATTTTATCTATATGTAAACTTATTGCAATAAATCTGAGGAATATTAAACTGATCAAAATCCTTAAACAATTACCCAATATTTCAAAGTCACTGTACTGTTTTGAATGAATCTGATTTCGAAATTGTTGTACAACATACACATTTTGTTTTTGTTTAAACGTGTGTTGAATTTTTTCTTTTGTTTAATGTATTTACCAGTTGGTCATTTTTTGTACGCAATAAACGTACAATCCTGCATTTATTTCAACTCAATTTCATGATTGAACTTTTAGTATATAAAAATTAATTTCTATTTAAAAAAGCGGTAGTAGTAGTATATAAATTATTACAGCAGGTTCTGATATAATTCTTCTAATTTAACATACATGTATAATCTCATTAAGAAAATACATTTACAGAAATCCTTGAAGCTTTATTTTAATTGGAGTTCTTCTGAGACCACCTGGTGTTCTCGTTTGAATTATTAAAAACTCCGCTTTAAAAAAGAAAAAAGGCCACTGTCATTGCTTAAGTAAGATATATTTAGAACATAATATTTTATAATTATAAATAACCTTTGATTTTCTGATTATGACCCTCGTATTTTTCATCAATCGGTTAGTGTTATAAATAGAAAAGTGAGGTACATAATTACGATTTTTTATGTTGTTGAATAAATTTTGAAAAAACGTGTTCTATTATATTTTATTTATTTATTGTACCCTGTCAGTGACTGTGTTAGAGATTTTAATTAGGGAATATGGATGCGCGTAGTATACCGTAGCGTTATGAGGATTATTTTGAATTGACTGATTTTAATTATCGTATAATAGTATATTATAGTTAATTTATATCAAAAATATTTTATTTATATCTCAGCCCCTTAAGCAAGTCAAACATTAAATAGACATGTCATTGATAGTACACATTGTTTCTATCATGAATTTTTACAAAATTACATCTTAACAAATATACATAATATAATTTACAATAAATATGATGTGTACAATTCAATAATAAATAACAGATTTTAATAATAATATACAACCTGTGATTCTTCCCTTAAAAAGGATAAAGTCTTTTTACCTTCATTTGTGAGTGGTTATATTTACATGAACTGTGTAACCTATGGGATCTCGACATTGGAAGGTACTTCTAAAATAATTGAATAAATTACGCGATAAAAAGTCCAAGATAACTTGTAAATCTTATTTCTACAATAAATTAATAAAAGGAAGACAAAATAATAAAATTTGTTGTTAAAGAAATTGTTGTTTATTCCTTTGACATATAGTTAAACTGTGAACTATATGTTACATTTCTTACCCATTATCCCATTATATCGGCTCTTACAATTCCGAAAATATTTTGTTGAGTCATTAAATATTTGAGATCTAATAATATTATCTAAAACCATCAAATGAGACCCAATTATTTCGTAGCCGAGTATTCTGAAATGTTTTAAAATACTTAATAAAACACTATTTTCAAACTCCTAGAACAGCTTTGTTAGCATCTACTGCAACTGGACTTTAAAATACAATTTCCCCAAGTGGAACTGAAATTATAACGATAAATATTAAAATGTATAAAAGTAAAATAATTACTTTAAAGCTAATAAATTCTTAATACGTCTTCATCTACGTAAAATCTCTTAAAATAAAAACAAAATATTGGTTAGTTACATCTTCTTCATACGAAGAAACAATACCTCTGGGGTTTTCTAAAGTGACTACAGGTTTGGCAAACTTTATAATACCTACACATGTATTCTTACCTTCTTCGCGTAGTCAAATATTAGATATCCCTTTCATCTTTCCTAAGAGGCCTCTCTCAACCAACTCTTGTTCTTTTACAACTCCAACACTATTATAGTATTCTAAGAGTCTTTACTTTAAGGTTCTTTTCTTCTTTTTTGTATAAAGCGATAGTGACCGAGACGATTTTCACCTTTAAACAACAAAAAATATATTCACAAATTAGTTTTATTATTCCCAAATGGCGTATCATCAAATATGAGCAATAATTCCCAGTTATTGATGAAATAAACAAATTATTACAGTATTCAACTTAAACGTGGTCCAACTTAAGCAATTTGTTGATCATTAACATATTAAGTGATTTTGTGATATTTGTAAAATTATAAAGTAAATCAACAATTTAATAAATATATTATTTCACACAAACTGTCTTTGGAATTTTTGATTTTTGTTATTAACCTTTTTAATGTTATTCTAAGCGGAATGTATGTGTAACCAGTTTAAGGTCACTTTGTTCTCTTGAGGCTTGTGTTACAATATGTAATTACATATTGTAACACAAACATCACTCCGCGTTAAAAAAGAAGAGCAGGAGATGTTTCGCACAGTAAATTTACAATCATCGAACCATTAAAACGTACTCAAGGGGCTAGTTCAAAAATTTATTATATTAACATTTTTCTAAATTTATAAAGTTCATCAATAAAAGTAGTGTATTTCAAACGGAGCTTTTGCAATAAAATCATGACAAAATGAGTGTTAAGTGATAAGAGCAAAATTCAAATTTGTATTAACCAAAGAAAAGTAAATTTTATGTGTGAAATGAAACATCAAGTGCTTCAAACAAAAACCTAAAGTACTATATATGGGTTGTAATTACAAATTATAATAAGAGAGATCTCAAAATCAGTAAATTAAAACTAAAACTAAAATTAGTAAATAAAAAAAAATAAAAAAATAAACTTAAAATCAAATTAATGTTAATACAATAACTTCATAAATAGAAAAACTGAAATAAACTTTATATCAAATTAATGTTAATAAACCTAATCATAAATAGACTATCTAAAGTCGAGTATTTGAGATTAGAGGTTCTTTTGATAAACATTTTATAATAAGTGTATCTTAACTTACCTGCAAAAACATTTTATTGGAGTTAGAAATTTTTGTAATTAATTCAAATTAAATTAGAATTTAAAATAGTTTAAATACAAATATTATGAGGATATTATCATTATCTAAGTAAGCAGTATTGAATATTAGATACTTAGATATTTCATTAAAAAGGATAGTTTTATATAATTAAATATATACAGAGCTCTACATAAAATAATGAATAGATATATCTAGAAATAACTTTTTTTCGTAATAAAATAACTAAGGGAAGATAGATTTAGATTACTCAATTTAGTTATAAGATGAAATAATGCAGATCTTCTATTCCATTATATATGGTCTTTTCAATCTCTTTTTGTAATTATTCTAACCAATAAGTCTAAAAATAGCTCTCGTACAAAGTCATATGAATTCGAAACTCGAATTGGTTTAATGTTCATCATTTCGTAAAAATTAAGGTCAGTTAACTTATAGGAGTAACATGTCCAAGATTTTATAAACAAAAAAAACAACATCGTAGTCAGTGTGACAAAATGTAACATGACCAAGGAAAAATCAACTGTACACAAACTTTCTCAATCAATCATCCTCAAAACATCAAGAAACAAGTTAATGGAAGTCATCATGATACTTACCCAGCCCCTTCACGCAATGTAATACAAATAGATCCTCTAAATGTAATTCCGATAAGTTGGTTTCTTGAGCGGTGTGATCAAGGCGTCTTACTCAATAGGGTAAGTTTAATTGAAGCGGTTGTTACACAGATTTTCTCAAACTCGCAACTCTGTACATTGCTACTTTCTTAACGTACATATATGAAACATAATTTTTCACTAAGCTTCGCTCCTGTCAGCATCTCTGCCCTGTTAAACCTTTAAGCTGTACATATATAAAGGAGCTTAATATATCAGTACACTCGTGTTGTGACGCGGTTGGGCGGACATCGTAACTATAGGAACTTCACATTATCGTGCGAGGTCAGGAAGTAAAATTGACATTTCAACAATAATTTTGTTATTTGTCATTGTGAAGACTAAGGGTTGTGGTACTAATGCATGTAGAATTGATACGTTAAGTTGTATATATTTTATTGTATCAAAAAACTCAATACCACACGATATTTGAGCAAAAAACTCGTTTAAAAGATCATTATTTTGAATTTAAAAAAATTTGATTTCAATCTAGTTCTATTTGACCACACTATAGTCATCAATAATGAAATTCATGTTCCTATTTTATTTTTGTTGTCGCCATAGTGACTACGTACAGACGTCAACGATGTCGAACGTACGTCATGTCGATGTGACTAATTTCGCTTCTTGAGCCACGAGAGATAGGTCGAAATGTTTGACGATTACCCACTTACCAAATACTTCGTATACAGGGTAAGGTAGTTTTATAGTGTTCAGTCAAAGTGTGAATATGAATCATGGACGCGATTTTTATGGTCTAAGCTGCCATCACGTGTACTATTAAACGATTCGTCAGGATAAAGCGAATTTATCTTTTAAAAAAAGTAAGATCTAGGGACACTGATATAAGCGTCGCGAGTGAAGAGTTTTCAAAATACTTTTTTACGAGCCCTCTTGTTGGGACAAACCCACGCCAAGAATGTAGCTATATAAATAATTACAAAGACAAGAAACTTTTCTAACGACTGTTTTAAGGCAACGAACCCTACTGAATCTACAAGGCCCAAGAAACCATGTTTTTTACAGTACATTTAGAGTTTCTGCTTATGTATAATGGAACAAGTTAAGTACCATAATGCTGCCTATACGTTTTTATTTTATTTTATTGTTTCAATAATTTATTTACTCCCCCCCCCTGCTCGTCGTCAAGGAAGTCTGAAACAGACTCCGTCAACTCTCTAAGGAACGTCTAGTCTAAATAAGAAATGCGCCTCCTACTGAAAATCTGAAAAAAGTTTTCTGACTTGCTGTTATTTATTAAATGATTCTCAGAAGAAATCTACAGTTTTAACAAGAACTCTTACTATGTAACACTAGAGTTACCAATGAATGTAACGTTTTACTCAAATAAATCCGTTTTTAGGTCCTCTAAGCCAGTCATTTTTCCCGCTCGTATGTCTGTCTATTTTTGTACCTAAAGTAATCTACAGCCAATATAAGTTAATTTTATACGGAATTGTAAAATGGGCATATTTTTCTCATATCTGGAAACTATACTTCTATATTTCTATAAAAACTTGACTACGGGAACAATTTTTTTTTCTGGAAAACCATCTGAAGATTTTAATCAAATTTTTAATCTATACTTTCCCTTTTACCCTGTAAAGGAGAAATCTTTGTAGGTCTCGATTTTCAGGGAATTTATTTAGAAAAATAACCCCTCCACACCATTACACTGTTTTGAATTGCTTAGGCTAATTCCAGTCGCATATATGAAAAGTCTTTTTTTAGCCTGTTATCATAGACGCAATAAAGTTTGAAAAATGTTTTTATCATTAGACAGATTTGGCGCTTTATGATTCGCCGAATTCAATGTAACATTGGAGAAGTTATTTGGAATAGAGAAGCTATTCTTAATTCATTTTCTGTAAATTTTCATGTCTATAAAACATATATTGTAAAATTCTCTTAAAAAATTGTGATATTCTGAGGAGCTAAGATTGAAATATTGGTTTTAAAATAGTTACTAATATTTAAAGTATAAAATTAATACTATAAAAACAAAACTTGATATTAATTCTTAAGTGGCATGTCTTTAAATTGTTTTATATTATAAATCTAGATGGTTTTAACTTAGTATTACAATTTTTGTAATAGATTCAGAGAAGGGATACATTTTGTGAAGTTGTTCTGAAATTGGAATAATTGTTCTCTCCACAATTTTTCAGAGTATTATGAATCGACATTCTTCGCTAATAACATAAATCTGATATTTAATAAACCATTCAAGTTATTCAATATAGAATACGAAAACAAAATAATGCGGAGTGAAGATATTACATCTTCTTAGTCTCTATTGAAATATTAAATTGTATTAAATGATTGCAAGTGGTTGATATTGCATTACCTATCTCTATTTAAGTGCCACGTGTCTGGAATTGCTTGAATGCGTTTGTTTCTTTATTATAATGCTTATCAATTGTAATGAACTACCCTTGTGGAAAGTTCAATATACAAATAAATCAACACACAATTTTTCACAAAAATATCACTTTATTTGTGGAACACGAAAACAAGACGTCGATTCAATGAGTAAGTCTTCATCCTCAACTGCTACATGCACACAAACCCTACTGACAGTGTACCGTGAATGGCAGAGTAAATAAGGCGCTTTGGGCTTGACTATCACAGTTCGCTCTCCTTAGGGATTGTGTGTATGTAGCAGTTAATGATGAATACAGAGTAATTGAAAAGTCACATTGTATTTGGGTTCCAAAAGTAAAGTGTTCCCCCCTCCTTTAATGCTTTAAAACATCTATCAATCTTTATTTATTTTGAAAATATATATTACTTAAACAAATCTTTATTTATACATATTATAAAATCATATAAAACATATTAATAAATAACTAACTAAAAAAGAAAGAGAAAACACTGCTTCAAAATACATATAAAGTGCACAGTAGTTAGAAGAAGAAAATACTTATTAAAAATTAAATTTATACTCCAGACCTTCCTTTGTACATTACCTCATTTAGGTATTTTAAAAAGCACATACATACACCGTGTAACAAAACAATATTTTCAGATGAATTATTAACAGTAAATAATATCACATCAACTGCACACTTTAACAAATACAATCAAAAAGAAAAATTATAAAAACTCAATTAAGGGCTTACTCATTTATATCAAGTATTTATATCAAGAAAAAATCTCAAGGAATAAAATAGAGTAACAATTACATAACAATAATTGATTTGATTTTTTTGTTATCCTTTGAAATTCAAACAAGAATTATGTTTCATATATGAAAACATAGAGATAGTAATGAGTATGGAAGATTTTTATATCGTGGTCTTTTAAAATTATTTCTTTTGTAGTTTTAATTTTATGTTTTATACGACGACAGTTCGCAATGCTATAGTGAGCCCAGTTTCCTAATTTTAACACATGCGTACGAGCCTTAGAAATTCTTTGAATCGTTGCCAGTTAAAAGGAAACACAAAATTAAATAGTTTTGTATATAGATAGTTCGGTTATACATTCAGGGGCTCACTTATAGTAGGAACGATCGTGGGACCGCAGCTGGATTCACACCTACATTCATGATCTCTTAGGTAAGATGTCACTCGTTCATCTATCATCTATTGATCGTCATTTGTTCTTTTCCAACCCTGAAGTTATTAGAATACTGTAGAATGGTAGTTTTTTTTTATTTTATAGCTTTTCTACGTTTTCTTATAATAAAATGATGTTTAGAGGTTTCTTTAAATAACAATAAAAACGATAATTCAATATTGCAATGAATCAGATTTTTAAATTTCTAAACGACTGCTAACTTTAGACGCAAGACATAAACAACGAAATTCCACCTGGACGAGTTAAATATGTTTCAATTTCGCTCGTGAACCAGACTATTTTGTCTCTAAATTAAAAAATATATATGTTTTTTAATTAAAACCATAAATATTGAAATTAATCTTACAATAATTGTGTTGATAATTAAGTTTCCGACATTTTCTTAAAACCACAAGTCAGGTAAGACTGGAACTTCCTTTAAGGATCTTCCTCTTGTAAACAAGAAATGTTGTTTCTTAACTCTATGGAAAACTTTTATCGGATGTTGCATGAGGTGGAGTAATTTATTATATTATTCTTAGGAAAAACTTATGATTTTAACTTCAAAATTGTAAGAATTTCAAGTATGTTTGTAGGACGTTTTACTGTGCGTAGTTTTGAAAGAAACCTCATATACTCGGATAAAATTAAAGTTCTTATTAATATAATTGTTGTACCGTTGACAATGTGGAAATCAGGAAAACAACGTGGGTTTCAAATTATTTACCAATATTCTAAACGAGATATAACGGGCAGTCACCCTTTGAACAAATAAAAACAAACGTGAAAAATTTAATTTGTTATTTTTAACTCTCTCTCTCGGAAAGTGTATATGACCAAAACACATTTTTTACCTCTTACACACGTTACAATTACATTTCTAGTTTACGAAATATAGGGTACCTTTGGTAATCATATAACTTTTTTAAATTATTTAACATTTAATAAGCACGATACCGTCTACAAAAATTAAAGAGGATTATGGAATTTGCTATAGATTACTATAGTGTACTCGTATAGTATCCTATTGAAACTCAGAAAGATCGAATTTAAAACGTCAAAATGGTAGCCATTTTTTTATATCTCGTTTGTTATTCGAATAATAATTCACAAAATTTCAGATTTCAGTTCTGCAGTAAATGGCACCAACTTCGCTCTACGATGATAAATGATAAAAATATTGTCAAAAATCTCATTTCAAACATTAACCTGACAATAAAAAGTGATATTCGTATATTTAAAAGATCCAGAACCAAGTCATCGACACAAGTGTAGCTAGCAGAGGCTTCTTCGCTTGTATACCACAGGAGCCGAGGCGCTGACACGAGCAAAGCCGGTGGAGTCGGTTTAAGTTGTACACGTTAAACAGAAGTCAAGGAAGTTTTGATGTAATAAAACTAACCTTACTGAGTAAGACCCTTTTGATCGAATAATAGAATTTAACATTCATAAGAAAATATTATGAGTATTAAAATTATAAGATCTGATTGTATTACATTGTAACAAGTAACACCTATCAACTTGCTTTGTAACGTGATGTGAATTTTTTTCTAGTAGGATATAATAAATAAAACTTACCTACTAAAAAATACTCGCCTTTGGAATTTTTACCATTTCGCGTCGTTGAGACGAGTAGAGACGTACGATAATGAAGAACCTAATGTCATCCTCAGTTTCAACAACCGTCTCGATTTTTGTCAAGTGTATTTCTCTAAGATCCCAAAAAACTTCTCAAGAATACGAGTTCATGATTCATTGGTAAAAATCAAAAATTCCTTCATGGGCTGTTATAAAAGATGTAATTACAAAATCAACATTACCAATTAATTGGGATACTATTATAGAAGCATATGTAGAATAATGATCCAAACCAGTGTGGAAAATTTCAAATAAAAATATAAAGTACAGGTAAAAACGAATTTCTCCTTGACCGCAGTCATTAAAATCGATTTTACGTAAACACAACAACTACGTGTTTATGGCACAAGCAAAGCAAATTTACAACCTCATTTAAAAATATAAATATTTCTAAAATGGTGTGCACTGTTCATTTTTTCTTTATTGAGAACTGTAACGATTATCTTCTTGATTGGAAGTTAACAAGAGTAATGGCAGAAATGGTCGGAAGCCTATCTTGAGCATCAAGTTTCGATGAACATGTCTCCGTTTCTCTCTACCTCGTGAAACTGATCAGCTTTAACTTTGTCAAACCAACTATCGCATGAAACAACCAACTTTGATAATTAATTTTTAAACATTTGAAAGAAAGGCACTTATAAATTAACTAAAAAAATATTCGTCACACATATCCTAACCTATTTCTGTCGGCATTTTAGGAATTTAACACAGTAGAAATTGGTTATAAATAAAACAGGACGTAAAAATGGTTAAACGTTCTACCGGGAACAACCACGAACCTGTTTAATTTAGCCCAATATATTAATATTTAAAACCAAGTATCTTAAATATGGTTTGCAGTTAAGCCACGTCATTCTTCATCGGGTTCCTTCACTACACTCTGATCTACGTCGTAGGTTTTGTTCTGTCAAAATCCGGTAGGTGGATTTGGCACCAGCTGTGTCGCAATGCCTCAGTTATCCGTGATAGGGTAAACGAGACTGCAACTAAGATGTGCCATTTGGTGACTTACGCTAGTAGTGACACATCACATAACTATTGAACTGATATTGTAGGTGACGATTAATTTGTATTTAGATTTGGGTAAGTGTGTTTAAAAACGTACTGTATCTACGGTATCTTCGTCGTAACTTCTGTTGTGTCATATTATGGCTAGACTGTAGATACAATATGTATACTATTAAATGTATAAAGCATGTTTACCAGAAACTCTTATAATATTCTGCATAATATAAGAAGGTTGTAAAGTTTTAAACAATATTCATATTAAATGACTAAAAACAACCACTTAATATTGATCGCCGATCTGACATTCCCTATTTAAGGTGTTAAATAATGATAGATCTACTACAGTTCACCTGTGCCCTCTACCTTCGTTTATCACAAAGTAAAAAATTGAGTTTTCTTTCTTGATGAATATTTAAGTAAAGCAATCTATTAAAAGATATTTTGTACCCTTCAAAACATCTTGTTTACGTTTAATATTTTGCTTGGAAGAAAAGATCCTTAGTCCTTGTGTCACAGTCGGACGAAAGAAAAAAAGTTGATCAAGAAAGACATGATAGGGAATTTGAAATAAAGTGGTCTAACCCAACAATAAGTGAAGAAAGGAGTGAATCCAGCCAGGATAACTCGGGTTTGCCATACCAGTATATACTTATAAGCGAGAGCCCGCCGAGGGAGGGATGAGAGTATTAATGATTTATCACTAGTACGAAACTAGTCAGGGAAAGCAGCAGATAAGTAAATTTCTCAAAAACGACAAACTTAAAAATTAAATTTTAGACATTTTGGTTTATCAGAAGAAATAAAATAGGACGAATCCCTTTTTATTTTGACTTATGAAGGTCAATTTTCCTATTTTTAAATCTAAAATTATATATTCTGCATTCTTATTTTAGGAAAAATTTAAATTGATGGAACCATCGTGGTACTTACTCAGCCCCTTCATAAATCGTAATGTGAAAATATGCTCTAATTTTAATGCCTAACTGTTGGTTTCATTGGTCTTGCAGGAAATGTCGAACTGCTTGATATATTAAGGAATGTTAGTTTATATCCCAGTTGTCTAAGTTTGTTTAAAGTAAGTTTTCTAAGCTTTGTAATTCTATATATTACTACTTACCGTAACATGGCCCTTAATGGACCTTGTCTATGTGTATATAATAAATGTTTCATTTCGCTTCGCTATAGTCAGTATCTCGACCCTGGGGTGCTCGAAGCTGTACATATGTAAAGGAATCTCCATTCGCTACGCTCCTATCAGAGACCCAACCCTCGTAGCGAATATCACATTTTTCACAATATTTTGGCTATTTTATCGTTTAAAATAGTCGTTTTATTTTATATTTCGTTAAAAGATATTTATCCCTATACTTTGCTATATTGATTGAATCTGGTTGATATCAAGTGAAAAATATAAATCTGATATTTTTAACTAATTTAGTGTATTTGAAGTTAATAACAAACTAGATATGAACATAAAACTGTTTTAAGTGACCGACATTTGACATCTTCAATTCGATTTTTTATGATTTCAACAAGTTTATATGCACACTGTAGTTTCCTATAAAAAAAATCATACCACTAACATTTATTTTTGTGGCCGTAATCGTGCAAACTAACGGAGGACAACAACGACGAATAGACGACAAGCCGAAAATAATATTTTTCTGTTTTAAGGTAATGAAACGTGAAGAAAAGTTAAAGTTATTTTCTACATCCCGTCTGTCCGTAGTTGTACTATGTATTTAAACACGATAAATTCCACAAAAATGTAGATAACATCATGAAATTTAATCTAGGAGAGATTAGACTGTTAAGGTAGAACATTTTTTCAAATAAAAAAAATATCTAATTGTAAATGTAAAAATGGCGACCAATTTTAAACAGATTTTTATTCATATCTCGTGTGTTATTCAAGTTATAAACCCTAAATTATATATAAACTTAGCAAATTTATTGGTACTAATCCTAACTCTGTACAATGAAGATATTGTCAAATATGTAATTTCAAACCCTAAATTGGCAAGAAAAGGTTATATTCGTATAATTACTAGATCAAGCGCAAAAGAAAACGTATTTTTTGGCGCAAGCATAGTCAGTAGAGGCTTCTTTACATGTCAATTTCAAGGCCCGTCAAAGCCGAGATACTGACACTAGCGAAGGGACTGGAGCCTCTTTATATGTATGAGGCTTGGTGAATTCAAGCTATTAATGATACACACAATTACGAGGCTCAGAAATTGTAAGCAAAAAGAAATGTGTTTATACTAACCTACACTACTGGACCATGATACCTTAAAACAATGCAATTTAACATTTCCTACAACATTCAATAAACCAAATTTTTAAAATTAAAATTCAAGGATCTTTTAATATTACAGTGTATGATCGGCTGGGTAAGTAGTTTAATAGTCACTTCAGCTTGTATTTTTATTTATTTTATTATTTTTTTTTCGTGAAAAAAAGTTTTTATGGTCAGGAAATCTCTAAATGCTTGAATATCTTAAAAACTTAAACTTTCTATTAAGCAATGTTTCATAAAATATACAGGTATTTTTAAGATGGAATGTATCTGAAATGCTGAAGGTAAATATTCATACTCACAATAAAAGTCCAAAATAAACTACATTAGTACACCGCACCGAATGTGTGTTATAGATAAAGATATAAAGAAACAAAACAGGTAGAACCCCAAATGTGAAGCTTTTGTTTGACTACTTTGGTAAAGTTTTCTTTTTAAAGTTACATGTAGCAGACATGTTGGTCGTAAACTGAATAATGTGAAACATAAAGTAGTACGTGGCCAACAATGCGTATTCCTGATTTATTTTTAGAAATGTTTCCTTGAGTATTGAGGTTTCTTTTTATCGTCCTAGTGTACGTTTCTTTCAAGTAAGAAGTGAGAGCCGAATCCTATACCTTAAATTTTATTATTTTTACAAATATAATATAAATTTTTGTACATATTTGAGAAGTCATGCAAATTGGTTAAAGATCACCAATTTAGTAACAGCTCTTCGTGTTGCAGTGTAGGATATTTAAAGACATCCTCACTGAATCGCTCCAAATAATTGATTATAGACTGACATTTACATACGATCGTGATGATGTTTCATTCTGCTATTTCTCAACTCTCGGTATCGTAAAATTTGGAAATCTGCACTGTTGCCATTATTAGTTTTACATTTTTTATCTCATTTGTACACTCGTCGTTTCATAGTGTTTGTTGACAAATAGAGATATTTACTAATATAGAATACGATTTGGTAAAATATAATTAATTGGAAAATTATTAGTAAATCTCGTTTCTAATTGTAATTACATGACTAGCAAGTAATACTCAGGGAAGAGTCTCTATTTTGTTTCCTGGTATTATTTATTCTTTCGAGAGCGTTGTGACGTGAGGGATCTGTGCTAAGTTTCAGATGCGGAGTTATACGCTTCATCACGGTGTAGGGTGACCAACGTATATCTGGTGAACGTTTTGGAATGGAACATTAGTGCGACGGAAGTGTAAGACGTTCTTTATCACAAGCTAAGGTAGAACAACACTTTTCGAGGGTTGAGTGTCTACATGGGACGTTAGACTTTAGTACGCAGGATACCAGGCAACCTCCAGTTTTAATGCCTTACATCCATGCGGGGAAAGGGTAGGTTGTTCATTTTCCCAGTCAATCGTGTAATTTAATGTAGACCTATAGTTAAATTCACTAGATTAATTAGCCATGAAACAAATAGGACTTAAAAAAACTATAAAAAAGAAAACTCTTTTCCTTCGAAAAATCTCTACGATATCTCTAAACGGAATTACGGGGTCTAGAAGTCAAATTTTTAGTTTTCTTTTTGTAATACCCATCATGGGATATGTCGTTTTAAAGAAATTGTAGGAGAAAAATGATGACATATGGAATAAGTCACCATGCCTACATTAGATGAAATAATGAACCCAACTAGAAAGACGGCACAAGAAAGATCAAAATTAAAATAACTTCTATACGTCATCAATAATTAGTCATCATTAGTTTCTTCTAACACTTCTCTTTAAAATGATATATCACATCATGAGGAAAAAATTGCCCCATTGGCTCCTCCACCTACCAAATATTGGGGCAATTTGCTAAAATACAAAAAATACATAAAAGTGTGTTCATTTAATTAAATCCGCTGTTAAAAAAATTAATCGCTATTTTGTTTTTATTTTATAAATATCTAATGACAAATAGAAAAATAAAAATTCAACTTCTAGCGTGCGTTAGTTTGGAGCTATAGTAAAGACTTTTCCAATTCACTAATATTTGAATTTTTTATGCCCTTCAAAATGTATCCCACAAAATGGGATTAAAAAAAAAGTTCCCTCTTTCAACCCCCTTTAAAAAAAGGAGCGAAATGATTTTACCACCAAAAAAGTGAAAAAACCTAACCTATTATTAGCGAAAGTTGCGAAATTTAGAATTTTTCATCTTTACTAGTTCACAACTTACACCAGGGTAGCAAGACTTTAATTTATTTTATCCAACGTTTATAATGCTATTATTCATTAATTAGGTTTTTTGTAAGTAGCCATAGGCCAATTCTATCGTTAATTGGCTTTTTATGCAACTTTGTCATAGAATAATTAGTAGTAGTCGAAATTTAGTTTTCCACTCTTATTTATATAAACACAATTTAAAAAGTAAAGTTTAAAACTAGTTGGAATTATAATGTACAAATTGTATAAAAGTGTATTTTTTGCTTTTAGAAATTATAAAATTAGTAGAAACAGCAAGATGCTTCCTTTTACCTATATGATACATATATTATAATACATTTACAAGTTGTGCTCATCTTTTTTGACAATTTTGCTGGAGTTATTTTATTGTATAGTTTTTAATTATAATTTTGAATTTTTATTTTTTTTTAACAACTATGATGTAAACCACCCAGGTCTATTCTCAAAGAAACTAGACAAGTCTTTGATTCATATGCATAGAGAACATTTTGTGTGGTCGACATTTTCTTTGCCATGGATTACATTTATATATAAATTTATAAAAGTTTGTTTTGTAATTCATGAAGATGAAGTCTCCCGATAATATATTTTTTGTTTAAATCTTTTATTTAATATGTTAGTGGATTTGCGTTAGTTATTGCTTCAACAACAACAATCTCCTTAAACTTTTTTTTTTTTTTTTTTTTTTTTGCACGATAATGTTTATGTTTTATTTAGTAATAGTATACGATCATAAAATTTAAATTTTGAATTCAATACAATTTCTGGTGGTTCGTGTTTAAAAACTGTGTTTTTTTTATTTTTTTTTTTAATAACAACTATTCATCACTTTCATTGTCATTTTTTGTAGTTGAATATTATCGAATAAGGTTTTGAATATCGTTATTCCATTCAAGCTTTTATTAACTTCCAATAACAATTTTAATTTATTATTTATCCTCCGATTAAACCTTTCTACAATAAAACTTTTTCTTTTGTTTGTAGTGTGATATAATTTTATATCATATTTATCCATTATAGAATTAAACTCTTTTATTTTTTATTTCTATACATTCATAAATACATAATAAGTTAAATCGATAATGACTAAACTTAATAGCGTCATTTTTTTTAATTTTGCCGTAACAATTTTTTCGTTATATTTTTTGAACATAACATATTTTGAAAATGTATAAACTACATTTAATAAGTATTTAAATTCATTATTTTCTCTGTTTTATTAAAAATAACAATCATTAAGTTAGCCCCCAAGAATCATCACAAAATTATATTTTTCGTTTTGGAACTGATTTCAAATTAATTTATGATTTTCAATTGCCTCTGTTGGTTACTTTCTTTTTTGTTGTTGGTATGGGATTGTTGGTTAGGATTTTATTATTTTATTTTTATTATTTCCAAATTTTGGATATTTACTAGATATTCGAAATAATTCTTTTTTTTTTATTTCGGTTATTTGGGGCAACTTATGTTTAGTTTTCATTTCAGATTTGAGATAATTTATTAGTTTAATTAGAATTGAGATTTTTTTTTTTAAATTAAACATTTAATTTATTAACATTAGGATTATAATAGGTTTTAATTAGTTTGCTGTTATTACATTATTGATTGAATTATTAAAATGTCTATGAAGTAATTATTCTCTACATAGAATTGATAAAAAATCAGAAATTATAATAAATGTGGTAGAACTTGATATACTTATGTATTCATATATATGACAGCATTACATTGGGATTCGACCTAATTTAATTTTGATATATTTATCAACACCACACATATGTTGCGTTCCACGAACATAGCTTAGTTTGGTTACAAACGTTTATTGTCGAAGTATATACCTGCTTTCGACATAATAATGACAGATTCGGATAGATTCAATCTTTAAAATAGTTTAGTTTTTGAAGATTGCAATACTCAGTACACAATATGCTTCTAATATTTAGGGATGGATATTAATTGAATATCAATTAATTGGATACATTGATACTTGAATATCTCAAGTCAAAAATTAGAGAAAATGTTTACTTTATTTGGGTCCAGGGCTAATGAAATGTCTTTACTAATTCTTTGTTTAGTCTATCTTTTCAACGAGGGTCAACTCGTTATTATAAAATTATAATCAGGTAAATAATAAGTCACACGTAAAATTCACAAATCAACAATCACGGATAGAATAAAATTCGAACACAAGGTTTCGTATTTTTGATTAAGTGTTAAGATGTTGATTAACTAAACGTAATTTTTGTGAGATCTTGTAATCTAGTTTTATTCTATCTAATATTATCTCACAAGTAAAACTCAATATTTATTAACAATCATGGATACAAAGCTGAATGATTAGATATTATTTAATTTAAATAAACAGAAAATAATTATTAATAATATGGTATTCAAATCTGATGTTAAGAAAAAAAAATATTGTAAGATATTATTCATAGGTAAATTTAGGTAATAAGTAGGTGGTTTAATAACATATAAAAATTTGTTTATATTGTAGTAGTAATCTAGGGAAGTTGGTAGTTAATAATAAAGACAATTAGATTATAGTTGTATGTACAAATTAAATTGTATGATTGTAATAACATAGGTCAAATAGGTAAATCAATTAAAACTAGAACAGAATTAAATGCGTTGTTGAATTATGGTAAATCAGATTCAAAATGTTTTAACCATTTAATAGATTCTCGTCATAGTTTTGATATCACATATCAAAGTTTTGCATTTTGAACAGAAAAGTAGATAATTAAATTATGTGGAAGTTTTAGAAATCAAGAGATATGTTCTCAATTGCATCCATCCAACCTCAATGAAAAAGTTTTTAACTCATCTCCTTTGTTAAAACATATTGTCACATCCTGTCAGATCATTACCTTGTTTCCCTAAAGGATCTTGGCTCACTCCCCCTTTCTTAAATTCCAGCCCCACCCACATTCTTAGTATTTAAGTTGGATTTTGTAAATTTTATGTCATAGTTGTCTGAATATGCTTAATTTCGATACATCTGTCACAATATATTGTTGATTTGTGAAATTTATATGTGAGTTATTAGTAACCTTAATATGGAAATTCACCAATTACCGACTGTGTTTACTCTTAATAAAATTATAATCCTTGTTTACATTCTTCTTACACACTAAAAAAAGTAAAAAATAGTTATTTACGTTAAACTTTTTTTTCTAATTTTAAGATATTGTTCAAGATATTAAACCAAATGTTTGAAGATTTTGTGACCTTAAAGAACATGTTTCAAAACAAAATTCTGTTTTAGACCCAAAATACTAAAATGAAAAAAAAGTTTCATTTAAACCCGGTGAAACTCAAAAAAAAAAGATTTCACAAATGTGTATGAGTTATACTCTTTTAGTTAAAAATGAATTATTAGAGAGAAAACAAACATAAATTTCTAACCTTCATCAGGTTAAATAAACCATTTACGTCTCTTACAATGTTTCCTCTGAAAGTCGTAATTTTGGAAAATTTTGAAGATCAGAAGATTTTCCAAAACAAAACTAACTTGTTCAAACCTTCATTACAAACTGGATTTTAACTAAATATCATTTTATTTTTGTAATAATATCTAAAAAATGATTATAATAATAAAATTAATGTTACGTGGGGAGTACTAACTAATCTCAAATAAGAAATAATTTGGCGGCAAACTCAGTAGTTTGAATTATTAACTATTTTTCTTCAGATACATTTTTGGTGAGATAGCGTCCAACATTAATTTTGGTTTATATTTGATTTTTTAGTTGAGTACAAGAGAAGTATGTATTGTCATTGAGCCGTTGCTTTCTGATGGCCTCAACACACAATAAAAACTATTATTATCAATCAGATATGTTCGAAACTAAAGCAACTAAACTCGAACAGTTTCCTTCTGCTTTAGGCAACTTCATTATTGACAGACGCAACCCTTCGACCACCAAAGTAAATATCACTACTATTTAACTTGTGCAATGTGGTGATTAAACATAGTTCGGATTTTTAAAATCTACCCTTTTTTGTGAAAATGAATATTAGTAAAATTTTTTTGCCTTTTTGAGTGAGGTGATTAGGGCTTCTGTGGCTGGTGACGTGATTTGTTTGAAGCGTAAAGGATCCAACTATTGTATATATTTCTCTAATTCACATGCTTGCTTACATACAATTTATGTTAATTGGGCTTCTCGGGCTGGTGGCGTGATTTGTTGGAAGCTTAAAGGATCCGACTATTGTTTATATTTTACTGTAATTCACATGCTTGCATACATACAATTTACGTCAATTGGGCTTCTGGGGCTGGTGGCGTGATTTGTTGGAAGCTTAAAGGATCCGACGATTGTTTATATTTTACTGTAATTCACATGCTTACATACATACGATTTACGTGAATTGGGCTTCTGGGGCTGGTGGGGTGATTTGTTGGAAGCTTAAAGGATCCGACTATTGTTTATATTTTACTGTAATTCACATGCTTACATACATACAATTTACGTCAATTGGGCTTCTGGGGCTGGTGGCGTGATTTGTTGGAAGCTTAAAGGATCCGACTATTGTTTATATTTTACTCTAATTCACATGCTTACATACATACAATTTACGTGAATTGGGCATCTGGGGCTGGTGGCGTGATTTGTTGGAAGCTTAAAGGATCCGACTATTGTTTATATTTTACTCTAATTCACATGCTTACATACATACAATTTACGTGAATTGGGCATCTGGGGCTGGTGGCGTGATTTGTTGGAAGCTTAAAGGATCCGACTATTGTTTATATTTTACTGTAATTCACATGCTTACATACATACAATTTACGTCAATTGGGCTTCTGGGGCTGGTGGCGTGATTTGTTGGAAGCTTAAAGGATCCGACTATTGTTTATATTTTACTGTAATTCACATGCTTACATACATACGATTTACGTGAATTGGGCTTCTGGGGCTGGTGGCGTGATTTGTTGGAAGCTTAAAGGATCCGACTATTGTTTATATTTTACTGTAATTCACATGCTTACATACATACAATTTACGTCAATTGGGCTTCTGGGGCTGGTGGCGTGATTTGTTGGAAGCTTAAAGGATCCGACTATTGTTTATATTTTACTGTAATTCACATGCTTACATACATACGATTTACGTGAATTGGGCTTCTGGGGCTGGTGGCGTGATTTGTTGGAAGCTTAAAGGATCCGACTATTGTTTATATTTTACTGTAATTCACATGCTTACATACATACAATTTACGTCAATTGGGCTTCTGGGGCTGGTGGCGTGATTTGTTGGAAGCTTAAAGGATCCGACTATTGTTTATATTTTACTCTAATTCACATGCTTGCATACATACAATTTACGTCAATTGGGCTTCTGCGGCTGGTGGCGTGATTTGTTGGAAGCATAAAGGCTCCGACTATTGTTTATAATTTACTCTAACTCAAATGGTTGCATACATACATTTTACGTGAATTGGGCTTCTGCGGCTGGTGGCGTGATTTGTCGGAAGCACTGGGGTGATAGTTTATAATTGTTTCCCAGTTAAGGGCGTCACCATTCCAAAGTTTATATCGGGGAAATGCACAATAGTTGGATCCTTAACGCTTCTAACGAATAATCCAATAAGACAAAGAAACTTATAATGCTAAAGGTAGACGTTAATTTTTCAGTTAAAACAGTCAAAATACTAAAGTGTACATACATAGTTTTTGGTTCAAAATAATAATTGCTACTAATGTGATTTCAATGAATTAAACATTAATCAGAATGTAAGAAGTAAGCCACTCATAATTTTCCTTTGTGACTGGTGTCCCTATTTACAGTAGTTGTGTTCCTTCGTTGTCGTTAACTGGATAGGCAGTGAACATTGGCTTTATACGAACTATTTATTTAATGTATAGATCCCAATAGGGCGGGATCTATTGTTCACATAACCAACAGCGTAGACTTTAATGTTTACCAGAACCAAGTTGGAGCAAACTGTTCTAAAAGTGGTTCACAACCACATTCCCTTCCTTTTGGTCTAAACTTAGTTTGAAACTATTCTATTTGAAGTTTCTTGAGCATACATTAAACAATCAATTGTAACTGAGATAAAATATTCAAAATCAACTAATTAAAATATTAGGTTTTTTTCTTTAGTATCAAGTTTAACCGTAAAAATAGTAAATTTATTTGACTTGTATAATTGAATTTTACATTTCAGCAAATTCAATATTGCTTTATTTGAAATATTCACTCAGATTACTGTAGTATAATGGGAATAAGCTCGTAGCAATCCCGCGCGAAAGTAGTTCGTCTTACATCTTTTTTAATGTAGTTTTCGATTGAATTTTTTTCTAACAGGTCTTTCTTGACAAACTAATGTTCTCCCCCTATCCTGATGGTTTTATATTACCCTAGAAATAGGGGTGTAATTATTGTTATTTTCATTAGAAGAGGACGATAGCAGATAAGGTTTCCGCCTTCAAATTGCAAGGAAAAATAGTGTCTTAGGTGACTGACCTGAATATTTCCTGCATACAGAGATGGTGACTGTTGATGATATAGAAAATACCTAATATTTAATTATTTTTCAGCTCCCAGAGAACGTCGATCGTCGTCGGTTATGTATTGAATAACGGACTATAGACGAACACCCGTTGTATTTTCACTGTCATTCAGAGATAATTAAAACAGTTAAATCAGGGCAAAACAAGTTATTGATATTCTTAATCAATAAGTTATCCTTTCTATACTACGTAGGATTGTAAAAAAATAACTTATGTGCAGGTGTAAAAGTTGACAAACTATTTACTTAATTTGAAGTACTTTTTTACATTTAATTGAAAGCAGCGTGAAAACCTTTCCTAAAGAATTACTTTTATTGAATTTCGACATATTAACATCTTTTAACTGAATATTTTACCTCCAGGAGAGATTGTCACTCATCAGTAAACCTGTGAGTGAGAGAGTATACACAAAGTCATTCAGAGATCGTAAAAACAGATAAAACCGTCGATAACCAGACATCAATTTGTTTGACACTATTCTACGGTTATTTAATAATGGAATTATGTGTAGTGGTGGGAGGTTAAATACCAGTTACTTTACTTGGAGATAATTTTAATTTAATTTAAAATACAGCGTGAAAAGGTTTCGACGATTGATTTCATCACATCTAGAAAAACTAAGCCTAAAATTAGACGTAATCACAATATTAACAATTAAAATTAAGTTGACATTTTAAAGCCTCTGAAATTAAGTTCTTTAAATGAAGTTTAATTACGTTTATAATTATCATTAAGAAGTATTGAAGCTTTCCACCAGCTCCGCCATATTGAATTTATCGAATATAAGAAGAATAATAAACTTCAAACGTTTTACCTCATGACTTTTTTCATCTATCTCAGGATTATTAACTTCCTCTCATTTCAAAGGACACGCGATCGTGGCGGTTTTCCTTTTTAAGAATTGATACAAGTTAACATATTTGTAATTAAAAGTTAAAATTCTGTAATTATTTCTGTTTAAAAAAACACAATCGTAGAGATTTATTGAAGAAAGAAAACATCATTCTCTTCCCCTTGGAAGAGAGTTGAATTACGTACTCCTGTCTATAAAAGCAAAATACTCTCGACCATAATTATTCCACTCTCACTTTATAAAGGAAGAGTATAAAATAAATACCTTTAGTTCTCGAATACAATAACTACGTCAGGGTCGGAAGAGAACAAAAGTTGGTGAAGAGAATAGTTATAGAATAAATGAATTAAAGAGATCTAAATATTGCACGAAGAAAAGTGTAAATCAAGCTAGGGTCTTCGGGTCCGCCAACTCATACACACTATCTGAGGAAGCTTCTTTAGCGTGGAAGATTGTTGACATTTAAAAAAAACAACTTAAAACTGCGTATCTGTAGTTTGACGGAATCATCGATATTTTGCACATAATTAGAACTCGACATTGTATGGGTTATGACTATTCAGGATTTAAAATTTGTCCTGAGTCAAAAGTCCTGATTAAAAATTTTTTGAACTAGTTTTAAAACTATAACCAACCAGCCTTTCTTCTTATCACATTCAAATAGCTTCTGCATAAAATGGATTTTGAAGGGTGAGTTGTATATCATGACTGAATCAAAGTTCAGGAGCGAAGGTGATATTTCAAACATGATGTACTAATTACTAAATCCGAGCAGATCTCTTAATGTTATGTGTAATGGCACATTGAACTGCTTGTATAATATCAATTCGACATAATATAGTGGTGTATCATAGCTTTATTATGTGGCAATCCCGAGAATAGCTGGTTCCAAACTTGTTCATGCAGACTTGGGTTAAATTCCTGTCTTTTCGTCTTTCCGATCAGACCTCTCTCGATAAACTGTTGACATTTTCAGACCCTGATGGTATTACGGTATTCGATTTATACAGGTCTTTATTTTAATCTCCTTGATCATAAGGTGAGAGACTATTATGGCTGAGAATTATTTCGCTTTTAAACGTCAAGCAAAAATAATTCAACCCTTTCCAATAGGAAGCGAATAATGTTTTTTTTTAATTTTTCTTTTTATTTATTTTTATTTATTTTATTTTATTATTTTTATTTTTTTTTATATTCAGTAAAACCTTACATTCATTTAGACACAAAAAATTACAAATTTTAAACTTTAAATTACGAATATTTTAACTTGTATCAATTCCGTAAAAGTGAAACCGTCGTAATCACTTTTTGTTGTTTTTTTTTTAATATGATGGAATTATAAATCCTAAGATAACAATATACATCAAGTACAAACGTGTGAAGTTTAGTATTATTCTGGCTTTACTGTGCAAATGTCATAACACATGATTGTACTATTGAGGGTGTAGGAAAACTAATACAGTTAATTAAAACCGTCAGGAATTCACTACAGTGACTACCGGCTGATCAATCACGAGAGATGCTAACTGGATCTCCACCTTTTTTCACCTTCTCTTTCATCTTTCTTATTAGATCCCCCTTGATGAACTTTTTTTTTCCCACTCTGATACTATTAGAGTAATCGCGGACTAGGGGTGTTTATTTTATGTTCATTTCTTTCTTTTTGTATAAGGCAGTGATGAACGAAACGTTTTTGACTTTAAAGAAAAAGAAAATAATTAATAAACTGTATTTTAAACCGGGGACATATTTGAGTTATTTGTTTAATCAAAACAACATTCTACAAATTTCAAATCACCAACGAAGCACGTCAACATAAAAAGAGCTAGGATGTGATAATGTTTGTATTTATTTATTACTATAGCAACGATTGATAAAATCCGTGAGTTAACTTTGCCCCACCTGTTACTCGTACATTCTGTTAGAATTTGTGTCCTCTAATTTCAAACTTAAGTCACTTTAAATAACTTTTAATTGTAAACGTTAATTGGTTTGTAATTTCATTTTGAGGCTTTAATTTAAAATCAACATTAATTTTATGAGCTTATGCGTTCATTATATTCAATATGACACATTAATCCCTAAAATTTAAACTAATTAATATTTTATGAAATATCCTCTCCTTAGCTTCCATGGACTAAACAAAAACTGTAGAAAAAATAATGGTTAAGCTTATAGTTAATAAAATAAACAAATTCTTGCAAATATTACGTTAATTTATTCAAACGCGTTTCAACAACAAAGCCACCATCATCAGTGATGCACGAGCTACAATAACTAAACTTTAACCGTAGCTCGTGCATTACTGAAGATTGGGACATTGTCGTTGAAACGCGTTTTAATAAATAAACTTACTATTCGTGAGAATTTGTGTTCAAGTTTTATACTATTAAGTTAGTGTGTGTACCATCTCACAAGTCAAGCTCATTTACAACTTAACCTATATTTCAATTTATTAATTATTTTCAAAATATTTGTTTACAATTTTGTAAAAATGTGATTAGACGGGACTTTGTATCCTATCATATCTCCCGTAAGAATAGTCAAAACCAAATAATTTTAAAAAATACATGTTAGCTCACATACGTGGATACTGACATTTCTGAGATGATATAGAAGAATATAATAGTAAGTGCTTAGAGCACTAGATTTACAGGTTGATTTCTGATTTTTATATTTGTGATGGGTCTACAAATCACTGTCGAGATTTGTTTAAAATATATACGACCGTTTTGGTGTCCCCTGAGTTCAAACAATGAATTTCATATACGTCTATCGTCTGTAGTTTATGCAGTGCTCCACAAAAGCGACGCATGACCAATTTCATTAAAATTTATTGTGATGACTTGTTTTGGCCATTTATTTAGATTTAATGTTTTTTAATTTTTAACTCAAAATTTGGTTGTAGCGATATATTGAAATCAGCTATGACGATTTTGATAATTTTGCTAAAATGTAGCTTCTAAAGATCCGAACAAAACTTATTAACAGGAAGGAATGTGGTTCTTAGTGAGTGAAATGAAATATCATATATTGAAGAAAATAAAACAGATTGGTTGACTATTGGATTAGTGTTACGTTTTAAGGAACCATCACTGAAATATATTAATAAGTTTTATTTTATGGCACTACCGGTGATAAAAATTTTATGTTTATATTCAATCTGTTAAAATTTAATCATTGATAAAACCTAACCATGTTTGTTACGTTATGGATTCTAAGCACTGAACATATTAAATAATATACATGATTAATGATCACTTCCTCATACAGTAGAACCCCTCTTAACCGGTCTAGTCGGGACTGACACCCGGGCCGGTTGCCCGTTTGACCGGTTAATCCGAGGCTCCCGTGAAAAATCGGTTTTCGTTCAAAGAAAGCTTATTTAATTAGGTAGCACTAAAAATTATGCAATAAAGATGTTATTGCAACTCATTTTATTGTACATAAAAGTATCGTATATATTATGTTATGTATATTATACATCAAACATGAAAAAATTAAACACTACAAAGCTTTTTTACAGATTCCCCCCTGTCAAGTCTTTTGACACATTTAACCGCGTCTCAAACGAAACCAACACAAGCTTCCAAGAAAAATAAATGTTATATTTTCCATAATGTAGGCTATACTATATTGATTCGTGGAAAAAAGCGGCCCATCAAACGTTTTTGTCTGTGTATGTCTGCTATACTGACGGGTGCCAATGCCGCGGTGTTTTTATGCCGCCGACAATGGGATACGCTATCACCAAAGTCGTTTGACTCGCCGCTGCTTTGGTGCCGCCGACAATGCGATACCGATATGGACAAAATCGTTTGACTCGCCGCTGCTTTGGTGCCGCGGTGTTTTTACGTCGCCGACAATGGGATACCGCTATCGACAAAGTCGTTTGATATCGCCGCCACTTTGGTACCGCGGTGTTTTTACGCTGCCAACATTGGGATACCGCTATCGACAAAATCGTTTGATATCGCCGCCGCTTTGGTGTTTCAATTACAATTTATTTTCGGAAACTCTCATCCAACCAGTACACTACGATATAGGCCGGTTAATCCGAGGACCGGTTAATCCGAGGCTGGTTAACAGAGGTTCTACTGTAATTTAATGACATTGATAAATTCGTTCTACAAAGTATTTTAGAAATTATTGATATTATTTTTAAATATTTTCAGAGTTTGTTATAAACATTTTTGAAAATTCACTACTTTTCAAGAATGTTCATTTGGTTTGTTTATCTTTACTAAAATTTATCAGAAATAATAATTCCCTTCTGCAGAATTACTGTCTTATTTGTTACAACATTTATAAACCATGAGTAAATTAAAGCTCTGCTTGTACAAAATTGTTCCCCTAGTTTTGACATGGCTTAATATTTCATGAGATTTGGTTGTTATAGAATAAATAAAATTTCAATAATAAAATACACAAGTTACAGAAATACATTAAAAAAATTTTTATCAGAAAATTAATAATTAAAATGTTGAAATAGATTTAAAATTAGTTGGTTTCATGATATGTATTTCGAGCTGCAACGGATATTTCAAGCTAACGAATCATCAGTACACGGTTTTAAATTAAACGGAACCTAATAATCAGCTGTTAACTGATTACAACACTGCCCATGCGTTGGTAGTGGCGAAAAGATTGAAACTCCGTTCGCTCTGTTTCAAATATTGATCGTTTGCATATAACTGTTTATCTATAATCTATGTAAGATTTGTAATTATTCTCCGCTAGGAATTTTATAATCAAAATGAGTATATTTTTCCGCCTATCCCACCTTTGTTAATCTCACTTATGTTGACGCGTTTCGGATATACTCCATTCTCAAAACACTTAAGAAGCTAAAAGTGTTGATCATTCTCAAAAGTACTGATAATCCTAAGCTTGGATTCGTTATATTATACAACTGGCTCCTGCCACTTTTCACCCTCCTTTTTCTACCAATTGGCTTGTTTAAACCCGTTTAATTTGGTTTATTAGTAATACACTTAAATTCGTTATATTAAACAACTCGTTCCTCCCACTTTTCACCCTTCCTTTCTTTCTATTTATTTATCGAAAACTCGTTTAATTTATTTCTGATTAGTCTTTTCTCTCCTCTCTATGCATATTTTAGGTTTATTACTGCTCCCATTTGAAGAAATTCTTCAAATTAAAAAATATATAATAACGTCTATTTGTAAGTTTGTTTGTTCATTAAAAATTGTATGACTCCTCCCCCCCTTTTTTCTGATATGTTTAATCTCAATCCCTTTCCTTCATAATGCACTGAAGGTGTATGGCCTTCTCTTATTAAATGTGAGATATAATTAAAATCATTGTTTTCATATTTAAAATACTTTATATATGTTCGTTGAATCTAGTTTTAAATTTTCGTCTGTCCGATAGATTTTGCTATGTGGCCGTAGTGATATAACTACCTACAAATATAGACTATTGTGACGGTAAGTCTCAATAATATATCTAAATATATTAATGTAACCGGTTTTACTGTGGAAAGGTCACCACATAGCTTTGGACTATTGCGGGTGTAGGACTAGTACAGTGAGAACCCTTAGGGTCTTACAATATTTAGTACGGGGTTGATAACCCCATGGACCCTAGCTGGATCTACACACCTTTCATGTAGTCATTGTATAGATCCCACATATCATCTTTCTTAACAGATCTCATTTATCTAACTCTTGTTCTCTTCCAACTCTGTAACTAATCGATGCCTAAGAGTTTTTGTTATGTTATTTATTTATTTTTATAAGGCGATGAAAACCGGCATAATTTGGCCGGTAAATATCAAAAATTATATTACATATTCAACAGGTATTAAAAAAAAAACTTTTGGTCTTACATAATGTACACAGAAAAAAAAGAAGTGTTTTGATGTGAATTTGCAAGGTTTTCATTGGAGCACGTATGAAACTCTATCGGACGTGGTATCGAAATGTCTTTTATATTGACTTGAACGGATTCTTTTCCTCAGTGATTGAATGTGACGAAGGTCCTTTGTTGTTAAATGAACTTCCTTATTGACTTTGACATGCGCACTATTCTTTAGAGAATCTCAAAATGACATCTTTTTAAATTTCAATTTTTTTAAAATATAAATCAAATATACTGAACAAAGTCACCATAAAGTGACGATGATTGAAGCCTATAAAGTTACTTAGTTAAAATACAGGGTTATTCAGAAAGAATCGACTAAGTTTTGAGGATGTTTTCTACTTCTAAAACTAAAAGTTAACATTCATATAAAAATAAGCCCAAAACGCTTATATCCCCCGTTTATCCCATTTTTTTTTTTGTAATTTAAAATGTAAGATATTATGTTCAAATTTAGTACACGTATTTTCAATGATATATTTTACATATGTATCAAAATGAAAGAATATATTTATATATTTTCAAAATGGAGGCTGTTTAAAATATTTAACTTTAAGTAACTCACAAACTGCACACTTAAAAAACTGTAGGTACGTTTAATCTAGTTTTAAAGCTTTTCATTAGGTAAAGTAGTTAAAGTAGTTTCAGTAATTGGCGGAGATAATTTAGGAAGTGTTTATATGTATCTAAAGAAATAGTATTTCCTATAATCATATGTCGGAAAAGACTTTTTTTACCAGTTATCCACAATTTAAGAACATTTTACTACATAATTTATATCTTTATACGACTTAACCAATTGGGTTAAAATTTTGCACTGTAATTATTTATAAAAAGAACAATTTTGGGAAAAAATCATCTTGTTTCATTAATCCGTTTCAAAATGACCGCCATTTAAATATTTCAATCGAAAATAATTCATTTCACGCTATTTTTATTTAACATTTTGAAACAGATTTTTGTAACAAGTTGTTTATTTTTTTAAACTAGTTCTTTATACTCTCGACTACCGTGAAAAATATCATCAAAATCGGGTAAGTCGTTCTACAGATATAATTGTTTTACTTCAAACAAATGGCTGATAGTTGGTAATAGAAGTTTTTCCAGACGTATTTATAGAAACTTTTTGCTTTATTTTGACCAATATAACCACCCCCTCGATTATCTCTGCGTATTACAGAAACGAACTGTTTATACACTTTGTATGATATAAAACCAAATGGGTATTTAATCACTTGATTAATTCCTTCTTATAAATAGATATTTTAAAAAATGTGTGTTGAAATAATTGTAGTTGTATACCTATCACAAAATAGAACTTTTTCAGACATACCGACTATATAAAACTACACAATAATCCAATTTAACAAATCTAATTTGAAATCAAGTGATAAAATTAAAACATATTTTATGGTAGGTTTAAAAAAAAACAGAACGAAAGAAATTATAAAAACATGAAACGTAAATTTATTTCATGAAGGAACTCTTGGTTACCAATCGATGAGGTGATTTCTACTGTCGTAGAGTTATGGAGGTAGAATGTTTAGCTGGTTTATGAATATCATTAAATATAAGTCATTCATCAAATTTTAAATTGTTTTCAAGATCATGAATTGATATTGGTATATCAATATCATTTAATTTTGTTGATGAACGGCGTCAACTCATTAGTAACATATTTGAGGCCTAACATATATGCATTGACGGTTTATATATATAACATTAGTAGAGTTACAGTTCTTATTTTCTAATATAGGGTGTGTTTTATTAGTAGCACTGCTAGTAAACAAGATTTATATTGAAAGTTTTGCACCAATGTTTATTACAATTACAGTTGCTAATAACTAATGATTTATCAGATTTATCAACTGTAATTTGTTAAGTTTTTTCTTGTTTAGATATACGACCAATATTTTCACTTGTATTAAGCTAGATTAAAAAATTTATTTGTCATTTTCAATTACAATTCATGAGAGCTAAAAAAAAAAAAAAAGCAGATAAAATATCGAAATTCTAAAATATTTTGTTTTTACCTAATTAAGTATGTTTCAGAACAAAAAATCATTTTTCACACTTGAAATAGGATAAATTATAGTTTTAAAACTTACGTAAATACTTCTTTCATAAGTGAATATCACGATGTTTAGTTTTAATCTTAATTAAAAACATAATAATATTGCATAATTAAATATGAAATCCTATACCAACAAGCAAACTACTGAAGTTATACTAATGCAAAATTAGTTTTCTTTTTTGTAAAGTTGGTTAACTGTTATAGGCAACATTTTAATTCTATTATTTGATCAAACTTGAGTCCAATTAACCGTTGTCGGTGATAAAAATTTCAATAGAATATGAAAGTTTAAATATCCTTCAGCATGATTTAATGAAATAAAGTTCCAATATAACTGAGTTCATTAACTGTTACAGTGAAATTAACTCTATTATGTTGACAAAGTAATTTAATAACTTTTATATATGAAAGAAATCGTATTTTATAGTTAATAACAGAGTTTAGAAATTCTTAATTTTACGCGATATTTCACTCTATTTAAAATATGTAGTAATTAATTGATGTTCAGTTTTTATGAAAACAAGTTGGTTCAGCCATCATGATAATTGCCCAGCCCACACACAATACAATGCAAGCAGATCCTCTAAATGTAATGTTTAACAGTTTCTTGGGCATATTAATAAATGTATTGGTACAGCTAGAAGTCTTATCAGTAGGACAAGGTTGTTTAAAACAGTTGTTATAATGGGTTTTTGACCCTAGTTTTATGTGTATCGGTTTCAAACTAGTCTCGTAGATTAGTATATATTAAAAAGTATCAACTCGTTTCTCTTGTTTCAGTGTCTCAGCCATGGCGACCATCGAAGTTATACATATGTGAAGGAGATTCAACTCGCTACGCTCGTGTCGGTATTCGGCCCTGCCGGATACAGGGTGATTAAAGAAGATATGCAGAATCTTCGGGGAGCTCATTCTACATGTAAAAGTAAAGAAAAAATTGATATAAACAACTTCCGGAAATGCTTGGTTAGTGAGTTACGGCTAGCGAAATATTTCGCCCAGAATTTGTACCGTGGGTTAAATAAGGACCTCCTGGAATTTTGGGAAGATAAATTACTAGGAAAATTCAATTGTTTCTAAAAAATTTAATAAAATAGGTCCCAGAACTGTAATTTAAGTATTTTTTTGAGAAAACCAATGAAACATTAAAAATTGGTGTCAAAAACAAGGCGACAGAAAGACGGCATGTCAATTTCTTTTTCTTTCCTGGTGCCATATAACGTAATAATTAGTTAAAAACCAGAGGTCAAAATTTTTGCAGTTACCAAA
Organism: Aphrophora alni; assembly: GCA_963513935.1. Taxonomy (NCBI): domain Eukaryota; kingdom Metazoa; phylum Arthropoda; class Insecta; order Hemiptera; family Aphrophoridae; genus Aphrophora; species Aphrophora alni. Next base: position 47,831,984 of record OY740775.1, on the reverse strand, counting down.
TTTACCCTATACTTAGTGTAAAGTGAATGTTATCTATTCCATTACATTGTTTGATAGGAACAACTTGCGGTCAATATATCCAACTTGCGGATACAGAATTGTATATGATTCGTACATTTCGCAATATAGTAGAAAGAAACTGTTTATTGTAATACAAGATCTTTTATTCATACTTCAACTCGTTGAAAAATTTAAATCCGAACATCTATGTAGTGTCAACGTTCCAATATTGAAGATGATTTGTTATACGTGTTATGAATTATTCAACACAGAGGCTATGTAATATCTAGATGAAATATTGGTATTTCAAAGTTACCGAATTTTTTATTATATAAGTAAATTTAGGTGTTAGGACCTATGCACACGAGATGTAACTTCAGTATTTGAGATTAAATGGTGTAATAAGCACTTTAAATACCTTACATATACAAATACCCCACAGTTGAATAATTTTAAAATAATCGTCTACTGTGTATGCTGTATTCTTCAGCGTGAACGCTTGGATCGATATTAATCAAATTTATTAGATGGGCATAGTTTTTAACGATACTGTCCTTATTTCTATTTGTGTCACACAATACTTTTGATAATTTTTTTTCTAAAACATATAAATGACGTAAAAATATGAAAACGATTTTTTTATTGTAATATCTAATGACTCGGAGTATGGTTCAGTAGCTGGTACAAAGTGTTCAAAATCATATTAAGCGTAAACATAGTCGGTACTTGGGTAAATATTTTACAAATCAAAATATATTATGACAGCTGTTTCACAATTAAGCATCTCCAGCAACTAATATTATCTGAATAACATACGAGTTATTGTTTACCTTTAAACTAGATTTCTATCAAAAATGAAGCAAGTAATAAACAGATACATAGAAGAAAATGATGAGAATTGCTGACAATAAATGATGATAATTATAATATTAAGTGGCGTTAGGTCATTGATAAAATCTGAGAAAGGAAACCTGCTTTCAGTTATCAGTTAAAATCACTTGAATTTTTATGTATTACCAAATTTCTGAAAATCTCTCGTCATTGAGGTTATGATTCTATTTAAATCTAATTTACGCTGATGTCGTATTTATGGCGCAATCAAAGCAAGCATAGGCCTTTATAAATATTTAGTTCAAAGACGATGTTCTTGGTTCAATTTCACTTTTTGATGAACCACATACTAAATTTGATTAAAATCTGTCTAATGGTCTTTGCTAAAGACCACTGCAGATACGACAAACGACAGACAGAGATCATTCCAAAAAACACTTTTTTTTTACTCGTGCAAGAGAGTCAAAAATATTGAAACCATAAATAATGTCCCATATATAATTCCTATTTACAATTTTACAGTTACATTCATGGTGGCGGTTTAAAATGCTCGGCAAACATTCAAAAAATAAAATTAAACCTCTCTCTACTCTAACAAACGTATACCAAATTAGATGCTGTAATTCAGGACTCTAAATAAATATTGCGTGTTCCAGACTTATTGACACTCTGTATATTTTCATCTCATACAAAGAGTTTTAATTACTTCTCATAAGCTTTGTATAATAATTTACATCAACCACTAAACCCAAAGTAATTATAAAACTGACTCAACTAATTTTAATTACACCACACGTGTAACAAAGCTCAGCAATAAAGCTGGTATTCAGATATTTTTATGTCAGTGGAACTATTATTGTTTTGATCAAAATATCTCTATGAATACTTCATGAAACGTACTCACATTGGCAAGTATATAAAAGCTATTAAACTAAAGTGCAATTGTACAAATACAACAGAAAGCATTATCACATTAAGTTGACCATCAAGTTCCGTCATACAATGTAATACACAGGGAAAACAGTTGTTACATAAATCCCTCCTTTCGCGACGTTGGATGGAACTATTTAATAGATTTGTATGTATCAAAAAACTACTCCCTGTGTTCGTGTCCGTGTGTCGGTTATATATACCTTCAAGGTTTATATGTAGAAATAACTTACTCCCTATATGCTCGTACTGATGATGGAGCCCTGACGGATATCGTAACAATACAAAGAACAAGCTTATCATAAGGATAGAGTTTACAAATACATTATTGACAATAACATCCCAATTTCTCATCGTAGAGGTAATATTTGAAGGTAAACAGATTACGAGATATGAACAAAAATTAATATAAATGGATACCATTTTCATTCAATTAATTAAATTGAAATAGGGTACTATATGAGCACACTATAGTTTCCTATAGCAAAATATTTCTTACTATTTTAAACAGTTTGAAACCTGAGCTGGAGTATAACTCCGGAGCAGGGTGTGTACGGGTTTTACCGAACCCTGAGTATAGCTCGGAGCAGCGTGCATATGCGTTTGACCGAACCCCGAGTCTAGCTCGGGGAGCTTGTATACGCGTTGACCGAACCCCGTGTATATCTTGGGGAAGCATGTATACGTGTTTGACCGAACCTCGATTATAGCTCGGGGCACCGTGTATACGCGATTGACCGAACCTCAATTATAGCTCACGGCAGCGTGTATACACGTTTGACCGAAATCCGATTATAACTCGGGCACCATGTATACGTGATTGACCGGAACCCGATTATAGCTCGGGGCAGTATGTATATGCGTTTATCCGAACCTCGTCTATAGCTCAGGGCAGCGTGTATACACGATTGACCGAACCTCGATTATAGCTCAGGGCAGCGTGTATATGCGATTGACCGAAACTCGATTATAGCTCAGGGCAGCGTGTAAATGTGATTGACCGAACCTCGTTTATAGCTCAGGACAGCGTGTAAACGCGATTGACCGAACCTAGATTATAGCTCAGGACAGCGTGTAAACGCGATTGACCGAAACTCGATTATAGCTCAGGGCAGCGTGTAAATGTGATTGACCGAACCTCGTTTATAGCTCAGGACAGCGTGTAAACGCGATTGATCGAACCTCGATTATAGCTCAGGGCAGCGTGTATATGCGTTGGACCGAACCTCGATTATAGCTCGGGGCACCGTGAATACGCGATTGACCGAACCTCGATTATAGCTCTGGACAGAGTGTATACGCGTTTGACCGAAACCGGATTATAGCTCAGGGCAGCGTGTATACACGTTTGACCGAACCTCAATTATAGCTCAGGGCACCGTGAATACGCGATTGACCGAACCTCGATTATAGCTCAGGGCAGCATGTATATGCGTTGGACCGAACCTCGATTATAGCTCAGGGCACCGTGAATACGCGATTGACCGAACCTCGATTATAGCTCTGGACAGAGTGTATACGCGTTTGACCGAAACCGGATTATAGCTCAGGGCAGCATGTATATGCGTTGGACCGAACCTCGATTATAGCTCAGGGCACCGTGAATACGCGATTGACCGAACCTCGATTATAGCTCTGGACAGAGTGTATACGCGTTTGACCGAACCTCAATTATAGCTCTGGACAGAGTGTATACGCGTTTGACCGAAACCGGATTATAGCTCAGGGCAGCATGTATATGCGTTGGACCGAACCTCGATTATAGCTCAGGGCACCGTGAATACGCGATTGACCGAACCTCGATTATAGCTCTGGACAGAGTGTATACGCGTTTGACCGAACCTCAATTATAGCTCAGGGCAGCGTGTATACACGTTTGACCGAACCTCAATTATAGCTCGGGGCACCGTGAATACGCGATTGACCGAACCTCGATTATAGCTCTGGACAGAGTGTATACGCGTTTGACCGAACCTGAGTATACCTTGGTGCTCTCGTTTCACCTCTTTATTAATACGTAAAATGTCTGTTCTCGGGTTTCGTGTGATTGCAATGATTCAGTAAGTCTAAAGATCAATTCCAGTTGTTTCTTCTTCCGTATCTAGAATATTACAGTGATATTTGGAATATTAGATCAAATGTTTGTGGTTATGTTGGATTACTAGACGCTGTATTTTATGTGGATGTATATTACTTGTTTTTGAGCAATTATTTTGATAGATCTATAGTTATTTATGTGTTGTAGACTATTTGTATAAATCACGTTGAATGTGTGCTTTCTCTCTAAAATTGATCCTAAACATTATTTACTCATGATGTTCATATCAAATTAGTTTATTTTATACCGTATGACGAAATCCGAAAATTTATGGAAAACATTTCATTTCCATATTTTATTTAACCCTGACTCTGCACTACTGCAGAAAACTGTAGTACTTTTACAAGTAGCGTGCAGTACTATACATTCTAATATTTGACCCACTAATTGTCATCCAATCTTAATAAACTTTATACCGTTGGAAAGGAAACTTTTCAAACTTTAATCTTTGTATTTACCATATGTTTCTAAAATGAATATTAACACGTCTAATGATCGATGGAATAATTGCAGAACTGTAAACAGCTGGTCCGTGCGTCGACGAACGCTAGAATTTCGTCAACTTTCAAGACCTATAACAGTTATACACACCGACTTTAGGACAATGATATTTACACCAATAGAAAGCTTGCATTTCCATCTTTCTAGAACTGCTTTCAAATCTTAGATCACGTTTACGGTTTAGGTTTTGTGTTCAACCGCATAAACCTTTGCTATTGGCCAAGATTTGGACCAATAAGCAAGCTTCTTTGGAAGTCGATATGTTTCTCACAGATGAAGTGTTTGTAAAATTCTTTTTACAAGGTATTGAAGATAAAGGTTCACTGATTCCATTGGTATGTCTTGTTCACATTTTGTTCCACTGAGTCTTTAGACAATCCCCTCTCAAACCAACCGTTTTTACAGTTGCAAATCATCCGCTATGTTTGTATCTAAAACCACACGGTTGGCACGTTTTAGGTTAGCAGTTAGTTTGCTCTGAATTGAATGATATTTTGTTGATTTATAGTGAATAACGTTTATGAAATTGTGTTTTATATATAAATAAATAAGTGTAGTGTTTCTTATTGTGTTTGTTTAGTGAAATTAGTTTTAGACAAGCTAAATTTAGTAACATTGTAGGCTATGTCGGTAGGTGAGTTGATAACATACATAACGAAATTTCGTTTCGTAATTTCTGATTACAAAATGGTAAGTTACATAAAATGTTCAAGTTTACAGTTCTATTCTATGATTTATTCTCTACAATTTGGTATATAAAATTTCATTTTTGGGTAAAGGATACATTTTAGATTGGTGTTTCAAAATAGGCTAAATTTTAGTGCCGGTGTGTAGTACGGACATAAAAAAATCTATTTCATAAAAACTACTTTGAAATTGGTAAATGTTTTTACATATTTCTATTCACAACTAAATTATGAAACTTTTGTGTATTTTGTATAACCAGGCCTATACATTTTTATAGTATTTATTTAGGCCTGAATTTAGAAAAAAATCTTCCGTTTTTGAAAATTTTTGCTTCCTGAGCTTATAACTTTTACAATTTTGCACCAATCAAATTTTTAGTTACATATTTGAATAATTTGGACCTTTTCCTAAAAAAAAGCTATGGATCACTTTATGATTGGGATAGAATTTCTATTTTTGGCGAATTTTTGAAATTATTTCAACCGATGAAAAAAAACGTGAATCAATTAGCATGGGCAAATAGAGGGTTAATAAATCAATTGGAAAGTCTTTAGAGAAAAGGAGAGTACTTCCAACTCTAGAAAACGATCCATTCACTAAGAAAACAGATTCACTAGAAGCAATTTTGCAGAAAACAATATTTCTACTAAATATTAAAAAAAATTAAGCCAACAATTACATGTAAACTATGTTCGGAAAAAATGATAGCATTAACTGGAAGAAAATAGAAGGAAGGAGACCAATTTGTGGTGTCTTGACTGTTCATAGTATTATGTTTACCTGACTGTTTCAAGATTTATCATTCTAAAGCCAAGTATTTATAGAATGTCACAATTTTTATATTCAGCGATAATTATTCGTAGAATGTCATATTTTTTACATTCTTCAATATTTACTCCATTTTCAAAAAAATCAAGCTCTTTTTATATCTACAATAATTATTGATATCATATTAAACAATATTTTGCTCTTTCAAATGATATATTGGTTCCTAGATAACACAAAATATTAACAATAGTAGAATTTTTACAAATATAATTCTACAAAGTGTTATATTTTGTGATCGCTATAATGGTTACGTTTAAACTACAAGGACGACGGACGGACGGTGTTAAAATTAACTTTTTCGTTTTCCCTGAGACCATGAAATGTGACATGCAAATAAAAAAATGAGTATACTTGGTTCATTGAATTTTATAATATTTGAAATTATCACAAATATCCTGCCTTTACAAATTTACGCTCAATTTCGATGAGTTTCCACAGTTTTGTTAAATACAGTTGATTACGACTAAATTTAGTTAAGGTCATTCTTGGGTTGTATCACGTATTAATAGATAAATCTAATCAGTTGTAACAGAGTCACGTATTGACAAAGCAATTAAATGTCAATCTATGAGGACAGAGAAGAAAATGTATCCTTTAATTAATTGAACAGGAAATAAAATCACTGTAATATATCTAAGTGTTGGTTGTAGCGTGGAAAATGGTCTTAATCGAACACAGGTTACTGTAATTGATTTAACGCCAAACTGTTGCGTATAAAACAACGGGATCTCATACATTATTTTGTTAGTGTTCAATTGTTATAGACATGAGCATATAGACACATTTTATGTTATTACAATATGTGCCATTCACTAATACCACGTTCTCAAATGCCTCTTTTTGCCAACTTTTCAGATGATGTCGCCGATAAACGTTTGTACGCTGACACTTTTAAGTTTTATTGAAGCTTACATACATTTAAGGGAGTACATCGTTCCGCCTTTCCCAGATTCGTTATTCTCACTTTAATTGACACATTTCGGATATATTCCATTCTCATATCACTTAATAATACGCTTGGATTCGTTATATTAAAAAATCGCTCCTCCGATTTTCCTATTTTCATATCTAAACCCGTTCAACAATTATTTAATCGATTAATAAGGATAGTATTAAATAAGGAAGAATACGATGCTCTTTTTCAAATAGTGCAAAATAATGATTAGATAAAAGAATGATTAGAAAAATAAAAACTAGAAAAAGAGAAGAAAAAAAGTGAAAAAAGGTAAAAAAAAGGTTTAGACTAAATTTACAATTACGAAAAAGAAATATAAAACTTTACAGATTTGTTTAAGAAATACGACATAAGCATAGGTATTTCAACTAAAAAAACTATGAGAAGCAAATTTTAATATAATATAGAGACAAAAGATAAATATAATAAAAATGGGGTACTGTATAAGAAATAAAATGTATTTGTAACGCAACATATATATCGGACAGACAAAAATTTATACCTAGATTTAACGAACATATAAAGCATTTTAAATATGAAAAGAATGATTCTAATTTTACCACACATTTAATAAGAGAAGGCCATACACCTTCAGAAATGAAAGAATCTTTGAATATTTTACATTATGAAGAAAAGGGATAGAGATTAAACATATCAGAAAATATATATATATAAAAAAAAAATGAAAATGTCATAAAATTTTTAATGAACAAACAAACTCAAAAAGAGACGTTATTTTATATTTTTTATTTGAAGAACTTCTTCAAATGGGAGCGGCAATAAACCTAAAATATGGATATAGAGGAGAGAAAAGACTAACCTGAAATAAATTAAACGAGTTTTCGATAAATAAATAGAAAGAAAGGAAGGGTGAAAAGTGGGAAGAACGAGTTGTTTAATATAACGAATTTAATCGTATTACTAATAAACCAAACCAATTGGTAGAAAAAAGGAGGGTGAAAAGTGGCAGGAGCAAATTGTATAATATAACGAATCCAAGCTTAGGATGATCAGTACCAAAATGTGTTTTGAGTAACGAGTATATCCGAAACGCGTCAACAAAAGTGAGATTAACAAAGGTGGGATAGGCGGAAAAATATTCTAATTTTGATTACAAAATTCCTAGCAAAGAATAATTAAAAATCCTACATACATTATAGATAAACAGTGCAAACGGACAGAATTTAAATCAGAGCGAACTTAGTTTCAATCTTTTTTCCACCAGACACCACCACCAACGTTTGGGCAGTGTTTTAATCAGTAAACAGTGTACAGTAGTTCCTTTACACTGCGTCACTACCTAACACCCCTTGCACTTGCGTGCACAATGTGGCAACACGGTTACGTGTTCAGACAAAATACCTACTATTCCAACATATATTGGCATTATAATAGAAACAATCGTGAAGTTATTTTCTTATATTTGTTGGCTTGCGGGTATAGTCTTTTGTCTGTGGTATGTGTTTGATTCGAATGAACAATGTTTTGTGCTAAGTGGATCTCAAAAGTAGTATTGCCTACATAAATTCACCAAATTTTTCTTTATGTCACATAACATGTTGTGTACTACCTAAAAATGTACAAAGAACAACTAAAAATTACGTAAAAAAATCTCCAAATATATTGATTTAAAATTTGTATTTTATTCAAGATTGAATGACATCAAAGATACATCCTGCGCCAAGACGTTTAAATTGGGAATAAATCATTAATCCTCGTCACTCACTGTGTTTTCCTTTTAGATTTATACATTTAATTTGTTTGCGAGAATCAGAGTTATCGACACATTCAAAGCAATTTGTATTTCATAATATTACAAATGAACAAATAAATTATTATCGACTATTTATCATTTCATTTTAAATGTTGAGAAGTATTTTACGATGAACCATGTTGTACAGAGTTAAAATGAATCTTGATCGCCATCAATATTGGCTGCAGTTATGTACACAGATCACTCAAGGGGCTCCAAAACAGATATTCACTGAAACAACTCAATAATTATTTTAAATTCACCTTATAACGTTCTTCACGCGACGTAAATCAACTTTGTGTAATCTGTTTCACTCACCCAACTCCAGAAGTAACCAAACTTGTCACACAAACATCAGTAGTAGTTATTGGTAAACAAGTAAGAATGAATCGTGATCACTGTTTATGACAAAATTAATAGAGCCTCCATTCGTGTCGTAAACGTAAATTGATCTTTCAATGGATGCGGTTTAGGGCCATTTTTTGCTTTTTGTCAATTATTTCTAAACCGTCTTATATTTATATTATGTTTTTAACTTGGATTTGGGAACTCGTAGTTATATTTCATTAAAATTTTAATGAAAACCTTTAGGTCGATTTTGAAAAAAAGTATTATATATATATATATATATATATATATATATATATATATATATATATATATATATTAACCGATAATTCATGAACATCCATTTTTGAGATATGGAGACCAGGCTAAATTTGATGAATTTAAGATCAGAATTTTTAAAGGATGTTTTTGGAAAATGGTAATTTTCCGTTAAACTTAGCGTTATCTCTATATATATTGAATATGACCAATGTACACCCGAGTAACGAAATTATACTAAAATCAGTTTGTTTGTTGAACACGTTACAGAAAAAAAAAAAAAAAACTTCTTTAACTCAGAACCTTGAAATGTATATATCCTTAAATACTCTTCACAGTTTATTAATTCAGAGTAATAAATTTGTGTATATAACATGCAGGCTGTTAGAGCCCAAACTATATTACGCTTCTCGAATCATATCCGTTGGGTAATACCCAATTAGACGCAAGAGTAGTGTGCGGTTGTCAGTTCAAACACTTCCCTGCACGAAGCTTAAACCGAGCAAGGCTACCGACGTTTTGCAATGTTAATACAGTTGCGTATATTAAAAGTTTCATTGGGTTTGCGTAGTTTATTGGTTTACAATAATTTATAATTTAAACATGTTTAGTACATCTGATATATCAACGTGGATTCAGCGGTACTGACATTTATTTTTTAAACATCTTTTTCAGAAGAATTGCAAATTCCAAAAGTCGCTATTGGTTTCTTCAAGCTCAAACTGTAAAATCTACTGACTTAACCAGTAGAGGTATGTGTATGTATAGATCGACATCCACCCAAATGTAGTATCATTTAAAAACAAAAAGAAAACCTTGAACGCCGTCGTAAATGATGGAATATCTCATAACCGGTGCAAATGATTTCAAACAAATGTTTAAGGAATGTGAAGATTTGTAAGCCAAATCAATTTGGTCATAACATAAGTATAAATAAAATACGATTCATGTATAATAGAAGAAGGCAACTATAAATACGTGTAGCTTTGACACCCGTTAAGGCCGAGACACTGACACGAGAGAAGCGAGTTTAGCCGTTATTATAAACATCTAGGATCATCGATAGAGCTTAGCAAACGTCAAATAATAATATACACAACTACAAGGTTCATAAAAATCTTGTAAAAAATGAACAAAACTTACCCTACTGGGTGAGATCCTTGATGTATCATACAATGTAATATTTCCTACAACTACTCAAATTTTGAGCGATATATTTAGAATATCTGCTTGTATTTAAATTGTATGATGGGGATGGGTATGTTGGATGATAAACCCATCAATAATTTTATTTTCCTTGTATACAATCTGTTATCAACTTACCTCAAAAAATGGACAATATTTATTTGTTTCACAGCTATATTGTAATAAATAAAAAAAAAAACAGATCAACGATACGCCCTGTAATTTATTGGTGAGCTTTAAAACTATCGACACATTCATGCAATTCGTATTTCAACCAACAATTTATTACTTTTGCTTAATTAATAATATGTTATAAACAAATTTTGGTAGTTACTTTAAAGAGCCCCCCACTCTCCAAGTTGCTGTAGGGGCTAATGTGTTCACCATGAATGTGAGAGGTTTTGATTCAATCCCCGAGTAGGCTAAGCAAATAGTTTTGGTGTTGACCCAGCATTTTGAAATTAGAGATATATGATTACTAGGGAATATTGATTATGTTAGTTGAAGTCTTGAAATTGGAGATATATGATTACTAGGGAATATTGATCACGATAGTTGGAATCATAGCGACGGAAACTCGATGTGCTATCCACGTGTAAACTGACTGTTAGGTTAAGGATTTACATTTTTATGATTATTTCTTATTTTAAACAACAGAGGGGAAATGTATTTGTGGAATTTATTGCAAGATCGTAAAATGTAATGAAATGTTGATCCTACATTTTACCGTATGCAACCAACATTGCAGCAATGTAGGTTCGATCGTTATGAGTAAGGCTTCCCTCAGTCATTTAGAAAAACATTTTAAATTAATGATTCATACGAACTTTTAATTGTTACGCGAGGTGTTATAAACAACACTAAAATTAATTTAAGGCAAGACCTCGGGGCTATCATGGTACTTACAAAGCCCGATCATACAATGTAATACAAACAGATTCTCTAAATGTAATTATTAAAAGGTGGTCTCTTGGGATTTATGGAAATGTAAATTGTATTTTTAGATCAAAGATCCTACCTAGAAAGTAAGTTTTTTAAAACAATTGTTCTACAGGTTTTATAAAGTCCATAACTTTGTCTAACTCTACTCTCTTGACGTTAGGAAGGTCGTAACTGACCTTGTAGATGTGTCTATATTAAAATCTCTCCACTTGCTTCGCTTGTGTTAGTCTTACGATCCTAGTTAGACTCAAAACCGTTAAAAGGTTCGTGGTAGAGATGCGATGTTGATACAATTACATGCAAAACTAAAATTTACAAAAAAGTTCTCTAATTTAGTGTGTTATTAGTTGAATAACACCCAAAATGTGGAGAGAAAAAAACTTGATATTTTTAATTCGATTTTACTGAAATTCAATAGCTTTCTTTATTAGTATACTATCATCAAAAGTTGTGTGGAAATCTTTTTTTTTTGTAAACGCTATGGTGCTTAAGTTTAATGACAACGATGTGTATTCATTAATGTTTTCACTTTTCCGAGTTCATGAAACTTAAAAATCATTTGAGAAAATCAAGGTTTGTTTGCGATTACCACACTACCCTTCTACTTTGTATAGTGAGTGAGAAAGAAAATAAATCGCAGTACAATAAGTATCTACAAAAAGTATAATTTAAATGTAATTCTATTTAATATTGAGAAACAAGAAGTCATCCACTGTATTGCATTACTCATGACGTCAGTTTCAGAGAGTGGCCGAGAGCAACCCTTGACAAGACAAAATAATTAATTGCAGTGAAGAAGTGTGTAGGTCAAGTAAAGAGAATACACAAGTGCTGTCATTTTTGGTCTGTAACACGTAGTGTTAGCTTTTAACCTCAAAGTCATTTCTAGTTTGCTTTTTGTCATAATTTTATGTCATTCATTATTCGAGTAAATTTTTTAAATTGCAATATAGAAAACGTAATTTCTACAATGTTTTTGATGTTAATAGATTTGATTTCTCTTATACAGGATAAGTCATAATTAGAGTGAAAAACTTCTTGAGTTGGTTTAGGCACTAATTTAAACTAGAAAGAATAATTATTGTTATGATATATAATAGCGTTTAATTGGAAAAATAATTATGAAAGCTTTTAACACGATTATTTTAAATGTTTAATACTAATTTTGTTTATTACCTTCAGTATTTACCCTTAAAATTGTCAAAACGCCATTAAAAAAAAAACTGTAAGCAATATTTAAACTCTAATTAAAATTTTGAAATTTAATAACATAGTCCGTAGAAACAAGTCGATGGACGCCTTCACAGTACTTACCCAGCCCCGTCACACAATGTAATACAAGTTGTTCCTCTAAATGTGTTGCCCAAAAAATATTCTTTTGGGCCTTGTAGTAATGTTAAATTGCATTAGTAGAAGAAACCCAGTATGTATTTGGTAATTTTGTTTACATCAGTTGTTACACAGGTTTTATGGATCTCGTAAATAGATAAAAGGCCAAGTTGATGTGTGACTAGTTTTCGCTCATGTCAGTGATTTGAACATGTCGGATATGGTAACTACAGTAAACAAACAAGACATTTTTGGGAAAGACGAGTTTCAAAAGTTTTAACATTAAATTCGTTAGTTGTTATTTCATTTGTTTATTTATTTGCATTATTTATACATAGTTTAGCAGTGCTGCGGTATACTATATCGTTTGAGTTGTCATACTTTAAATACATATTCAATGATCACTCACAACACACACAAATACACAAGATAGAAATTTTATTAAATAGAAACAAATTAAGAACCAGTAAACCATGTATATATGTTATCTCATATTATTCAATTTTTTGAGAAGTCATTCTGAGTACAAACGCATCCCAGGCACCCAGAGGTTATGAGCTGAGGTACTCCTCCACTGAGTAAAAAACATGCCTCAAACGGTATCCTATGAGGGATCCGCAATAATTCTTTAAAAACATTGTTTTCTTATATTCCTGTAGTTTATTCATTAATTTCACACCAGAGTATTAAAAGCCACGTTCAAAAATTCCAATCTCTACAGGATATTGCAACACTTTTTCCCAATGAGATATTTATAGCTATGTTGTTTTCCTTCGAACATACTCTCGTTTGCCTTAAAAAACACCAAAATTTCATATATATATATATATATAAATAGAAGGAAAAGTAAAATTTCGATATTTTTCGTGATATATATTTCGTTATCGTAGATAGGTGGAGTTAATAAAACTACATGTAAGAATTTAAATTTGCAAATTTATATCTAATTTAGTATGTTGAATTGAATAAGAGACTATATAAAATCAACTAATTTAAAATGGCTGCCATTAAACATTATTAGTTACTTTTTTCTCAATGTTAATAACTTCCTACATGAGTACACTAAAATCCCCTACACTAAATTTTTGATTTCAATCTAAATTTTTGTGATAGCTATCATGTATCGAACGAACGGCATGTAGAAACTAATTATTTGTTTCAATTTCCTGATGCCACGAAAAGTGAATATGGGAAAAACGGAGTTATATTTTTTGGTGGTTACCAAATTGACACTACATTTCGTATACTGGGTAGGTAATAACAAATTTTTACAAACATTTGCCGGAAAACACAAGTTTACGAATGTCGTTCATTTGGTGTGTTTTGGAATTAGATATTGAGTGCAGATAAGTATACACAATCTGTATGTAACAGTTTATCAATACACCACAAAACCAGACGTTATTTGGTTTATTATAAATATTTATTTTAGCGTATCTCAAAAACCAATATTTTTACAAAAAATATTACAAAAAATGTCGTTTCGAGAGTATAAATCAACGCTCGTTATCAAGCGTAATACTTAGAGCGTAAAAGAGAACAACACTAACATAGCTTAGTAGCAAAAGGCCATGTTAGAAACTAAAACTAAATCTCTAACCTAAATAAAGAACTCTAGTCTAACACCAGGTCTGAGCAGTCAAAGCTAAGATTAAATGCAAACGTGTTCTAATAAAACCACAACAGACAGGCCTATACTACACTAATTATGGCAGGAAACGGATTGTTATAGAGTTGGGCACAAGAGAAACTTGAAAAGGCTACATATGAAATGTTTCATTAAACCTTATTAATAATATGATTAATTCATCTTTATTAAATTTCTTTTAAACCAGAAGTACATGAGAAGTAAAATTGATATTTAATTATGAAAAATGAGATATTATAGGTTAAAATTTTCTCAAGTTATTGATGAATAAAATGATTTCATAAAAATTAGCCTACTCCATTACTTAAAAATATGGAATATCTGAAAAATAGCTGGTTAATATAAACGACAAGAAAAAAAATGATTTGCTTTTCAATAATTAACAATACGATATTATTACTGTTGGCAAAAGATAATCAGGTTAATAAAATAAAGAAGTTCTTGCTAATTGACTTTATAATAACAGTTATTACTTATTGTATTTTGGTGAATTAAATGTTTTACACTTTATAAATAAAGGAATAGTTGTTGTTAAAGTGATGTTTGCAGACAATAACTCTCATAATATACAGTTCGGTAAATATATTAAACCATTATTTCCTCTAAAGGAAAATCCTAGAACTCTTTTTTGAATTCTGAGATATTTCTAAAAAATATTTCTCTTAGAACTGGATAATGGTAATTACCCTCCCTTCTTCATACAATGTATTACAAATAGACCCTCTAAATGTAATGCCCAAAACTTGGTTTCTTGACCTTAACGGAAATATTAAATTGTATTTTTAGATCAAGCTGTTTTATCGTGTACGGTAAGTTTTTGATTTTGGCTAGGAACCCTGTGTGCCTCGAAGCTGTGTATAAATGAAAATCCTCTACTCTCTTCGTTCGTGTCTACGTCTGGCCCCTGGCTGGCCTAGAAGCTCCACATTCGTGACGGAGGCTACCGTCGCTTTGCTCACGACGTTAACTCGACCAAGTTGGATATCAAATTTTTCTCTGAGGTTAGAATTAAAATTTATACCCTGACAATAACTTTAATATTTTTTATAGTAGAGTTGGTACCGTTATATGCAGAAATAAAAACTACAATTTTGTATCTCACTTAGTTTATTTTACATTAAATACCAAACGATATATGAATAAAAATTATATTAAATAGGCACTATTTTAACTTTTAAAATTTTATTATATTTAAATAGGATTGTTTATGTTCCTTGTATCAAAATTCACGTTACTATGTAAAAATTTTGTTGCCTCTATTGTACTTACATTACGGACGAGGACGACGGACAGACAGCCTTTCTCTTTTTCAGTTCCCTGAGACCAATAAACATGAAGATAATTCAAAAAATGTGTATACTTGGTAAAATGAATTTTATACATTTTGAAATTATCACAAATTCATGAATTTCAATTTACTTTGGGAACAATTTTGATCAGTATAACAATTTAGTTGTTATATATAATTCTTCTTTTTAATTAATATTTAATTTATTCTAAAAGTCACACGTTGGTGAGCCAAATATAACATTTAAGATGTTATATATTATTTTATTACTGCTCTACTTCTACTAACAGGACTTTCTATAATTATTGTACTCATAGACAAACAACGGTTATTTGGGTAAAACAAACTCTTTCTTTTAATTTTCAAAAGAATAAAATTACTACATCAATAAACATGTACATGAAATTAATACTTACTTATCTAAAGAAACCATTCACTCTCCATTCATTCCTTAAAGTTAAATTTATTTATCATAGATATTTTAAAATACAAAATTTACTTTATTTTAACTCTTGTTAAAATCTGTACCTTCAAATTATCAGTTCCTTTAATTTATTATATTTCTTTACAAATTTTATTTATTACTTTAATTTATTATTAACATTGATCATCTTTTTATTAATCTCGGCTAGCTCAGTTTTTTACAATTAATTTAAAACAACAAAATCTCTTTATCTCGGGTCTTGGGTTTTTTTTTGAATGGCTCAATTGAAAGTGAAATCAATTCTAAGTGAATTTAATAATTAACAATTGGTTTTGTACTTATCAATTTTGTTGGTCCATCTGCTCGGTCGGATAGCACTATACACTACACATGACTTTAATTTACTTTTTTATTAACAAAAAACAAAACACCACACTGCTTAAACACTTTTCGTTGGTAATTAACGCTGTCTCTCCTTCCCTGATGCCGTTCCAAAATAGGCCTATCCTTCCCTGAAGTCGTCCCAAAATCTGTCTCTTCTTCCCTGTAGTCGTTCCAAAATATAGCTCTCTCTTCTACGATGACTGGTCTCCTTTACCTCTGGTGAATTTAAACTCCTTTTCCTGATCTGTCTTTTTATTAAGAAACTCCACAAACTCTAAATCTAATTTCCTATTCTAATTTAAAACTTCCTTTACTTCGATTCTACTTTAATTTAAACTTATCAATATAAAGAGACTTCTAGTCCCTTATTTCGCTGTTAAAAACCAATTCTTTTGTACACAGCGCAGACTAGCTGTGTACGCGTCCTTACGACTCGGCGACCCTTGTAAGACTCCTTGTGAAAACTATTTTTTAATACTCCTTCTCTAAAACACTGGTTTTCGCGCCCTGTTCGCTGATTTGTGGATTTTTACCAACTTTCTCTACATACGAACTTTCGCGATTCCTACTGGTTGTTTTTGAATTTTGCCGTTGTGTTTTTTAAGTTTGAAACGTCTCTGATTGGCCGACCTACTTTCTACTTGCGTTTTTGTGTTTTTCTAAAATACCGTTATGATGCTGCTTTCCCTTGATTTCTCTTTTTTTTTTAGTAAAAACTCTGCTACCCCAAGAATTCCGTTATTGTACACGTGTTGGCTTCAAGGTTCTTGAAATCCTAGTGCTATTGTAACCCAGCACGTACAATTTTTATTGCAGGCGGCATCTGCCGTTTCTCTTCATTTGTTTAACATGGTTCCATATTTATTATTTTATTCAAGTTATATTTTAATTAATTTATTTTTAGATTTCATGATTGATGTTTTTTATTTAGTTTAATTTAATTGGGATCATGATATCGTTACATCAGTTTTCATAAAATGTTATTCATTTGAGTTGATATCGACCAAATTTAGTACAGTACATTCTTGTAATATATTAGATATAAATAGATAAATTAAATCAGTTGTGACAGAGTCACATATTGAATCTCTGAGAACACGGATCTCAGAACTATAAGAATACTGTGAGGATTATTTTAGAATTTACATTTTTACAATGACTTCGCTATTTATCATACAATTTTAGAGTTGTACCATTACATGCAAAAAGGAAATCTGCAAATTTAATGTGTTAGTTGAGTAACAATATACATTTAAAACTGTTTAAAATATCAGCCATTTTGATATTTTCAAATCAATTTTGTGAATTTCAGTAAGGTTTTATACGGGCAAATTAGTCACATACGCTCAATTTCATGTTTCTATCTTATTTTTTTACGTACATAAAAGAACGACATCGTCGAAAATAAATTTTTCAATTTCTTGGAGGGAATGAAACGTGTGGATCATTCAAAATGTAGATTTTTTATGATTACCAAACTTACCCTCTACTTTGTATACTCGATTAAGTTCTTTTTTGTATTTTAATAAAATATGGTCCTATTATAGAAAAATCTAAACTTGAAATATAACACTGTAGTCGGTATGTGACAATCAACCTCTGTAGAATAGACAATAGGTTTAGAGAAATCCAATAGAATGTTCAGAGAAGTGTGAAACTATCCAATAGCGTAGATCAGTGTCGAAGGCGAGCTAAATTACATTACATTTCAAACCGTTTCATAAGGATTAGCAGTAGTACATTCTATCGTTTCATTGATTTAGTATTGAAAGGATATAAGCCTTAGAAACAAAACTATAAAACTAAAATGTTTAAAAACCAACAAAAAATTAATACTACTCAAAACAATTATCTTCGCTATATTAGAAAAATTTCAGTTCGGGTCTTATCACTTTAAAATAAACCCTGGAAATAAATTACACCAACTTTCTCACTCGCCCATCTCAAGAATCAAATATATAGTTTTCTTGTTTTAAAACAAAAAACAGTAGAGATTGGGACAGTTTAGATCCAACATGGCGGCTGTACCACGTGACCCCCCCTCCCCCATCCCTCCCCCATCCCTCCCCACCCCTCCCCTTTGCCCCTCCCCCTTTGCCCCTCCCATTTGCCCCTCCCCTTTGCCCCTCCCCCCTTTGCCCTTCCCCCCCTTTGCCCCTCCCCCTTTGCCCCTCCCCCTTTGCCCCTACCCCTTTGCCCCTCCCCCTTTGCATCTCCCCCTTTGCTTCTCCCCTTTAGGCCCCTTCCCTTCCCCCATTGGTCCCCCCACCCCTCCCCCTGCCCCTCCCCTGTAGGCCCCTCCCCTTTAGGCCCCTTCCCTTCCCCCATTGGTCCCCCACCTCCTTCCCACCCCTCCCCTGTAGGCCCCATCCCCTTTAGGCCCCTTCCCCCATTGGTCCCCCCACCTGTAACGTATTATTGTTGTCGAGACACACACATGACGTCATACACACATGACGTCATACACTTAACTTTTTTAATACCGGCGGGATTCGAACCTATGAAGTTTGGATTTGAAGGCGGACACGCTACCGACTGAGCTATCGTGCATAGTATTACAAGTCAGATATTTAACGCAGTATATAAGCCGCCATGTTGTAACCGCAATAATGTGTTATATATATATATATATATATATATATATTATAACCTTTCTTAGTTATTTTTAATTAATTACTTTGATTAAAACACAACTACGTTATCATATTTAAAATTATTTATTCTTTAAAATACAATTTGCACCTAAAGTTGGGTGCCAATATATAACAGTTGAATTAATTAAATCTTCAAATTATTTGATGCACATATGAGTATTCAAATTTATTCATCTTATCACTAAATCTCATCCATTCAACTTAAACTAGACATAAACATTTATAACACAATGAAATACTTAATTCTAGAACATAGCAATTTTATTATTATTATTAGGTGCATCAAAATCGTATCATTAATTGTAATTTTAATTTAGTCTTTATATTTTAATATCTCAATTGTTTTATTGATTTGTTGGGCGCCAGGTATAATTTACCAATTATATAATGAAGTTACTTTGATTGCTCTTTGAAAATTTAAGTTTAAATGGCTCTCGGCCTAGCTCAGATTTTATTTAAAGTGGGGCGTGGTTTCTTTGGTAACCTGAAGTAAAAACTACAATAACTAATCAGATAACTTATCGTGGTTCAGTAGCATGGAATGATGTCTTCTTGGAGTTTTACAGGTGAGATGATCCCTCGAACTTATGGCAGATATCACAAGAAACTTAATCCAATTTATAGGCACTTTGACGATCTCGAAGCTTGAACTACCTCACTCTGTTGCTTGAATTCTTGGTCAATTAATCAAAACTCTTCTTTAACTTTACGATGATTTTAATATAATTCGATGACTTAAAACTTTTCTTCAACTTTACGACGATTTGGCGAACTTCGCCCTGTTCCTAGTTCCTCTCCCTTGCGACGCTCGTTCTTCACTGCTTTTTCTGATTTTTGAATTCTTACGCAGAGTTTTCCCGTTTTACCCCTTCTTCGCTTATTTCTGGATGACGCTTCTTTTTGGTTGGTTGGATTTGATTTTTCAAACTCTAACCGTCTTTCAAAGTTCGTTAAATCTTGTTTCTTAGCTGAGTTCAACGTACCTCTGCCTAGTTTTTTGTCTCTTTTTCTTTTGTTAACTTGGGCGTACACAAACTTTCTAATTTCCCATGTTGTCACATTACATAACTCAACTCTTCCTATTTAATTTGTCACGCTGCCCTCGCCCTTTCAATAATTTTGTAGTTTCGAAGTATTGTTTCCTTAGAAATCCTTTAACAAAATTTATTATGTGTTGGAGTGACGTTTATGTTTGACATTTATTTCTAACTGACAAGGTTTAACCATTTTGAATTGGACAAAGCTTTTACTTAGGGCTTCTCAACGTTACATAAGTCCCAAGAAATTTTATGTTAATTGCATAATTAATGATAAAATTTGCTTTTGATACACCTTTACACTAAACTTATTTTAATAATACACATATACATATCGTAACATGGACTATGACCTACTCTTACTCTCATTTAAAAACCCATTAGAATTACTGTCCCTTTAAATGACTTTATGACCTACTCTTACTCTCATTTAAAAACCCACTAGAATTACTGTCCCTTTAAATGACTTTATGACCTAAACTGCGGTCAACCTTTTTTCTTAACAATGGCATTGTCTAGAATCCCACGTCAACAAACCCTTCTTGTAAACCCCAATTAACATTGTTCCCTTGACCCTCTTCAACTGTAGGACATGTGTTTGTTTACATTTTATTTTACAGTTAAATTCATTTATTTTTGTTTACTTAACTCTCTAATTAATTATGAAACCTTTTTAATAATCTACAATTAAATATACCTCGGATGTGAGTTTTATTATTTTTTATA
Source organism: Aphrophora alni (assembly GCA_963513935.1). Taxonomy (NCBI): domain Eukaryota; kingdom Metazoa; phylum Arthropoda; class Insecta; order Hemiptera; family Aphrophoridae; genus Aphrophora; species Aphrophora alni. Next base: position 47,811,178 of record OY740775.1, on the reverse strand, counting down.
CTAGCTAACTTATAAGTAGTTTTTCCTATCTTAGAGATTACGGTGTATGGTCCTTCATATAGTTCACAGAACTTGTGATATCGTTTTTCAATTGTGCTTGACGGAATACAAGCTCTTACTAGTACTAAATCATTTATCTGATATTCGGTTGGTGGATGCAGTTCATTGAACTTCTTAGCGAATTTTTCCCTTTTATTTTTAATTCGTAAGTATATTTCTCCGTGGTCAATGTCGTTTGTTTCTGTGTTGCCTGGATTAATTAAATATTTTTTCCAAATTCGTGTCGGACGTGTATTAAATTGTACTTCTAATGGTGTTGACTCAATTGTATCATGGTATGATTCGTTCATGAAACTTTCCACAGTTTCAAGTAGCCTTCCCCATTCTTGGTGATTGTCAGGTAACAGGATCCTGAAAAGTTGACCTAGATTTCGCATTACTCTCTCCGCCAAGTTGCTTTGTGGATTTCGTATTGCAACGGTTCTTTGTCTAATTCCCAGTTCTTGTAACCCTTCTGTCCATTTTTTGGATGTAAATTGTGTACCATTATCCGAAAGTATGTATTTTGGTAATTGGACTTCTTTAATGTATTTCCTGATTTGATTTAATGTTGTTACGGTTGTTGTGTTTTTTACCTTATACAATTTTGTGTATTTAGAAAATGCGTCAATCACTACTAAGATGTACCTTGACCCGTAGACTGACCGAGGCAATGGTCCGTAATAGTCTACACACACTAGTTCACCCTTACCTTTTGGTATAATAGGCGTAAGTTCTGCGTTTCTACCTTTGTTGTCATGTTTACATTTTTGACATCGTAAACATTTAATTATTATATCCCTGACCTTTTTAGCGACTTTGTCTCCCGTGAAATCTTCCTTAAAATTATGGTAACATTTGCTTATTCCTATATGTCCGCAAATTTCATGAATTTCCTTAATTAATACTTCAATGAATTTTTCTGGAATCATTAATTTCCACATTCCTCTTTCCTTGCGAAATAATTTTTTTTCAAACAATTTATAACATTCTAAAATTTTTGGATCATTTTCTTCTAATTTACCTACTATATTCCTAAATTTTGTATCCTTCTTCTGTAAAACTTCTATATTTTGTAACTGTTCGCCCACTTCTGGATTAAACTTCTGTAACACTAATTGGATTTGTACAAGTCGGTCCTCCCCATTTTCTTGTGAACATTCTCCATCCTCTGGGAATCTGCTCAATGTATCTGCAACAATATTTTCTTTTCCCTTGCAGTGTCGAATTTGGATGTTATACTCCTGAATTAATAAGATCCACCTCGTCATTCTAGCGTTAAGTAGTTTGCATTGGTTAATGAAAGTGATCGCCTTATTGTCAGTTATAACGGTTATTTTTCTCCCTAATAAATAATTCCTAAATTTCCTTAATCCTAATACTACACTATACAATTCTTTTTCGGCAGTGCTATAAAATCTCTCAGCCCCTTTAAATGTTCTGCTTGTAAATCCTACTACAGCAATGTTATTCTGGTCATCGAGTTGGTACAGTTGTGCTCCTGACGCAATATCGGACGCATCTGTCTGTAAGTAAAACATCTTTTCCATATTTGGGTGCTTTAACGTTACAGCCTCAATAAATTCCTCCTTTACAGCTAAAAAACTCTGGTTAATACTATTTGTCCATTTAAATTTTGTTCCTTTCTTCAGTAGTCCTTGTAATGGAGCTGTTGTTTGTGCGTAATTTTTTGAAAACCGGTGGTAGAAATTTGTTAATCCTAAAAAGCTTTTTAATTGTTTTGGTGTCTTAGGACGCGGAAAATTTTGAATTGCCATCATTTTTTGCTCTTGCGGTTTGATACCATCTGTGGTGATAACAAAACCTAGATAATCTATTTCTTTCCTGCAGAACATAGATTTCTCAAAATTTACTGTTAAGTTGGCGTCTTGAAATACCTTTAATATTTTTTCTAATTGGTCCACATGATCTTCCCAGTTTTGCGAAATACATAAACAGTCGTCCACATACATAATTAAATTCCTTTTAACTTCTTCCGTCAGAATTGAGTCCAAACCTCGCGTTAAACTTGCTAAGCTTGTGCTCAACCCAAACGGAACGGTTCTGTACCTGTAGCACAATCCTTTGTACAGAAATGCCGTGAAATCCTTGCAATCTTCGTGCAACGGGATTTGCCAAAAACTGCTAGTTAGGTCTAAACTACTCATCCAACTGATCTTCTTACCGATTGTCAATAACTCTTGGATTGGTCGAATCCCTTCGTAATCCGGTATGGTTCTCGCATTTATAGTCCTGGCGTCTAAACAGATCCTTACGCTCCCATCTTTCTTACATACAGGTACTATAGGATTAATGTATGCGCTGTTTGCTCTCTCGATGATCCCATAACTTAGCATTCTCTGAATCTCTGCATCAACGGCTTCTCTAAACTTAGTTGCTACTGGCCAACTCCTCTGACAGTATGGTGTTCTATCAGTTACTTGAAATTTATGGTAATAAGTTGAAATTAATCCTGGTTTTTTGCTGAAAACTGTTTTATATTTATTAAATATGCTGTATAACCGCTGCCTATTCTCAAGTGGTACATGTTCCAAATTGCTTATTTTGTTTATATCAAATTCATATTTATCCTCTTCAATTTGTAGGCAATTATTCAAACTTTCAATATTAACTTCTGACGAATCCTCGAATTTAATTTCCTTTCTACCAACTCCATAGTTTAATTTATTTCCTATTTCTAACTTATTATTAATAAAATTGACGATTGCATGATTTCTTGATAAAAACTCTAACCCAAGTATACAATCTCGAATTAGTTCTGGTACTATTATAAAATGCACGGCGATTAATTCTGTTCCTAACTTAACTTTAATGAAAATTTGTTTTTTAACACTTTTGGAACGCAGACCTAATGCTCCAATAACTTTTACTCCTGCTACCGGTAATTCTTCAAAAACTCCTAAATTTAATTTATTTGTGTTGTAGAAAGATTCAGATATCGAATTTACCTCACAACCTGTATCGATTAACGCTCTGACCTGTACACACTCATTAAAAACTAACTTAATTTCTGGACATTTATTAATGTCATTAATTATATCGCTTGTGTCGTGATTGTCCTCTAAATAATCTTTTAAATCGGTGAATAAGGTATTTATGGTTGCCTTGTTCTTATCCGCTAGGTCTACATTCCATTCCAACTTTCACTTTTGCCCTCTTCCGTCCCTGTCTGCAGGTTGTTGACCTTCCCAACGGTTCCCTGGTCCATTTTTTATGTCGGCACGCACATCTGGTTTTCTGTAAACATCCCTATTCTGACGTAACGGTAAATGTCTACTGTTGTACCCATTCATTTGTCCCCAAGGCCTGTTGACAACTTCTCCCTCTCTCTCGTCGCGTGGATAGGATGCCTTATAATTACCATTTCTTTCTTCGTAACTATTAATGTGTCGTACATCTGCCTGTCGGAATTCCATCAATAGTTTTACAAATTCCTGCTTTGTTTTCACACCCCTGGTGATAACAGCAATTAGTGTAGTTGGGTGAAAGTGCTTAGCGATTTTTTGGACTAACTGGGCTTCTAAAATCGGCGGTTCTAACTCTGAACATTCCAACATCATGTTCTCCACATATGTGATAGCTTCATCCCCAATTTTTCCTTTAAACTTTCCGAATTCCAACCTGTCTCGGATGTTTGCTTGTATCATTTCGTTAAAATATTTATCCATAAATATTTTTTCAAAATCTTCGAAGTTTTTAACTTCCCTACGGTGTAGAAACCACCATACACATGCTTCATCTTTTAAATATCTATCTAACCAATACATGTTCCCTTGATGTGTGTAACTAACGCTAACTTCTTTTATGATCCTTAAAAATTGCATTGGGAATCTTTCTTTTCCTGTAAAACTAATATCCCTTATCTCTGGTTCCCTTATTATGATACCATCCCTTGTTTTTAAATTACTTAATCTTTCATCTACTTCTGTCACTTTATTTGTCATTTCGTCCGTTTGTTTCTGATATTGGTTAATTTTTTGTGAATTTTCTTGGCATTGTGATTCGATTTCTAGAATTTTATTATTAGATCTAGCTTGACTTTCCTTTACCTTATCAATCTGAGCGTCTACGTTAATTTGATTTTCAGTTAAATTTTTGTTTACGGTGATTTCGATTTCTTTAATGCTCTCTTGCACATCCTTTTCTACTTCCACGACTTTACTTGCAATTTCTTTTAAATTTTCTCTTAAATCTTCGCACTTATTACCTAATTTATCGGTGAAATTTTCTTCAATTTTATTTAATTTATCATTCATTTCCGTCCTAATTGTCTCGGCTGTGGTATCCGATCTTAATTTAATTTCTTCGAGCTTGTTCTCGAATCTCTCCGCAAATTCATTAAATTTTCGGTCCATTGTCTCCGCATTTTGACTAACATTGCCACTAAGTTCTTCTAATTTTTTATTATTTTCCTCGAGCTTTTTATTTTGTTCTGCGAATTTTTTATCGATGCTTGCTTTTAGAATTTCCGCATTTTTATTAATTTCTTCGAAATTCTTTTTATTAAGGGCTTCCGCATTTTTACTACTTTCTTCAAATTTTTTATCGATGCTTGTTTTTAGGATTTCCGCATTTTTATTACTTTCATCAAATTTTTTATTAAGGATTTCGATTAATTCGTTTAATCCTACCGTTGGGGTCCCATACACCTTTAAATTTTCACTCTCCCCTGAATTATTACCCTCATTAGTATTACTTTCACTATTATTAATCCCTATAGCTCTATCCATTTCTGATTCTATCCCCATTTGATTATTAATCTCCTCATCAAACCCCATTGTTATTTGGTTATTTGCCATCTTTTTATAATTTTTTATCCTATTACTACGTCTTAACATTAAATTAATTATATCTAATAGTCTTTCTGTCTCTTATCTTATAATGCTACCTTCAGGTTACACCACGTGAACTAAATTTTAATTTTAATTAAACCACGAGTTGGACGCCAATTATAACCTTTGTTTTTTTATTTTTAATTAATTACTTTGATTAAAACACAACTACGTTATCATATTTAAAATTATTTATTCTTTAAAATACAATTTGCACCTAAAGTTGGGTGCCAATATATAACAGTTGAATTAATTAAATCTTCAAATTATTTGATGCACATATGAGTATTCAAATTTATTCATCTTATCACTAAATCTCATCCATTCAACTTAAACTAGACATAAACATTTATAACACAATGAAATACTTAATTCTAGAACATAGCAATTTTATTATTATTATTAGGTGCATCAAAATCGTATCATTAATTGTAATTTTAATTTAGTCTTTATATTTTAATATCTCAATTGTTTTATTGATTTGTTGGGCGCCAGGTATAATTTACCAATTATATAATGAAGTTACTTTGATTGCTCTTTGAAAATTTAAGTTTAAATGGCTCTCGGCCTAGCTCAGATTTTATTTAAAGTGGGGCGTGGTTTCTTTGGTAACCTGAAGTAAAAACTACAATAACTAATCAGATAACTTATCGTGGTTCAGTAGCATGGAATGATGTCTTCTTGGAGTTTTACAGGTGAGATGATCCCTCGAACTTATGGCAGATATCACAAGAAACTTAATCCAATTTATAGGCACTTTGACGATCTCGAAGCTTGAACTACCTCACTCTGTTGCTTGAATTCTTGGTCAATTAATCAAAACTCTTCTTTAACTTTACGATGATTTTAATATAATTCGATGACTTAAAACTTTTCTTCAACTTTACGACGATTTGGCGAACTTCGCCCTGTTCCTAGTTCCTCTCCCTTGCGACGCTCGTTCTTCACTGCTTTTTCTGATTTTTGAATTCTTACGCAGAGTTTTCCCGTTTTACCCCTTCTTCGCTTATTTCTGGATGACGCTTCTTTTTGGTTGGTTGGATTTGATTTTTCAAACTCTAACCGTCTTTCAAAGTTCGTTAAATCTTGTTTCTTAGCTGAGTTCAACGTACCTCTGCCTAGTTTTTTGTCTCTTTTTCTTTTGTTAACTTGGGCGTACACAAACTTTCTAATTTCCCATGTTGTCACATTACATAACTCAACTCTTCCTATTTAATTTGTCACGCTGCCCTCGCCCTTTCAATAATTTTGTAGTTTCGAAGTATTGTTTCCTTAGAAATCCTTTAACAAAATTTATTATGTGTTGGAGTGACGTTTATGTTTGACATTTATTTCTAACTGACAAGGTTTAACCATTTTGAATTGGACAAAGCTTTTACTTAGGGCTTCTCAACGTTACAATATATATATAATGTGTTAAGATAGTTAACCTAACCTATAAGTGTCCTACTTTTGCCCATCCACAGCCTATCAGCTGTTACAATAATGTGTTATATAAGTATATAATGTGTTAAGATAGTTAACCTAAAGTTTCCCACCTTTGCCCATCCACAGCCTATCAGCTGTTACAATAATGTGTTATATAATTATATAATGTGTTAAGATAGTTAACCTAAAGTTTCCCACCTTTGCCCATCCACAGCCAATCAGCTGTTACAATAATGTGTTATATATATATATATATATATATATATATATATATATATAATGTGTTATATACTTATATAATGTGTTAAGATAGTTAACCTAACCTCATAGTATTACAAGTCGGATATTTAACGCAGTGCCGCCAACGCCAGAACATTTCGTAGAAGTTCGGACACGAACCCCTTACCGTAAGACGTACCGAGTTTTTCGCGACCGCGAAAAACTCGCGTACGTCTTACGGTATGGGTTCTGAGTCGTACCTCTAGGTTACTCTGACAACAAATAGTAGTGTCCAAATTGTAATGTGCTTGTGTTAACCTAACCTATAAGTTTCTGCCTACCACAGCCTATCAGCTGTTACAATAATGTGTTATATATATATATAATGTGTTATATATAATGTGTTAAGATAGTTAACCTATAAGTGTCCTACTTTTACCCATCCACAGCCAATCAGCTGTTACAATAATGTGTTATATATATAATGTGTTATATATTTATATAATGTGTTATATAACGTGTTAAGATAGTTAACCTATTAGAGTTTCCTACTTTTGCCCACCACGACCTAGGTACATTTAATGTGTATAATGTGTTAAACATAGTTTCCTCCGTTGTCTACCAGGGTGTAGCACATGTGTTTATGTATCGTGTTAAGACATTGTTAACCTAGACTTAATTCCTGCCTAAACCTATGCTTACCACAGTCCAAACGGGTGTTAGTCTGGCCACTATTATCCCGAACCGAAATTACCAACCGATTTACCAACCAAAAGCAACCGATTTACCAACCAAAACCAACCGATTTACCAACCGAAATATACTTTTACCAACCGAAATATACTTTTAGCAACCGATTTTCCAACCGAAATACACTTTTAGCAACCCAAACATCCAACCGATATACCTCGACCCACGGACTTTGCTCCCCCCCTGCGGGAACCCCCCACCACCACCCCCACCACCACCTCCCACCACCACCTCCCAGCGCGTCTGCGTGTGTGGAAGTGAAAAAATTGGACGAGAATTGCTTCCCCCTGCGGGAACCCCCCAACGGCTGCGGGAACCCCCCACCACCACCTCCCAGCGTGTGTGTGTGCGTTGAAGTGACAGCATATCGGTCTCAGGCCAAATCCCTATCCATTCCAAGGTGTGTAGACAGGTTCTGACCGGTCTAGCCGGATTATACAACAGTGCGTAACAGTGCGCATGCGTACTACTCGCGATTAACCGAAAGGAGAGTGTCCACAGGTTACTCCATCTACTACCAGAGTGTAGCACCGGTCAAACAAGTTTAAACAAGGTGACTCACACGGTTGGTAAATAATATGAAAACGTGTAGTGTTTTAATAATGTATTCTCTCAGTTTAAAAAAGTTACATTACAGAGTACTATAATAATAACGAGAATAAACACAGAGTTGAGTCAACTACCCAACCAATCCATGGTCCCCAGATTATTTTTTGAGTCACACACACAAACTTACAACATTACATTCCTATATTTACATCTCCGAAACATACACCTGCACAAGTCACCATGACAGTCTGACTGTTTACAAAATAATAAGTCTTTAATATAAAACTTTTGACAGTTCAGTACACAACAACTATAACACTGGTCCGATGTCGATACAGTTCCTGTGCCAACAGTGGTTGTCGTAAATAAGCTGTACAGATCCATTACCGGTACGTTCCAATACCTGCACCTACAATGACAAAAGCTGAATGCCTGGCACTTTGTACATGCCAGGCCGTCAACTTGACATTCGGGTGCTTTAAAACATTTGTTAGCACAACAGTACCCGGTCAAATGTTGAGGCCGTACTATTACTGGAACACTGTACGACTTCCTTGAGCGGCAGTCGGCAAGCAAACAAGTGCACAGGTTTCCGTAACAATCTGGTTTTGTACAAAACACCAGATCTTTTAATTTGATTTTCTTACATGCGTTACCACAGCACACGTAGGATTCCAGCGTCTTACACAATTCCTGAAAAAGCAGAAAATAAATCGTTAAAATAAGCTTGTCCTCTGTGTTTTACGGGGTTGGAACCGTCATCCGGTACAGTGAAGCCATAACAGAGCCCACATTACAAGCCGGGGCAAGCAGAAGGCTTTACCCCTTGTGGAAATAGCCCCAAATCCATCGCTATTTCCTGTGACCACCACTCCATTACAAAATTGTGGCCTCCAAATTTTTTTTGATATTTAAAAAATTTTTTTTGATTTTTTTTTACGCTTTGACTCCGTGCCCAAATTGTACCTCATTCAAAGTTTATCAAGTCTTTCGACTGCGCCAGTGACCTTCAAACAGGTTTACGGGAGAATCAACTCCGCTCCAGGGACCTCCATACAACCTTGCGGGCCTTTTAGTTCCACACCAGAGGGTTACACACATACACAGATGCTGGTCAGGTATCTTCATACCGTCCCAGCGACTTTTTAGGCAAGGAGTAAATCGTAATAACTTTTAGCACTTTTTAGTGCACATTTACTATCTACGTTACTATTATGCTGAGGTAATATACAGTTAATGTCTCCACTATGGGAGAATTTCTCTTCTTGAGGCAATTCCATGACGTGAGGATGGAATTGTCTCAAAAATAGTGCCTTTTCCAATCCTTTTGTGAAAAGTGTTGCAAAAGGCTTGCACAAAGTGCGTATCGTGTCCTCGTTGTAAGGTACACCGCCTTCATCCCATCTGATATAGTGAAAACGTGATTGTAGCCAACAAGCCGATTTTTGAGATTTTTCGTTAAGGAGAGAAAATCTGTAGGGCGGTTTAAAGACTGTAACACTTTGAAATTGATCACCGACAATGGCCAATTCTTTGACTATATACTTGTTGTCGTTATCGTGAAACGCGTGAAATTCAACTACCGCCGCTTGCATGTTTTTTAAACAAGCTCACTTCGTCGTACAGTTTGTCCGCTTCGGGGAGTGTGCTAGATACGAGCTCGTCGCTGGCCAAGATCTCAATGATGTAGGAGCGTAACTCTTCCTCGATATAAAACAATTCGGCGACACGTCTGGACACGAGCGGCATACTCTCCTCGAATAGCCTCCATTCGTCAGCGTTCAAGGTCATACAATGTTGCCCATCTTACAATTGAACGTAACGTTTACCGAAAGTAGTCCGTACTATTACGTCACCGATACTCATGGCGAATTTGAACGTACTCTTGCCGCCGAGAGCTGCCGTTATAAAGTTTAAATGAATCGACAATTCGTCGAGTAGATTATGATTGAAGTAAACAAATTTTTTACCACTCTGTACTAAAAGTCCGAGAGTGAAACCTGTATGCTGGAACAAACCGGTTGCTATGAATTTAGTACACTCTTTGTTTAGGAAATGAACGGATTTAAGAAAAATTCCCAAAGGGAGGTTAGGTGGTACCTGACGTTTGGTAGGAGCTCGCTCCACGTCCATCTTACTCGGATCCATTGTCTCGACTGACCGACGACGGCGGTTACAACTGACTTCTTTGATAAAATGACGAAAGATCGTGCAAATAACCTTTCTCAAGTTCCGGTTCGATTAGAACCAATGGGAACTCGTGTAGACGAGCATCATCGAAATCGAATTGATAGTATTTTTCGCCGCTTATATCATCCTCCCCACAACTGACACAATAATGGTTGCAATAAACCATCCCCACCCCACCCACTAAAACGTAAACCGAATCCGAAGACGGGCCGATGTTACCCGAAGATAGCCGACTCTTTAAACCTGTATAGACATGTTCCGATACTTGCGACTTATCGACATGATATTTGTCGTCATCGTCGCCATCGTAGATATACTCTGTGAATGTCAAGGTCAACTGATTGTCTATTTCACTAGGGTTGAATAAATAATATAGTTTGCTTTCGCTAAAAAAGTCCTCTAAATCCGATATTCTATCCTTAGGCACGAGCCTGAGGAAGGCATGAACGACTCCTGGGTATGTGGTGCACATGATGTCTCGACCGTGAATGACTGGTTCGATAATTGTATCGCGTTATAAGAGAGACTGTGCGCATGCGCATCTATTCCACTACCTTTCTAACCGTGCCCGTAAGGAGATTGTACACAATATGCGAGTCGTGTAAAATCAGACAATAGGCTGTAGTAGTTGCAGGTATATTGGCGGAAGTTTCTATTTCTAGTCTGACATCCACGGGACCAGATTTAATAGAATCGTTCTGTTTGGAACAATCGATTACGAAGAGAGGACAATCTGTAAAAGATTGTAAATCTAGACTGGGCAAGGACTCGTGCGTATAGTACGATTCTTGGAATCTATGGTACATTTCGTACAATGTGGAAATATCGCCGTTAATATTATCGTAAGGAAAATACTGTGAATTTAGATAGAGTTTTAAATTTGAAAGGCCGCACTTGTCAAACACAGAGGCATCCTTTTTGATCTGATTTTTTCTATCTGTTTGGAAGGCTAGAATAACATAGCGTGGTTTTTCCAGCTGATTAGCGGTTTTAATTGTCCACGAAATCTGATTTGTTTGCGGCACTATTGGATACTCGTGTAACTCCCAACTACGAAACGGAACATGGACAGGTTCGTCTCTTTCGATCATTTTCAAAAGATTCAATCGGAGTGAATCTGAAACCGTCACATAAGGCACTCTCCAGTGTATACTAGTTATCTTTAGATTAACGGTTGTAGCATCATCACTGTATACAGCGTTCAAATCGGAGGCCGAACGTAAGAGCACTAGTTCCTGTTTTACGTTCATTACAATCCGTTGGTAGTCTTCGAAAAAGCCCATCAACAGCTTCAATGGTACAGAGAGGGAAAAGTTTGAAACGGTAGCCATCCCACCGGCTCCCAACCATCCTGCGTTGCTGAATTTATTCTTCTCACTCTCACGCAACGACAATAGATTTTTAATGGTACTCGTGATGCCTACATTTCTCGTACGGTCCACTTCGCTACCGGCAAATTCGTATCTAATATCGTCAAATAGAAAGGCTACGGCATTGTTGACCAATTTCACTGTTGCAGCAGTGCCGTCCGCTTTTGTGCCGCTCACTGTTCCTTTTATATGCAATATACTACCAAACGGTGCTGTGATCACGTCCTGATGATTTATGGGAATACGAATTTCATCGTTATTACCGTACGTTGACGAAGCATAAGGTCTGTGCGAATGATATTCCAGACCACTGATGACGTCATTGTACTCTGCTGCACTATCTATTGCCAGTAGATCCATTTTTCACTTTAAATCCCAAAGCCGAGAGAAAACGAATATTTCTAGCTGTTAACTCTGTCGAGTTTGAACGTACACTGATACTGTTCTTATAACGTTGTCCATTAAATACGAGACCCATTTCTACGTAAATGCAATCGGACAGAAACTGATTCTTCTCTGAAATTTATAGGTACTTCGTTCTGATCTCTAAGGCTTACGGTGATGTTATGAATGGTTTTCACGTTGACTGGTAAATATATTACAGTCGTCGGTATTTCGACAATCTTGTACCCCGGAGCCACTTGTGGGTAAAACTCGTGTATATTGTGTGATTCTTTTCCATTTTGAAATGACCCAGTTACAATATTACACGCAACTCTAATAACATTCACTCTTATAATATCGACGGGCAGCTCAGATTCGTGTCTTTGGTCGGCTGATAAATTCCCATTATTGAAACCGAGTAATTTTCCTATAGATCCGTCTTTAAAATGAATAGTCTTTGAACACTTAAGTTCCGTTTTAAGTGTGTTATTGTTCGGCTTGAGCGAAAATGTAATCCCCGGCGGCAGTTGGGCTTTGATATATTTTTCAATATCCTCAATTTCGTACGAACCTGTCGGTATGTTAACGGTCACTTCATAATTATCGTTTTGATCTCCACCGAGATACAATTTATTATTAATTCCCTCTTCGATATTGGGAATAGAATTGTACACAGCAAGATCAATGAGACCGATTTCCCACTCTCCATTGGATAGATCAATCGGTGGAAAGAAATCACACCAAAGTGTAGAACTATTTCCGTTTAAAACAATACTCATGGTAGTAGAAACTTTAAGCACAAATGTCCACAGACGACTGAAGTGTCACTTTGATGTCGCTTGTAATTATAGTGAATATTAGCGTTGGAACCAAAATATCTAGTCAGTTCGAGTGGAGGTCTAAGATTTCCAAAACTGTCATAGTATTCTACATTTACACCGCGCTTTTTATAACACACCCAATGTGTACCTTCACCCGTGCTACTATCGAGGTTGACAATGGCGGATTCGTTTTTCAACGGCCCCGTCGGGGGAAGTTTATCCCCCGACAACTCTGAAATACGGTATCCTCACGGCATATTTTTCTAAATCAATATTCGTTAACGGTCTGTTTGGTAATGAATCAATCAAACTTTTTTTTTATTGATCTTCTTCTTCTTGGTTTTGCCTTTCAGTCCCCTGCCTTTTGGATACGGTTTGAGATACAAACCAGTGCCTTTAGCATATGGTTTGAGATACAGACCGCTGCCTTTTTGATACGGTTTGAGATACAAACCCCCACCCAACAAGAGACGTTTCCCTCCACCTCCCAATTTGGATTTCGCTTTCATGGCCGTTGTTACAGCCCACGCTGCTGCCCGTTCACCCATAGACGCGTTACCCGATTTGACTCGACTCCAAGCCCGTTCTGCTAAAATTTTATCCGCTTCTCTACGATGCTCCGAATCACTGTATTTGCTGTACGCTATATCGTGCTCTTTACACGCTTCGTCCAGCGGATTGACTCCTTTATCACCTCGGGCTAATCTCTCGGCTAGTTTTGTACCCGGACCGCAATAGTTGTAAGAGGGTAAATGGAGTTCTACAGGCAATAGATCTATAGCCTTGTTTAAAACCTTATCGCCAACGCTTAAAATTCCAGAAACGAGACCACGGCCCTTTTTGACCCTTGTTGTTCGTCCCTTTGCCATTTCTATACTGAATCAATACTCAAGGGTACAACGTATTTATGGTGTCGTCGCTAAAAAATTGGTTATACCTTATCGCTTGAACCCCATAGTGATCTCCAGTTCGTTACTCGGTCTTTGGAAACATCCACTTTACTGTATTCTCTCTTAATAACACGAGCGAATTCTATAAGTTCCGATTTACTGTACGCCTTAAAACCATTTTCCAACGCTTTTATAGAGCCGGCCAATTGTGTCACTGTAATTGCATCCGTATAGACATCGCCTTTGGCGACATTACAGATACGTTTCCCCTCGGCGTTAAAACAATCGCCATTTTTCAACAACAACACATTGTTCCTTATCCACGTCTCCAATTCTCGAATGTATTTTTTCAACTGTCTTAAAGTCACTACATCCATATCGTCGACGGCATCGGCTACACTAGTTATCCTCTTATTTTCAGCATTGAAAACCGATTCACCGGATGTCGGTGATTGGTGTAGATGTACGGTATTTTCCATGAGGAAAATCAAAGTGACAGCATCATCGGCGTAGACGGGAGAACCGACACTTGCAATTCAACGATGAAGAAAATAATACCCCATATGGTCGGATACAATACTTTTATTGTCAACGTACATCTTATTGGCGGCGTCCGTCTTACTAGAGGGATACTTTAAATTACAGATACTAGCGTTACGAGCATCAAAGGCTCCCGCTTCCATCTCATCGCTCCCCTCCACATTTTTCAAGAGAAAATTTTTCCTTGCGTATGCTATGTTGACGGCATCACCGTCGTCTATAGGTTCACCTACATCTTGTATTCGACTCTGTTTAACGGAATAGTCGGTCATAAGTTTAATCGGTATTAAAGATTCGAGATATCCTCTAGTTACAGCGTCATCGGTATCTTTAGTCGGACCCAGACCGCCCAAGGGTATGCCCTTTGTGTGATATTTTTGTGCGACTTTATCAAAGGTTATACACGTCTTATCCACAGTGTCTAGATTAACAGCATCTTTTTCCGTTAGAGGAGCGCCTACATTACGCAAGAGTTTACCCTTTATATCGTAATTACCCTCAGGGGTAAGGTCGTACCCTCTAACTATCGGTTGGGTGGAGGAGGAGGATAAAGCCTTTCTCACCGAATAACGTCCAAACTTGTCGACACTCATCGTATTAATGTTCTTAATTTTGCAATTCCCGCGCCTTTTATAATTCCAGCTTCTTTTAGTTCTTCTATAATAGAAGCTATCTCATTTGCATGTCCCGTGTGTCCTGCATCGTGAGATGCCAACAAATGTCTCAGTCTGTCACACAACTCATTCGGATCGTCCCAGTATGAATAACCTCTACCGCTAACTTTTTTAGGTGGAAATAACTGCTCTATAATGTTTCTATATTTCATGGATTTGTTACGATTAACTTGTCCGTTCGGATCGTATAATCTTTTGTGTGCACTGGATCTCACACAGATATCTCTATACGCTCGTAAATCGGCCTCGGTATATATATCATCATCGGGTATTAGCTTAAACACCAACTCGTACAATCCTGGCGTCCCTTTATAGTGAACTCCGTCAATTATAATCTCACCATCGTCCGACAACTGAAGAGTCTTGTTACCGATCGTCATAGAGTCGGCTCCGATTTTCGGTCCGTAACTGTGATCTATATTCTGATTACCGGCAGTATCTTTAATCATTTTGAGCATATATTTTCGTGCCAGCGGATGTGCGAAAGTACTGTTTACCCATTGTTCAGATTCACTTTGCCCTACAGGTGTGGACAATAGTTCCCTTACACTGGGCTGCGGTCGGTCCGGAGTCTCTGCAATAACTTCGGTATCGATAAAATCAACACTGGGTGTAGCCGGTACTTCCCCCCACTCTTCATTTTTCTCTTCCTCACTCTCGCTGCTCCACTCATCCGCTATTTCTGCCTTTTCATCCAACTCTTCTTCTTCGGGTTTAATTTCTTGTTTCGGCAAAAACACTCCACTCTTCTGCAACTCTTTAACTATCGGTGTGTATTTCTTAGTATACATTCGTTCCTCTTCGACCTCTCCGTACCTCAACTGTCTGTACTTTTTCTTTATAGCCTTGCGCAATCTGGCTATCTCCAGCGTTAGATGCTCTCTCTTCCCAGACATCTTGTAGAATGACGTTTGTTGCAAGTATCAAGCCTTTTGTACCTTAAAAATCTGTTACAATTCGATCAAAACCAATTCTAAATCTTCCATTCTCCGGTTCACTGTCCTTATCTATTACAACGAATCCATGTTTATCTTTCCACGCGGTTGCACAAATGTTTTTAAATGCACTAAACACCATGTCAGTGTTTACGTGATCATTGTAAATGTGTCGTAAATTGAGATCGTCCTGCTTGAAAAGGACCAAGAGATTGGCATTGTCTCGAATCAATTGTTTGGGAATCCTGCTGTACGTCTGTCCTAAGTAGAAGGAATCTATATTATTGTGACGTCCCATGGTGAAATAGTTACGTATATTGTCGTGTTTCTCGCAAGCTATGTCGTCAAATATTATTATCGAATTTGGCTCCGCTTCACTAGGATGGATGACATTTTCGTTGTCCGTGTATGTGTAATAACCAATTTCTTTGGTATTTCCCAGTATAGTTTCCAAAAACTTGTACTTTGGCTGCTGGAGTGATTTAGAAAATACATAGACGTTGGCAAATTTCAGGCCATTTGGATTGAAGAGCAGATTAAATAGCACATTAGTCTTGCCACTGTTTGATGGGCCGCACACTATAGATCGAACTGTGTTTGGTAATAAAGAACTGTGACGGTGCATTGTTGACCCGCCTCCTGCAACAACGTCAAAGTTTCTTACACGTAGTTTATCCGCTGTGTTTTTTAAACGCATTACGCAACGTTTGTCTAAATACTGTGGAAAACTAACAGTGCTATCCCATTAAATACCTAAACAACAAGCTTGGTTTTATCAATCCAACTGTCGTGTTCCTTGTCAAACCCTAACCACCGCACCAGTACTTTGTTACCCTTTTTGCGTAATACTTTTTCAACAAGATATACGTTGCCGATCTTTGACCTGCTTAATTCTTCGGCATAGAATCCCCCTTTCAGAGCGTCACCTTTCGAGTCTTGTAGAATGTACGTTACAGGATTGGTCGGTACAACAGCGTACACGGTAAACACTTCGTTTGTCCAGTTGGGTAAATATCCTTTGGCAAAAGTCTTTTTAAATTTCGATATTCTAACTTTGTCGTCCACTTTAAATCGCGCCAGTGCTTTTGTACTGTTGCGTGCTGTTTTGTCCAGTAACATTTTCTCGTGCTTTTTCAACACTTGAGCGGGTTTCATGCCTATAGTACTGTGCACAGTGTTATTGTAGGTCTTTACTACGTTTTTCAACAGCTCCACCCACTCGTAACTACCGCCTGCCGTAAATTCACGCCACATTATATTTTTCAAAGTACGGTTCAGACGCTCAACCATAGACGCTTTCTTGTCTGAAAAAGTGGCGTAGTGATTTATATTGTATTTTTTCATTAATCTCTTTACGTGCATATTGAAAAACTCCTTCCCCTGATCGGTCTGAAAGTTATTCATAGGATGTTTTTTCAGTATCGGTTCTAACGCTATAGATACGTCTAGAGCCGACTTTGTCTTTAGCGGTTCTGCAATCGCATATTTTGTCAGACAATTTATCATTGTCAGTATATATTTGTAGCCTCGGTTTTCCTTAGCATATGGAATCATTTCCACTAGATCGGCTTGATAAAGGTCGTTAACTCCTTTCAGTGTCACACTACGTGTTTTGAAATTTCTTCGAGCGGGCTTGTGGAGCTCCGCCGCAATGGCTCGCCTTACATCCATTGGGTAAATGAGTGTGTTTACAGATTGGTGACACTATTTATTTCGTGGAGATACTCTGGTGCAGGTAATCTCGAAATTATCGCTGCTTGTTCCCGCCTCACCGTTGCTTTGGATTAGTCCGCCAAAGATTGTCCATAAGAGATCGACAGAGATTTCGGAAGCTTTACGAAAAGCAACGTATCCAGGCGTCTTTTTTTAAAATTGAGACTATTAAAAGTAAAGCCCAACAGATCACCATCAGCTGTTCCATTTTTCATTTTGTCCACCAAACATTCAAAGCCTCTTTTTATCCAATCAATTTCCGTAACATTCTCGGGTGGTGGATGAAATTTAAACTGAATTTTAGTCCTTAGAGTACGAAATTTTTTCGCCACCCTACTTTGCGAGGAAACAATGTAAATTGGCTCCAAAGTTCTTTTCAAGTAACTCTAACCGTGTGAGTCACCTTGTTTTAACTTGTTTGACCGGTGCTACACTCTGGTAGTAGATGGAGTAACCTGTGGACACTCTCCTTTCGGTTAATCGCGAGTAGTACGCATGCGCACTGTTACGCACTGTTGTATAATCCGGCTAGACCGGTCAGAACCTGTCTACACACCTTGGAATGGATAGGGATTTGGCCTGAGACCGATATGCTGTCACTTCAACGCACACACACACGCTGGGAGGTGGTGGTGGGGGGTTCCCGCAGCCGGTGGGGGGTTCCCGCAGGGGGAAGCAATTCTCGTCCAATTTTTTCACTTCCACACACGCAGACGCGCTGGGAGGTGGTGGTGGGAGGTGGTGGTGGGGGTGGTGGTGGGGGGTTCCCGCAGGGGGGGAGCAAAGTCCGTGGGTCGAGGTATATCGGTTGGATGTTTGGGTTGCTAAAAGTGTATTTCGGTTGGAAAATCGGTTGCTAAAAGTATATTTCGGTTGGTAAAAGTATATTTCGGTTGGTAAATCGGTTGGTTTTGTTTGGTAAATCGGTTGCTTTTGGTTGGTAAATCGGTTGGTAATTTCGGTTCGGTTAAATAGTGGCCAGACTAACACCCGTTTGGACTGTGGTAAGCATAGGTTTAGGCAGGAATTAAGTCTAGGTTAACAATGTCTTAACACGATACATAAACACATGTGCTACACCCTGGTAGACAACGGAGGAAACTATGTTTAACACATTATACACATTAAATGTACCTAGGTCGTGGTGGGCAAAAGTAGGAAACTTTAATAGGTTAACTATCTTAACACGTTATATAACAGATTATATAAATATATAACACATTATATATATAACACATTATTGTAACAGCTGATTGGCTGTGGATGGGTAAAAGTAGGACACTTATAGGTTAACTATCTTAACACATTATATATAACACATTATATATATATATAACACATTATTGTAACAGCTGATAGGCTGTGGTAGGCAGAAACTTATAGGTTAGGTTAACACAAGCACATTACAATTTGGACACTACTATTTGTTGTCAGAGTAACCTAGAGGTACGACTCAGAACCCATACCGTAAGACGTACGCGAGTTTTTCGCGGTCGCGAAAAACTCGGTACGTCTTACGGTAAGGGGTTCGTGTCCGAACTTCTACGAAATGTTCTGGCGTTGGCGGCACTTCGTTAAATATCCGACTTGTAATACTATGAGGTTAGGTTACCTATCTTAACACATTATATAAGTATATAACACATTATATATATATATATATATATATATATATATATATATATATATATATATATATATAACACATTATTGTAACAGCTGATTGGCTGTGGATGGGCAAAGGTGGGAAACTTTAGGTTAACTATCTTAACACATTATATAATTATATAACACATTATTGTAACAGCTGATAGGCTGTGGATGGGCAAAGGTGGGAAACTTTAGGTTAACTATCTTAACACATTATATACTTATATAACACATTATTGTAACAGCTGATAGGCTGTGGATGGGCAAAAGTAGGACACTTATAGGTTAGGTTAACTATCTTAACACATTATATATATATATATATATATATATATAACACATTATTGCGGTTACAACATGGCGGCTTATATACTGCGTTAAATATCCGACTTGTAATACTATGCACGATAGCTCAGTCGGTAGCGTGTCCGCCTTCAAATCCAAACTTCATAGGTTCGAATCCCGCCGGTATTAAAAAAGTTAAGTGTATGACGTCATGTGTGTATGACGTCATGTGTGTGTCTCGACAACAATAATACGTTACAGGTGGGGGGACCAATGGGGGAAGGGGCCTAAAGGGGATGGGGCCTACAGGGGAGGGGTGGGAAGGAGGTGGGGGGACCAATGGGGGAAGGGAAGGGGCCTAAAGGGGAGGGGCCTACAGGGGAGGGGCAGGGGGAGGGGTGGGGGGACCAATGGGGGAAGGGAAGGGGCCTAAAGGGGAGGGGCAAAGGGGGAGATGCAAAGGGGGAGGGGCAAAGGGGGAGGGGCAAAGGGGGAGGGGCAAAGGGGGAGGGGCAAAGGGGAGGGGCAAAGGGGAGGGGGTGGGTGGGGGAGGGATGGGGGAGGGGGGGTCACGTGGTACAGCCGCCATGTTGGATCTAAACTGTCCCAATCTCTACTAAAAACCTCTCGGTCATCATCGCCTTATAAAAAAAAGGACGACTATAACATAAAATAATTATTCCAACCCTTGAATAATCTAATACCAACATTGTTGGAAAATACCATCAATTGATCTAAATTGCAGTGCTAGAAAAGTTGAGAGATATAATTCAAGACCACGTTGAAAGGGTGTATATCCAGCTAAGCCCTTCGGGATTGCCAAGCACGTTACCACTATAAATAAACCCCCTGAGTTCATACAACAAATAAAACACAATCGTGACCACGCTATTAATTCTTCATTTTCCACATCAGGTCATCAGGATTTTACATCTTCTGTATCTAAATTGATTTTCTGCTGTACCGTATGCTATCAAATTTTGACTTTTCATATTTTTGGAAATTGATCATTTAGACTTTACAGTTTATGAAAAATAACAAGTTCGAACAGTGACATTTTTCTTAATATTCACAAGAAACTTCAATAATTTCAGAAACTGTAACGAGATTTAACTGTAACTGTATTTTGTTTTATCTGTAATATTTACATAAGATTGCTTATATTTTACTTGTTAAATTTAATTTTCACATTACTATATTTTTCCTGATTATGCCAAACCTTTTTTTAAATACAGAAATAACTTTGCTTTATTAAAATCAATGGTAGAATGTTGGCAAGATTATTAAATTTCCTTTTCACCATAACATATGGTTACCCGTAAGTTTTAAGTGTTTACTGAGGCTACACTTGATCAAATTTTGTTCACAACAATTAGAGGGGATTTTGAAAAAAATCGGATTTTTTCTATTGTCAGTTACGACCAATTTTTCAGTTGTAGAACTTTTTTTATTGGAACTAGATACAAAATTATTTACCCAGATATAAAATTGGATTACAATCTTACAATAAGTTTTATCTGTAAAACACTGCAAATGAGGCGACAAACAGAAAATTTTCAAAAAATCATTTGACATCCTACTTTGTTTATCAATCATATAACTTTCCCTATACAACTCTCTTATGCGTGAAATGACAAATGAACTATGAACCCTATGAAGGTATTTTAGATCTATATTCACGATAAGATAGCTGCTAGTAACTTCAAATCAACAGCTGTGGGTAACCTCCGATCAAAGAGATTTGAAATTGAAGACAAAAGAGTGGATAAAAATGAATAGACCACAAATAGATAAAAAACTAGTAAAAATATACACGAAGTGTAATGGAATTGAATTCTAGAGAATTAAAAAAGAGTTGAAGATTTAGTATGATCTAGAGAGTTAAGATTTTGTTGGAGTGAGGCAATGATGTCAGATTTAGCTTGAAGAGCTGCCTTAGGTTCCTCTGAGTAATGACAGGAAACATTATACAACGTTCTATATATTACGTTATAAATTTAATATATATATTTAAGGACATTGAAGTACTTTTCTATTACAACTGTTGTAATTCCTTTAAACCCTTATCAACCTCAGAGGGTCATTAATCCTCAGAGACGTTAATAATCTCGAGGACAGTAGCTGGATCTACACATTTTTTCTAGTAATCTTGGGTTGAACCCTTAAATTAAATCAGTTTTTTCATGACCAACTTATGTTCTTTTTAGGACCTGATATTATTTACAGTGTTTGAGGGAAAGAGATATTTTTATGTTATTAGCCTTCTTTTTTATAAAGCTATGATGACAGAAATTTTATACAAAAAAGAAAAAAAATCGTTTATCATGGCTATGATTTTTTACACAAATTAAACTTTTAAAGTTCCTTCAGAATTTATTTTATATAGATCAATTTGAGTATTTTTTTAAATAAAATTAACAGCAAGTGAATTATATTTTACAAAATGAACATTCTTGGTTTAATGGATGTTGTTGTAAATACCTGAGAAATGTTTTTTAAAGAACATGGAAAAGCGCAGAAAGATGTTGTACAGAGAAAAATCTTTGAAAAAATCAATGATGATAATGTTTATTTGCTTTGTCCGTAGAGAAATACTTTAAGGAAAAAACTCATTTTGAAATAACACAACAACATCCGACCCATGCAACTCGGAGTTGATTTAAACAATCAATAATCAGGGTGGGGAGGGTGATTGGAAAGATATACCACTTTTAACTACGTTATTATTTAAGATATGTAAAAACTGTTTGAGTTAAAACTTATTTGTAGTGAACTGTTGTTTCTATGACCTAAGGTTTTTTCAAATTTGCACCTCAAGGGATAGGAGGGCAAGAGGAGAAATAATCAAATTTCAAATTGGCTTATGGAATGACTCCAATTAATTTAATGGGCTTAATTAGAAAAGAAAATACATAGGAATGAAATTTTCTTTAAATAATTTAACTAAAATGATAACTATTAGTGATATTATGACAAGTTTGTAAAAATAAAAAAAACCCTTAAGGGTTCATTAAAGTGAGTGCAGGTGAGGCAATCCTAAATGAAACATAACAGGATATAAAATACACTTTTGTTTTCATGTAGTCAATATTTAAATACTTCACTTTCATCCTACCTATCAAGTCTTTATAACGACATTTGTAATTTCACAAGACTGACGCTATTAGAGGTTTCGAGGGCTAAAGTCTTGATGTCATTACTATATCTTCTTTCTTTTATAAGGTTGATGACCGATTAAGCCCCTTGAACATCTAAGAGGAAAAAAGGAAATGCACATCCCTACATATATTTTATTGTTATTTAAGTATTTCCTCAGGTAAGGACTTGAATAAATCCTAGTTTTAGCTAATCCGGGGGGGGGGGGGGTTATTCCTAACAGTTTAAAATAGGATGTGTTTTCTTGTGGTAACTCCTTTTAAAGGTTTTGGTTAGAAAAAAAAATAACAGACTGAAAATAGTTTCCAAAATTATAAATAAATCAAGTAGATGATAGTGATTATGGTACTTGACAAATTCTATTATACCAGGTAAGACAAGCAGATCCTATAATGAAAAGTCAAAAATTCCTATCTTGGGTATTGTAGGAAATGTTAAACTGTATGGTAAATCATGGGCCCAGGGGGTCCAGTAGTTTAAGTTTGTTTAAAACAGTTGTTACTAAGATTTCTGAACCTCGCACTTGTGACTACTTTCTTGATTCCCACTCGTTTTGCTCATGTCGGTGTCTCGGTCCTAGCGAGTATCTATTCAGTACATATGGGAAGGAATATTCACTAACTACGCTCGCCCCTGCGGGATCTCGTAACTACACGTAACTCACAATTTTTTAGAAAAGTACTTTTTGAAATTACGTTTGGGACATTAAATTCGCTTTTTCCATAATAGAGAGGTAATTATTACAATTACCACAATTAAAATCTATTAATTTATCTTATTTAAATAAGAACGAAAAAACGGTTTGATATGGCCGCCATTTTGACATTTTCAATTGTAGGCTATTTATCTGTACATCGAGAGGCTTCTATATGAGCTGACTTAGTTTCATGTTCCTACCTAATTAGTGTGTTTTCCCAATCAAAGACAACTACGGGATAATCACTTTATTAGTTTCCTGAATCCATAAACCCTAAATATTAGGTAAAGTACTTTGGTCCTTGTATTTTTACTATTTCCAAAAATTGCACTATACTTCTTATAGTGGGTAAGTAAAAACATTAAAATTTGAAATCTCTCCATCCAAACCAAAATGACAACCAAAAACATGCTTGTGATAAAATTGTTAAAAATTAAAGATATGTTTTTTTAATAATTTAATAATAATATTTATATGTATTTTTTTACCACAAACTATTTGCAAATTGATGTCCATATGTTTTCATCAAGTAGCAAAACCACTCCTCAACTCGTATGGAATGTTTGTTAATTTTTCTTGTATTATCCATTGTTAGGTTACAAAATGAGTATTTTGTATTTTTTTTAAATTATTTTAAATCTAACTGAGTTCTAAAAAGCTCATTTGAAATGATTTTGTCTGCCTTTCTACTGTAGTATGTACAGTACTTCACTGAACAATAGATTTTTATATATTTCATATGGAGAAGAATTTATTTCATTTGGTCCAATAATATATTGACTTGTTTTCTCCATGATGTTTAAATCTCAATTTAAATAAAATCTGCTATTATGACTTTTCTCACTCAATAATCCTTAAATCCTAATATAAAATTACCCAAAAAATGTCTATTCGATAATTGTCAATTACGATGAAAATTGGGTAATGTTTATAAAAAAGAATTTTTTTTTAATAAGGACCAAAATTTGCTATGTTGGTATTATAACACGTCCTTAGTGTAAATTGAATTTGATTAAAATCCAGTATGTATTAACGTATGTGATTGGTTCCTTTTGTTTGCCAATAAATCATCAACCGTTAGAGTTTTTAATTGGGATTTACCACACATTAATCTTTGCACTTCAGTAACATTTTACCGAAATCCTTAAATCCGATTAGAGTCCTTGAGCACAATTTGATCAAACTCATGAAAAAGTTCAGAAACATACATACATATCAAAATTTATTGAAATCGGTCACCAATTTTGGATGTAGACTACCCATAGAATTCGGGCTAGTCGGTTATGATTCCAAAACAATTTTTTTCCCACTCAAGTGACCTCAAAACGGATATATTAATATTTTTGCCAATCACCAAACATTCTCTATTCTAGTATATATAAAAATAAATCAAAACTTTTTCACAAAAATAAAGTTTAAACCAATTATATTTCTTAACATTTGTGACCGTCTCCTATGTACTTTGATCAATACATCAAGGTCTCGCCTTATTGGCGGCTGCCATTATTAGCTTAGATTATTACTTCCACTATGCAAATTAACTGAACACAACTTCACAACAAAACAAGCTGGCACTGAGCACGAGGTCTACACACTTGTTTTCAGCAATGATGTAAACTTTAGAATGTATGGTATAAAATCATCTCGTTACCTTTCTATCGTAATCATCTTAAAAATCAAAAATTATTATTGTCGCTACCTCCATTAAAATATATCTAAATACGCCTAAGCGAGGAAAAATCGAAGTTTTTTTGTTATAATTTTTCTGTGAATGAAATATATATATATATATATATATAAAACGTTTCGGTCATCACCTTATAAAAAAAGGAAGAATAGAATCAATAATAGGATCTCTAGCCCTTCGAAATGTCTAATATCGCGATGGTCAGAAGAGAACAAGTGTTGATCAAGAGAGTCCTTATAAGAAAGAGTAAAAATAGGGATCTAACAAAATACTAGATAAAAAGAACATATCCGGTTAGTAACCCTCAGGATTGCAGTTAGCTCCTGAAGGTCTTTGGTATATGAAAGACCCTCTTAATAATTTTTTAATATCTATTTTTGTTTATTTTGAACATATTTATAATTTTAAAATAACCTTAATTTGCTAACTTGTGCAATATACTTGTTACAATTTAAATTACTAGTCAACATCCAGTTTTAACTGTTGGCAGTCAAGGTTTGTTTTGTTTTTTTCTAATATAGAACGTTAAGTTTAAAACAAAATTATTAGGCGCGTATATTTGAATCTTTGTATTTTATATTTTATCAACATTTTTAGTAAATTGGTCCTGACAGATTAAACAAATTCAGTCCTATAAAACAGACATATGACATACTGTTTGGTTTTTTAAACGTTTACAAACGACCTGCATTTTTAGTGAGATGGAAATACATTGTGTTCAGGTCATTTGAGACAAGAGTTGAATAAAAAGTCGTAAGAGTTTGTGTTTTTTTTTTCATATAGCATCTAGTATAAATTAATTACGAATTCATTTTTCGGTTTCTACCCTATAAGTCGTGGCTCAACTATTTTGATTAGATGGTGACCAATACGTTTTATTAGAATGACTGTAGCAAAATTTGATCAAAGTTTTTGTGAAAATTAGATTTTTGATTTTTGTCATTATTAAGTTTATAATCGAACACAAATTATTTTTTCAAAAATAGGAAGTTTATTTATTGAAACACGTTTCGACGAAAATGTCCTCATCTTCAGTGGCACACGAGTTATGATAAATAAACTAAACCTTGAACGTTCTATTTGTGAAATATTGAGATCAAGTCTTATTCTGTCAAGTATGCTATCTCACATGTCAAATTCAATATTTATTTATATTCAAAGTTTAGTTCTTTATAAAATAAAAATAGTACGTCTCTAGATATTCGCATCTTTCAGTTTATATCTAAAACAATAGAATGTGTGAAACAAACAACATATGTATCGTTCTAAATATTCTTTCCGAACTTAAATGAACTTAAACGTATCTGAAAAAAAAATCAACAATTACTTCACGGTCTATAATAGAACTTCCTATACTACATATTTTTGAGTTATTAAATCTATATTTTTAAAAATAGATGCTCTCATTTTAGAATGAAAAGAAATTCCATTTCTATCGCTCTAACTCCGTCAAACTTTTATCATGATTAAGATTCTAGAACGTAATCTTTGAAAGCGACTCCGCTGAGAATTGAATGAACAATAATTGGAGTTTTCAAGTAAAACATACTTTACGTGAAAGGATGGCTCTAAAGTCATATTGCTGTGAACTTTTTAAACAAAAAATATTCTGATATTCACATTTCATAAAGTGCCAAAAGTCTTTGTGGAATTCAATTCAGGTGGTTTTTATTTCTTCTTTAGTCAAATACTGGGTGAATTAAAAGTTTAAAAAAAAAAGAAAAAAGTTTATTTGTTTTCTAACACAGGGAAAAATAAAGTACATAAATTCCTTTGCAATTTAACGGGACTTAATAACGAAAACTTGAAATTAAGCCAAATTCTTATTTGTTAGTATTATTGTTCTAACTGCCATCATTCTGTCCCTGGAGAAGTAATAGTGTTTCTTCTAGCCTCTGATATCACCAATGGACCCGATAGTTTTAAACTTACTAACAAACTTTTCATACTCTACTACACTGCACGGTTCGTCCCTCAAACCAATATGAGTACGAAACTTTCTTAACCTTGCTGAAAAACTCCGTTCACGTACGTAATAAACGTGAAACAATGCAATGTGTGTTAGTAAAGCTAAAGTCATGAATTGAATAAAATTATATTAATTAATTAATTAATAGTAAACTAGTATAACTATGATAAAACTCGTTGCTATTGCAACAAATAAATATCAATGAATATAACAGCAGATGTTTTAATAAATCACAATAAATTAAGTCTGAATCCAATAAAAGGTTTTTGTCAGGTGGTAAACAAAAAAATAACGAAAACCACGACCACTTAAAGTTTTAAATTACTTTTGAAGGACACAGTACTTTGAGAGAAAAAAAATGTTGAAACCTGTTTTCTAGTTTACTAATTTATTTTATTTTAATTTTAATTTTATGATTATGATTGGTTAATTAATTGATGTCTAATTTTTTTTTATAACCTTTGAATCCAAAAAATGTCATTCGAGCAGTGCTCTAAAGCCAAATCCGTGAACTAATGTAAACCAAAATGGTGCGGCGCATTTTTTGGTCGTTTTTGAGATTTTTTATTACTTTTTCGAAAATTCAAAATTAAAAGGTAACTGATATAAGACACGACATAAAATTACGATTCTATAATAATTGACTGAAACTGTTCCTTCTAATTTGTTTCCATTTTAACCTTTAAGGACCTACACAAAAGGTATTGTGTACCCACTTTAAAAATATGGGTATGTGAGTTATTGGTTTAAATCGAAAATATCAGCCATGGGACTGTTTAAGAGATTTAATTTATCAAATCGAAGTGATTTATTTCCTTTTAATTTTAGTTAAATGTTAAAATTAATGACAAAAATTCGTTTACAAACAGTGTGTAAATAACATATAATGGAAGAGGAAAAAAAGAAAATTCAAACTTGATTACTGTCTATTATATTTCACTTAGAATGATTTTATGGTACAACCTGAGGATGTTTAGACTCTATTTAATACATGTAAATATTTTGATTTCAAATAAGTTCGTACTTGGTTCGTACTTTTGACTGACAAATGCCGAAATCACACTTTTGTGACGAATCGATTTGGTTATTTGTTACTTGATTTTCATGATAGGCGAGTTTTTTGCATTGTTCATTTTTCTTGCAAAATCTATGCAGTTCTGTGTGTTTTAATCGTGTATGATTTTGTTTTGTTTATTAGGAGATATTTTAACGCGGTATTTTTTTGACGTACAATACCTTAAACTAGACGTAGTTATAGTGAAATATAGTAAAGAAAAATCACAACATCTGATAATTTTTTTGTATTACTCCATGTATTGTAGGTTTAAAGACGATATTCTGTACTGATATTTCGGAAACTGGTATCTTAGAGATGAGTACCAATATATATTTTGTTTGTATAGTGAGAGACTTCTTGTGATGATTTAATCAATATTGATTTTGAGCTTCGTCTATAGTAGCTACACACAAATATTACGTTATTCAAGATCTAAAAACGCATCCTCTGATTGTGACCTAAATTTATGTTCAGGTACCTGTTTTTATAAAAATAGAAAGACTCTTTTTGGTTAAGTAATAATATACAAACCTACCGTAATAATTCTATAAAAAACCTCTGTATTTCCATATTATTATTGTTTATTGGTGAATAATCTGTCGGTCATCATCGCTTTATAAACAAAATAAATAAAATAGAGACCCATAACCATCGAATAAGCTAATAGCTTCTAGGTCAGAAAAGAGTCAACTAAGAGAGAAAAAAAGAGAGATCCAATCACAGACTATATGAAAGAAAAAAAGTTATAGATCTATCTTATTATTATTATTATTATATTATACACCTGACTTCACCTTAACATTAAATTAAAATCACGATTATTTTTGTATACTGAAACAAATCGAAAACGTCGATTGTATTTGTCGGGACAGCTAATCACTGTTATTTATTTTTTTAAAATAAATCATTCATAAGTATCGACATTAAATATATATATTCAAAATAAATGTATAAATTAAACAGGTGATAATAAATTAAAAGATGATTTTAGAGTTTTCTAACACAAGGTAATTTAGTCGAAATGTCAAGGTTTTATTGAAGGTCACAGGAGAGATTTGGCATAGCGTACATCTTTGTGGCTTTTTACTTTCAAGGACGACAAGGATGTCATCACACACTTTCAGATAGCGACATCAATAAAACTAATTTCTAGAGAATCATTTCGAGTTAAAGTATTGAAGAAAACACATCGTTTTCAACATGTTTGTATACGTGCGTTATTTGTGTTTAAATGTTATTTCAATAAGTGTTATATTCAATGTGTTAAAACTATTTACATATAGATTTAATTATATTTATAATTTTTATAGTTTTGTTATTTCATAGGGATTTGTTTTTATTTAAAAAAATTATAGTACATGTTACCTCTGTCGATAAATTTTTATGTATAGGTATAGGTGATTTTTTTATATGGTGAACCATTAATTGTTATAAAATAGTTTATGGTTATGTAAAGGAAACCGCTTTTTATAATTTAATTAAGTTCTGTAGATAAAAAAGCAAAATGTTGGGGTCAATAGAAAGTTCAATATTTTTAATATGATGTGGTGTTCCTCAAAGTTCTGTTTTAGATAAAAATTAGTTTCTAATATTTAAAATGTCAGAAACGTGTGGTCTTATAACTTATGAACGATTATCCATATATGTACGGTTGGAATAAATATTGTACTATTTTTTGTACAACTTCGCTTTTTTAAGAACAGGAGATTAAATATTAGAGTTATTTCATTGAATCATTTAATATTTTATTATGTGGTGTCCCTTTAAGTTCCGTTTTGGTAACAATTTTTTTTTAAGGTTTATAGTGTTAAAATGTTTTCGTTTTTGAACGAATAAAAACGGAAGAATGAAAGTTTGTAATACCTAATTATTAAGGTAACGTACATATTTGTGAAAAGCTTAATTTTTCAAACCCCCCCCCCCAAATGTGGTCCTTACTGTTGTAAGTCAACAATTACAAATATAAAGATAAATAGTATTTATAACAAGTCATGTAAGATCCCATTGAAGTATTATTCTCTTATTGAAAAAATGTTGCTCGTTTAGTAGAAAGTGAGTCTGAAAAGATGTTAAAATTATACAATTTTAAGTCATAACCAATATTGATTTTAGAGAATTACCGCCTTAAAACAATTATATAAATTATGTGACACATAAGACATTTAAAAAATATTTTTCTGAAGGTTCGTGGTCCAATTTTAAAAGCAAAATTATTATAATAAAAATGTCCAACCAGGTTGTCTGTATTTAACAACAATCCATTTTAGTGTTTTTGTAATCATTCATATTTTTCAGTTAAAAGCTCAGTTTTTGTGCTAAAACATTCAATAATTTCAACAAAATTTGAAGGCTTGTTTTGGGGATTTAAAACGTGACTGTATTTAACGATAGTTGAATTTGATTAACACGCGTAGCTCATTTTTATTTATTCTTTTTAAAATTACCAATCTTTTTCCACACATTTCTTACATTTGTAACATTGCTAGTATGGATAGGTACAATTATTTTGTTTAGACAGAAATTAATCGTTTCTTAGTGACAGAAAATATTATTTTAGAGTTAGATATTCCAAAATATCAATATTTTGTAATGGTTGTGGTGTACCTCAGAGTTTCTATGTAGATCCAAATTTGTTGAATATACCCGTCTCAAATTTATTGGGAAAAGCAGCTGGAGATATTACGTTTAGTTTAAATTACTACCCCACTGATTTTAATATTGAATGATTAGTTTTATATAAAATTAAGAAATCCAAAAGGCGTTTTTATGTAATAGTGTCTGTTTCTTAAAAAAAAAAAAAAAAAAAAAAAAAAAAACATTTAAAGGTCAAGTTACACTTAAATTGTGTAAAAAAGAAACAAAATTTGCCGAAAATGTTTTTAAATGTCATTCACCGTTACAAAACTATAGTTATAAATATTAAAAGATACAAAATTCCTTTTCTTGTTCTTCCATTAATCAACCTAATGCACAACATTTGACAGAAAACATAATCCATATGAAATGAACTTCACGATACTGTAAAAACAAATTAATCGTAATTTTGTCTAACACAAAATTCGTTTAATCGAAAATGTATATATGTTAAAAATTTCAAATACGGTTTTAAACGCCCTATAAGGTAAACAAATTTCTAAATTAGAAAGTTTTTGTAAAATGTACTGTTTGAAACTGTTTGTAAAAAATTTGATTTTGTAAATTATGTTTACGGTAAATCCATTCTTTAAATTGGTTTACAATCACAAAACTCATTTTATAATAATAGTCTTGCACTAAACAATGTATCAATCTAACTATTGACGCTTTAAAAATATTCCAAAGTGATGGCGTTTTATTCCTTCGAGCTTTTTAGAAACAACCTTTGTAGGTTTAGAAGAATTCGTAGCCACTACTTCCGCAGCAAATAATCTCAACAATTATTTTTGGATTTAACACATACTTTCTCTGTTCTACATATATGTACGAAAATAATGAACTTAAAATGTCTTCAAATAATTTACAGGTTCTCTTATTTACAACTTTATTCTTGGGAGCTTTATCCAGACCTCAGCAAAATCAGGTGACTGTAACAAAAGAAATAAACAAGCCGGATATCGACAAATTTAATTTTGAGTAAGTGTGTACTTAAAAAACATTCCTATACTATTATAATTATATGTCGTCAAACTTATTTTATTATAATGCGTTTAATATAATAGACATTTTTTTGTTACTTGCCCAATAACATAGATTCGTATGAATTAAATTGTTATCATTTTTATTTAGTAAGGGATTCAAATGGTTAGTAAGCCATCATGCTTGCAATGCCCGCTATTCAATAGTCAGTTATTATATTTTAGAGAGAGAAATGAACACACCATAATGACATAACTTAAGAAAACCTAGGGCAATTAACAAAACCAATACTAATGCAAGATTTGTTTTATGTTAAACTTAGTTATAGAATTTCATATAAATTATAAAAAATATCACGTTAAAATAGAAAACAAATATGACATTAGAAAACCAAATTTATTTTTTAGAATTAAATTACTATACGAGAAGGAACTTTGGACACTGCGTTATGTTTGTGTTTGGATGTCATACAACAATGATTTTTTTTATTGAAAAACATTTACAGTACTTTAAGTCAATTGTAGTCTTTGTTTTACTATACCATAATTTCACGTGGCTACATGTTTCACTGCTACTGGATCATCATCAGGCAATTTCTTTATGTTCACTTAAAAACTCATTTGATGTAAACACAGCACTTAATTTTAAATTCTTTTCGTACCTTTGTTGTACACGTCAAACATATTTAAATTTTTTGTTTATACATTAATAGTTTAATAATAATCACGCCATTTATGATATATTTCTTTCTATATGGCAATTCCGAGAAGACTCTAGGAAGTCTGTAAGAGATGTGTTTAAAATTAAATGAGTTTTTAAGTTAATTAATAACTGGCCTGATGATGCTACCTGTGGCAGTGAAACATGTAGCCACGTATAAAGGTAGATTAAAACAAAGACTAGAATTGACATAAATTAAATATTTTACTGTATAATATATATGTAGATCTAAGGCTTACTAAATTAGATGTTATAAAATTTATAAAATTGGTTGCTATGGTAACGAATGTAAAAAGCGTTTTAAATATTAATAGCATGTTTAAAGTTACCAGTAAGGTAACTATTAACACTATGGGATATTTATACTCCTTTTAATACTGAACAAAATTATTTGTTGGTAATTGACTACCATACTCAATATTTTATGATACCAACAATTCGTTATTATTATTGGCTAAATTATGGTTACACTTTATGGTTAAGGGAAAGGCTGTATTAGGTTGAATATTTGGAGAGTTTGCTTATTTGTTTTCTTGTGTTTGAAGGAGAAAACCTCTCTGTCATCATCTACTTATTACAAAATATGAAGACAGAACCCCCAGCCCTGATATATTTGTGTAACTTCAGGGTACAAATAAAACAAGAGTTAGTAAAGAGACTTGATAGGACAGATAAAAGAAACGGATTTAATCCAAGAATAGATGAAGCAAAGAGTATATCCAGTTAGGCTACCTTGGCATTGCATGTTCGTACTTGCTATAGTAAGTTGCCGAGGGGATTATTCTCAAAAAGATCGAAGAATTAAAAAATATATTGTTAAATGCATTAAATAATTCTTTCTTTTAAAGAACAAGAGTAGCCTAGAAATAATTTATTTTTGAATTATGAGATTTTTTCTCAGAATTCTAATCCTCCTGCAAAATGTTAATATACTCGTAATTTGTAACATTTAATTTACCAAATAGTAATCAACAACAACAATTATAATTATTTCTGTAAGTTGTAGTCAATAAATAATTTTCTGTCACTAACTTTGATATTTTTTACTTAAAAATGAAAATAATAATGATAAATGTTAAAATTTTAAAATGCAATGTTTTTTTCTCTTGTAATAATTTTGTAAAACTATTTTTAAAATATTGAAGATAAACTAAGGAAGCTATTTTTAAAATTTACAAAATTGATTGCTATTGTAACGTATGTAAGAAGTGGTTTAAACATTTATCATATGTTCGTATCCAGATAGCATAGTAAAAGGTCATAAAACACTCTCATACTAAATATGGAGTCAATAGCTTGTACATTTTTTAATTTATATATTAACATATAAACAGGTGTGACCAAAAACCGTTTTCAGACAAGTTTATAGAAAGGTATTTCATTTTAGTGTCCTGAAATAGCAAACTCTGAATAGTTATCACTCTTACGTTGTTTCATAACATGTTTAATGATAAAGGTTGTAGAATAAGTTTCACATTGTAGCCATTAAATCTTGACTTCGTAACAACTGTCAGAACATAAGACAATAGTAGCCAACATAACAGAATAAATAATTTAATTAAATGATCTATTCAATGATGAATTTAAAGCTCGATAATTAAGTACGATTTACGCAGTGGACGTGTTTATAGCACAAGCAAACCCAGTTCAGTCCCTAAATATTTGTTTACGACAAACATGGTTCAATTTGACTTTTTAACTGACAACTACTGAACTATTTTACCGACAAACAGTTGTTTTTTAATTATTATTATTGTTGTTAGTTTATGCCATTATCTGGAACCGGTTATTAGGCTTCGAAAGTAAAACCAAGAACCTGCTTAATATCACGAGGCTGTCCTGTCGCAACCCGTCTACACATACAAGACAATGAATCTTACATATTTTAAAATATGCACTTATATTCTTTGTTAATGTCTCACATATAGGAAAAATATAACGGTAAAAATAAAATGACCTTGGGGTAGATAAGGGGTAAAAACTATCGAGTTGAAAAGTCTGCTTTGAAAGTATTATGTGTGGAGTATCAAATAAAATATATGTTATTCTGATTACGAATATGTAGATTTATTTGTCAAAAAAAATAATATGTTGGCGTTAGGCCAAATTTAAAATGTCAGATACCATGTTACACTCCCACTAAATTGATTATAGTGTGACCTACAAATTTGAAAAAAGAAATTGGAATTCGAAATTAAATTCCAGTACGAAATCATATATTATAGCTATAACATCTGTAGGACATGACGAATACAACTTAATTTAACCCCACAATTAGAAATGGGTTACTTTTAGTTATACAAAAAAAAAAGAAGTTTTTGTAAGATGTGAAACAAACAATATAATGTTTATTAAAAGATGGATTGCAATTTCATCGATTTTTTTAAAATACTTTCCATACATAAACCATAGGCATCAAATCCTATAAATTTCAAACTTAAAATTTTTTTTTTGTATTGTTCCTAAAAAATATATAATTATTTATAACGGGTAACCCAATAGAGCAAACGAAGAAAAAATCGCAAAATCAAAATAAATATTACCTCAAATTCTGTATACCATCAGCGTCGGATAGGAGTTGTTCAAGAGATACCATTTACGAAAGATTACAAGGATTAAACACAAGTTCCTTCGGGACTGCAATACTTGAAACCCTAACTGAAGGAAACTATTTACTTGTTTTAACCCTACAAACAGAAATATAAACACTGCACAAACTTTCTCACTAAATTATATTTTAAATACAAACTAAACAAAACTATTCCCCATGAAAATTCGGTAGTTTACGTCAATCAGTATTATTGAACTAAGGACGCTGTCTTTGAGAAAAAATAATATATATACATATATATATATTTTTTTATATATATTATACATATATATATTTATATATGTATAATGTTCAATTAAACCCTTACTATATGTTGTACATCCCTCCTAAGGTTTATTCGTATCTATAAAATTGAGATTATTTCAACGGCAATCAATTATATTTATATTTGCGCTATTACACTAGATTAATGATTATTTAAACACGTTTCTCTAACATTTGAGCCACATCGATGGATTCTATTTTAAGAAATTGCGTTTAAAAAAAAATACAAATATTTTACTGATTACTCGCTAATGGCGTTCAATTAGATTAACTTAGGTCCTTTGAGATGATATTTTAAGCCGTGTTAAAACAATAATTTTTTAAAAAATCTTAATTATGTATTTTTTTAACATAATTTGAATTATTGACAACAAAAAAAATATTGAAATGTTCCCACAAAATCATATTTGATAAAAATTATTCCAAGCTTTTGAGCTGTTGATGACTGCATAGATGGCAGACAGATATCATAAAACATTTTTTAAAAATTCTTTAGCTTCCTAAATTCAAAACTGATATACAGTAGCTGCGAAAGAATTGGATGCGAATTTCTTAACACACTACAGCTACTTACTGTATTACATTTCATCAAGGGATTTTTTATTTTTTATTATTTATTAATAATATTTTACTTTAATGGACATTAAATTTATTTTGTAATTTTAATTTTATTTATGTATATTTGTATTGTAATTATTGTATTTGTGTATGGGGTTAAAAGTGGTGGTCCTAAAGACCCCTTTTAAATAAAGATGTCTATTTATTTATTTATCTTTACGTGAAAAATTAAAAACTGTAAATCACTCATTAAAATTTCAGTGATTTTTCGAAAACAATCACCTCCTTCAGCATTACTGTTAAATCACCGTTATTTAAAGTTGTGTCAAATGTTTTAGTAAATATGTAAAATGAATATTTCATATAAAATAATTGTATATTATATGTTATCCTTAGATTTGATACGAGCGACGGTGTGCATCGAGAGGAGCAAGGGAGGCTGCAAGATGACATTTGGACAGTGAGAGGTGTCTACTCATTCATAGGAAGTGATGGAAAACCACACACTACACAATTCATCGCCGATGATAAGGGATATAGAAAAGTTCCTGCTGGTATGATTTTAATGTATTGTTTTTTATAAAAAGTACACATTCATGTTAGTTTTATTAGTAGAGGTGATGACAAAATTTTATGTGTTTGGACACACTAGTGTCAATTTATAGAGCACCCCACACACACGCGCGCGCGCACACACACACACACACATATATATATATATATATATATATATATATATATATATATATATATATATATATATATATATATATATATATATATATATATATATATATATATATGTATATACACATAAACATAAATGTGTTTTTATTTTAGTAGTTATATTTCTTTTCTATATATATATATATATATATATATATATATATATATTATAGAAAAGAAATATAACTACTAAAATAAAAACACATTTATGTTTATGTGTATATACATATATATATATATATATATATATATATATATATATATATATATATATATGTATATACACATAAACATAAATGTGTTTTTATTTTAGTAGTTATATTTCTTTTCTATAATATATATATATATATATATATATATATATATATATATATATATATATATATATTTGTGTGCGTTAACAACATAGAGGATGTTCTTAAAATGTTCAACAAAACTTCTGAATATCAAAGGGAACATCAAAAGAATTAACAAAATTTAATAATTAATAATAAACATAAATGTTCTGTATCACTAATTTATCCGCCATTTTGTGTTATTTTAATATTTTAATAATGACATATAAAGATTGCGATACCATATGTTTCAGAACACTTTGTACCGCTGATACAATCTTTGACTTAGTGGTTTAAAAATCCATATCCAAGATATATTATTTTAAGTTAAGGCCTTAAGATAATTCCACATTTTCAGTTTCTTTAAACAGATTATATCAACAAATATCTTGTCTTTAGGTAGATCTTGTCCGTAAGTACGTATTCTATCCAATAAATTAAATTCATAATACCAGAAAACACATTAAACTTTATAGTCCCCATTAATAAAATGACTACAGCAGGGATATGAGTAACGAAAGACCACCTGTATAACAGCGCCGAAAAACAATTTTAAATATTTTGTCATTGAAATCAAGGAAATTGGTTGATTATTACTCATGCAATTTACAGGTAACATCATTAATAACATATTTGATCACCCTGTAGCTATTATTTTGGATAGTAGGTTACATGCTTTTCTTTTTAAATCTTATTGTCGTAAATTATTTTAATTTAATTTAATTTTTACTCTGAATTGTATTTATTCTTCAAATCATACACTGCAATCAATATATTTTATATATTATTCATACTCTAAACTTAATACCTTAAATAAAATATTATAAATTGAGGGTATTATCATTAAGATATTTATTAATCTGTTAATTATATGTTTCAGCTTCAGATTTGGGCAAGGGGGCTTCATATAGAGGAGGCACTGCTGCTGTAGCTCTTGGAAAATAAAATAGCTATGATAAATATTAAGTTCGTTAAATTACAGTTACTTTTTTCTCTATTATTATTAAAACAAACACTATTAACATAATTCTAATATCTATTTCCTTTAAAATGTTTAAATAAAATCATTTATTTGAATTAATATTGTCAATTTATTAGATACCCAATGTAAGAAATGTAGGGTATATTTGGTAATCGTCAAAAAATTGTACTTGTTTTTTACTGATCTTTAGGTTTCGTGGGACATCAGTAAATCAAAAAAGAGATTTTCGACATGTTGTCAATTGCGTTGTTTTCCAAAGTAAGTACAATAACGACCACAAATATTAGGATAGAATCAAAATATTTTAAATAGGGGACTCCAGTGTTCTCATACAAAATCCCATTCAAATGGTGAAAAAAAGTAATTTGAATCAGTTATTTTTGTTCCAATGACGTTTGGTTAAACTTATAACACACTAAATTACATAACAATGTTAGATTTCAAGTCTGCATGTAATGGTACCCACCTCACCTCTCGTCGATGACAAATAACGAAATTTAATTTCCTCAAAAGAAAATGTGATATTCGTATAGTGATACGATTGGGTTGAGGCACCTAGCGAGAGTACAGCTTTGAGCCCGCTAGGTACGATGCTAATGCTCAAGTGAAGCGAGCGGAAATCTATAAAGATGTTACATACGAGGTTAGTTAGATCCTAAGCGACGTGCATAAGGTATTGTTATGAACAATTAATTAAGAAGTTCAAAAAACTATATTAAACAAACTTACCCTACTTGATAAGACCTATTGATCTACAAATACAATTTAACATTTCCTTTAAGGCTCACGAAACCAACGTTTAGCCATTACCTTTAGAACATCTGATTGTATTACTTTGTATAATTTGACTGGGTAAGTACTATGTTGGCCCTCTTTTAATACTCTGCGATATTACCCTGTTAAAGACTATTTTGTTTAAAGTTTTTAAAATGTGGAAAGTTTTGATTAATTTTCCTGTTTTCCAAAACTGCGTTAGCTTTACCGAATTGTTACATCCCGTTTTACCCTAACGAATGAAGTTTCAATCATTAAAAACTTAACAATTTGTAGCTTGGAACTACTAAGGTGTAGAGATCTATAGTAAATATTGAGATAAAAACTGTATTTAAACGTTATTTTACTAAGTCGGTAATGAAAAAATCTTGAACAAATATAGTAGGGGGTAATAATTACGAAAAATATTCACTACACTGTGTACGGGCTTGGAAATCCATGGTGGATCTACACTTGTTTATGTATTATTTAGTAAGTTTCCAAACATTTTTAAAGTTAGAAAGATAGTCATTTTTATCTTTCCTAACATTCTCCCTTGACCAACTCTTGTTTCTTACCTATCCTGAAACTATTAGATTATTCGAAGGCTATGGGATCTTTATTTAATGGCATTTTCTTACATTAAAGTCCTACTAGCTGGAAAGTTCTTTTACACCAAAAAACAACACGAACAAAATTATATATATGAAAAAACGGTTTTTAGTTACTTGTATTATAATACTTGTATTGTAATAGTATAGAGAAAGATAGGTTGAAACAATAAAAGTCGAGTTTCTTTTATGACATCATGCAACTGTTGTTGGAAAGTTTAAAAAAAAATCAAACTTGAAGTAAGTTTTTACTGAATTTATAATTTTTCTTTCCATCATTTATCTCGATCAAATTATATACTGTTTGAATGAGACTGTTCTCAGGGCATGTCTTTTGGAAGATATACAGTTTATTGCATTCCGCTATTGTTATCGTATAATTATTCAACTTTAAATTCTAATATGAGTCATTAGAAGAAATATTTAAAGTTTAAATATTTATTATTTTTAAATGTATTAGTTGAGATTAATAATTCATTTTCAAAAAATGAACATTTATCTAAACTTTTATATTAGTAAAAACACAAAATTTTAGGTTTAAAATTATAAAATAAATACTGCTCTATCTTATAAAAAATCAAAGCAATATTATTTTCTATAGCTAAACACAATACATTATACTTTATTTAAAGTAATAATCATAAACAAATCTTATTAACGTACTACCTAACGGAATCTCCGACAAGAATGAAATTACCAAGGGCTTAGTACGCTATTTAATAAACCGTAAAACACAGGAAATGTGTGTAATAATAAAACAAAATATCAAGTTTTTGGCAGACACATCCATTTAGAGGTACTCTGAGTCTAAGAAAATGATTTATGGAATGTTGTCTGTCTGTCGTGATGATACAGTGCCCTACGGAAAAATGTGTGGTCCGATTTTAATCAAATTTGATGTGTTAGGACATTTTTGACATTTATAGTTTATGTATTTTTTTCTTAGATCTCACAATTTAGAATTTGATGGTAGTTGCTATTAAAACAACGATATTCTCTAAATCGATGTTAACATTTTTGATCAGATTTGCCTTATATAATTTAAGGACCCTCTAAGGGTCTCTAAGGACCCAAACAAAACGTATTCGTCGTAATCTTTCCAAAATTACCGATTATGAGCAATTTAAAAAAAAAACCAAATCTCTCAAAATTGTCTACCGATTTTGTATAATTTGAATAAAATTTGTCTTTAATGACGCAAACTCTTGTTGGGAAGTGTAAAGAAAAATATTACAATTTTGGAATAATTGGTGAAAAACAAATTGAACCTAATCATTTACAAACAACGCTTAGGACGTAACAAAATAAATTCAGACCGTTATATAAATATGTAAATATTTTCCTCTACAAACCACGTGAATATTTTAATATTATTTTTGTTATTAAAAAATACTCAGATTACGTATTTAGAATGATTAGTTGGTTGGTTTCCAAGTGGATTTTGGGATAATTGAGGAAAAAAGTTTGTGCAATGTTTTTGAAACAATTTGTTTCGGGTTTATATAAATAAATATTTCCGTTAAAAATAAAGGTAATGAACCATCACCTAACGTTTCCTGTACATGTGATAAAGTAATAAAATTAACTATTTTGAAAAATATTAAAAATAGTTTGTACACTACCGCATCAACATTATATGTTTTGTTGCACTTTTCGATTTCTTTAGTAAAATGAAAATGACGTTATATTAATATAATCCTAAGAGATCGAGCATTATTTATTCTAATATTATTGAAACTTTACACTCCTCACTGCAGATGATCTGTGAACACTTCTCGACGTATTGAAAGTTGTTTTTAGAGGTTATGTCAGAGGTAGCTAAAAGTTTAACAACCGCACCTTTCTTGACCTACTCACCGCTCTTTCACAATTTAACTAAATTGTGATAAATCTGTTTCTTGTTTCTATTTTAATTTACGGTTTTCCTTGTTGAATAAAAATAGGAAGAAGAAAAAAAAACAGAGAATAAAAACCCCAAGTCTTCAAGTAATCTAAACCGCTAGTGTCGAAAGATTGGAAGAGGGTTTCAAAAAAGACTTTATAGGAACTGAGGAGGTGAAATTAAAAAAATACAAGTCACACTAATCAATATTTTGGCAATCAGCATAAAACTGTCATACATTTATCTTTCTACTTAACGATGTTGTAGTGGGTGTTTTTTATACTGTAGAAAATAAAGAAAAACATCTGTATAGGTCTTAGTAATATTTTTTTTTTACTTTCAAAATATTTTGATTTTAAATATGGACATGTATTTGTTTGCACCTATTTGATAGGACATGTATTTTTTTTGCTTTAACCAAACAGTGACATGTATTGTTTTGTATGACACTAACAGATATGTCTTTTTTTGCTCCAACCAACTAAACTTATACTTTTTGATAAACTTAATAACTTCAGATTTGTGGGTTTTGAAAGAGAAAATAGGTCTTAAAATTTCTTGAGCCAACATTCCCTTCGTCAACAATAATGAGATTGTCTTCACCTTCTTCCATTTCAAACACTTAACCGTTTGAAATCCTAAAATATTATAAATATCCTAAAATATAAAAATCCTAAAATATTATATAAAATATTATAAAAAGATAAAGAAGTCACTGACAACTAAATTAGACCCAAACATAACCTATAAAAGTGCAAAACTAAACAACCAGGGGCAGCTGTTTGTATTAGTCACGTGACCACTAGCTCTTCAGCTATTGACTTGTGTGACTTGTATTTCTTTGCTCCAAACTGAACGATGGACATGTATTTTTATGCTTCGAATCGTAAACTTTGAATATTAAAATAGCAGTGACTTATATTTTTCTGACCTAAATTGTATTTATTATTCTAAGTAGATGATGAAGGAAAAAAATATCCAGCTGTTATCTCACATTTTGATATTTGTGGACTTGTAGCCTTTTGCACTGCACCTCCTAAACTATGAAGGAGAGGGATCTAACCAATAGCTATAAGAAAAAGGTATGCATCAGAGTTAGGGTGGCATTGGATTGCCAAACCTGTAAGGAGATAAATATAAACTGAAATATTCATTACACCGTCTTAGTGAGAAGGATGGTTTATTTATCTTCCATTTATTGGTGGTATTTGGTGTTATTTTCGTCGTGGAAAAAACTGCCTGACTGATACAATCGGTGTATTAATTGAGAGAATGTAGCAATGTTCATTGTTTTATAATTGATAACAAATTGTGCAAAAAAAATTCACTTACCCATCTTTAAACTAAATCAAAACTAACCAAGACTAATCGTCAACAAAAAGTACAGTTCGATAATTTTCAATTGAAAATTAATATTGAACAATGGACGCCGTCTTTGAAAATCTATTTAAATAGAGCTTAAAACTAGTTTCGTTTATCCAATGAAAGCGTTCTCGTCGTTATTCGTATTTGATTTAAATTAAGCTTTAAATTACCATGCGATTAAGGTTCATTTTAGTTTTTGACAAATTATTAAAATTTACCTTTGATTTTGCTCATGGAATTCCTAGCGACACCTGACGGCCTCTCGTCTCTCTGGCAGCTTCTGGTCATAGCTTAATCTACTCACAAATTGACTGACCTCCATTTATTTCTATTTTTTGCTTATATGGCCTGTAACCTTTAGTTACCAAATAACGTTTAGTAAAAGCTTAGCGGTTTACTAATTTTTACTTCATTTCCCAACTAACTATTCAATGCTCTGCTGTTACATTATGAAAAGAATAATTCTATCTTTTTTTCACCTTTCATTTTACCTTGTAGTACTTTATAATATATTTCACAGCAATATAATATTCTGAGTAAATGGAATCAATGTAAGACGTAATCTGTTGCCAAGAAGATATCAGGTAATCAAAAATCACATTGAAAATACTTTAGACGTTAGATACATCCATAAAACATTTCCGAATATCCTTTGTAACACGGTGTTATATATCATTTCCTATATCGTTCAAAAGTCTGGACCTATGAACACTAAAACTAAATTTGCTGGCTCAAATCTATATCAAGAAATATTCTATTTTATTTTTTTATACGTGAGGTATTAGTTTTTACATATAAATATAACATGTCAGATTTTTACAGAAAAAAAAACTGTGTACTCCTTAAGATCGTAATAAATAGTCCAAAAACATTACACAAGCGTCCATTCAAAAACCAAAACCTAATCAAATCTTCTCCAAAAATATAATATCTGTATTTGACAATCTAAATATGTAAGCGGTTTTTGAAGAATGTTTACATAAATACCCAAATTTTGTAACATAAACACGTCCTCAGAGTTAGTCATATTTGTTTAAAATTGAGATTTAAATGAAGGCGGTTATGTTGTTTTTCCATAACCATTCCTCAACAGCTTTTTCCCCCCCCCCTTATGATTTTGGAAACGAATTTGTGTTTTTAATCTCGTATCACTAAAATTACAAGCAATTCTTTAAAGCTGATTTTTAGAAATTACATTTTTACAATAGCCTCAATTTTTGGTTTCTTATCAATAACTCACCAAATGGCTTTTGGGGAAGATTTTGTAACTGAACATAATTTGTTTGGGCCTTCACTTGAGGAAGATTTTATCAAAATTGAGCTAATTTTTCGAACTTAATTGTGTTTTTCTTTTATAGCAACTACTCTATAATTTTGAGGGATATCAGGTACCCTGTAGAAAAGTCCACAGAAATAGCACATAGCCTAGACATTATTCCATAATGTGTAAAGAATAAATCCACATAAAACTCTACATGGATGTTTTGACAGATAACATATTTTTCCTTATATTAATTTTGTATTAGTGGAAATGTAAAAGTGTTTTTTTTTTCCAATAACGTCATTCTGTCTTACCTTATGTGCAATAATCTATACTCAAAACAATTCAACCACTTTCAAAAAAATTGGTAAATATTTAGAATATCTTGAAGAGTTTTTTCCCCTATTTTATCAATGATTCTATAGTTTAGAATATATCGATATATGACATCGGCCTTCATGATATTTACCAAAATGTCTTCAAATAGAGCCCTTATGGACCACTTATATTAGCCACAATTATCCTACAAATTATGGTTCCAAATATAACGGGAAAAATCTTGAAAATCGTACAAAATTTCATTTTATAAAATTGGCTGTAATGATTTTTAAAACATGGACGTTTAAAAATAAATTATTCAGGTATATTTAATTGGCCAAACAATTTCAATCAGAAATATCTTGACAAGTTTTAATAATCAAACACGATTTTTTACGGAGAAGTTTGCGACAATTACGCTCTTTTTATAATTATTGTTAGACAGCGTCGTTTGCTCAGTCTCGCTTTTAACCGACAAACCGACAATCTTTGTCATTTTTAACGATGAATACTTATTATTATATGAGAAATGAAA
Organism: Aphrophora alni; assembly: GCA_963513935.1. Lineage (NCBI taxonomy): Eukaryota > Metazoa > Arthropoda > Insecta > Hemiptera > Aphrophoridae > Aphrophora > Aphrophora alni. Next base: position 47,766,786 of record OY740775.1, on the reverse strand, counting down.
TGCAATGTATTTCAAGCCATTAATTGCATTTTTGTTTTCAATATAATCTCTGAAGACAAAGCAAGAAATCAGATATACTTACGGGTATTTTGGAAGATATGATTTATGGTACCCAAGTAAGTACTTTAGAGTGATATTGGCAAAATGGGAAAGCAGGAAATCTCAAATCTCTCATATGTAATGAAGTGTTTCGATGCGCGTCTTGGGAAATCAAGTAAAAACAGCTCTGCCGTGTATCAAATAACTCTTGACTCTTGAAGAAGAAAAATCCTTGTTAGTCAGTGTAATCACTTTTCAGACCTTAGAGGCTATATTTTGTAAAGTTTGATAAAAATTTGTAGAGCCGATTTTGAAACACTGGGTTCTAACAATGAAACCACTCCTTAGCTTTGACTTGTTTGACTTTTTATAATAAACATCTGAACCAACATTCGTATAGTGATGGAGATCAATGTGTTTATAGTCCTAAGAGGGTATATTTTAGTAAAATTTGATCAAAATCTGTAGAACTAATTATAACATACTAGGTTCTAAAAAGAGCCATTCCTGAGTTTGTTTTTATTTGTTTTTTAACAATAACATCTGAACCAAAATTTGTATGGGGAAAAAGTCAATGTTTTTATACTCCTTAACGGGTATATTTCAGTAAAATTTTATAAAAATCTGTAGAGCTGATTATTAGATAATAGGTTCTAGTAACAGAAACATTACTGAGTTTAAATTTGTTTTTAATACTAATACCTGAAACAAAATTTTAATAGTGATTGAGATAAATATGTTTATATTCCTTAGAGGATATATTTTATCAAAGATTTATCAAAATCGTTGGAGGAAACTGAGTTTTTATAAGAGAAAAGTTTCTTTTCTCTTTAGTTTTTTACCGATTACTTTGAATAACAATTACATGGATGTGAAAACCAAAATATTTTGTGCCTCTAGTTGGTATATTTTAAACAACATTTGATTAAAATCAGTAGTGTTTTCTGAAAATCTAAATTTTGAGTCTTACAACTATTTTTATTTTTAAGTCTCAAAATATAAAAACATTTTGTAGGGATTTGGTAACAAACAAATGATTAAAATATATCCAACCGATTGAAGAGTACACTATTGTTGATTAATGCACGTATTGTTGATCCGTTACTTTAATTTGTCTATAATATACCTAATAATCTTGTTCCAATGTCCTTGATATAATTTACTATATTGTCACTGAAGAAGAGTACCAATCAGATTATCATTTGATAGAAAACTTTAGTGATAACCGCATCACAATTCATTATGTTGCCTCACGCATGTATGTTTCTTTTTATATTTTGTGTGTACAAATTTAAACTAACGTTTACATTTTGTTGCTATAAATGTACAAGTTAGGTTATACGTTGGGAGATAAGTTGTGATTAGGGTAACCTTCAAAACTGTTGTGTGAATATTTTGTCACATAAAAATAGGCTTTTTGTTAATAAAGTTTCGGATTCATTTTTGAATTTGGACTCTGCTTTAATTTTCTCACATATACATAGTCTACACGTGAGAAGATAAAAATATAAATCAAGTTTAGCAATATTTATTCATTGCTAAATCCCAAAAAATGTTGGCTCGTGAGGTATCGATAAAGTACCTGTTATAAAATACATTTGTCCGAAATTACCTTCAACAATTTGATTCAAATTTATTTGGAATATAACGATTCATCTTCAAAACAAGTTTGCTAAATCTTAGGTGAAAGAATTATAATGTGAGTGAAAGAAAAATTGGATCATGAGTTATTAGATTAAACGGGAAATAAATCCTTAAAAAATCACAATTTTTATGTTACATTAGAGAAAACTTGGAAACATTTTTCGAGACATGGCAATTTTATTTTATAGCTGCCATATATATAAGCACCTACTTAATTATATTAAAAACCTACAACTGGTTTGGGCTATATAATAGTGCACACATGTGGTCTTAGCGAGTATTTGGAGCCAGTTCTTATTACATGTAAAATAGACTTCTATTATAACAACCTTTTCACAATTGGTACACTTCATTGTGTAATGAAATTAACGATGAAAAGAAAAGAATCTTTCATAGTAAAACAAGTTTAAATTAAGAATACAATAATTACATATTTAAAAACAATATCTAGAATATAAAGTAGATGCCATAGTTAAACCTTAATAGAAATACCGTTTTGCTTTAACATAAACACAAATTGCTATAAACGTCCGTTTGATTTGAGTTTAAGGAACTATCTGTTGTGAACTCAAAAAAGCAGGTAAATAACAGCTGATAAAACTGTCATTCCATACGATTTTCTCTGTCTATTTAATTCCTTATTTAGCTAATTTTTAACTGTCCACAAATTATTTATTTTACTTTTAGTCCTGCATTAGTGTTTGTTTACACGCTCATTCTATTCTCAATTAATAATTTTTTAAGTGATTTAACAATGAAAATACGATAAATTCCCTACCGAAAATACATCACAAATCTTTTTTTAAAAATCTTTAACCACCTAAACAATTGAGTTTATAAAGAAATTACAAAGAATTAAAAGGTCTTAATATTGTGTCTGCAATTAGAATTTACACTACTTAATGGAGGCCATTTTTTAAGTTTTCAAAACAGATTTTTAATTACCATGAAATAGTAATGAAGGTTCCTCCCTATAATAAATAATTTGGACAGACCAATTGCTTACGAGATTCCAGTGATTGCAAAGACGAAGTGATCTAGAAGAGAAAATAAAGAGTATTGTAAAATATTTCATTTATGGAGACAGATTATTGAGAAAAAAATTAACAGTGCAAAAACATTCCACTAACTTTTTAATATGTTTATACAAAAAACAAAGAACTTATCTACGATCATCCAAAATATGTCTAGGCCTACGCAGGAGAAAAAATATGCTGTTTTCTTATTTCTTTATCATTTCTTATTAAATTTAAGTTACTATTGGTCCACTTACTTAAAAGGTAATTCACAAATATCATGCTAAAAATCAAATATAACAGCTCACAACACCAGACGATGGATAAATTCGTTTCAAAAACCATTTAATGATCCTCGATATACAACATCAATTTGTGGACCCACCCAGAAATCTGTCTCTATTACGTGAATGAAAAAAACAGGAACAACCTTGCTGCAACGTCCTTGATTATTATTATAGTGGTTTAACTGAAGAAGTGTTCCCAAACAAGAAATCATTTGAAAGTAGACTTTGGTGAGAACTAGGTCTGTGGCCATGTTTACGCATGTACGTATGTTATGTTTTGTTTTTGTTTACAAATCAATACTAATGTTTAGTAATGTTTTGTTTTATACATTTATTACTGTGTTTATGTGTTAGTAAATATGTTGTGATTAGGCAAACCATAACGTATTTTAAAATATATTTTATTACCTTTTTTTAAAAGAGAAACATTAATGTACAATATTATCGTAATTTCTTTTGCTAATCAATAAAACAATCAGTATAGATATTTTTGGATTTATATTTTCAGTTTGGATTGTTATTTTATTTCCTCTAGTAGTATATTCATAGTACAAAATTAAAATTATATGTCGAGGTTTGAACAGATAATTTGGTTTTGGGGTAACCAAGGCTCAAATTTTTTTTTCTAATGATGTCCGTCGGTCGTTTGTTGAATGCCATACAGCTCAAACAAATGTACAGATTTTCAAAAGTGAGCATATTTTGGCTATAACTAGTGACATTTATTTTTTATTTCAATTCAAAATTTTACGTTGCCTAACATTAAAGAAACAAAAGTTTCATATTTTATATCAAATGATTTTGTTAAAATATCCTTTTATATCCTTTTAAAAAGTGTTCATATTTTTCTAATTAAAAAAACATTAGTTCATGATTTATAGTTAAAGAACCAAAATGGAATATAGAACAGTTATAACTATATTTTCAATATTAATTTAACAAATTTTTATGGAAATTTATTGTTTAATGACATAAATAACTAAGTAAGACGAAAATAATATAGCGTAAATAATGTAAAAAAATGGTTCAGGAATTATTGCCCAATAATAATAGTGTTACTAAAGTCTGGAATACTTTTTTTATCTATTGAAAGGTAAGAAATTTAAATTGTAAAGTTGGTATATGATATTTAGAGTAGATTAGCTTTCATATCTTGTACTTTTTGTGTGTGTCCATCTTGCAGCCTTAATAGTGGAACTAACTTTAAAATTGTAAATATCAAAGAAGTCATGCTTTGTTTGAGGTCATCATTTACAACTGTTTTTGTGTTCTAAAAGCATTCAAGCAATTTATGTTTTAAAATACATTTTCATTCTCAATACAATATACATTAATAGAGTAGTTTGCACTTTAGACAATAAGGAAAATTGAACAACTGAACATTTCAATATAAAATAAAACACATTTTCTTATTCTATAAATGGTAAACAACTCGATCAATGCATAATATCTTGAGATTGATAAGAGGTTTTAAAACCGGATTGCGGCAATATTTTTAGAACACAATACCAATGTTAGATGGTGAGTTGCATGACTCCAGTCAATATAAAATTTCAAAGTTAATTTCAAGATGGCCGTCTAAAATATAAAGTTCAACATACACTAACAACTATTAACTTTTAATGTTTATATTTCTTCCGCTCTCTAGAAATGAGTTGTATTTCAAAATTTATTTATACTCTCATTATTTTTTTAATACGAATGAAAAATTCAAATATCATTTAAAAAGTAGAATGAAAGTCAATTCTAAAACCCTATATATATTTAATTTAAAAATAACAATATACTTAACTAAATGGAATTTTCTTCGGATTAAATTTGTGTGTTACATTTTTATTTATTAAAAATATATTAATTTATTCTGACAAATGTAATTAAGATCGTCTAAGATCATAGATCTCTTACATCTCTTACGATAACTCAAGTGTTGTAATAACATGTCTCTTATTCAAGTTAGTAAATTTCGTTCATAGAGTTTAATCCTTTTCAGTCGGCGCTTTTCCTTCAAGAATGGGCAGAATTTCCTACTTTGCATATATATTAAGACCCATATCATGTTTGTTTTTATAGAAAAACATGACTGATATTGTAAACATTTCTGTATTTACAATAATTGTGATTTAAAAATTCGTAAATATCCATATTTCACTTGTGTTTTATTGGTAAAAATTAAATACATAATATAACAAAAATCAGAACACCACTAGGATATGTAAAAGGATGGAAATAAAAAAAAGTTATTAAATGTAAAATATTTTAATAAGTTGTAGTGAACATTTATTTAGTAACTGTATCAATTATAAAATTCGTAAAACATATTATCGACTGTATTACATCATGGCCATTCAAACAATATCTGAAATATAGTACATAATAGTTGCAATAAAAATATATAATTTCATTTGTTTGGTTGAGATTGACAATACAATTACGTTCAAGCTTTTACATCAAACATGTAAAACACATTACAAAACACTTACAAAACATTAATAATATTTTTTAACACAAAAAATATAATCGGACTTAAAATATATAATAACAGAACAAACAATATAATATCATACAAAATATATAACATTTCAACAAATAACGAATTTTTCATGATTTATTATAACAACTTATCTTAGTTAAAATGAAAGAAATTCCATGTTCTTAAACTTACAAACACTCTAACTATAAAGTAAAAAATAAATCAAATTCCTCACAGGAAAAAGACATAAATGAAGCAACTAAACTTTCCATGGTACTGCCCCGTATAGAAAAACGATTCAGTCATTAAACATTTTCTAAAGCTATTTTATAAAATTTGAAGATTTAAAATATTTTTTAAACGTTCGGAAAGCTTATTGTAGCACAAGTTTTCTCTATATGCTGAGCCTGTGATGAGAAATCTCAAAAAATCTCAAAATAGGTTACTGTAATTATGCCCAACTTTATTATGAACAACATGAAACTCAAATTAAAAAAAAAAATTTAATTTATTAAAATAAAATTCTTTATAAGATATACATGCATAGAAATGTCAATATACGGAATTTTCGAAATGAGTATCATTTTCAGAGTTATTTATTTAGCAACAAGTCGTATTGACTTTTTCTACAATATAAAACTTGCTGAACTGAAGAATCACCCCACACAAATGATCCGTAGTTCAGGTGTGGTGGAAAAAGCTCATAGTACGTTGTTAAAAATGTGTGTAGGCTACAATAACTCCTAAGATTTCTTTAAAATGAAAATCGCTAGATAGATATATGTATTCCACATGGCATCTCCAAGTTACTCTATTATGAATGAGTAAACCTGGAAATTTACCAGAATCCACTTCTCTACTATGTTTTTTCCAACATTATAGTGAATACTGGTTCTGAATTACTGTTTCCTAACTTTAAATGTAAATAGTTTGTTTGATCAAAATATAATTTTTAAATAGTTTTCCATAAAATAACGATACTTTGTATTCAAAGGAATTGAAGCTTTTTTCTCTAAAAGCTAAACACTACGTGCTCCTATACTAATACTTTTGTCATCTGGACTCTGCATCAGGTTGTCAACACAAATAATAAAAAATTAATAATTGTCAACTTAATAATAATTTCTATTAAATCCATTTAATGAAAATGTATATAGGAGCTAAAGGAACAATAAAAAAGTAAATAAAAAAGATATATATATATATATATATATATATATATATATATATATATATATATATTTATTTATTTAAATTATTATTATTATTATCATGTTTCAAGTTTTAATAATTTATCAACTAAAACGATACATAGAATATACACACAAAATTATAAAATTACAATCTAATAATTAATTGACCTTTCAAATGTTTAAATCAAGCTGGTCATCAACTAATAAATCAGTAAAATAGAAAAAGTTTAAAAAAGTCTTTTTAATTTTGTTATTAAAGCTTAAGCTTAACTATAGTCCTGTTTTATATTTGTTTCCAACATGACCCAAAACTACTAGGCTATATAGGCGATTTTAATATATATTTTTTATAAATTCTCAACAAAAACTTAATACAGTTTCGATAAAACGTTAGCACCAACGACCAAAAAAATCGAAAATATCTATCGAATTATTTTAAAAAGCAATTTTTCAAAATTACTCTGTTCGATTTTGATGAAACTAACAATCTTCACACATATGCATATTATCAAATAAAAACATCCAAGATTAACAAAATATTGTAAAAAATCAATTTGAATCTTGACACCTTTATTAAAAACTTGATTGCAATCAAATATGATTTACGCCATCCATCTTAAGATACAGTCTATTCCTACCTTAGTATCGTAAGCTAATTGAAACCATTAATTTATATTTAGTAGTAACAGTAATTTTTTTCTAATATCTGCATTTAATAGTGTTGGAAATAAAACCTCTTTATTGAATTATGAATTGAAAGAATATCATAAATTTAAAGTGATAGATATGACATTGATGACCATTGAAGGTGAAATAAATGACAAGTGAAAAATCACGTATTTCAAGTAAAGATTTCACGAGTTGAATTACGATTTGGAAACTTTCAAGACCAAAGCTTATGAATTTCCTTGTTGACATAAATTGCTTGTAACTACTGAGAAACAGTCTTTAATATTCATTAAATTTTACCCTAAACTGTTTTCTCCTGTTTTTATTTTTATTTATTTATTTAATAAATCACAAATATGTCATATTCACTAGAAGATCTCTTAATCCACTGTCACTTCAAAATATCTCCTTGCAACTAATCGTATAACACAACACAAATGTAAGAGAATAAAATTATCCTATCCACCATTTCATAATTTTAAATCATTTAAAAATATAGTACTGTATATATAAATTTAATAAACACTACCAAACAAACCACATAGAAATATGATGTAAACAAATTTAGGATATAATACCATCAGTTCCAAAGTTCCAATAGAAAAAAATAACTATCATTCTTAGACTAATATTAGGTCGTGCGCAAAAAACAATAGATTGAACAACCACCAACTAATATTTTATGAGCATTTGCCTGTCTGTAAGTCAGGTCAAAATGAAACATCAGTCTGTATAATAATAGATCGTTAATCGTTCTACTTTGCCTAGGACCCAGAGATTTATCACAATTATTCCGGCATTTAATAATTGAAAAAAATATTGTTATGGATATGAAGACATTAATACCTATAAAGAATTAAATACGTTTTCGACGCTAATATTTAATCCGTATTACAATATGTGTACAAACAATTACATGAATACAAAAATACACATATTTCCCCAAATTATGGAATCATCCTCCGAGGTTCAACCCAGTTCACCTAGGAATTTTCAGAAGGACTCTTGGAGGGAAATATACCCCAGTTACCTCTCTAAATTAAAATCCGCATTGGTCAACAATAAATTAATATACTTTCCACTTTATTAAAAGTGTAATATACAGATAAGTTGTTAATATAAAACATTATTGTCACCCTATTAAATATACAATGATAATAAATATATTGTATATTGTAGCATTCCATAATTAACTGAACATATCAAGACAGCCACAATAAATACGTGTTTGAAAGATCAAGTGAAATTATCATGAACAGTACAGTACATCGGGGCGAAACTATCCGAACCTGTTTTAGGCAACAAAAAGAACACTTCTGAACTGACTGGAAAAAAAAATCTCCTGCTAACAGATCGCATAGCTTATTTGCGTAACTATCTTAAGATAGAAATCTCAAATCGCTATACAAATCGTATCAGTCTAATGTTATTAATTATTGTGTAACGTTTCATTACCGTTTATTTCTTTTTGTTTGTAACAATTTGTCTAATTACAGCAAAAGTTAAATATTGTATAAGTAGTGTATTGTCCACACAGGTTTATGTACTGTTGGCAGTGGTATTCTTGGCAGCTGCTCTTGATGATGACTTTACTTTGACTGAGAAGAAAGTCTATGGAATTAACAGTTACGAATTTGTGTGAGTATTAAAATATTATTTACTACACATCTTATTTCCTGTTTAAAGCCAGTAAAATGTCTCTAAAAGCAACATGTCAGTGAATTTTAGGCTTTCTATTACAATTTAAGCTCTGGTGATTTGAAGGTTAATTGATTAATCAATGAATTAAGTAAATCATTAAACAATACATATTATGTAGTATTATAATTAGGTATTGTTAAATTTGTGATAAAGAGATTAATTCTATTTTAATTCAACTTATTTTTCTAGAATCAATGAAGTATAACTAATTATAATTACGTTTGCTGTACTTTGTATGGGGGTGTGCTTTCCTTGATTCCGAAGAGACCAAATTACTGTCATAAGTTTGTAACACGAACGCAAAAATAAACCAGCTAGTTTATTCGCAGTAAAGTTTCTGAAGACACACAATCACTGTACACACATTAATACTTAAAACTAACAACATAAAATAACTCGATATTAATTGAAAAATCACTTTGAACTGTTCACTGAAAACCTTGGAGATAATGATATAGACTGATATTAGCTGAAAAATGAAAAAGAAATCCAAAACAAAACTGTAACAAATCGTTAGTAATATACATTAGTTGAAGCTGAAAACTACACGGAGAGTTCGCTTGGTCGTAAGGAATAAAACTGGCGAGTTTTTAAAGCGTCCCTTAGGTATGCCAAATGAGAACTCTTTACCGTTGAAAGTAACTGTTTTTTTAAATTTATTATTTTTTTTTTCAAATAAAGAAACCATGAAATATAACGATACTTTACAATATGTCAAGTATTTTACTAACCAATCCGTTATATAATCTACTAAGTTCAAAATTCGGGGCTTTGGAATTGTGCATGTTGTAAATTCAGTGACATATTTGTATGAGGCCATATTTTGGGAATATTTTCTTATTTTTTAAATAAAATAAATTTTATAATATACGTTTTGATAAAAATTGCGTCCACCTAAATATTTGTGAAATTTGAAGATAAACGACCCAAATCAGTATAAAAACCCCAAGTAAAGAATACTCAGTTGAGATATAATTAGAAATATAAAATAACGACCGTCAATAAAACTCGATTTTAATCACAGAGATGCATGCTCAGATCACATTTATAAGCTTAGCATGTGTAGGCCCTATTTACAACATTTGTAAAAGTAAATATTAAGATGTTGTAATATATGGTTCTTTTCACTTTTTGTTGAGGAACGTCTTCTGTTTTTCTTTTTTAGTTTTGAGGATGGTTGAGTAAGAATGTTTGCTATTTTTTTTTTTTTTTTTTTTTTTTTTTTAAAGAAATTCGTCTATCTACCTTGTGTTTTTCACCTGTCACTGTTCTATATCCAAAACTTGTGGCCCAACATTAAGTTTGGTATACGGGCTTATTTTGCCAATATTACGGGACTTTTTTCATCATTCATATACTAAAAACTTAGGAATGTCTGTCATTAGGATTTTTTTTTAATTTGATCAAAATTGCCTTTAAATACAATAACGTTACTTATAGCAGTCATGGAAAACTAGAATTTACGACGTACACTAGGGCCTTGTTTATGGCACTAGGTAAACAATCTTTGATCCTATTTAAATCATAAAAATGGTTTTCAAAGACGCCAGCCGTGGTTCAATTCATAAAGTAACTGAAAACTGTCGAATTGACATTATTGGTGACGAATAGATTTGATTAGTTTTGATTTGGTAGTGGGCATGGGCGAATCGGAAGGTTTCACAATGTTTTTATACTGTTTATAATTTTGTATTCGTTGATATTGTAGATACCTCACTAACGGCCGAAGTTCACCCAACGAGGTAGGAAATTTTCCTAATGGAATCTGGACAATGGTTGGAAGTTATAACCGGATTGGTGATCATGGAAAGACTTACAGAACAAAGTATCTGGCAGATAATAAAGGATATCAAGTTTTACCAAGTAAGAATTACAAAATAATCTCATTAGTATATCTTTTGTTGTGACAATTAATTTAAATATGATATTTTAATTTATTTACTGCAGGTATAATGGACATTTACCACAATCAAATGTAAGTTTGGGTTAGGTTAGGACAAAAAATAGGAATTTCAAATAAATAAATAATGGGAAGATAGATCTAAAGATTAAAAAAGCGAACTAATAAATCATAAGTAATAACACTATCGCTTATAAATGTAAAAGAATTAATAAATTTGGTTAAAATGAGTTTAAAACCTACAAATAAACAACTAGCCAAAATGAAACAAGTAGCCTAAGCATGAATACTTAAGTAAACACAATTTAATTCAACATTAGATGTAAATAGAAGTAATACAGTTTAATGACATAAATATTATTGATATTAATTACCGGTACCTTACTATAAATAAACATATTTGTAAAGTTAATAAAATACCAACCAGTGACTTAAGCGAAATAGGTCAACAAATCCAAATCCAAATTTATCATAACAAGTACTATGGGCATAATGGGATAATTAAACGATAGATGAATTTATATATAGGTGAAATAATTATTACAATTATGAACAAAATAGTCTAACAAAAATAAAATTGATTTTGGGAAATTTAAAACACAGAGTCTGAATATGAAGATACAAGTCAGGTTCATTGAAATTTATGACAGGCAAGTTGGATGAAACACAACAGACATCTTGCATCCACTCGATTCCTAATTACATTGAAGTATGGAATATAATTAAAACTAATAGTAACAAATCATAATACCATATTTGAAACATACTGGATAAATGGGTGAAGTATTTCATTTTAAAACCAATAAGGGATAAATTAAACAAAATAATATAAATGATAGATAAATATAATGCAGTAATAATAAGAATAAAGAAAATTCAAGAATTATGTAAAATTTAAGAAAACGAATATTCATTGAGCTTTGTAGTATTCTAAAAGTAAGAAAATAGGATGTACCGGGATATCAAATATGTAGAATTAGTAGGAGCTTCAATTATAAATTCCATGATACAAGGTTGTGTTCCTGGTTTATTTAGAAAAAAAATCTGTAAAGTATTTAATTTTCTTTAAAAAGTGTTCATGATCAATAAGTAACAAATTAATAGTAAGTGTAATGTTAAGAAAAGTAAGACATACGTAAAAAAATAATAAGAACTTACGTAATTAATTATTTGAAGGAAGAAACCAAGATATTATTAATAATTTATTTAAACTAAATACATGAAAATATGAAATAAGAATTACCATCAGTCGAAGAATACTCTTTATTGTACCGGTAATCAACAAAATGTATTTAGTTAAAAAACCTGCAATGCAATAGAAGATTTGTAAAAGTTAACAAGTTTGAACAATTATATCATCTATGGACATCTTTGTTAAAGTCAATTTGAACTGTTATATAATAGTAACTATTATTTGACTTTAAACAATAGTAATGACTATACATGCATTAGAGTATTTATTTATAATGCCCAGGGCCGGATTTCCCAATAACCCTGAAGGCCCGGGCCTATGGGCGCAAGCTCCCAGGGGGCGCACGGCCGAGAGAATTTTTTTTTTATATCTAGAAATAAAAATAAATAGCCATAACTTAACATATTTTTTGAATTCATTACAAAAAAATCATTCTGATTTTGAAGTTCTTAGGAACAAATAATTGTTGGTAAAGTTAAACTATTTTTCAACATTACGCATCAACTTCGTTACAACATAGGCTTGATATAATTTTTTAATAAAGGTTTTTGGGGAAGTAACTTTAACCAGACTAAGGGGCGGAAAAAATTATTGGACCTAGGGGCGCCAAAATGCTAAATCCGGCCCTGATAATGCCTTATCGAGTAAGAATTTGAGACTGAAAGTAGACAGAATAAAATCAAAACAGTGTTTTCATTTTAAAATATTTAATAATAATAACAATAATAAATTTACATATTTATAATTCCAATAATAACTTTAAAATAAACAAAATTTCATAAATAATTGAAAATTGGTAATGAAATTGAATAATTTAAATAATAAACTAACTGTTTTATTGTAGATTAATCTTGTTTGAGTAATTCTTGACTATTAGTTGGTCGTTGATAAGAATTTTTTTGTACTTCAAAAGAGAGATTTTAAAATTTAATTTCAAAAATTAAAATTTTTTTTATAAATTAGTTCTTCATTTTCATCATAAATCTGTCAACACAATATGGGGATTTCCAAATATATAAATATTTTAGGAGCATGGCTGTTCCTATATGATGGTTTTATGAATATCATGGCAAAATGAAAACGAAACACCTGTAGGAAACTGTAGTTTTCTCTTTTATTGAGTTTTACTTAGATATGTTATATTTGGAAATGTGTATATTTACAATCGTACAGTTTGGGAATATGACAAATATAAAGGGGTGGAGTACACTGTCTCCATTCTGTGTAAGTTGTTCCGAAGTCAGCCTAGCCTCCATGTATCTATCAAATTCGTGAAAAGTAGCCTGAATAGTTTTTATTATCAAGCTAGGGCGCATATAAATTTAATTTAAATTTAAATAAGTTTATGTTTTTAATTAAAATCAAATATGTTGGCAAACTTAATTTAGAGATTAGTTTTTACATATTAGTGAAATATGGTCTAATTTATAATTGTCACTGAGGCGGGAAATTTAACCATTTGCTTCCAGAAAGATGCCTCATTTGTCACGCAAAGAGGATGGCGGTTTATTTATAGTTTTAAAAAAATTTCACAATGCGATATAAAAACACAACCAAATAGATCCCAAAATCTTTCATAGTCTTACTGCTCGGGGTTTCTCCACAATATGGCAATAATATTCTTATAAAAACTATTACCAGGCGGAGACAATAATTCCTGTCTGAGAGTTAATCGACATTTTATTTCTAATTTTACAATGAAAACTTTAGATTTTAGGATTTATTTTATTTTTATGTACAATTATTTTTATCTTCATTTTGTATTATTATATAATAAGGAAGAAGTTCCTGTGATCCTGATTATGTTTTGAAGAATTGTTTTATTTTTTAATTTCAGGTCCCTCATTGGTTCAAACAAGACATCGACGATTTGCTCAAGCTTCAATACCTCCAGGTAAAACTACGGATTTCCTGACATTTTTATAATAATTTATAAAACAATATATCTATTCAAGTTCAAAAATTATTAAATATAATTATATTATATTATACGATTATAACACTCATTTCCTGCCTTATTATTCTAAATGAATATTATAAGGTTTTTATAATTCCTTATAACGTGTATATTATAAAATATGAAAGTAGAAAATTTTATATTTTCCTATGTTATCGAGTTTTCGCCTACATTCAAAATTACGATAGTTTGGTATGGAAGGGTCCACTCTCAACTAATTCTCGAATTTTGGTTTGTTTTGAACTCTTGGTTTGTCTTACTTATTTTATTCCTTCAGAATTGACTATTATTAAGACAATGCTTTCCTTGACAAGACAATGAGGAAGACGTGATATTAGACAATGCATGTGTTTATGAACGTGAGATTAAGGCATGTGAAAGTCACAGTGTCCTGCCGTTCTTTAAACATCACAAGAAACATTCTTTAAAAATTTAATAGCTTCTCCAGATGTACTTTATTACTCAATTTTATCAATCAAAACTTTAGATGGTGCGAAATTTTATGTTTTGTTTACAATATTTCGATCATTAAGGAAGAGACTTGAAATGGTGCAGATTATCTTTTGAAATTATTTTTATTTCAATGCCTACAACTGTTCGAACAAGAGATCCAGGATTTTTGCAACCTTCAAAGCCTCCAGGTAAAGCTTTTTACTTCTTGATTTATTCCAAATAGTTGTTTTTTATACTAGTTCAATTATTAAATATCATAACTTTATATTATGTTATATTAATACACACAACCTTTCTTTCAATTCTAAAATAATATTATTATAATTCCATAAAACATGTGGCTACATTACCACCATATATAAAGTAAAAAAAAATTAAGTTTTTTATTTTACCAAGTTATCCCCTGCGTATGAAACGGGAGATGTTCTATTTGGGAATAGATATATTTAACAACAAAATATATGAATACAAGTTGGTGAATGTGTTAATTTGACCTTAGAGTGCATATCATTAGGGAATGCAATATTTGGAAATGTGTATATTTATCTAATATACTTTTAAAAATGAAAAACACTAATTTAAATAACAATTTGTTTCATAACCTTATTTCATTATTTATATCCTTAAAGATTTTCAATATTATTTTAGAGTATAATAGTCTGCTTTCAACTAATAAAAGTGCAAA
This sequence comes from Aphrophora alni, assembly GCA_963513935.1. Taxonomy (NCBI): domain Eukaryota; kingdom Metazoa; phylum Arthropoda; class Insecta; order Hemiptera; family Aphrophoridae; genus Aphrophora; species Aphrophora alni. The sequence goes on along the minus strand of OY740775.1, from coordinate 47,751,580 downwards.
GAATATTGATTTACAGGAAGGTATGTCGACGAAAGAGTAATTATTTTTTTTTGCATTCGTTACCTATGTAGACTAGTATATACGGCTGAAAAAGTACTGTAGTTTGTTAATTAAATATTGTACGGGCGCGCCTGTGTGTGTGTGTGTGTGTGTGTGTGTGTGTGTGTGTGTGTGTGTGTGTGTGTGTAGTGTGTGTGTGTGAGAGAGAGAGAGAGAGAGAGAGAGAGAGAGAGAGAGAGAGAGAGAGAGAGAGAGAGAGAGAGAGAGAGAGAGAGAGAGAGAGAGAGAGAGAGTATGGTTTTGTAAATACATGATTTATCTAAATTCATCCAAATTTACAATAAAAGTCTAGTTGTGAAATAAGGCCAGTTGTTATCAATGGCTCCCGATTTTCAAATTCTAATTATTTAGTTATATATTAATATTTTATTTGTAGATTTCGTAATTTTCCACGCGATAATTAATTGTCGCAGCGACATAAAAAAGAATCCAGTTTAGTCCAGGAAGCTGACGTAGTCTAAATACCCAGCAGAATTGCTCAATTATCGTAAAAATATATTTTTCAAATTATGGCGGAGAACTAGTGCATTTATCAATTAATTTTAAATTATTATATGTTAAGGAAGACACTCTACTCCAAACATGTTTACAGGAATTTAATTTAATTTTTCAGCTCGCACCTCTGTTCAGGGAAGAGCTCCAGGGTTTTCGCAATCATCAAATCCTCCAGGGAAAGGTAAGGACCTCCTGAACTTTCCAAATCATTTATTTCTAACTAGTACAATTGAAGGCTGCAGGGGAAAAACCAATATTGTAACAAAACTAGCAGAAGAAAAACAAAGTTGCAAACCCTTTAATGTTTAAAGATATTTTATCATACATTTAAATTTTATACAGTCCTACTTTTTCGTTATTTGTAACTTTGTTATAAGGAATCATTATTGAAAAGAAATTCATATAATTTATTTTGTTTAGTAAAGATTGTTGCGGAAGTTGTTGGTTTTTCCATCTCCATCCATCACATCATTCAAACCTTGCAAACTTCGGGACGAGTCCCATGTTCTTGTACGAGTGGCCGCGTACAGGAAAAGTTATAGTAACAGTCTCGATACTTTGTATTCGCTAGCAATAAAGTGTAACAACGTCATGATATTTATTTTGTTCTGGCCACCACAAGATTTGGCAAAGATGTGCAACTTCTTTACAGCCTTGTCTAGATAGTTGTCTATGCAGTGTAAAGGGAAGAAGCAACATCATCAGATCCTTTCCTATCAATTTTTTCTTACATGATCGATTCAACAGTACTTAAAATTTGTACATTAAAAATGTAAAATGTCAACAGCCGTCTAAAGTAGATCTCGCTTGTTGATATGTTTGGAGTTGGTAGGTTTTCGCCAAATTCAATAGTCAATATAGCTTCAACTTCTGAAGATTGTGCTGCTTCTTTCATTTCTGTTTTAATTTGTACAACAACTTAGCCATTGTTAGATGTAAATTTCTCTCAGCATCAAGATTTTCTTTCTGTTTCGCAATGTTAATTTTTCTTCGGCATTTACCGTAGCAGATATTTTCATTTCACCTTATTTAACTTTTACATTTTCTTCATTACACCAACAAAATATGTTGGTCCTGGGATACCCATGCGCTTTATTGAATTGAGAAAAAAATATCTGACGAAAAGTTTCACACGAGATTTGTTTTTCTTAGTTTGGACTTAAAAAAAAAAAAATTCTTTCTAAGTCCTTCAGGTGTAAAATGTTTAAGTAAAGAAATTGTTTGTGAGTCCTTTTAGTTATAGTAGACTTAAAGGCATTTAAAGAGCTAATAAAAGCAATAACAGCTGCTCGAGTGTTCTCAGAGAGTTTGTGTCACCGATTAAAATGTTTCCCTCGGTTATATTGGGGAGGTTTGCCTGTCATAAATGAAGAATTCGTTATAGTGCGTAGCTTGAAATGTTAAACCCCAAAAATTTATTGAAATCCTTTAAAACTTGCAGGGACTTCAACACCAGAGTCTTCTCGAATCACTTAACCGTGTTTGTATACGTAGTGTCATTTAGCCATTCTTCACTTTCATCTTTTAAAGGTTTTCTTCGTGACACAAGCTGTATTGAATATTAGGCCAGCTAAGTAACTGTTTTGGGGGGCTCAGTATCTCTGTCAAGACCAATGTCATTAAACTGTTGTATTAAGACTTCTCTTTCTACAACTGATACATTTTTGAAGCACTCAAACCTTTTACATCGGCAATTTTCTCCCGTTTCAAAGGAGCAAGTTCGAAGATTTTTGGAAACATCAGTCATCCTGACAGTTTTTTTGCGTTTCTTTGACGATTTCACTTCACCTACTAAAACATTTCATCACTGACACTTCCAGTACTTTATAAATCACTACAAATAATACTTAGAGTATTTAACAACACTCAGTTCAACTCGTTAGGACAAACTGTACATTCTTTACAAATTAGGTAATGCATCATTATTTTGTACTAGTTACAGTCGCTATTAAGTTTCTAAATGAATATAAATGTTTATTGTTCAAATTTAATTTTGTTAATCATCTTTTTAATGAAATTGAATTTGTTTTAGGTTTAAAAATGTCAAAATTTGAATCTTGAGTGCATTTGTAATTGTATGTACACATGAAATTTTTAGGCTTTTGCCCATTGCATTGTAAAATAAATGTTTAACGCCAATTACTTACTTATAGATTTATGTACAAATATTATTATATTTATAAATATTATATATTAAGGATGATGCTTCCTCTACTACGTATTATATTTTTAAGAATTTTATTTTTGGTATTTCAGGTCCCATCCTTGTTCAAGCAAGAACTCCAGGATTTTCTCAATCTTCAAAGCCTCCAGGGAAAGGTATGCACTTCCCGATATTTACAAATATTTTATTTCTAAACAAGTACAATTACTAAGTATTATAACGTTATACTACATGGCAATAAAAAGCATATCCTGCATTTATATTTTAAAATAACATTGTTAGAAGTGCTAAGATATTGTAATTTAGTTACCAAAATTTAATGAATTAGAGAAAACAATAGTTTTATATTCCTCCCAGTTTTCGCTTCATATTTCACGTCAAAAATGGGTTAGTATTGAGAGGTACAGAATTATCTGTTTCATCAATTTTTTGTTTGCATTTAAAGCGCAACACTTAATGGTTTTATTGCGTCAGAAATGACGATTAGGTACAGATTTTTACTTATAGTGTAGGTTGATGTATTTCAAAATATGTGCGAAGTATTACTTACCCTACGCAAGTTTTTGGGCAAGACCGAACAATTTTATATTTGAAAGGTGTTCATTTAAGGAGTTAGGAAATGTATGTTTTTAGAAAAGCGAATAAATAAACTCGCAATTACATGGCCGTTTTTTAACTTCTTTTAAATCGCAAAATATTCTCACAAAACGTTATGTTAGTCAGAGATAATTGCATCTCCAGCTGTCTGATATTTTAACTACAAAATATTACTTGAATTTATCGATGAAAAACTTTACGTTTTAAGAATTTTTATGTTTGGTTTGGAAAATTTTAGTTAGTTTGGAATGATTAAATATTTAGGAGAAACTTACTGAGGTAGGTTATGATTTTTTTAAATTGTTGAATGTGAAATTTGTGATTGTGTATATTTAGAAACGTAAAATTTGTGAATGTGATTATCTAGTGCCGTGGAATTATTGAATGTGATATTTGTGATTTTGTATATCTTGTACTGTATAATTAGGGAATGTGATGTTTGTGAATGTTTATAATAATTAGGAACGTGATATTTGGGAATGTGTGTATCTAATGCCTTGGAATTAATGAATGTTATATTTGTGATTTTGTATATCTTGTACTGTATAATTAGGGAATGTGATGTTTGTGAATGTTTATAATTAGGAACATGATATTTGGGAATGTGTGTATCTAATACCGTGAGATTAGTGAGTGTGAATTTTGGGATTGTGTATATCTAGGAACGTGAAATTTGGTAGTGAACATTTTTTTAAAGTGAAACTTCATAATATGACATTTGGCAATATGACTTTTTGGAAAGTGTTAAATTGGAATGTGACTGTTTTTATATTATTTATAATTAGAATTTTATTTTTATATTTTGTATTTTAAACAATTTGAGTTGTAAAACGCCCCAATACATTGATTTGATATTATTTTTTGCGAACAGATCTACAAAAATAAAATAAATATTAATTGATACTAAAATACCCAGTCAACTTCCACTCATGTCAATCACTGTTTATTTATATTGAACTCTCTGTATGCATACCAAAAGTTGGAAGAACAGAATAAACATTGCGTTATGGGAGGGAATAAAACCCATTATCTCAAATGGCACTCTTGATTAGAGAGTGACACCCTTTACCACTGAACTATCAGAACTATTATGAGTATATATTTTATAATCAATATTTGAGTAATAGGATTCCTATGAATGAAAAGTGAAACAAAACTGTAGTTTCATGAAGCATATTTAATAATAGGGAGAGGTGGTGTAATTTTCTGATATTGTGTACCTAAATATCGATATTGTGTTTCCTAAATTTTAATCTGTATTTTCTTTAGTTGGATACATATGGGTTTGATTTAAAAAATAATCTTACTAGTTGTTATTTGGCTGCCGATATTTCCTAATTTCATAAATTCAATTGTGGATTTATTTATAACTTGTATGTTTTATAATTATTGTCCACACTATAAAAGTCAATGCTAAGTGAAAATCCAATCATTTGCTTCCAGAAAGATATTTGTAACTTGAAAATACAAACAACTGCGTCAAAACAATTGTCTAAGTTGTAATTGCTGGGCTTTTTATAAAATATGGTAAAAACTCTTACTAGACACGAAACATTTAAAATTAATGTTTTATTTTGAATTATCATATATGAAAGAAGTTTATTCCTCTACGGATTTATTTTTAAGAATTTTATAATTGTTTGTTTTAGTTCCCTCTCCAGTTCAGACAAGAGGATCAGGATCTTCGCAAAATAAAAAGCCTCCAAAGATAGGTAAGGATCTCCTTATATTTTTCAATAGTTTATCTCTTTATAAGTACGATTATTACTGTAATATGATTATTTTATATCACACATTAACAACAAACAAAACACATATTAACATTCTAAAATAAAATGTGTTGTTTCCTAAAAACATGTACCCACGACATACTCAACATGTAAGAAAGTAGACAAAATTATAGTTTGTATTCTACGAAAATGTTTCCTTATATATTTCATGTGAGAGGTACGTTTGTGTAAGTTTTCGATTTTATCTAATTATTGATTGTCTTGTTTGCTTTTTACTTTTTTATCCCATCTGAGAATTCGTACAATTTTTTCCCTATAGCATTAAAAAAAATATGGCTAGGAGTAGTCACACATTTTTTTGAAAAAAAAAATATATATTTGTTTTTCTTTTAGGCAAGTTTTACTAGTTTTGCTTCAGAAATGAGGGAAAAAATGTACAGCCCGGCGCGAAGGTAAGGGGAATTGGTTACTTATGGCAAAATTCTAGTTTTAAAACATATGTGAAGTCTACCAAGTTTTAGGGGCAACAGCATTTTAAAATAGAAAACCTGTCTAAAACTGTTTCTTGTATTTTGTAAATTAAAACATTTCCAATGCAATTCACATCAGTACAGAGCAGAGTTGTTTAGTACAAAAATATCTAAAATAGACTCTGAGTGTTAAATAACATACGGGAATTTTTTTATAATAGTTATGACAGGCTGTTTGACTTTTATCTTTCTTCTCATTTGTCGAAAAAATACCAAAATATTACCTATATACATGTATAACTTATTATTTAGTAAAAACCAAGTTGTATTCGAAAATGAACACAGATGTATAAAAAAACCGTCCAGGGCTTTACTTGTAACTTTTGTTTAAAATACACCGTTAGAATGTGTGCACAGGGCTTTACTAATATACTATTAATAATCGAATTAATATAAGTAATATAATTGACTGATATTTTAATATTTGTTTATATCCATAAGCAAGCAATTGTGTTTAGAAAAAAAAGAACAGTGTAAATATTTTTTTAAATTTTTTAAATATTGAAGCCTACATGTAACCTCAACCTTTTGCATATAGCAGCAAATATTGCAACAAATAGAGCCATTTTCATAATCTATATTTTTTTGAATTTTCACTGCTTAATGTAAAAATTGTGTCAAGAGGCTGCAATAGTGCAAATGAAACGAACTTGGCCATTTACATATTATTAATATTATCACACACTTTATTATTATGTTTAAATGTTATGGCTACATATAGACGTTAACAATTACGTCCGAAAATGTGTAACAGGGGAAATCCAACAACCAAGGATATTATTATATATATATTTTTTTAAATTTTCACTCCTACATATAAACGCAATATATTGTATCCAGATTTCTGTTACAGGTGATTTGCAACAAACTTGGCCCTTCTCATAATATTATTATTTTCTAAAAAGTTTCATTGCTACACGTAAATGCAACAAATTGCGTCCTGAATGCTTAACCGTGGAAATGCAAATAACTTGTCCCTTCTCATATGTCCCTAGGTTGAGACTCTCTAACTGTTACCTTTTAGTTTATATATTTTATATTTTAGCACTGCAAACTACTGTGTGTGAAAATAATTGTTGTTTTCGAATTTGTATAAATTACGGAAGTACCTTGACTATTTCCAGATTATGATGTGATGAAGGCCTATTTTTTATTGATAATTGTTTCTATTTCAGGAGTTCCGTATTCAGCAGAAGTTGAACCAGTTGTTCGAGATCTTCCAGGTAATGTTATGAACCACGCGGTACTTTCAAAATAGTTTACGTTGATTAGTATAATTAGTAATATTATAATTTAAAATTAATTACATCTTACTAATATTCTCCCTAAAATTATAAAATAAAATTGTATTTCCTCAAAAAAATCTCTAAAACTATTTTTATTGAGAAATGAACAACTATTTAGTATAACCAAAAATTGGTGGTTACACTAAGCAATAAGTGTTTTATTTATTAAAATAGAATACACCACTAAGTACATACGGTCCGTAGCAAATGACAAATGACGGTACCTTTATACGACAAATTTTTTTCAATCATCTTTTCACATAAATTCCACTACTTATAAACATTATTTTCTCCAGATAGCTGAATGTTAATCTATATTTAATTACTTATATTCATCATTAAAAACTTTAGATTTTTTAAATTTTTATGAGCTTTGTAAGGTTGTTTACTTAAAAGTCATTTATTTAAGAAGAACCTTCTTCTGCTCCACATTATAATTGGATGAAGTCCTACATTTATATATTTTGCTTTATTTCAGATTTTATGGATCCATCGTCAATTACAGTGCCACAACATGGTAATTTAAAGACTTACTAATATTCACAAGATAATATATTTCTACAAAAGTTTATTTAGTAAATATTATAGTTTTAAATTTCATAATATTAATGTATATATCCTGCAATACTACTATAAAATATATCATTACAATTCCTCAACATATGTCTCAGAAATTTGAGAAAGAAAACACAAATATAATTTTTGTTATTACACAGATCTCCATATTTCTTGTGAAGATAAGTTGGTATAAAATGTCCACTCATGAAAAATTTGAGACAATACTATTTTCAAAAGTTTTTGTTAACATTTAACTAGTTTTCAACGCATTTTATATAAAAATAATTTAAGAACGAAATTGTGCAATTTAAAATAATTTACCTAAATTGAAAAATTCTTAAGCCAGTTAAGAGGGGATGTGTTATTTTTATTTTATTTATCACAAAATCACCAACCAATACATTACCTAAATACATTTATTAATCTAACACCATTTGTCACATACAATACTTTTAAATACAGATCGTTTCAACTATAGTGTCGCCATCTTCAGTAGTACATGATCAAACTATACTAAACTGTGCATAAGGCTTCACTGTTATAATATTAAACAACCCAATTGTCAAAGTAGTATAGACGAACGTTGTGTGTTTTTAAAAATTAAAAAAATAGTTGTGTGTTTTTAACTAAATAAAATTTGAAAAAAATTAAATTTTTTCCTCTTTCTGGAAGTAGTCATTCCTAGAGAAATAAAATAAAAACCAGGTCACTGAAGGAAAGTTGTGATTGATTCAATGAAATGAAAAATATAATAATTTTAATCAACAACCAAATAATTCTACTTAAGTATAAACAAATTAAATTTTGTTCACACAATACTAATTCTTTTTAACGAATAATATTACATTTTCTTCTCAAAAGAATGATACTACAAGATGACAAGTGATTTCATTTTTAACGAAAACGGAATCATCACATTGAAATAAATATTTAAAATATTGTTTAAATTTATTAGTTTCCACCAAGTCAAAAAATGTGTTTCTTTTGACCCAAAAATGAATGATTATGATAAATCTAAAATTTAATAAATGTTGTTAACAAAAAAATATTGTTTGTACCAAGTCAATAACATATTCATCTTTGTCTATAACTGAATGTATAATATAAATTTAACTAAATCAAAAATATATTAACTTTTGTCACTAACAGAGTTGTCATAATATTTCTTAAGTTTAATTTAAGAAATATTTTTAAAATAGATTGATTCACCCGTTTTAACAATATATTCAGTTTTTCCACGACAGAAATGGTGTTACTAAATCATAAAATCAATAAATATTGTTTAAATTAGATTGATTTTACCCAATAATAAATATATTCAGTTTTGTCCAGAAAAGAATGATCATGTTAATTTAAAATTTGATAAATATTTGTAAGAAATGATTCTACCAAGTCAATATCACATTCCCTTTTTTCATACCAGAATAATACCACGACACACATAATTTAATAATTATTGTCTACAACAGATTGAGTCTACCAAATCAAAAATATATTCACTTTTATCCACAACTGAATGATCAAATTATATTCTAATTTTATTAAAAATATGTTAATTAGATTTATTCTACCAAATCAAAAATATATTCATGTATGTCCACAACAGAATTATCAAACTTTTTCTGAAATTTCACAAATATTGTTAACAATTAATTGATTCTACCAAGACAAAAATACACTCATTTTTGTCCACAACAGAATTATTATAGTAAATCCTACATTTAATCAATATTTTCCAAATCAATGTTGTCTACCAAATCAAAAAATAATCATTTTTCTCTAAAATAGAAAGATTGTATTATACCCTAAATTTAATATATATAGTTAAAATTTGATTAATTTTACCAAATTAAAAATATATTAATTTTTACCCGAAACGTAATGGTTATAATAAATCTAAATTTCATACGTATTGTTAACAACAGATTGATTCTACCAATTCCAAAATATATTTATTTTTTCTCAAAACATAATGACTATACAAATCTTAGATATATTGATAAATTATTCACTTTATTCTATCAAGTATAGGGCCTACTTGATTATTTTAACAAAAACAAAATTATTTCATTTTTATCCACCACAGATTGATTTTATTAATTCAAAAATAATAACTAATCAGATAAATATTAGTTTAAAATGAATCTAATTGCAAAATTAGGTTTAAAAGTATTATTGTTATTATTATAAAACTAACAATGATATTTTTTTTTCAGAAAAGGAAATTACGTCTGGATGCATTGCCGCTTGTCTGGGAGTTAAACCATAGTTTATTGTATTGTTGTTAGCTTAAGATTTATTTATAGAATAGAATTACATCCTCAATATTGGTGAAGTGCAACAGACCAATACCTGGTCTATTGAACAAATGTATATTGAATACAAAAGAACAACGCATTACACTCAAAGCAAAATATCCCATAAACACCATATTTTTATTAAGCAATAAAATCATGAATAATAACAATGCAGAGATGTCGTTCCTAGAATGAAATCGAGTACCGTACAAACAATTATTTTTGAAAATATTTGCAAAATAAAATGAAAATATCTAACAAACTTTCATACCCTCATATCTGAAAATACAAATAAAACCAAGAAAATTGGTCACCAAAATATCAGTTCTGAAGTTGTTACTCAAAATGTGGAAACGAAACATGGGGGACTACTTTGAAACAAATATTGTAAACCTGCAATTAGGAAAGGCTTCTATTCAACAATACAATGAATTCATTCAAACATAAGTGTTTAAAAAAAAAAATAAATAATTTCGACCAAAAGTAAACTGATAAATATTTTAAGACAAATATATTATGTAAATATTTTTCTTAAAGTTAATTATTTTTTTAACTAAAAATTTTGTTTTGAGCCTGGTAAGCTCCTAACATTACCTTTTATTGAATTGTATGTGTAATAAAACATTTTTATATCACACAACTCTGTTTTCAATTAACTTTTTTTTTTATTGTTATTATGCTAAAACTAAACTTATCAAACAAACATATTGATTCGATCATATCTTGTCGCTGTCAATATTTATTATTATTATCAACATACACATTACCCGAAATATTCTCACAGAATATTTAATTGTTTTTAAATTTCCTGTTAATTACACGCTTTAAATGAAATGTGTTCTCTTTAAAGGATATAAATTATAAACCTACTCATAAAGTATACTAGTGTTTCTAAAATCCATTCACAAGGCCTAACAGTAAAGCTAATTTTAGCGATGGATTGCTGTGCTCAGTTAAAGCTTTAATATGAAAACCGGGTCGTTGTTCATTTATTTAGTTTGTTTTTTTTTATTTGATAAAAATAAATTATATAGCATGTGTTGTGTTTTACATTTTAGAATAAAATAAATGTTTACTAAAACTCCTAATACAATAAACATAGGATTGAAAAAAATATATATATCCCGCAATTACAAATATATATATATATATATATATATATATATATATATATATATATATATATATATATATATATATATATATATATACTACGCTGCAGTAACAAAATACTCACTTGAAAAGTAATCACAACAGGTTCCCTTCTTAAAGGAAAATATTTATTGTATAGAAATAGTTAAAATACTAAATTTATACAATATATCAAAATAATATCACAAGGACTATAAATATGCAATAAATAATAACATATGAAACAATATTCCACAATCCAAACATACCCTTTTAACACATGTAAATAAAAATAATTGAATTAAACAATTAATTATTATAAAACAAAAGTAATCAGGTAATTAGAGGTCACAGCTAAAACAATAAAATCAAAGTGTTTGAATTCCTCGAAAGACTAGGAAGATCCACGAAATAGAAGTTTTCTGTGCTTAAAATAGTAAAACTAGTATAAACTGTGTCTGATTGTTTTAAATGTTTGATGTACACTTGCTGTCTAACATGATAGTTACAGGGTTGCCATGTGAAATATACGAGAATTTTTTTATTTCTGAATTGTTCATACTTAAGTTTGAAATAGAGTAATATTTCAAGTATATACATACCTGGAAGTGTAATACCTCCAACCTCCTTGAAAGCAATTCTATTAGTTTTAATTGTTTATGATCCTGCTATATATTATAAAATAGTGACTTTCCCTAAAGACAAAAACATATTTCAGATTCGTGACATAAGATCTACTATTTTTTTACTCAGTATATGTGTAGTGTTATTTTGATAAAGGGAACAATATCAACCTCGGTTTTTTACTTGATCTTCACGTTTCACGTTATAGAAAACCGATGAACTGATTTCCGATGTCGTTACCATTCTCATCGAAGGAGCCTCAAGACAGATATTACCTTGAATACCTTAGTATCAGTTTGTTAACGTAACGCACGCGTTTTATATATTTACGTCTTTGAAAGAAAGGAACAACCTTCCTGGAATGTGACCTTGATGCCATTTGATATCATATTATGTCGTCCAAACAGGTTTTCATTTCATGGAAGACTTTAATGACAACCGCATCTTAATCCAATATGTTTACGCATATACGTAATCTTGTTTTTTGTGTACAAATTTAGACTTTGTTTAGGAATATTTCGTTGCTATACATGTAGAAGTGTGTTTGAGTATTAGTAAGTATGTGCGCTTATACAAATATATATAAATATTTTGCAATATAAATATTATTTATTTAGGCCTATATATCTTTTTTTTATATATAAGAACAGAGAAATACTACTCATTTCCAGTAATATTTTTAACAGTTTAGAATTACTAAATTTGTGTATGTTTTTGTCATTTTCTCATCGACCAGGAAGACGGCATTTAGAATATCTAAACCCTCACGAAATTATCCCACATTAACAATAAGCCATATAAACAGTTAACTTTTGTGGGGTGTAAGTTATAAATCAGAAATAAAGTAAAAGCTGTACGTTATGTGCAAAGAAGTAGTTAACTTTCAAAGCCAACTGTCACTTGTTAACAATAAGCCATATAAACTGTTGTGTTTTGGGAAATGAAAACAATCAATCACAACACAAGGTCAATCGGTACAAATAAAGTAAGCACTATATAAGTTAACCGAAAAATAATGTAAACAAGTGCTATAAATTCTAAAACAAAAGTTAAAATAAAACTTGTTTGAGAGATTTAAGCAATTAATCAAAATACAAAGTGAATCCACACAAATAAAGCCAGCACTATACAAGTTAACCTAAAAATAAATTAAAAGAGTTGTAAAATATTCTCAAAAAATATAGCCTAGTATTTTAGAATTCGAAATATTTAATTTTGCGACATGTGAGCAATCAATTACAACACAACGTGAATCCACACAAATAAAGCCAGCACTATACAAGTTAACATAAAAATAATTTAAGACAGCTGTTATAAATTTTCCAACAAAATATTTGAGACATTATAACAGCTACTTTGAATTATTTTCACTGTGAAACATGTTACCTACTAATAACACACATGTCATTTATATTATACGCTTATTATAACAAGAGTGTTTCCAAGAAAAAATTATTAATTTTTAGCAAATATTGCAGGTAACATTGTTTAATTTGACACCTCAAACATTATAATTGTTTTTTATAGTAAATATATACGTGTCTGGCGCTGAAATTCCTTAGCGAATTAAATATAACATTAACAATAGAAATAAAAAAACCAAGTGAATTTATTTTTAGTAATTGTTTGATAAAAGTACAAAGAATAAATTACAAAACACCAAGCAACTGATAAAAAAAATTCGATATTAAATTAAAATTTGAGAATGGATGTTTCGTTTTTAATTTCGTAGCTGTTTCTAAAATGTTTAATAATTACTTAAAAAACACCAAGCAACTGATAAAAAAAAATTCGATATTAAATTAAAATTAGAGAATGGATGTTTCGTTTTTAATTTCGTAGCTGTTTCTAAAATGTTTAATAATTACTCAATATATTATTTTGATGAAATTAGATATAATATTGTATTCAAGTCTTGATACTCTGCGGGGGATCAGTTCGTGACAGCTTCTCAAGCACGGTCTGAGTTTATTGAGCCAGTAACCCCTTCTGACATTGCAAAATTTATAACATCTTTGAAAAAGAATAAAACCTATGGAATAGACTTAATAAGCAAAATTCTTTTAGAACTGTCTCGAGACTGATTGCATTTTATTATTTTTTAATGTCAATATAATTTTAATTTCACGTTCGGTATTTTCCTTAAACAAGTCAAAACAACTGCAGACATTCCGAATTATAAATAAATGTTAGACAACTAACAGGTCAATATTTTTGATTTCATTAATCTCCTAAATTTTTGAGAAATAGATCACGGACTCCATAGTTTCCGCTAAAGAGCGTCTTTTTTAATAAAAATAAGTAAGATTTTTTTTTTTTAGGTAGTATTACTGATAGTGTGAGCAGTGTTTTGGTAATTGCTGTGTGTCGAAGTTTAAGCACTATTTTGGTAATTGCTTTCAGTCGAAGTGTGAGCAGTGTTGCTGTGAGTCGAAGTGTGAGCATTGATTTGGTAATTGCTTTGAATCGAAGTGTGTGCATTGTTTTTTTTAAATTGCTGTGAGTCGAAGTGTGAACAGTGTTTTGGTAATTGCTGAGTCGAAGTGTGAGCAGTGTTTTGTAAATTGCTGTGAATCGAAGTATAAGCAGTATTGCGTAATTGCTTTGAGTTGGAGTGTGTGGAATGGTTTGGTGATTGCTGTGAGTTGAATGGTGATCTATGGTTTGCTAATTGATGTGAGTTTAAGTGTGTGAGCAGTGTTTTACTAATTGCTGAGTCAAAGTGTGAGCAGTGAATTAGTAATTGGTGTGAGTCGAAATGTAAGCAGTATTTAGGTAATTGCTTTAAGTCGAAGTTTGAGCATTTTTCTGGTAATTGCTGTGAGTAAAATTGTGAGCAGTATTTTGGTAATTGCTGTGAGTCAAAGAATAAGCAGTAGATTTTTACTTGTAGTGAGTCGAAGTGTGAGCAGTGTTGCTGTGAGTCGAAGTGTGAGCAGTGTTTTGGTAATTGCTTTGAATCGAAGTGTGTGCATTGTTTTTTTTAATTGCTGTGAGTCGAAGTGTGGCCAGTGTTTTGGTAATTGCTGAGTCGAAGAGTGTGCAGTGTTTTGGGTATTGCTTTGAGTCGAAGCGTGAGAAGTGTTTTGGTAATTGCTGTGCGTCAAAGTGTGAGCAGTGTTTTGGTAATTTCTGTGAGTCATAATGTGAGTAGTATTTTGTAATTACAGTCAGTCGAAGTGAGAACATTGTTTTGGTATCGTTTATGTATTTTTGTTTGTAGCAACTTATCAAATAATAGTATTATGTACATATTATATAGGCCTAAATGCAGTATTGGTCACACAGGTTTATATACTATCGGCCGTACTATTTTTGGCATCAGCTGTTGATGTTGACAATTACAATTATCATATTCGACAGAGCACAAAGGTTGGAACTACCAGCGACAAATCTGAGTAAGTATTTATCACATGTTTTATAGATTTCAATGCTAAAGTAGTAAAATGTCTGTAAACATCTACATTTTCTGTTTAATTCACATAAATTGCTCATATGTTGTAATAAAAAGACTTTATGAGATGCTGACAGACTTGTGTTGCTTTAAAAGAACGTTTGTTGATTATGAAACGTGTGTTGCCCTCCCCCCCCCCCCCGAAATTAATAAAATTGAAGACACAGCAAAGACCGAATTAAAATAATCTGTATACATTGTCCACAATATTAATAAGTATTTGCCTGTTTTTAAAACTCTATTATTTTAACTTGTTCGGAACGGATGTTTAAGTAACTAACTGCACGTCACATGTGTGAGCAGTGCTCATTCACAAAACAAATACGTACTTATAATTTTTTAAACTCTTTTAACAACATTATTTTTAACTATTCCAATATAGTATAAACTAAAATTAGTTCATTGTTTAAAAACACTTTGGTTTTTTTAAAAGCAAAAGTTTAAATCTTTATAAACAAAAAAAAATGTTTAACTTATGCTCTAAATCTCCAATTTCAGAGAACCATATTAGAACTAAATACAGCTAAATACAGAAATAAAAGTGTTGATGTGGTTCCTCCAAGTACTTACCCAGCCTCATCATACAATTTTATATAATCAGATTTTCTAAATGTTATACTCAAAAGGTCGAGTCTTGGCCCTTGTAGGAAATGTTAAATTGTATTGGTAGTTCAAGGGGTCTTATCCAGTAGGATAAAACAGTTGTTGACAAGTTTTTGGAATCTCGTAATTGTATATTACTCCTTTCTTGACGTCGGATGAGACCTAACGGACCTCGCAAATTTTAATGTTTCAAAAAAATAAATTCCAATCACTTTGATGCTGTACATATTATGTGAGCTTCCACTTGCAGCCCTTGTGATGGTGAATCGACCCTACCGTTCAAGTAACTATACGAAAACCACATTTTCTTTAGAAGTAAAAGTTGGTAATGACATAATAGCAATAAACTCGTTATAGGTCACCATAGAGAGGTGGGGTCTCTACCATTGAATAGAAACTATAATTTGTAGTTTTGTATCTAATTCGTTATACGTGGAATAAAAAAGTTTGTTTGAAAAAAAAAAAAAATAACTGTATAAAATTATCATTAAGACATTATTAATTAGAATTTTCTGAATTTCAATAGTTTTCTATAGCAAAGTACATGTTCTTACCTTAATATTTGTAGCCGGAAGGTGCTTACGTGTAGCCGACAACGACGATTATCTAATATATAATAGTTAAATAAATTTATGATTAAACTAAGAAATGTTGTCATTTTGAATTGGAAACAAAGCTTAATTTATATTTAGGTAAGGAATGCGAATGTTTTTTTTTTGCAAGAAACATATCCGTAATTAGTAATATTTTTTTGTTTTTGGTCTATATAAAGAAAGTTATCTTATAGGTCTAAAAATGTATGTCGAATTTGTCACATTATTTTTACAGTACAAAAAGTTGTCCAGTCCAATGTATACCGTACGCACTCTAAAGCTAAAACGCGCAGTCTTATTTTAATGAAATGTGGTATGGCTTGGGCCATTTTTCCGCCTTTTTTATAGCTCTTGAATTATTTTGAAAACAACACAAAGTTTGATCAATTTCGATTTAACGGTTTGATAAAATGTTGCGCAAATGTAGCCTGTAAATACCCAACCAAAACGTAATGGTTGCTATCTCTCAAAAATGATGTTCATATTCAAGACTTCATGATTGATAATATCTAATTTGATTTTATTGGTAGGAATTTGTTTGGAGTTTGGGTTTGTTTTTTTGGGGGGGGGGCGGATGAGTGAGCAATGATTGTGTAAAAGTATGAAAGAGCCAGTAAAGGACAAAACCGAAATTGTCTTTAAATGATTTGAGGATCATAGCAGTGTTTTTTTCGCTTTTCACATAAAACTTCTTCGGTTAAAATTTTAAAATAAGTATCAAACAGAAACACAAATATGCGATTATAAATCTCTGAAAATTCTATTGTTTCAATTTTGTATTTTTGATATTGCAGATACCTCGCAAACGATGAAAGCGCACGTGATGAGAAAGGATATTTTGATAATGGAATCTGGAAAGTGTTTGGAATTTATAACCTCATTGATAATATTGGAAAGACTTACAATAAAATATATAACCTAAATCATAAAGGATTTCACATCATAACGCGTAAGAAATATAAGTTAAATACATTAGCCTAGTTGTTGTTATTGCAATTACTGCAAGAATAATTTAATGAACAATTAATAACACTCAAATCTACGTGAAATGATGTCGAAGTTTGCTAAATCTCTCACTTTATTAAATACGGTCTAGCCAATCCCAAAGTAATCTAGCTGGATCTACACCTTTTTCATATACTCTTAGGTTAGATCCCTCTCTTTCTTCTTTCCTATCACCAACTCTTTTTATTACTCAATCTCTTAGCTGTTAGATTATTCGAGGGCAAGGAGTCTTTATTTTATACTTTTCCCTCTTTTTTTACAAAGCGATGATGACTCGGAGGTTATTCGCCTTCACAAAGCAAGAAAAACACAAGTAGACAATACTTGGATGCAACTTAACCTTCTTTTAATGTGCTCACGCCCAGGACACTTCTTAAATAAACATTGTAATATATCCTCATCAAACCCTCTTATAAATAGTTATTTCTTTACAGTCAGCCTGAGCATTCCACCTAGCTATATGCTCTTGCCTAACTCATGATACAATTTGCCATTTGCTGGTAGAATTTAATATAATATCTATCATATTTGTTCTCAATTCATTATGAAGTGAATCCGTATTTGCCAAATTGTCTGTTTTCTCGTTCCACTGTACTACAGATAGATTAGTAGTCTATACCAAACTCAATGATATGTTCTTCAACGGCCTATATGTACTGTAAGTATCCACCTGCATGTAGTCTTTGATGTAAACGGTTTCCTGAGAGTTTATGTTTTTTTCACAATACTACTAACAAGGACAAGACGAGATCGTTCAATGCAGCTATAAGATTGGCTGTTTTTATAATTTATTTCTTCAATAATTCTATAAATGAAAACTTTAAAATTTAACAATTTTATTATGTTTTGTGTAAAAATAATTGTTCCTTTAGAATAATTTTACTGCAAGAAGATTGTTTGACTCTAGTTTACGATATTGAACAAGGATATCTTGTTTTAATACTTTCATTTTTTATTTCAGATCCTGTGTATGATCTGCCTTTAACTACTACTGAGGAATCCCCAAATACTACAGAGGAATCCCCAACTACTATTGAGGAATCCCTAACTACTACAGAAGAACTTCCAACTACTACACTGGAACCCACAGAAGATGAAGAGATAACCGAAGGTTACTGACTTAATGTGTTTTAAAAATAGTTTATTTTTATACAAGTAAAAGATATAATTTTTTAATACATGGTAATAACACAAACATTTAGTCATATATTTTGAGTTGTCGATTTATTTATTTATTTTTTTCTTCTTTGGTGTGATTCACAAATTTGACTTATTTTTTGTTACCAGGTAAACTAAAAATGAGTCCTTTGTTCAACGTTTGAATTATAAAACTACGGCTTTTAAAATTTTAGAAATGCTAGACAGAATAATTAAAAATGACATGGTTTTGGAAAACAGTTAAGGCTAAAATGATCATTGAACTTGTTAATAAAATTTCTAGCAAGAAACTAAAAAAACACCCACACTAAGTCTTATCTGATTTTGGTATAAGACTCGAACGTAAGAACTCACAAATATTACGTTCACTTAATCAAACTCGTTTCAACGACAAAGTCGCCATCAACTGTCATACATGAGCTACAATAACTAACTTCTAACTAACCTAGCACTGCGCCAAAGCCCGTATTTATACAAAGCTAAAGTGACGTGGCCTAGACCAACTTTTTAATATGAAGGCGTTAAAAAGTGCTTTAAGTCATTATATATAAGCTAACTTAAGAGTTAACATTATTTAACTAATACATTATTCAGAACTAATCTTATATGTAATAATAAATTTTATATTTTACTTTAATATAGAACAAAATCTCAATATTTATTTATCAATTGATGTATTTAATTTATATAAAAATGCTTCCCATCTGTGAAGCCATAGTTATTTTGAGAGATAACCTCATAAAGAACGAGTCACCTACGAAGGGAAATGAAGGACATATTTGCCTAATAGTCAGTTTTCTCGTTCCACTGTATTCCAGATAGGTTGGTAGTCTATACCAAACTCACCTAGATGTTCTTTACTGGCCTTAGAGTACTACAAGGTGCCAACTGCACGCAGTTTTTAATGTAAACAATTTCCTGAGTGATCTGTTTATGAATTTAAATGTTATTTTCACAATACCACTGACAAGGACTAGACGAGAGCGGTAAATCCAGCTGTGTATGAATGATAGTCATTATGTTAAATTTTTAAACAACTCTATCAAAGAAAATTTTAAATTTTAAGAGTTTTATATTGTTTTGGGTAAAATTATTTAATTTTTTAGAAAAATTTTACTCTAAGATATTCGTTCCACTCTAGTTTATGAAATTGAAAGATTAATTATTGTTTTAATGTTTTTCATTTTTTATTTCAGATCCTGACAATGATCTGGAAACCGCTGAAAATGAATATACAACTGAGAGTATCATAGATTCAGGTAATATTACTAACTTCCTTGTATTAAAATATAAATTATTTGTAATATTTTTTTTGCTGGAATAATTCCATCCTAGTCTATAAATCAACGTTTAGTTATAATACTGCCAAAAATGAAATAGCTGACATGAATTTGCCTATTTTTAATAATTGTGAACCAAAATAATAATAAAACTTCACATTAAGAGAATATATACAAATTGTAATGGTGTGTTTATATTTTATTCAGCACTATTTACTTTTCAAAGATACTCAAGTGCACGTAACCTCAAAATTATTGCTACTCGCTCCAGCCTCACTGATGCTTTGGATAAATCGGCAGAAAATAGTCATAACAAATCGGCAGAGGTGTCCGAAGCCTTACAGAAAGCAACGTATGCCGGCGCCTTTGTTTTAAAATTGAGATTAGTAAACGAAAAGCCCAACGGATCACCATCAATACCAGTTGTTCCATATTTCATCTTGTCCACCAAACATTCAAAACCTCTTTATATCCAGTCATTTTCCGTGACACTCTCGGGTAGTTTTCGGACACTATCATAAATAGTTTGCAGTTTTAAAGATGTTGTTATTGTTATAGTAGAGTATGATTATTGTGACTTTTTACTTTTTATATGTGGTACACATGTTAAGCCAACATTGAAATAACTTACAAATAAATAAATAATAAATAAAGTACAAACGGCAATAGTCTACATATCAAAACATATTTTTATTTTTAAGGCTGTATCATCGTACTTATTAGGTTTAAGGTTGAATGGGAACGATGCAAATATTCATTTATAGTTAAGTTCTAAATCTATTTCTAACTAACAAAGAATCATTTGTATTGTTGTTGAAAATTTTGTTAAGTAATAATTGCATTGTTGCTTAAACACAACAAACAGTAAATACTACCTATTATTGTTTATATTATAAGTTACTGAAGTACACGTTGTCTGTATTAACTACAGTTATAGGGTTAGACAACATGAATGAACTAAAATTGAATTTGGAATTCGTAAATACAAAATTATGAACATTAAACAGTATTATAAATATTTACTATTTTAATACAGGAAAAAATAATTTGGATAAAAAAACAGAACCTAGTAGAAATAATAGTTATCTATTGATAAAAACTGACTAGTTTAGTAATGCAGGTAACGTAGCAGACAATAAATAAAACTTAACATAAGTAATATGCACAATGGTCAAGGAATACTGACTTATATACAATCTAAAGGTTTAGAAATTCCACATTGTTTGGTTGAAGTTAGAGAAGGGGAAACTTTGTGTCTTATTATTAATTACAATATGGAAGACATGGGAATTACTCCAAAACCAATCAAAAAGAATTTTTAAGTGACTTTGTAATAATAAACATTTAATAATTCACAAAAAGCCTAAACTAGATTTAAATAGAATTAGGATAAATGTCATGAATGCTGAACAAAAAAGAGAAATAATAACATTAATAAAAACTATTCGGATATATTTTATGTTGAAGGAAGCGATTTAACTTTCACCAATCAAATACACCATTACTACAACAGAGGAAATTCCAATTTACACTAGAAATTATCGATATCCGGAAATCTATAAGAAAGAGGTAGACCACCAAATTAGGGATATGCTAAAACAAAACAAAAATACAAAAATCTAATTAACTACGGAACATCACAGTTTGGATTTTACCAAAAAAATTAGATGCCTCAGGAAAACGAAAATTTCGATTGGTAATAGATTTTAGAGGGCTTAATTCTAAACAGTAGATGACAAATTTCCGTTGCCGAGTATCACCGACATTCTAGATAAATTAGGAAGATCCCAATTTTTTACAGCATTAGATATAGCCACTGGAATTCATCAGGTGGAGATGGATTTAGACAGTATAGAAAAAAAACAGCTTTTTCGACAGAAACAGTTTATTATGAATTTTTACGAATGCCGATGGGACTAAAGAATTCGCCACCCACATTTCAACGAGTGATGAATATTATTTTAAGAGAACTTCAAAATTAAATGTGTCTAGTATATTTAGATGACATTATAACAATAACCTACAAGTCCTAAACATCCTTTAATTTGTTTAAATGTTTTTGGTATGAGATAATTTTTAATAACTATAATTTCGTCCGGATTTGGTCTTATTCCTTCTAGTGTTACAATATGTCCTATATAGGACATATTTTTGGAAACTTTGTTTTATCCAATTGTACCTTGAAGTTCCCTTTCCGTAATCTTTCAAATACTCCTTTCAGTATATTTATATGTTCTTGCTAACTCGTCGAATAAATCGCTAAAGTTAGAAATGAGGGAATTAAAACAAGAAATTCACAAATCACCATTTAAATTTTATGAAAGAATTAACAAGTTATTAAATTTGCAAATTGCCTACTTTACTAATAACGAGCCTACAGCTAGAGAAATTCTGTGCCATGACGTTAGAAGATTAGCTTTCAGAGTACTGTCGAAAGGATTACAGGAAACGCTAGGATCCATTAAGCGAACGAAAAATCCAGATATCCTCGAAGGAGCGCTGAATATGGTAACCAACGATTTTCAATTCAAGATTAATAAATTATTTCAAAACAATAGCAAACCTATCATAAATAAACCGATTCAGATACAAAAACCCGTACAGAGTAAATTTTAAAAGGAACAGATCACCTAAACACGCATCACCATTAAAATCTTAATTTTTTTATATAAATCGTCACAATCTAGACAACAGTTTCCTAATAACCAACAAAGATATAATGTAAGTCAAAAATAGTATAAGCACTTCGACAAGACAGACGGACATTACAGTTAGGAACAAAAAACTGTACCTACTAACCGGAATACCTGTAAAAGAGAATTGTTTTGAGGATTTACCCGATTTCGAGTAGAGAGAATAAATTTATACGGAGGGTTTAGAAAACGTATGTTTTCAATAACAATTTCATACGTTGAGTTCTAAAGAGGAAAATGACTACTTTTTAGAGCTATCCAATGTATATTAAGATTCGACATAACGAATATCCATAACGAAAATAATGAACTGCCATATTTTTTAGATCCAAAAACCAACTTAAAAGTATTAATCGACACTGGAAACACTAAATCCATTATATCCAAACTTTTAGAATTTCATTTATACAAAAGTACGATAAAACAAGAGCCATTTGAAGCGTTTACAGCACATGGTGGATCTAGAGAAAATTATTGTTGTAAATTACCCTGCTGGGAAAAAGAAGCAAATTTCTATTTGTTTGATTTCATAAAGATTTCGATTTGCTACTATAACATTCTAAATTCAAAATCAATTATAATTATTACACAAATTTTAATTATATATATATATATATATATATATATATATTGGTTATTTTAGATGAAGAAATCGAACGTGGATCTATCGCCTCTGTACTGGGAATTTAATTTAAACTTGTTAATATGCTAGTTCACTTATCTTACATTCTATGTTTGTAGAATGACCGAACAACCGTTTCCATGTTATCCACCACAGCAAAGACACATATATTTTATATGAACAATAACATGACCAAAGATTCCGAAATTCTTTTTAACAGGCATACAAACATTTTCCCCCTTCTTTTTCTGCCAGGGGGGAATATGAACCCATTTTAACCTGTCGCAATGACAAGACCTGAAGATCAGGAACAGAAATCTTGTGGATATTACTTGGTGTTAAAATTCCTGTTTTTTTTCAACTTAATACACCAAGAGAATGGTACACTTGTCGTACTCGGGATGGTTCCCAAGACCCGGGGAAAATTATGTGCTAAGTTTAATAATGTATAATCCATTACCTTGAATACTGTATAAGTAATATACAGGAAATCGTTTAAAACCCGTCTTCTATCTGCTCTGATGACATATTCAATACCTTTCCTCTTTATACACTTAAATCCGAGACTTACTTTTGAACCTAAAACTCAGGATGCTAAGCTACGACGAGATAAAAAAAAGGAGCGATACCACAAAACGTAGACAAACGCCATGAGTGAAATATCATCCTAACTCAACTATTTATTACTGAAGAACCCTCCAAAGAGATATTACCTTGAATACCTTAGTATCAGTTTGTTGAAGCAACACACAAGTTATCTGTAATTACTTGTTGGAAATAAAGAAACAACCTTCCTTGAATATCCATGACGTCACTTGATATTACATCTTGTCTACCAACAGGTTTTCATTTCATAGAAGACTTTGTAGTGGGAACCGCATCGTATTCCATTATGTTTACGCATGTACGTAATCATGTTTTGTATGTACAAATTTAAACTTTGTTTAGCAATATTTCGTAGCTATACATGTACAAGTGTGTTTTTGTGTTAGTAAGTATGTGCTATTTTAAATTTACTGTAAAATATACATATTTTACAATATAAGTATTATTAATTTATTTTTTGTTTTTATATGAGTAAATAAATACTAGTAGTTTCCAGTTAAAATTTTTAACAGTTTTGAATAAATAAATTTGTGTATGTTTTGGTATTTTCTCATCGACCATTAAGGCGGCATTTAGAATGTCTAAACTCTCACGCGATTGTCCCAAACTAACAATAAGCCATATAAACTGTCATTTTTTGTGAGATGTAAGCAATAAATCAGAAACAAATTAACCGATATACATATGTGCAATTAGGTCGTTAACTTTTTGGAGATAAAAATTTCAAACCAATTGTTACCAATAAGCCATATAAACCTTAAGGTATCAGTTAGACCACAACGTGAACCCGTACAAATAAAGTAATCTCTATATAAATTCACCTAAAATATTGAAAACAAACAGCTGTTATAAATTCTAAAAGAAACAATTAAATAAAATTTACTTGTGAATTCTATTTGTTTAATTTTTTTCAATTTAAGCAACCAATCACAACACAACATGAATCAACACAAATAAAGTAAGCACTATATAGGTTAACCTAAAGATAATGTAAAACAGCGTTATAAATTCTAAAACAAACGACTAAATAAAATGATTTTGAGAATTTTAAACATTTATTTTTTGGAGATGTAAGCAATCAATCCCAACACAACGTGGTTAAACACATATAAAGTAAGCATTACATTAGTTAACCCAAAATAATGTAAAACTACTGTTATACATTCTTAAACAAACAACAAAATAAAACTTATTTGAGAATTTTTGTTTGTTGTGAAATATGTTACCCATGGCAAGCATGTTATGTAATTGATATACGAGTATGTATTACAACATAAGTGTTTCCAAGATTAATTAATAATTTTCATAAAATGTGCAGGTAGCATTGTTTAATTTGACACCACAAACATTAAAATTAGTTTTATAGTAAATGTATACGCAACTGGGGCAGAAATTTATTAGCGAATTAATTATAACAAACATACTAATATTAAAAATGAAATAAGCATACTAAGTGTATACGAAATTTAAATTTGAAATCTTAATAATTTATAAAGTCATGATTATTTTTGAAAAAAAAAACCACACAGTGTTTTAATAATTGCTGTGAAACAATGCGTGTGCAGTATTTTGGTAATTGCTTTGAGTAGAAGTTTGTGAGCAGTGTTATATTAATTGCTGTGTCAAATTGTGACCAGTATTTTGGTAATTGCTGTAAGTCAAAGTGTGAGTAGTGTTTTAGCAATTGCTGTGAATCAAAGTGTGAGCAGTTCTTTAGTAATTGCTGTGAATTAATGTGTGCAGTGTTTTGGTAATTGGTTTGAGTCGAAGAGTGAGCTGTGTTTTTATAATTGCTGAGTTAAAGTGTGAGAAGTATTTTGGTAATTAATGTGGGTCAAATTGTGTGCAGTGTTTTGTATCATTTATATATTTTTGTTTGTAATAACTTATGTAATAATATTAATAATAATAATAGTAGTAGATATATAATATATAGGCCTAAATGCGTTATGTTCACACAGATTTATATATGGTTGGCCGCACTATTCTTGGCATCTGCTGTTGATTTCAACAATAAAAACACTATAATTCCACAGAGCAACAAAGATTTAACTACCAGCGAGGAATTTAAGTGAGTATTTATTTCATGTTTTATTAATTACAAAGATAAACCAGGAAAATGTCTCTCTAAACTCTAAACATCTACATTTTCTTTTTAATTCACATAACTTGCTCTTATGTATGTAATAAAAAGTCTGTATGTAATGATTAGAGACGTTATGTTGTGTCGCTGTTGAGGAAACTTATGCGTCGCTTATGACTCTCCCCCCCCTCCCCGGAAGGAATAGAAAGACCGAATTTAAATAATCAGAATACATTGCATTGCAAGTTGTTTTTTTTTTAACTCTTTTTTTTACTAGTGTTGAACCGATGTTTAACTAACTAACTGCACGTCACATGTGCGAGTCGTGCTGATGGACGTAACAAACACTTTCTTATAATGTTTTAAACTCATTTAACAACATTAGTTTTAACTATTCGAGTATACTATAAACTGAAGTTATATCTTAGCACTTGTCTTCATTTAAAAGAAACAGTTTAACTTTATCAACAAAAAAAACCTTTTAAATTCTGTACAAAATTTCAATTTCAGAGATATGTATTAGAGCTGAAGTAAATACTGTTAATACGGAATTAAAACAAGTTGATGAGGCGCCATCATAGTACTTACCCAGCTTCATCATACAATGTAATACAATCAGATATTCTAAACGTAATGCCCAAAAGATAGTCTCTTGGGCCTTGTAGGAATTGTTAAAATGTATTGGTAGATCAAATGGTCTTATCCAGTAAGGTGAGATTTATAAAAGATTTATTGACAAATTTTTGAACCTCGTGAATGTATATATCCTTCTTTACATCGGCTAAGTCCTAAAGGTCTTCGCAGATGAGTACAATCGTATATATTAAATAATTAATCACTTTGACGCTGTACACTTGTGAGCCGCCACTTGCTGGCCTTGTGATTGTAAACCGACCCTGATGGTGAAGTAACTATACGAAACCACATTTTATTCAGAGTTCAAAGTTGGTAATTACATAATTCACAATAAATTTGTTATAGGTCATCGTAGAGAGGTGCGGTAACCCTTGAATGGAAATTGGAATCTAAACTTTCCTATCTAACTTAGTTTGTTATAAGTGTAAGAACAAAGTGTGTGTTGAAAATAATAATAATAATCTGTATAAAATGACCATTTTGACCTTAATATTTATATTTTTCTGAATATCAATAGGGTTCTAAATGTGTACACAATAGTTCTATACGCCAACGTTCATTTTCTTACTTTATATGTAGCCGGAAGGTGCTTACGTACAGACGACAACGACGACAGACGGAAGGGATGTAGTAAATAATATTTTCGTTTTTCTGAGGTTATGAAACGCGAAGATCAGTCAAAACAAGTAAGTCAAGATTTTTTTGAAATATCAAACTAACGTTTATACTTCTGTAGTGAAATCCTTTCACCATATCCTTTTTTCCCGGCGATACTTCTATTCTAACAGCCGTCTAACAGGTTGCCTGAACGGTAATTTGCAGGGGAATTGTTTTACATCAAATCAGGTTCCCCCTCCTCGGTGATGAAAATCGTTATCACGCATATAGGCTAGAGCACGATAGTGATGGAAATACTGCTACTTTGTGGTAAACGTTTATTGGTCAATCTGGTAATCACGTATTATAAAATCATTAAACCTATTATTAATCACCTATTATTTAAATCAACTATTACTGGATTGCAGCCAGCTTGCTGTGTCGTCATATTACACGCAATTATGTCAATTGACAGTTATAACTTTTAAAGTTCGGTTAGATGTTTAGTGTTGGTCCTACCACTGACTGTTACTGTAATAAATTATGAACACTTCTTACATAAATTAGTTATTCTTACGGTGATATTATTACTGTAAGAAAATCTAAGTTGTTTCTGTGGCTGAATAATGTATCAAATTAATTTCAATATACGTTTTTAACAAATTATAAATAAAACTCATTATAATTTTTTTTTTAGTGGGATTAATATTATAGGCTGCATTTAAACGATATCTCAAAAAATGAAAGAGTATATTTATAAAAAAAAGTCAAAAACACGATAATATTAATACAACATAATATTAAAATAATATAGTAATTTATTCAAATTTACTGCAATACAATGATTTATTTCATTAAGGTTAGTAATTTTTATAACATCTTATTCTCACTAAGTTTAAAAAGTATATGAGAAGTGGTCAATAAGCCTGAAATAGTATGTTTAGGAAATAGTATCGTCCATTCCGGTGTTGCCCAACTTGCGAAAATATTGTAGCAGCAAGAATCACGTTGTTATTATGATGACAGTCAGCGGAAGTGGAAAATTCTTAGAAGTTAGATCGCTGCATAAGGTGATAAGGCTACCAATCACCTGTTACTAGTGATTAGCCTAGTTCGTCACTTGAACATTCTATTTTATTAGTGACGTAGTTGATTTAAATCCGGCTAGTGGCGACTGGCAACCCAGCGATCGCGTTACCTAAGTAATAAGAAGTATCTAGTAACGTATTACCGTGATCACGGCTTGTACTTGGTAATACGTAGTGTTATTCATCCAATTACGTTATATAACGTCCATCCCTAGAGTACGAGTTGTGCACCCGCCGCAAGAGAGACCGGATGTGTTGAAAGAAGTGCATGGCTTCAGTCTACAGGATGACCGATTTTTCTGGTACCTCCGAAATTGTTCAAACTACAAATAATAGCTAATTAGCCCCCTGTAGGGTGGGTCACACGGCCCAGGGTTTTCGAAAATGCGTCTCCAAATTTTGCAATAAATTTAATAAGTGATAAGTAGTTAACGGCCATTTTGGCCTAATACTGTTTCCTAGACCACTAGTTTTAAATAGAGTCATTCCCTTATTATTATTCAAAGTTAATTTAGTTTTTTAAGTACTATAATTAATCGCTCGTCATGCTGGCTGGCTGAGCTGTAGTATTTGAGTCGAGAGTATGTGGCAGGTTACTTCCCCCTTCATATCCAAATTTCCTTTAGAACTTAAACTCTCTTAGAGATCCTCCACCCCCACATAAACCAATTATAAAAAACTCAGATACTGTAAAGTAAACGAATTCGTAACAAAAACATTTAAAGGTAAATTTTGTTTGACAAAATTATCATATAAAGTGTATACACATTCAGACGTCTATAGGAATCCTTTCTTTTGTAGTTTATTACTCTTGTCTACACAGACACATCCACTAGCCTTGCACAAACATTTATTTTAACAAATAAAACAAACATATAAATAGAATCGCGTTTTGTAATGAAACATCAATATCGAAATTTTAATTTTGTTTTGTTTCAGCTCAAGTCTTATTTACAAATTATCTAATATATAATAGTTAAATAAATTTATTATTGGACAAAGAAATGTTGTCATATTGAATTATTGGAAACAAAGCTTAATATATGTTTAAGTACGGGAATGCGAAATTTTTGTTTTCAAGAAACACTTCCATTATATTTATTATTTTTTGTTTTTGTTCTATATAAAGATAATTATTATCTTATGGGTCAAAACAATTAACGTCAAAGTTGTCGCATTTTGAGGTCTTATGAATCCAAAAAAATAGTTTTTTGTATGTCTATTGTACACACTCTAGGCACCAAACTTGTAGACTTAATTTAATGAAATGTGCTATGGCTAAGGTCATTTTTTCTTCTTTATTATAGCTCTAGAATTTAAAAAAATATACAAATATTACTAAAATAGATAATTTCTCAAAATTAACATTACGAACTTTTAGTATTGTAAATTTCCGTAAAATATAAAGATTATTGACCCAAACATGTGTGAATTATCGCAAGTAAAATAAGAATTATGATTCATGAATATTAAAAAGTAAAGAAGAAAAATATAAATTACCGAAATTAAAAGCTCGATTTTAACTAAATGCTAATTACGCTGATGACGTGTTTATTGCTCAAGAAACGTCTTATTTAGATTTTTTTTTTTTTTTTTTGTACGGTTCTTTTTCTCATTTTGATTAAGAATATCCTATTTCATTTAATTGGTTCTAATAATATTGGTTATTTTTATATTGTTTTTTGAGTAATGCTTTTGGTTTGGTTGGTGTAGCTGGTGTATCACTGAAGAGGACGACCTTGTCGTTGAAACGCGTCTGATACTTAGGCGTATTTTTTTTATGAGAATTGTGTTCTGTGTGTTTGTTATACTGTATAGTGTTATTTTCGTTTGTCTCATAAAACCTAATTGGTTAAAGACACAAATTAAAAAATATATATATATCAAACAGAAACATAAATAACCGATTATATGTCTATGAAATGTCTTTAATTTCAATTTTGTATTTTTGATATTGCAGAAACCTCACGAACAATGGAAGTGCACCCAACGAGAAAAGATATTTTGATAATCGAATCTGGACATTGTTTTCAAGTAATATCTTTATTGGTAAAGATGGAAAGACTTACAATACAAGTTTTAAATTAAACAATAAAGGATTTGAAATTTTAACAAGTAAGAAATACAAGTTAAATAAATTAGCATATTTTACCACCCAAACTTACATGAAGTATAGTCAAACTTACTATACCGAAGGTACCTTGCTAGATCTACTCTATTTTACATGTACTCTTAAGTTAGGTCAGTCTTTTATTTTCCCTATCAACAACACTTGTTCTTTTCGAACTTTTACGCTTTATATTATTCTAGGAGTCTATATTTTATTCCCTTTTATAAAAAGCTATGATGACAGAGATTTTCCGACTTTAAAAAAAAGAGAAAAGAATGTTATTAGTCGTTTATACGATGATTCAACTGAACCTTCTTCCGAATGTAATGTTTCCATTTTTAAGATCCTATGGCAAGATGGGATATGCGTCGTAACCATATATCCATACAGGCAACACTGACCTGACAAAAAAATGAAAATTCTACGTTCATTATTTTGAGACCTTTCCTCTTTCCCCACCAAACCCTCTTGTTTAAAGTCAGTTTGTGCGTTCCGCCTAGCTATATGCTCTTGATTAATTCATGATACAAGTTGCCATTTACTAGTAAAATTTAATATAATATCTATCATGATTGGTCCCCCTTCATTGTAACGTGTATTGTATTTTCCAAATTGGCTGTTGTCTCGGTCCACTGTACTCCAGATAGATTACTAGTCTATACCAAACTCACCTAGATGTTCTTTACTGGGCTATAGTACTACAAGGATCAACCTGCACGTAGTCTTTAATCTAAATGGTCTCCTAAGTGATCTGTCTTGTAGTTAAAAGTTTTTCACAATACCACTGACAATGACAAGACGAGATTGTTCAATACAGCTATAAGAATAGTAGTCTTTATATTTTATTTCTTCAATAATTCTATCAATGAAAATTATAAATTTATTGAATTTTAATATGTTTTGTGTAAAAACATGATTCATTTATAATCATTTTACTGCACGAACCTGGTTCCATTTTTGTTTATGATATTGAACAAGCATATAATAATATTATTGTTTTAATGTTATTTCATTTTTTAAAATTTAGTTCCTGTCAATGATCTCTCTTCAACAACTACAACGAAGCCCGAAATTGAAGAATATTACCCAACCATACCCACAGGTAATACTACTGACTTCCAGGTATTTAAAAGAATACTTTATTTTTTAAAAGTAAATTTTATATTATATGTTAATAACACACATTGGTGGCATCTTTTAATTCGTCGATTTTTGATATGATTCACGGATGGACTAGCTTTTTGTTACCAGATAAACTGAAATTGTGATGTAACCCGAGGGGTTTTTTTACAAGGTGAGTGGTGATCACTGTACAGTAGGGTGGAAAATGTATAAAACTTAGTATATACATGAATAAACATTCAGTCCGGTGGCTACAGTAATGTAACTATTATAGCTAATTGTTTAATTAAAAAATGTAATGTAATTTTGGAATACCAGTCATCTTTATCCAGTCAACAATTCCTGGCCTTAAACTTAACTTTAAAACTATGGCCCACTTAATTTATGTTTTAAATATAAATCACTGTGGCTGTGTGGAAAAACAGAAAATATACTTATTATTGGATTTTTATTCCAATAATTTAATTTATCAGTTCAATTCAATAATATGATTACTTATTCAAATATATTATTCTTATAAATCAATATACAAATAAACTAATAATACAATAATCTTACTAGTAATTTTAACTAAGATAAAAGCTTAACTGCTATTGTTATTAGTTCACCAGTACAACTAATGTTTTGAATTATACTTCTAAATATTTTTTTATTAAACTTTATCAAATTATACATTTTCAGATCGACAAATAAAAATGAGTTTACGACACAATTCCAACTGCTCGTTGGTATGGCTGAGATGGAACTGTACAAAGAAAACAAAAACGTAAATTTCTCTATTTTCCTAAAATATTCCCTAGAATTTCCCCTGAATATTTTTGTCGGAGACAAAAGATTCCACTCTTATAAAATTTAAGTAATTAACAAAAATAAATATTTTAATACTCAATATGAACTGTTTCTTACACTTCAGATAGGAGCTTAAACTTATAGCGTAAACTGGAGTGTGGTTTTATCATTTTACTATTAAAAATTCTTAATGACAGTTTACGTCCCCTGTTATAAATTAGGTTTTTTTGAGATAGTATAATGTGGGATAAATTCTTTGTATTTTTTTTTGGGAATAATTTCTTCCTAGTGAAATGTTTTTTTTTTTTTTTTAAATATAGTCACTGAAGCAACGTTTAGTTATAATAAATACTACCTAATAATTAAATAGCACACATTAAAATGTGTCGATTTATAGGTGATTGTTCGAAAACGTACGAATTGAATTGGATACAAATGAACATAATTCAAAAATGTGTTGGTGATATACTAGTTTTGATTGTTTTATACAATCACAGAGATATTGTATTTTTAGTCTTTTGTCGATAACTTGATGACCCTGTGACCTACAGAAAAAGTAAAAAAAAAAAAAAAAAAAAAAAATGTTGGTCGTTAGGACAGTAAAATATTTTGTCTCTTGTAAATGTTTTATAAAGTTAACGATTTTGAGATATCATTAGTTAACGAGATTTTATATTACCGCCATTTTGAATATTATTAAAATAAATCTTGGTCTTTGGAACACTTGTAAAACGTAACATACAAAATACTTATACTAAATTTGAACTCATTGTCTTTACTATTTCTGCAGTTATATTGTTTTTTTTGTGTTGTTTTTTAAACAAAAACAACAAAGCGGATGGAAGAAAAATGAAGAGGAATTTGACTATATGTTATTTAACATTTTTTTATTGGTTTTGATGTAACTTATATAATCCGAAACGAATAGCCAGTCTACCTTTTTCGTTACACCCTGTATGGATATCTGTAATGCGCTGAGATAATTTAGGGGTGGTTATAAAGGCTAAAATAAAAGAAAACGCTCCTGTAAACATGTGTCCAGAAAAGCATTTTTTACCAGCTATCGGCTATTTATTAATTATTTTACTAAATAATTTACATCTATAAAACGGCTCAACCGATTAGTTAAAATTTTGCATTTATATAGTCGTCAATGTAAAGCCCTATTTTGAAAAAAAAAATATTGAACTTGTTCTAATAATTTGTTTAAAAAATTGCGAAATTTAATATTTTAAATAAATATAACTTTAAATAAGTGATTAACATTTGAAATATTTAAATGGCCCCCTTTTTCAAACAAATTATTGGAAAAATGTACATATATATATTTTTTCTTCAAAATATGCCTTTTCAATTGACGAGTACTGTAAAAGGTTACAACTCAATTTGTTATGCTGTTATTGAGATATAAATTATTTAGTAAAAAAGTATAAAATAACTAGTAAGGAAATCGTTTCTGGACTTGTATTTATGGACACGTTTTTCTTTATGTTACACAATTCTTGTAGCTCTGTCTGACTAGCATGTCTTATGACACTAGAGTCCTGTGTTTGGAATAAATACATATCTTTGTCTCTGCTCCTCCTTTGTGCTCTCACCGAGTGTTGTCTGTAAGCAACGCCATTGGGCGTCTGGTGGCGAGCTGTGTAACTACGCCTCCAACCATAATCAGAGTTGTAGTGAATAGAATGGTGTTGACTTAGAGATGTTGAATGCATGGAAGTCCTTCCTCCGAGGTATGTCTTGTCCAAATCGACACTGTCCATACCTCCTCCGGTCCATCTTCGCGATCGAAAAGGAAAGCGCTGTTGGAATTCTCTCTTGAATTTCTCCTGGTGGAAATAATATAGAATTATTGGTTTCAACAGGTGATAAAATTTTAATATAAGATTCTGCAGACCTAGATGTCATCATAGATTTAATTCTTTTATTTTTATTTCATATTTTTTCAAATATAAATGAGAAAAGCCCCAAAAAAGTAAAACACTAATATATTTTTAAATAATACTACAATAAAATATAGAAAATTATAATACTTACTAGTACAAGATACCATTTATGTCTTATATTAAATACGAGAAGGGAATTCACACGAGCAAAAGTCGTGCGTTTTGTAAAAATCTCTACTAAATCATTGCAAAAATATTTACCATACGTTTAAAAGTATCCCCCTCTAAAAATGTCAGCCCGCTAGTGGTCAATCAAGGTGTGACTCTATTTTTTATTTTATTTTTTTCAATTATTCCTGAACCGTCATATTTATTTTGTTTACTTACAATTTAGCAAATGGATTTGGGTAAAACTATAACCAAATCGGTAAAGTCGATTTTAAGAAATTATGTATTGTATACATGGTCGATGTTTTTGTTTTTACTGATACGTCACAAACCGCCACTTTTGGATAGATTTGAGCAAATTTATTAAGTTTTGGTATTTT
The DNA here is from genome assembly GCA_963513935.1 of Aphrophora alni. Classification (NCBI taxonomy): domain Eukaryota; kingdom Metazoa; phylum Arthropoda; class Insecta; order Hemiptera; family Aphrophoridae; genus Aphrophora; species Aphrophora alni. The sequence goes on along the minus strand of OY740775.1, from coordinate 47,717,232 downwards.
ATTTTATTTTGATTTTGATTTTGTTTTTTGTAGACGATATACTTAAATTTTAATGTATCGAAGTAATTAAAGAAACGTTTCAAGTTGTGGTCAAATATATTGTCAAATAGTAAATGTATTCAAAATCGGCCGATTAATTTAGCACTGCTCATACGACTCACAGACATCCCATAATACTCAGACAGCAGGCAGAGGTAATTTGAACAAACCACTCTTACGGGGTCAGGTTATCTCAAAGTCAAGAAAAATGTTCATTAAAAAATATGTCTGAAACAGTTTCGTTATCTGTTAGTCATTTTGTGTGTTTTAAAAAAAAATGTTAACTTCAAAATTATTCAGATATCAATTAGAAATTTTGTATGCACATTTTTCATGTTATGTTTTTCCAGTTTAGCATGAATAAAAAATGGTGGAAGTCCATTTATTATTAAAACCATTAACGTTACAGAAAATGTTTGAATGTCCCATTTTGAAAATGTGTAATTATCATTATTTTTCAAATAAACACTAAATGTCCTACAACTTGATAACAAAGAGTTTTCGGACTTAAAGTTTCTAAGCATTTTACTATATATTGATGCATTGAATCACTTCCCAAAATAAGGACGTATATTTTTTAACACTTTGTATAACAGACTATGCAATGAAATATAGGACTATGAATTATATACATATTACATGCACGTACTTACATTGTAAATTCCATATATAAAAGGATTGTAACAGCTGTTACTCATAGCCAACCAATCGCAACAAAACCATATGATGTTAATGTATCGATATCTGAAAACACATGAACAACACAATATGTACAATTTGTAGTAAGATATTCACTTACTGTAAATGATTAAAAAAGACATTGACTATTACGTTTTAAAAGTTATCCATTACAAAAAATACAATTACCCTAATTTATTTTTGTATTTTTTTTTTTTTTACTTGCCCTGTTTACTAATTATAAGATTCATTTTATAATTGCAAACAAATTTCGAAGTCTGTTTTTTGACTGATCTTTACTTTTCACTTTGAGAACTCAGTGGACATCCACTCCATAGATCCCAACTCTTCATATCGCTCTGAATTCTTTCGTGTAACCTACATTATTTTTCACTTTCATGCCCGTGTATCTTTATGAATCCATTTTGACAACAATATTTCACATTAACTCCCCCCCCCTTCTTTTGTTTTCAATCAAACCTTAAAGTATAATGTGATCTGTGCTGATGGAATGAATGCACCGGGAAAAAGGTGTAACATACGTAATATCTGACATACCTAGTGACTTCTCATACTATTCGGCCTTATCATACTAACCGGGGTTCTGACCTAGTTGATCTCCTTTCTTTAGCTGCACATGGGAAAACATCTGGAGAGGAATTGAAAATAACAAATTTGTGTTAGATGTCTCCTCAACTAAACGTGCACCTCCACTCCTTGATGACTATTAGTCCTTCGCTACGTTGTGATATCCACGATAACTCGTGGATAATAAACTTAGTAGAAAATAATCAAACAGGCCAATCAAGAGAAATCGTACTCCTCGTATATGAAAAACTCAACAAACAGTGGAAGACAAGCCAGAATGGTCCCAGAAACATGGAAGAATAACAATGTTCTATCACGCTCCCGCCGCTAGACGAACCTGTCGTGATAGATGGCACGCTGAGAAGAGTCCTGAGAAGAGACTAAAAACGTTACCAGGGTTTCTATTGGGGTAGTGAGGTTGGCAACATTGCATGCAGAATTGAAATTAACAAATAATAATTAGTGTGTTATAAGTTGAACAACATGCGATATATGAATCATACATATCAGTACATTATACTCCCTTATACTAAATTTCATGTTCCTATCTTAATTTTTGAAGCCCCTCTCGTGCTTACGGACAGGCAACAACGACAAAATTTCGAAAATCACTTTTTCGGTTTCTCAGAGTATGAAACATGACATCAGTCAAAAACGTAGGTCCAAATTTTACTATTACCATATTTACTCAATCGTATAACGTACAAATGGATAACTACATAAACTATTTACAAAACTAAAATATCTTTGATGCAAGAATTTTAGAGTGGCTGTGTGGGGGTGAGGGGGTAGATACGCCTGTAACTTTATATATCTCCTGTCAACTGCACGAGCTCAATTTCGTTCGTATTTTCTCTGCTAGAAATAAAACGCTATATTAGTAAGAGCGATGCTGCATTTAATCTTTAATATGTGGTATGTATATATATTATTCCCTTCTTGTTTAAAGGGAAAAACCTCTTCATCATCACTTTATTAAAAAAATAAACATACAATAAAGACCGCGAGCCCACGAATCCTCTAACAACGTCAGGGCTAAAAGGAACAAGTGTTAGTCAAAATAGACCTGTTAGGGAAGATGAAGTAGGATCTTATCCAATATTACGTAAACAAATATGTAGATCTAGCTATTCCCTCGGAATGTTATTAATAAATCTATATTTATATATTTATATTTATATTTATATTTATACTTATATTTAAATACAGAGTGTTTTGTTAATATTATGTAGGATATAGTAAATTATGTAAAAGGTCCACAATTACTCTCTTGCAATCATTAGAGATACAAAATACTTTAAATGAGAAGCATGCCTAACTTTTACATTGTAACAAACACAATGTGATGAGTAAAAAATTTAATGTTGAGCTTTTTACAAATTTTTCTGTTTTGATGTTTCTTCAGTTTAAAAAAAATATTTTTAGAATGATGTCTGCCGTTATTATAGCCCAACAGGTTGGAGCTATTTTAATCAAATTCGCTATCTATTGAAATATTTTTTCAATATCTAGAGAATTTTTATTTTTATTTAGCTCTAAATTTCTGAGATGCAGTCATAAGAAAATCTAGAAAATATGGATTTTATCAAAATCTCTTGTAATGATTTTTATTATTTTTTCTCAAGCGTAGCCCCTGAACCTCCCCAAAAAATTATTGTTTGACATCTCTCCAAAAAAGTCGGTATTAGGAAATGGAAAATCTAAAAAATCGGACATTAGAACGTAATATATCAAAATAACCCTATTGATTTTAGTCAAATTTAAGTGAATTATGAAGATTAGCTACAAGATTATCCTAGTACAAAATCGTGAGTAGAAATAAATATATTTTCAACAGATCAGGATTAAATTACTTCAAACCAAAATTAATCTTTGAACGCCCAAAGTACAGAACTCTTTGACACTACAGAACTGATATTTTTGGTGATGATTACTTTTGGTTTCTTTTTATTTGCTTTTAGTGATGAATGAGTGACGACGTTTGTGCAATTTATTACCACCATTTATTTTGCCAAAATATAGTCTACATTTTAAAGATATTTCAAATTAATTCTTTCAAATAAACGTCATTTTAAACTGATCCTGTATACTTCTAAAAAGTTTTCAATGCGCATTAAAAAATATTATTCAACATATTATGTACAAAATTTCGACTCGTTATATTAACCCGTTCCCTAGAGATACTTTTTTATAATAAATAAATAGACAGACAACGATACACAAAGCGTTTCGATTCACCATATCAAAACTCTGCCGTAGAGTGATAATATTACATTATTTTTAACAATAAGGTAAAGCTTATTCCCCAATTAAAATGTTTTGTATTTTTAACGGTTGCAGAGATCGCAACGGTCGTTAGAAACACTTCTCAACACTTACCCATTGATCGCTGGAAATACATCTTGAAGTACATTGTATGTTTGGAGTGGCAACCAGCACAGAGCAAACAATGCTACAACTATAACAAGCATCTTGATAACCTGCACAGTGGAGTTCATTATTAGGCATACAAATAGCATCATTTAACAGATATATCCACATGAACAGTAAAGAAACATGCATCAAAGGTTTCTCTAATAACTAATCTCTTAAACAAAAATAAACTTGCACAAACTATCTCACTCATCCATCCCCAAAACAAATTAACAATAAACCAAAACTATTGGACACAAAATATATCAGTTCAGTACTTAATTAAAAAGTGAAAATGAACCATGGACGCCGCCTAGAAAAATGTCTGTACATATAAACAGGGCTTAAACTTGATTCATAAATGTAACATCTGTGAAAATCGTATTTAATTAAAAACAAGTTTTTAATGACAGCTTTCAAGATTAATTTTAATCGTTTGCCAATTTTTATTGAATCTTAATATTTATTTATTTGGGTTTTACATACGGGTTTGAGACATTATTCTCCACATTTTGTTAAAATTTGAACAACATAAGTGTAGCCGATTTGAAGAAATTATTTATTTTATGACAGCCCCATGACCTTGAATCCTTAGATTCTACAGTGGGGGAAGATGTTACCAAAATCGTTAAAGCTAATTAATTTGAATGAAATGCTAACTTGGTTTTTTCTTATGGCAGGTTTAATTGAGATGAACCGAATTTTTTTTTTAAACTTCCCGAGATTTGGCGAAATTTCACCCATATACTAAATTTTACTCAAATCTGTACACTGGTTTTAGCTGTAGAGCACTGCACAAACTCCATTCCAGAAATCATTACTTTGAACTAGATGGACCACAAAAAATATAAATCTGCAAAATAAATCGACCTGGATTATTTTTATCTATCACATATCTTCCTCTATAATAAATGTGAGTGCGCAATACAAAATTATCATAAAACCAAAACTTGAGCAAATTTCAAAATAATCAATGAATGAAATGTGTTAATAAATTTTAACACAGCAGTAAAAATCGAATTTAATATTGTACTTTCTGATAAATATGCGATTTAGAGAGTTTTGTGACAAGTCGTAATTCTATATTTAACTTTTTAATTACCGTTTCGACGGTGGAAACAAAAGCGTGTTTTTTAAAATGTTTGTCTGTGCAACACTCTACATTGCAATAGGTTTGATTAAATTTGCTATATAGGTAAATTTTTGTCATGTATGTACCTATTGAAAAGTAAAATTCTCGGATAGATAGCATAAAACCAAGACACAACAATTAATTAGTTTCCAAAACCAACTTAAACTATTAAAACACAAGTTCACATACCCAAATTTCCAACCAGTAACTCATTATTAAAAACAAACTGGAAAACATCGTCCAAGGGCAAATATAACGAGTTTTAATTTTTTTTAAAACGATGTAAAATTTTTTGAGGTAGCATAAAATCAAAACAAAATAATTAATTTGTTTTCGAAATGAACTTAAACAATTAAAAACACAAGTTAATATATAAAATTTCCAGTAACACATTATTAAAAACCAACTGGAAAAAAATCGTCCAAGGCCAATATTTTTTAAACGATTTTTGTTTAGTACGGTAAATTATGAAGGTGAATTTCATGTCACATGTAAATCACAAGTAAATTAAAACTAAAATTAAGAAATAACCGACAAAAAACTAAACTTATATCTTTTATTTATAAAACTGATTTATTGAAACACGATTAAGGTTAGGGAGTATACAGCTTTATTTAAATATATTAAAACATTTGAAGATAATAACAAGATTATAAGGGCTGAGAATCTTCTTTACTAAATAATAATTAAACTGTGCAGAAACAATCACGATACAAAATGATATACGAATGAAAAATAATTTTCATCGAAAACGCACCAAAATTGCTTAGTCCCCTTTTGGAGACATTAGTTTCTGTTGAACAGAAAGTCCATATTTTATGAGTTTTTGTTATGACAGGTATCCGTAAATTTTTTCATTATCGAAAAATAATATTACTATAATGTAACCACAAATACTTGACCAAGCGTTTTTCATTTCTTTGAGTTGTAGAATAATGCACAGAAAACACTGTGTGAGACAGATATAGATAAAAAAATTCAAATTTTTTCACCCAAACGTATAGAGAACATATAGAAAGAACGTTTGAGCATATTGTGGTGCATATTATTTTTTTGTTTGTTATTTCCTTTTATGAATGTGCAGTGAGAAAATTATTGCAATGTTTGCGCAGTTTGTCCTCTGTGGAGATGAAACGTTGCATGTTTAATTGCACCACGTTCTACCAATGAACTTATAAATAGATTCTGAAACAAGGTTTTTATTTTAAGTCGTACTAAAAAAATGATTAAAATATATTGACAGTCTAACACAAGTTGACGCCAAGACGTTATGATTATATTCGTCTTTATCTGCTTCAACCTTGAAGGGAAAAATGATTTCCCAGGACACATCTGACGTATCTTAGAGATGTACAGCAAAAAGTATTGTATCAGCCAGATTAAATTAAATTTTATTTGACTTGGCACTTGACTACAGTAAATTTCACTATAAAAGTATAATATTATGGAGGTTATTTAAAACACGATATTCATGACTATGATTGTGTAGTACAATCTAAAATTATTTAAATATTGTATAGGGTGTTTCACGACGAAACGGACCGAATTTCAGGACGAATTCTAGTGGTGAAAATAATGAAACAAGTTCATGTAAACTTAGGTTTTCCATTTGTCGTCCATTTCGTTTAAAATAAAATAAATTATAACTTTTGAAATTAGAAAGATTATGAGTTCAAATTTGGTGTTTGCAATGTTTATACTATTTTTGTTATCTATTTTTGTTATCAGTATACTAAGATCCAAAACATTAGTATTTAAATATTCAAAATTGCAACCGTTGAAATTTTTTTTAAAGTCAAATATATAAGAAACCGTTTATATTTTTTAACCCTTTCACACCCAGACATTTTTTACATCTATCTGTATAGAATCCCCGGGTTATTATTGCCGTATCTGCATAGAATCCCAGGCCTAATTTAGAACTTTTACAGCGTTTTGTAAAAAAATCCTAAACTCATTTTTTTATCAATCAATTCTTATGATTTTGTTTTTTTTTAGTTTGAAATTAACTACTCTAAAATATCAAGTATTGAATAATAATAATAATAATAATAATAATAATAATAATAATAATAATAATAATAATAATAATAATAATAATAATAATAATAATAATAATAATAATAATAGTAATAATAATAATAATAATAATAATAATAATAATAATAATAATAATAATAATAATAATAATAATAATAATAATAATAAATATAATAATAATAATAATAATAATAATAATAATAATAAATATAATAATAATATTATTATGCAATAAATATATTGTAAAATAAAAAATTGCGTAACTAAAAAGTTTTTTTTTGAAAATTTTGTTATTAATTTAAGAGGAAAGAGATGCCGAACAAAATCTTGGGGCCATATTATATGGGCCATTATTAAAATCCTTTTAAAAATGAACTCATACACCAAATTTCATGGAATTATTTTGATAAACCACACAGTAAGAATGTTTTTTTGTATATTAACACATTATCAGTTTTTCACTGAGGGCTTCATCAACTTATATTAGAATGTAATTTACAACCCAACACAGTTTTTACCACTATTTACAAATATTTACACAAAACATAAGCTTTCAATTATAACAATAGTTTTATTTTAATACAACACCTAACCTAAATATTAGTCTATCTAAAATAACTAGCCTAAATGGAACAAAAATGTTGCACGAAAAAGAATACTAGCATTTGTGTTCTGGATAACATTTGAATGCAGACTTTTTTTTTCACTTTGCACATATATAGGTTGATTTTTTAATATAAAAAACTATAAACTAATAAATTATTTATACAAAGACTGAGAAAACACAAAGAGTAACTCAAAACACGATCAAATTCTAAATTCAAATGTCATTGTATGCATATTACACAAACAACAGCTGACATCAATTCAAAGAAAAACAACAGAGTTTGACAAGGCCAACATAATTACGTTTCACAAACAACTAAATGCCAATCAAAGATGTAACATTTTCATATATGTGGAAAAATTGCTTTTTCCGATCGTTTTGAGATATATATATATATATATATTCTACCATTGACTTTCTATTACACTAAATAGCATTAAATTTCTAAAAGTCTGAAATAACGGGCGTTGGGATTTTACGCAGATATCCGCCGCGTTCGTATATGAGGACATCTGGAAGCGAAAGGGTTTTAATGATAAACAAAATAAGTTTTAAAATATGTATTTAAAAAAATAATGTATTTAACTTCAAAAACACTAAAACGAACAAATTGGAAGTGGTCAAGAGCACACTAAACAATATGATAGGCCTACTAGTATTTTTTTATTACTCAGTATCAATAACTTATCTAAATAGGTTTTTTTTATCACAACATAATAAAAAAGGGTTTCTTTAATACAAACCTTTAATTACAAAAAAAAACATTTATGCACGCATTAAAGATATACATAATATACATTAATATATTATATTATTGAAAAATCTTAAAAAAATTGGTAGCGGAAAGCTTTAAGTTTTTAACTGTACAAAATGACAGATAGTCGTTGGTGTGTATAATTACCTAATTTTCACTGGTAATTTCACAACATTTAACATCTAACAATATCATTTCTGTTATTTTTACCAAAAAAATAGCAAACATATTTGTTTTCTTTTGCTTGTTCGTGTTTATTTTGCAAGATATTATTTTTCCATGAAAGATCATTAAAGTATGATTATACATTTTGTTATCGTATATAGTTTATGATAGAAATAAAATTTACCTTCTTTTTATTTTTCATTAGATTGGCATCTCTGCTGTCCTGAGCATTTCCGGGCGCTCTTGAGCCCCACAACCGGAGCGCCATCCGAGCGTACACGCAGGATATTACACATAATGGAGTTACATATTGAAGAAATACCAGAATGAAACGGTAGCTCATCATTTCCTGTTCCGTGAAATGAACGTTTCTACAAAATGGCTTAACGTATTCTCTCCCCACTGAAAAACAAAACAAATTACCCTTCTTTCTGCTAAAATAACAACTAATTTTAAATATTATTTCTGTTTGACTTTGAGTATAAATTACGTAATAAAAATATTATAAGATATACTATCAATAATATGGGAATTAGACTCATTCTCATAAAGTTATTAACTCTCATAAGTTACATACACAGTAAATTTTATAGAGACTTCATTATTAAAATGGTGCAAATAAATAGGTAAAATATTATGAAAATTACCCAGGGTAGAGGGTGGGGAGGTCATACTTTTCCGTTACAAAATAAGGAAGAATTCTTAAAACAACATTTTCTAAATTAAAAAAAAAAATTGTCTAAAACAAAAACTTACTGTCTCGGTTATCCATCATCTGTTAGTTGAGACCTACATCAACGGGTTCTGATACGCTGATTTCCTATAAAGATGAATTCAGTGTAGGATAAACAAGATCAGGAGTTTCTCTAGATGAACCAGAGATCAAAAGAGGCTACCACTGGCTAAGTACTAATCAGTATTTCAGGCGGAATCTTGCACAGTTTTACTATGTGCAACACTGAAGGAGGTGATCTTGTCCCGTAAGAGTAAGATTTGGATGTCACGAAGTCAGGCAGTACTGCGTGTTCTGTGTTTGTCTAAGGTGACATCTGTGTTAATACCTTTCAGGTAAATCCAGAGACACTGTGATTGAATTTTCACCGGAAAAAATGTGAAGCTGATCTGGCTGAACACTGGCACATTATGGAATTAAAGCAATGTAAAGCTAGGAGGAGATCATCTAATTCTTTTGAAAGTCCTCACTAGAGGTTTTAGATAAACATGAAGAACAATTTCCAGAAAATGGGATAGGAAGAAGCACATAACTTTTAATATGTTACTCACCGCCAGCAATCCTTTTTTTGAAGTTTTTACTTCAGTACATATATATTACCACTACACGTGTTTCGGACTTTTACGTCCATCGTCGGGTGGTCAAAACACAATTAAAAACATTTAACACAATTTGTAAAAACACATAACATAAACAACACACGCGCACAAATGAAGTCCAACATATCTCTGGGCTGACGCTGTATAATGTACTAGTGAGTTATCAGCTGATGTCTACTTCCTATTAAGCTGGCTTATTAGTTCATAAGTGGGGGTTGCATCAAACTATATTTTGTCATTTAGCAAATTATCCGGGTGCTCTTGTTCATTGTTGTATATGTGGTATTCTTCTACGCGGTTCATGTAATCTCCTTTTTTGCATTTTTATAATATTTTCATGTTGTGATCTATGTTTTTATAAACATGATCACAGTTTACCAGGTGTTCTGCGAATTTTGGTTTTTCCGGGTGCCTGGATATGTTCTTTATATCGTTTCTTGAAGGGCCGCCCCGTCTGTCCCACGTAGAATTTGTCACATGAACTTACAGTTTAATCTATATATACCGGTATTCATGAACTTGTCTTGGTTTGAGGTTTTGTTGCTATTTAGTGTATGTTGTAGGTTTGAGTTGGTTTTGTACGCCACTTTGTAGCCTTGGTGTATGAAAACGTTAGCTATGGTGTTATTAAATTTGGGGTTGTGTTGTAATACTACGAATTTATTATCTTGTTTTGTGTCTGGCTTGGTACTATTTCTATTTTGTTTCATTTTTCTATGTATTGTATCTACTATTTTTGGGTTGTATCCGTTTTTTTGGGCAATATGTTTTATTAAGTTTAGTTCCTCTTTATAATCAGCTTCAGGAGACTGGTATGAGACATAGACTATTATAAAAAATGGCGAATAAATTATGCCTTTTGAATAAAGCAAAAGCTTTAGTAAAATAAATAAAGTGTAACAAATTTCTTTACAAAGACGCATTATTTTAAATATTATGAACTTACAATTAACAAAATGTATTCTAAACTTTGCGATAGATAGATTTTAATTTTAATTTATCTACATGAAGCATAAAATATGAAACATTCAATATCAGAACGACTTAATATTTTTGGATCTAATTAAAATAGACATGAACAATTGAATTTTTTTTATAAACAGAGTCACTTAATAATTAGGTACGATATACAGGATGTCCCGAAAATTCAAGAAATGTGACTTTTTTCTTACTTTAATAAACTTTTCTTTTTTTTTCATTATACTACTTCCAGATTAAAATTATACATTTATAACCTTGATCTTTCACTATAAAATTTGAAACCGTTTACTTATTTCAGTTTGTCAATGAGTAGGTAATTGTAGCAGCCGTTTATCACAATCTGTAACATTTCAGGAGCTTTATGTATTGTGCGCCGTGTTGTGTCTTTTTTACCAGTCGAGCTATTATTATAAACATTGTTTCAAATTTACCCCCTCCCCCAAAGTATTCAAAAGTAGAAAGGTCAGTTCATTTTTTAGACATTTAATTAGCTATCTCCGACCTAACACCGTCTTTGAACAGAGTGATCAAGAAAATTGCGTATACATCTGGAAGAGGCGAGTATAATATAAATAATCGTAAACAGGTTTAAATTTATGTTGTGTTCTATTTTAATAAAACACAAAAATATTGTTTAAGACTCCCTAAGACTAAACATTAGAAAAACAATTTTTATTAATTTTTGGGACATTCTGTATATGGTGTCTAAATTTTTGGATCACTCTATGGATTCGTTTGCTTCGTGTCTCTAAGTTGGAACCAATATTTTGAATACTCTCTATAATACTTACTGGTGTCAACGGTTTCGACCATAGTAACCCTCAAGGCCATCGCCATAGGTGCAGCAAGCATTCCTGCGACTCCCCAAATACAAGCAATGAATATCTTGGCTCTCAGCTTAGATGGCCTTGCACTAAACAGAGATTTGCGAAATTTATAACCAACAATTTCTTAATGATATATTAAAAAGCTTTTGAGTATTAAATCATTTAAGATGACCTACAATGTTGTATTAACAGTATTTTTACATTGTTTCACGTTTCACTATAGTGGATAAGGGCGCGACAATATCGAGTAACTCAAGTTGGATCTACACCTTTTTGAAAGTACTATAGGATTAGACTCCTCTCCTTAATCTTTTTTTATCAATTCTCTTTTGATTAACGCTTGTTCTCTTCCAATCCTGACCCTATTAGAGTATTCTAATTCTATGGTTTTTTTACTATTTTGTATTTATTTAGATTGTAAGGCGATAATAATACAAAAGTGTTTTTCATTTTAACAAGAAAAGTTCATTGTTTTAAACTTTACTATTTGATTTTTGTGTGTATAAGATTTCTTACATGCCAATGAAATAACTGAAGATTTTAATTATATTAAGAATAAAGTAACAAGATATTAACATGAAAAACCCAAAAATTTGAGTAAAATATTGATATGGCTGTATATTTAGTATTTTTGAGGATTATAATAAGACAGTGGTTATACAATAAGGGCGTCACTGCGCAAATAATCGAAAAAAAATTTAGGTGACGGTAATTCTAAAGCAAATAAAACACAATTTTTCTTTTCTAAACCATGGTCGGCTAGACCAAATAAATTATAGAATATACAAAAGAAAAATTGTGTTTTAATTTTTAAAATGGAATTCTATGAATTACCGCCTGTCATCAGTGTAAACAATATTAATTCTAAAGCCTTATAGTGAAAGTGTTCAAATTCAAAAAATAGAATGTGTAGGGAAGGGCACATTCAGAAGAGATTGGGCACAAGACCGAAAACATTGAAGAAAAAATGTGGAGTTACCAAACGGTTGGGGGGCAAAATCGACTTAAAAATGCAGCAAACTTGCAGATTCAAGAATATTTCAAACTTGCAATAATGAGATACTTTTTTTCTGTCAATGAAATGCAAGCTGCATCCTGGGCCGAGCATTTTCACTTATTATCATTCAATGAGAGACCACAACATTGCCTACACACAATGACGGAGAATTCTTGGTGTAAGTTTTGCCAAGTAAGTCTAAAATAAATATCGAAGCCTATGATTACACTAAACGCTTTCATATTCCTGAAGAATTAATGCTTCATATAAAATCAGTATTCAAAGCCTTTGAAGACCCACTTCTAATAGAAATATGTTTGAAAGGTAGGACTCAAAATTAAAATGTCAACTAAATATGCAATCTTAAGCCAGGAAAGCAGCTTGTTGAGGCCAAGTAGAAGCTGGACTATAGGTGAATCGCGGAAGCGAACAAATGTCATGATGAGCTTCAGATAATCAGTCCCAACATAATTTAAATAGGCGACTTGATGTTGAATATGGAGAGGAAGAAGCAGATAACACCTCAAATGCTCCTGGCATGTTTTAAAGGTAAAATGTCATTCTTAGAAGAGTTTACCTTCAATTTATTCTCTTATTTTAGTTTTCCGCCCTTTTCCGAAAGTTGGTTTTTTGAAACTTATGTACCTTTTTCTCAGGAAAGGAATAAGATATGTTAATGATTTTTTTGATTTTTCAGCGGGGGCGGGATATCTTTTGGTTCAAATCATAATATTTGTTATCAAACCAATAGGTATTAAAAACATCTTCATAATATATATATATATATATATATATATATCATTTTAATGATGTTTTTCAAAATTTATTATAAATATAAAAATTATTTTAGTTATATATTTTCTCTTCAAGTTATGTCCAAAGATCTACCTAGAATAATTAAAATTTTCCAACATGTTATCTTCAGCCATTTCTGAGAAAAGGGAACATTTGTTAACAATACGAAGGATAGAGCGCAGTGAACTCTTAGTTCAAGTATTTGCGTCACATATAATATTAGTTAAATTTATGTTTTAAAACAATGTCTGTTAGTGAGTGGTCACTATGGAAATAACGGAAGTGTTTAGCTGTATGAGGGGAGGCAAGACGGATTCTTTGCAGGCAGTACTATTTAAAGTTCTACTTTTACATATAATATTAAAAAGAAAATTTGCAATTATTATGGTTTACTTATTTCAATCAATATAGTAATTGTATTTTTGTATGTTATAAACATTTAATAATAAATGTAAAATGTGATCAAATTGTAAATTTATTAGTAACATTATTCATTTTCTGGCAAGAAACAAATAATAATGTATTACTAAATTCTACAAATGACCTTAAGATAATCACACGATTATAAGAGAATATCAAAATTATTCGCCTAACAAAAAACAAACCATATTTCTAATATATTTAAAATATATTAAGTATATTGTTATTAAAATAAAAATCTCTCGGTCGTAAATGACTTCAAAAAAGAAAAAAAGGACATAGAACGAAAGAGGCCGGATAGGAAAAATAAATAATGAAATCTAACCAAAGATTACAAGAAAAAAATTATCTAAGTCCTTTAGGCTTTTTCATACTCGTAATCACTATAGGTAAGTCCGCGAGACAGTAAATATTGCATATTTTGTCATATGAAATTTATCAAAAAACAATCATTAAAAGTATTAAAAATATATTTTAAAAATTTCCACATCCTAATTTTTATATAACATGATAACATTTTTGTTAAAAAATAATTATCTCTAATAAACTTCACACTATAGAAAGTGGTTGAGAGAACGCGTTAACATCAATTTTTTTTATTTAATGTCGATTATTACCATACTCAAAAAACAATGACTGAATCACCGAAATTACTTCTAGAGGGTACTCGCTGCCCTATTGGAAAACATCAATAGCGTAAATGACGTAAATCAAGTATAACAAATTTTTACTTATGAATAATTTTTAAAAAATTCTAAGTCTAAAATTATTAAAATAAAAAACTAGAGATTAGTTAACAATATCACTTTAAACAGTTATTTATTAATTATTATAATACAAAATCATATTTGAAATATTTTTAATTAGTCTTTGATCTTTAGTAATTACAATTGAAATAAATGTTCAATTCAAATGCCTCTAGGCTTAGCTCAGTCTATATAGTAAATTTATATTTAGAAATATATTTTAATTAGTTCAATTAATCTCGGGATAGGCACTCGGCTGGGATGATTGTATTATTTTATTTTTAAAAACGCATATATAAATTGTAGTGAAAGTTTATTAAATTTTGAAAAAAAAATTTTAATATTCAACTTCTTATAATGGTTACTTAATAGTTCTAGGCCTTTAATAAGGTTCCTTTTAAATTGATAAAAAAAAAGAAAACGTTTAACTGTTATTAGACAGAATATACCAATTTCTGTATTTGCACTACTTTTATTCACTGTATAAAAAAAATTTAAAAAAACACTTATTAATTATAAAAAAAACTTTGGAGGTGGAATTTTTGGCTTCTTGCTATGTCGAATGCTACAATGTTAATAAAAATTTTCATATCTAAGCGGGTTTTTGATTCGTTGCGGAGGGATCTCTTCTCTGCATCGTTTGTTGATGTGCCGATCGTCTTCCGCTGTTGTATATAGTCCTGGTATTTTATACCTTTTCTGGATATTAGGCAATTTTTGATTATACTGATATACTTTTAAATTCATATTGTTTATAATAATTCAATTTATGAGTTAATTAGTTGTTATTTAAATGGTTAAATTTTGTTTCTAATCGCGATTACAAATATCAGCTGGGCGTATATTTACTAATTCATTCGATAGAGGCTTTGGCTTTTTTATTTTACCCTAATTTTATTTCTTCTTATTTATTAGTCTCAGATGTTATTTGTACTGTTATAATGCCCTTCAAATTGATTTTTGATGAGGGTACTGAGTCTAAAATCATTTTGTGAAGTACAAATAACATCTTTTCTTTAACTATAAACATGTAACAATGAACTAACTTAAACTTGTTAATAATAAAATGACTTAAAACTAATAACAATTCTTTCATCTTACATGGTTAATAATATCATTTTAATTCACTTTTATGGGTGTTAATCGGGGTGGGGTTTATATGTAGTTCTTAAGATTATAGTTTTTTTTTTTTTTTTTTTTTTTTTTTTATAGGGAACATTGTCTTGATGTAGGGTCTTTACTGGGTTTCATATACACTGGGACATTGGGGTAGGTTCTCATGATTTGTAGTTTGTACTTTGCACTTGGTGGGATGGGGTTGGGACTTATGTATAGTTCAATAAGATTGTAGTCTTTTGGTTGGGGCACACACATATAAAATTGTTTTCACTTCACTTGGGCTATATTGTTTCTTGGTTTGGGTTTTATAATATATGTGAATTATTTGGAATTTTCTTTAATACATTAAGCAACCTTTATCATGTTTAATATATGTTGGGTGGCTGTTATGTTATGGTTTGTGCATAGGTATATTTATATTTCGTCGTCTTTCTGTTCGGGTATAGGTTGATGATATGGCTTTAATAATGATACGTGGTAGGGACCATAAATTTTCTGGTGATCGTCGACTAAGGTGTAGGTGGATTTTCCAATTCTTTTATGTATTTTCAACGGTCCGACATAGATGGTAAAGAGTTTGGCAGTTTCTCCGTAGCATAAGCTTGATTGTGGGAACGATTTTAGTAATACTAATTCATCCTCCTTAAAAGTTGTAATTTTGTGGGATGAGTTGAATTTTGCAGCACGTTTGTCTTGGATATTTCGAATTTTGGTTTTAGTTATTTCTAATTTTTGCTGAAGGGGAATTTGTTTTTTAAAAGGGCTTTGGATTACTTCTGTCCAAAATCGTTTGTCGGTTATGTTTAGCTGTAGTTCGTTTGGGGTAAAGCTGGTCGTCTCATGTCGGACTTCATTTAGGAAATCGTTTATAGTTTGTATGTAGCTTGACCAATTTTTGTGGTTGTTAGAGCAATATGTCCTTAAACAACGTTTGATCTCTCTAATTGGACGCTCTGCCATGTTGGACATCGGATGGTGGACTGGGTTTAAGATATGTTTGATGTTATTTTCTCTTAATTTGTTGGTCCATATATTGCTCTTGAATTGGGTTCCGTGATCTGACAAAATTTTGATTGGTTTTCCGCAAGTTGGTATGTAATCATTAAACATTCTGTCTGTTATGGCTTGTGATGTGGCTCTTTTTAGGTTATATAATTTGACAAATTTCGTGAAGGTGTCCAGAATTATAAAAATATATTGCACGCCTCCTTTGCTTCTCGGGAGCGGTCCTATTAAATCTGTGGCTAGTAGGTCGCCTTTTCTGCTGCTTTTGACTCCACTGGTCTCGCCGTATAAAGGATGGTTATTGTACTTGCATTTCTGGCAGGTGTCGCAGGTTATTAGTAATTTTTTAATAAATCTGGCCATATCCTTAAATATGAAATCTTCCTGGAGTATGGTTAGGCATTTTTTCGCACCGCAGTGTAAGTGATACTGGTGGCATTCCCAAATTAAATTATTTATCAGTTTTCTTGGTACTACGATTAGCCATGACTCGTTGTGTTTTTGATATAGGGCATCGTTGTGTATCTTGAATCGTTGATTTTGCGTGCTATTTTCATCTTTGTTATAATTTTGTGCTTTTAAATAATTTTGTTTTAGGTCTAAATCGTTTCGTTGTAGTTGGGGAAGGTTCTTAAGATTTTCTAAAAGTTCGAAATTATATTGTCTGTTTAGATTTGCCACTATTAGTTCTGAGGGGTTGTTTATGGGACTCTCTATGTTTTCGTCTGTTCTTATTCTGCTGAGGAGATCAGCTAAAGTATTGTCTGCTCCTTTGCAATGTACAATTTCGAAATGGTAATCTTGTAAGGCAAGGATCCACCGTGTTAGTCTTGCGTTTAATAATTTGCATGTTTTCAAAAAGGTTAACGCTTTGTGATCTGTGATGACTGTAAGTTTTGCGTTCAGAATGTAGTGTCGTACCTTTTGTATACAGTATACTACGGCCAATAGTTCCTTTTCTGTAGTAGTGTACTTGAGTTCGCATTTCTTTAGAGTCTTGGATATAAATAGTATAGCCCTTTTATTGTTGTCCTTATCAATTTGGAATAAATGTCCTCCTATGGCAACATCGGAGCTGTCGGTCTGTAGGTAGTACGGTTGGTCGGGTATGGGATGGCTTAAGACGTTGGTTTGTAAAAATAATTTTTTAATCTCTTGAAAGGTTTGTTCTTCCTTATGGGTCCAGTTAAATTTCACCTTTTTGGATGTTAATTTCATCAAGGGTTGCACTGTTTTTGCATATTTGTCAACAAATTTATTGTAATAATTGATGCCCCCTAGGAAGCGTTTTAGTTCTTTCCTAGTGGTTGGGGAGGGAACCTTTTGGAAACACTTTATTTTTTCTAAGTCGGGTTCTAAACCTTTTGTCGTCAAATAATACCCTAGGAACGGTACTTTGTCCCTACAAAAGATGGATTTAGACAAGTTGACGGTCATGTTTGCATCCTTTAGCTTTTCGAAAACCTTTTCTAAGTGTTGGAGGTGTGTTGTGAAGTTTGGGGAAGCAATGCATATATCGTCTATATATACTAACGAAAAGTTCTCGATACTATTTCTGAACACTCGGTCTAAAGCTCTCACAAGCGCGGCTTGTGATGTTGATAGGCCGAAAGGGGTGACAATATACTGGTAGACTCTACCTCGGAACTGGAATGCTGTATAAGGCCTGGAGTCGGGTTCTAGTTGGACTTGCCAGTACGAGGATGTTAGATCTAGTGTCGTCAGCCATTTAGAGTCGGTCGCTTTGGCCAATAACTCGTTTACACTCCTGTTGCATTCGTAGTCGGGCGTTATTAGGGAGTTTATTCTTCTCATGTCCAGACATACCCTTAAGTTGCCAGTTTTCTTCTTCACTATGATTATAGGGTTGATGAATGTGCTGTTGGACGGTTCTATTATATTGTTTTCAAGCATATCGTTTATCTCCTGCTCGACTGCGCTTTGCAGGTTTATAGGGATGGGATAGCTCTGGGCTCTATAATTGTCTGGTCGTTCTACGTGGATATGGTGTTGGTATTTGTTGCATCTCCCTGGTTTGTCGGAGAATATTTCTTTGTACCTGCATACTAAATTGGTCATTTGTATTTGTTGATCATAATTTAAATTTTCATTTGCCTTAAACATATCTATTATTTCACTGAGTTGATTATTTTCATTTTTATAATTACTTATTGGAGTTTCAATATTATTTTCATACTTTATATCATCGTAGCATACCATTCTGCATTTTGTTCCTTCGTTTTCTTCACAGTCTAACTTCAATTGCAATATTTCGCTCTTTGCGTTAATTATTTTAATTGTATTGTCGTCGAAGTTTAAATCCATCTTCATATTACTTATCGTGTCTATCCCAAAAATACATTCTTTAATCAAATATGGTACAATCACACACTGTACATCGAACTCGAATTGTTTTATTTCTGCTTTTAGCATAACTACTTGTGAAATTCGTTTAGATTTATTATTTAAGGCGGTTGTTATGAAAGTATTGCTGACAGGTAATTGTTCAAAATGGCCTAATTTATTTTTATTATTTATGAACCATGTCTCTGATAAACAAGTAATGTTGCTACCTGTATCGAGGAGGGTATTGGTGTTAATTCCATTTAGTTTCACGTTGATGACCGGACATTTGTAAATTGTAGGTGGCTCGTTATTTCCGTCGTCTTCTTCTTGTAGGAGGAATTCTCCATTACAATATAAATTCGATGTAATAACTTCGTCTTTGTGTTGCTGTCCTTCTTCGGTTTCTGGCCTATTTCCGATTTTATGTTTAATTTCTTGCACTGGAGTGGTTGGTGGATTGCTGAAGTCCCCTTCTTCTTCAGAATCACACGTGTAGCCATAGACTTCATTTTGTTTTTGACCTAAACCAGTGCGTTGGCGTTTAACGCGGTCTGATTAGGGTCGATTTCGGGTTCAGAAGCAGGTTTGGTTAGTGTGGGTGGCCTGGTAGTGGTGGCGATCATCTGGCAGACCTTTTGTTGTTCCCTTGTTGGATATACTGTTTCTCGCTGCTGTTGGTATGCTGGTCGGCTTTGTTGATGGAAGTTTGTTGGTATAGGACCTGGTTGTCTGTCGTAAGTAATCCTAGGTGTGTATCTGGTGTTGTTGTACATGTGTTGTCCATTGTGGTATGCAGGTCTTTGGGTTGGCTGTTCTCCAGTTTGGTTTCGGTAAGGGCGGTTTCTGTAATTTTGAGTGGTGTCGTTCTGCAGTGTATTCCGGTAGGATGGGCCTCGGTTGTTGTATTGATTGTTGTTGTTGCGTTGGAATAATTGGTGTTGTCGAGCTGTCGTTGTAGTGCTTGCTCCTTCTCTGGGATTGGCGGTGTTTCTGCGGCGTATCTCAGCGTTTGCTTCCTCGGTATCTTCCCGCTGTAACAAGTCTGCGAATTCCTTTATTGAGGTTATGTTTTGCACTCGTTGGGCATCCTGAATCCTTCTATCGAAGTGTTCCACAAGCGTCGCTATAATATCTTCCTCTGGTGGCTGGGGAATCATAGACTTTATAGTTAAGACTCGTTCGATAAAATATTCACTTCTAGTGAGTTTACCTCCTGGTCGGTATTGTTCGTACTCGAGTTTCTGTCGTGATCCTTTTTGGATGTCCCTGTTCCAGAATTTAGCAAGGAATTCGTCGCTAAACTGCTGGAAATTTGAAATGTCGTTCTTTATCAGCTGCCACCATCGGCTCGCACTTCCCTCTAGGCTGTTGTCAATAATATCGAAGAGGCAGTCCTGTTGATCGCCGAGCTGTCCTATTTTCCGGGTTGTTAGGCGTTCGTAGTATCTGTTTAACCTGTATAAATAATCATTCGGGTTTGATTGTCTTCCATTGAATTTAGGTAATATGGGGTTAATTGAATTGCTAATATCGTGTCCGGTAGCTCCACAGGTTACAGTTATTGGTGGTAGGCTGTTATTATTATTGTTATTTTTAGGGATTTCTGCTATTAAATTTTGTACTTCTTGGATTACGTTATTTTTGTTGGCCTCGATTCTTTGATTTATCAAAATTTCCTGTCTGGTTAGAGATTCGTCTAAAAGTTGGCTATTGATAGTGGTGTCTAATTTAGTTTCCAATTCATTTATTTTCTGGCTATTATTGTGGATAGTTTGCTTAATATCGACCAGTTTTTCAGTAAATTTGTCTTCGACATGGCTGATTTGTATGGCTATACCTTCTTTTAGTCGTTCAATTTCGGATTGAACCTCTTGAAAATTTTGTTTTAAGTTTTGTTGAATTTCGGTTTGAGCTAATTTTAATTTCTCTTCTAAATTTTGATTAGTTTTGATTTGGTTTACATTTAATTTTTCTTCTAATTGTTGGCCTAAACTTAGTTGCATTTTGTCTATCAAAGAAGTTATTTTGTTCTAATAGGTTAGGTGTGGTAGTGCTTTGTGTTTCCATTTGTAGGTGGTGGTCTATATTTGTAGGGTCTACACTAATTTCGGTTTCCCTATCTATCGGCTCAGTTGTCTCAATGGGGTTTTGTTGTCTAAGGATGGCTAATTGACTTTCCCTAGCCTTCGGTTTGTGTAATGTTAGGCCTCAAGTTATAGATTTGTTGTTCTTCTTCAGAAGGATTCATTTTATTTAAAATTGTAGGTAAGTATCAGTTATTATAGTTATTAGAAGGCTAATATTACAAGTAGGCCTATAGCTTATTTGAAATTAGGTTAATCTAACAAACATAAATTTAGATCCTTAAAATTAAAATATATCACTTATAAATCTAGACTTTGATTGAGCCTAACTTAAATATATAATTAGGTTAACTAAGTTTTTCGGTTAATATGCTAGTTAGTGCCAAGCTGATATGTGTAATTTCATAATACAATCATGCCAATCACGTTGCGCGCCAATTTTATAACAAATTTTTACTTATGAATAATTTTTTAAAAATTCTAAGTCTAAAATTATTAAAATAAAAAACTAGAGATTAGTTAACAATATCACTTTAAACAGTTATTTATTAATTATTATAATACAAAATCATATTTGAAATATTTTTAATTAGTCTTTGATCTTTAGTAATTACAATTGAAATAAATGTTCAATTCAAATGCCTCTAGGCTTAGCTCAGTCTATATAGTAAATTTATATTTAGAAATATATTTTAATTAGTTCAATTAATCTCGGGATAGGCACTCGGCTGGGATGATTGTATTATTTTATTTTGAAAAACGCATATATAAATTGTAGTGAAAGTTTATTAAATTTTGAAAAAAAAATTTTAATATTCAAGTTCTTATAATGGTTACTTAATAGTTCTAGGCCTTTAATAAGGTTCCTTTTAAATTGATAAAAAAAAAGAAAACGTTTAACTGTTATTAGACAGAATATACCAATTTCTGTATTTGCACTACTTTTATTCACTGTATAAAAAAAATTTAAAAAAACACTTATTAATTATAAAAAAAACTTTGGAGGTGGAATTTTTGGCTTCTTGCTATGTCGAATGCTACAATGTTAATAATAATTTTCATATCTAAGCGGGTTTTTGTTTCGTTGCGGAGGGATCTCTTCTCTGCATCGTTTGTTGATGTGCCGATCGTCTTCCGCTGTTGTATATAGTCCTGGTATTTTATACCTTTTCTGGATATTAGGCAATTTTTGATTATACTGATATACTTTTAAATTCATATTGTTTATAATAATTCAATTTATGAGTTAATTAGTTGTTATTTAAATGGTTAAATTTTGTTTCTAATCGCGATTACAAATATCAGCTGGGCGTATATTTACTAATTCATTCGATAGAGGCTTTGGCTTTTTTATTTTACCCTAATTTGATTTCTTCTTATTTATTAGTCTCAGATGTTATTTGTACTGTTATACAAGTCTCAAACGTTTAAATCTCTGATAACATTTTATTTCAAATAGTTACCAATAAGGGTTTTACAATTACTGTAAGAAAAGCACAGATCGGTCGATCACTGACCACCACTATGGTTGATTTAAACTTAGAATGACGAGTTAATCATTGAAAGGGTTGGGTTTGAATATCTCATCACCGGTTAGGAGGACTGCAGGTCTTGTAACTGGAATCTGTCGCCTGAGGATGCATCTATGTAGAATTGGGGTTCATTGAGGGAATCCTAAAGCGAATAAATAAAGATTTCGGTAGACTTATAAGATGATATAAAATTAAAAATTAAAATTAATATATGTTCTCAATAATAATACAGTTATTAACTCAAAATTTAATTAATTGTAAATAATGAATTGGACCCTATTCAATTAATTGTATATATAATGTAAAATAACCCAGTATAACTTATGAATTATTATTATTTGTAATATTGAATTAATTGCATAGATTACTTAGAATGACGCAGGGTATTTATTAACTCCTTACTATTAGAAAGTTGTAATATTGGTTTAGGCCACGTCCCTTTTCACATATTCTGTATAGTACGAGATTAGGTTATAGTTTAATCTTGTAGCTCATGTACCACTGAAGATAACGACATTGTCGTTGAAACGCGTTTGAATCATTAAACATAATTATTATTTGTGATAAATTGTGGTTAGATTTATTTTTAATTTTAGAGAATATGTGATTTAGACATGGAATTGCTCTCTGAAAGCAAGAGGTTTAGGTTGTTCATAGTGCAAGCACAAACTGAACTCCCTCAAGATGAGCTAATGTGAAGGTTTTAAAACCTGCCAAGAGTAATATTCTGGAGTCAAAATAATCTCACCCATGTTACTAAATTGAAATCAGGATAATTGAATCTCCATTCAAGATTCAAGAGAATCCATTCTCAGAGATATATACAAAAATGAATATCTTCAAAATAATTACAATAGAAAATTAACCCTAAGATAAAACTAAGCTAAGACTTACAAAAATGCAGGATAAGTTCAGGTTTCAATAAAGACATGTGTTAAATTTATGGTTTTTTGAACTAAAAGTTCCCAGGGAAATAAGCAAGCTACAAGTAGAACCCAGAGGATTAACCTATATAAAGCTAGTATAAGCAGAGGACTGCAAATTCCTTGTAAAGGAGAAAATACAATCACAAACCAAGCCATAGATTATGTTAACCAATAATGTCAACAGTAAAAAAAGGTTAAATTCAATAATTACCCGTGTAATAAACAGGTGAGTGGGAGAATCTTGAGAACTCAGTTTCACACAATTTTCAATCATCAAAAGTATCCAGACGTAAAAATCAGAGCTATATATATATATATATATATATATATATATATATATATATATATATATATATATATTAATAGTTATTATTATTATTATAGTTAATATTAATAATTATATATATTAAGATTCAAAATTTAGAGACGTTGAAAATTAATTAGTGTATTTCAAAGGCAAGATAAACCATAAAAAGCATTAAGAAATCAAGTGTTTAGTATTAATTGAAAATGCAAGTAATAAATCAGTAAAACTATCAATAAAAAGGAGAATGGAGTGTTAGAGTGAAACTTAAATTCCTACGAACAGAACCTCAAAGAAATATGTAAGTAATCTTTAAAGTCAAATCTATGCATCTCAAAAACAAAACAAAAAACATTAAAATTAAAACAAACCTAAATATAAATGAATGAGAATAAAACCAAATCTTAACCAGTAAATCTAATTAAAATTAAAATCAAATAAACGTCAATATTATCAAATCAGATTCAGAATAACTAAAATAAGCTTAATATCAAATATTTGTATGAAATGGTATGATTTAAAGTTTAAAACACTCTTTATTATAAATTATCTAAAACAATTTTAATGGAGCTAATAAAATCTGTAAAGAAATCACAATAAAATATAGGCTAATTTAAAATTTTATAAATATGAATGTTATGAGATTATATTTATTATTCATTATGTAAGCAGTTAGATGCGTATTTTAATATAATAAGGAGATATTTTACATAATAAAATGTTGAGAGAGGTGTATACAAAATAATGAATGGTTCTCATCAGAAAAAAGTTTTTTTTGTAAAACAAGTGGATTTTTAAAGAAATATCATTGTTATTTAGAATAGTCAATTTATTTATAAGACAAAGCATTCTTAGTCTCAAATCTTTTAAATCTGGTTTATTACCAATATTAATAACTCAATCACATCTTTACCCTTATTTTATCCTATAGGTCATAAATACACCACATGTAAAAGAGATATTAATTCGAGAAATCGAAACTGATGGAATCCTCCGTTAAAATCACATTAGACTAAATTCCAACAAAAATAAATTCCCCAAGTATGACATGATGTACGCACCTAAATCACAAATACTCTTAATGGTGGAAGCTTAACATGTATAATCTGGCGTATTTTAGTCTTACTATATAAAGACTCGCATAGCCTTCTTGTTAAAATATTTTGTTATCATTTTACTTGTATATTTAACTTAAAGTTAGTATATTTTACCTTAAAGGATTCAGTATTGCCCTGTGCCTGTCAACTGCGATGGCTGTCAATGTGAAGACACTGACATTGACTGTCAATACTTGAACGAATGGACAGAATGCACACATAAAATGTGGAAGATTCCACCTCTGTAGAAGAGCAGCTTGGAACTATATATGAACATTTATGAGGATGAAATGTCATGACATACAAATATAAATATAGTATACTACAATAAACAAATCCTTGATATTTGAAATATTATAATACTATGTTTTCTGCCATATATTTGTACAATTTTCAGGCATTCACAAACATTATTAAATAAACAATTAATACACAAAGTTTCGAGAGTTTGGATCAATTCTTGTTATCATGTGCAGATAGTGAGTGTATATATATATATATTTTCCTTTAATTTAATTATTCAGACTAGATACTGGGGAAGTATCTAGCAAATTTCAACTTTCTCCAAACTATTATATTAGTTGCATTTTACTTTTAAACGCATAGTTATAGAAACTCTGATGTGATGGTTAAAATTCAAAAAATGGATTTGGGAAAGATGTCTGTCTATCGTCTTCTAAAAAGTTCTCTACATCCCATACGCTTGAGCGATTTAATCAAATTTGGTATGTGGGTATGTTATTATTGTTAATATTTTTATAACTCCAAATTTAGAGGTAGGCCTAGCTGTTATAAAGAAAAAGAGAAGAAAACATTTTTTTTCTTAAAAATTTACTCTAACAATTTTGCACAATTGAAGGCCATAACGACCCAAATAAAACGTATTCGTCCCAATCTCTCAAAATTTACCAGTTCGTGAGTTATAGGTTAGGTTTGGTTTTTATTGGGGTGTTTATAAGAGATGTATTATTTTAAAATCGACTGAACAGATTTCGTTCACATTTTATTGAAATGTGAAGATTAATGGCCTTAACTCATGTGCTAAATCGTATGTAAAAAAATATGACCGTACACTGGTAATTATTTATGGAAAAACAGGAAAATGAGCCCACTATCAAATTTAATCGAGTACTCTAAACGATTTACTTTTAAACGATTTACTCTAAAGTATGGTTTATGACACAAATGTTGATCCTGTTTAAATATATAAATTTGTTTTTAAAATACACAGTCCATGGTTCACTTTTATTTTTTTCCGACAATTACTGAACCAATATTTTTATAAGTAATAAAAGCATATATATGATTTACAGGACAGATGTTTGAGAAAGTTTGTGCAATTGTTTTGCTCTGTTTATTTAACTGAAAACGTGATGATCAAAAAACAAAATACTATAAATAAATTTTAACAGTATATACGTACTCTTAAGTTTTAATGGGTACACAATTATTTGCATGCATAGTCATAGATTATGTTTTGTTTGGTTGATACTGCTAACGTATATTATAGCTAAATCATTGTCTTATTGTTACCCTGGCTTATATCCTTTCACACCTTGTAATAATCTTTGTTCATTTATATATCAATTTTATTTCAATAGTAATATGATGATGACTAACGTTGAAATATTTATCTGAGTAAATCTACCTTGTGAAACGAACGTGTTGGTGAATTTCTTTTCCCTAATGGAACGAGTAAGTAAAAAGTCATTCCTTGTTATTGATTCACAAAATTAATGTACGAACTTCAGGAAATGTTGCTTTTAAACTATCTTCCTTCCCAGGATACAACTCCTTTTTATAAATCAATGATCGAATGAAGACTGATTGTGCCAATTCAGGTATACCGTTCCGTACTATAATATATATCACAAGTCTGTATTGACTTTTATTACGCCATCAATAACAGTTCTTGTAAACCTGAAATTTTATAACAAATTCAATGTTACATGAATATAGTTGTTTATCAGGAATGACATTTTCAAAGACACTTCAATCAAATTTACAGTATTCAATGAATTCAGAACAATTCTTATAAAATATAAAATGTTAAGTATTTCTGATATTAATTTAGATATAGACTTTCTCCCTCTCCCATCCCAAATGTGACATGAAAATCCACCTAAATCATTCATTTCTATAAATGTAAGTTTGGCAGTTGTCGGATAAAAAATGAAAATAAACCATTGACGCCGTCTTAAAATAACATAGATTTGTTTTAAGTTAGTTAGTTAAGTTAACAAACCTATTTTTATTTAGAAATCGACCTAACATATAAACAGGGTGATTTAAAACATTAGGTAGTATTTACAGTATGTCGAAAAATACATAAAATGGGTTTTTTGCTTGCTTGATCTTATGAAACCATCAAAATATTTTTATGTTTACTTATTTTTGAGCTATCAATACATCAAATTATATTAATAATTTTGTTTTACTCTACCGCTTAGAAGTATAACTGTTAAAATTAGACATTGGATCAAATATTATCTTTTGATTTTTACAACAGATGCTCGAACTGTTTTCTTTTTACAGTTTGGCAGTGTACTGGGTGATTATAATATCTACTCACCTTTCCGATGCAGCTCAGGAGAGATTTCCGTCGTTTCATGTACTATTAACTGTGTTTTCATTTGTTCTAGTTTTATAAACATTTTTGTATCTACGACTACGTACTTTATGTGTTATGTACAGAGACTAGAGCAAGTGTGGAATTAGGCACATGCAACAAATCCAGCTGGGGTTACTAATATCGGACTTTTACTATAGTGTATTACTAAAAGCAGAAATGATATAAGATTGCCTTTATAAGTATGTATAATTATGAGAATTATTTAAAAATAATAATAAGTTGTAAACGGAAACATATTCTGTTGAGTCTGATAGAATTAGTTTTAATTCATAGTCAAAGAATAACAATTTAGTCAAAGTAACAGACTGTAACAGTCTGTAACAGAGTCAACAGACAATAGATTTTATAAAATCGGGAAAAGTTTATTTCAAATCCACTTTTCAAATTGTAACGAATCTAATTAACGTTCACTTTTATATTACCATACAGATTATCATTACTACACACATTTTCAACCAATCACATCTCAAAAGCCTCTAACAATAGCTAAAGAAGTTCAATGTTTTTACCACTAAAGTTCTGCTTTTAATAAATCCTGAATACCTAACTTTGAAATTTGTCGTGAGTGGTGAGTTTTTTTTTATTTTAAATTAATTTAAAATAAGTGATAGTAGTGTAACGAAGAAAATCGCAATTTCAAACGAAATGATAACTCTGTTGAAAACAGTCATCCTCTGTAAACGTTCGTGCTGGCCTGATTACAATTGTAGTTTATAATAGTTGCACTATCCAAGATCTAAGTTCTAATGGGCTATCAAACAGATTTATCTGAATAATTTTTCTTGTGTATTTTCTTTGTTTAGATTAATAAATGTTCCAGGAATAGATTGTTATTTGAGCACTACCAATAATCAGGTGGAGTTTTAAGTATGACCACGTGATAAAAACATTTATTTTTATATTTGAATACTCGATATAATTCTACACACTGCTTTTTTTATACTCTTTTCTTTAGTTTGCTTTAACGTCTATTAGTAATCAAATCTGGGAAGCTATATTTGAGACACTTGTTGATAAAATTTTTGAAACTTTGTATAGATTTTGATATCGGATGAGAATACATTAACTCATATACAGCCAACAGCTGTCTCATACCTGCACCCGGATCGAGGCTATTTCTCTGAACAAAGGTATCTGACTTTTAACCCCAGGCTTTCTACAGATAACATAGGTGCAGAATAGATGTTACTTGCCGATCGAAATAAAATCTCATTACTACTTTCAGTGGAAAAAATATACAGCCATCGTAGTTCATGTAAAGTGCATGCGTAGTTCATGTAAATGCTTTGAGTTCGTGTAAAGTGAAGTGTAAAGATTTGTAATGGCATTTCATTACAAGGAAAAACTCTCTCAACATCTGAAACAGTTAAAGATCAACTCACATTCCTCTGATTTAATTTATGTATTTGAATCTGATTTTGCTATATATATATATATATATTGTCTGAATTATTTTAACCACGCATTTAATCCTTTCTATCACAAATTTATATTTAGTCGTATCATTATTTTGTTAATGTCATAGCCTTAAACATAGAACAATTATTTCTTACAACCTTTTATATTACTTTTATACATTATTTCATTGTTTAAATAATTACGTTATTTCTGTTTCAATAAATCAAGCAATTCAAAGCATAGTTACCAAATTTAACAAGTTTCATACAGTTTTGAACTTGAAATTAAGCCATAACTGCATTTAAACAACTTTAAACTTGAAACCTAGTTATTCAAGTTGCTAACTCTTAGTTTTGTGTTTGACAGTTCAAAACTGGTTCGAGATTGACTTTGATTTAGAATCTCGAACTGAATGTATACACTGTCCAGCTGTGAGCTGCGTCTATAAATTATACTTATTATCAGGCCAAAGTAAAACTGCAGAACTCTGTGTAGCCTACTGTTAGCAAAATTAATATTTATTGATGGCTTTAAATTAAACAAACACTAGAATACTTCAATATATTAATAATTAATTTATAATGTAAACAAGCATACATATATAATATTCTTATTTAATATTTTTTTGGATGGAATCGCTATGCTATTTATCTTTTGGTCTTACGACCCCAAAGGGGTTATTTCTAAATTAAATATACATTTTTTTCTAATATAACATCGATGTCACGCCTTATAAATCTATCTATATTATTTTTCTTTTATTAATAAAAAAAAGAGTTTGGCCAACCGAACCTTTAATAAAAATAAATATATGCATTTAAAATAATATGTACCAATATGTATAACTAATGTATTTGTTTGAATATTAAATTTGTAACTTTTATATTTGTTCTTACAAATTGTAATTTCAAATTAGGGCTTTTTTTAAAATATGTTTAAATAAAACTAAATATATAAATAAAAAGGGGGTTTAAACTGGTTTTCTTCTGTTATACTAAAGAGAGGGGGGGTTCTCTTTTTACTTTAAAAATATCAAGAATGTAATTTCATATTAAGGGCATATAAGTTTTTCTCTCTTTTGATAATTAAAATTTTTAATAAACAAATTGTTTATTAACCTATATTTTAATTATTTTGTCTTTTCCAGTAAATGGTCAACTCAGATACAACTGTTTTCACCTCAAGGTATTGTTAATGACCCAAGTGTTTTGTAAATCTGTCTGTACCTTTCTTTAGGGCCAGTACGAACTTCCGAATATATATATATATATATATATATATATATATATATATATATATATATTTAAATCCTTAGAATGGTATAGTAGAGAATAAAAATAAAAATTTGAAAAATATATTAAAACCAATTTTTCTGTTAAAAATTTAAATAAATAAATGGAGTTAAAAAATACCAAAAACACACACTTAGTACAAAGTACTAAATGAAACAGAAATTACAAAATAAAGTATGGGCGTCCCTAAAATTCATAATTGTAATTAAAAAATTCTAAACGCCCACTTTACTTTGTAATTTACGTTTGAATTAGTACTTTGTATTAATTATATTTTTTTAATCTTTATTTATTTCCTTTTTTTTAGAAAAGTAGATTTTATACAATTTTTTATTAATTATAGTAAATATAGTGATGTCAATCAGCAGACATCCCCCCACCCACCCACACACATACACACACACACATCACAACACACACAAGAAAAATATCCTGTGATATGGCTGAAACATAGCAAATTTTATTAAAATCTGTTCACGAGGTTGTAACGTACTCCAAATAACTTGATTTCTTTGAAACAAATGGATATATCTGTAAAAAACTTTAAATATATTTGTTTGGATATCACATTACTTTCTCTATTCTACGTATATGTAAGAGTGAGAAAGTAATATTGGCACCCATAACAATAAAAACATTGCAGTTACTTTCTCAAACACCAATCCACAAAAACAAAAAATAATTAAATATTGTTCATCTATTCAAAACAATGTCTCTTTATTAGTTTTTACTAAAGAAAAATGTATTGTTTCTACTTTATATAAATCCCCCCCCCCAATCAATTTTATGGGTAAATATGTTAGTATAATTAATTGAGTTCTCACTTTTAAAATATTTTTGTTTTTAAATATATTTAAATAGTGCTTAAACTTCCTTAGTTAAATACATATTATTTTAAATATTGAATGTAATAAATACAATTAAATTTAGGCATTTAAAAATAATTTCATGCATTCATTATGATAAAGCTTGACAAAAGATATGTTTTACAATGGAAGCATGTTCGCATGAAGTTTACATATAGTAAGGTGGGGGAGTTTACGTTATCTGACAGAGTTCATGCTAGTGATATGGAATTTCTGTTAACTCCACCAAGTCTTAATGATATAGATTTAGACTACCTCCCCTGTCAGTTACGACAGTGATTCGTCCCTTTCAAATATCGTTTCCGTTCATTTATTCATCCTCTAAGCTTTGCTTCTGACATATTAATAGGCTTTAATCTGGGTAAGGATTCAAAGTATATTGTCAGATAATTTGGTTATTGGAATTAGGTCTCTTATATTTTTTACATTAACAAAATAGCTTTTAACAATATTATAAATAAAGAAGAAAATTTGACTACAATTAAATTTACAGCTTGCTTGGGTTTCATTTTCGAATGCTAGGTAGGGGTGATCTTTTTTGGTCCATCTTTATTATACATTTCAATATTAAGGCTTCAATTCGGAGAATCTACAAACAAAATTGCAATTTTATACCGTATTGTTAGTGCCCTGGAAACCTAATAGTTATCATGGATATAATAATTATAAAGCCATTGGCAAACGAGTAAACGATTTAAACATTAAAGGTCGGAAATTATCTACAATATTTTAAAGTTTAAAGAAATCAATACGAATGTGGTCATCTTTTCTTTTTGGTAGTTTATGAACTTATATTTTAGTTTAGAGTATTTTTTGTATGTAAATTTTGTATATATTAAAAATTTATAAATATAACCACGCTCAGAATTTATTTATAAATGTAAATTCAATTACCTTTTTTGGTACGTCTAATAATTCAACAGTTTACCTTATAAAGATTACTGCAGTTTCAGACTCCATGATCACATCCATAATCAAGACAGTTTTATAAAAGAATTGGTTTGGAGGTTTTTAAGGTTTAAGTTAAGTTTGTAAGTGTTAAACTACACAGACCTCAACGACCTCCATCCGGAGTAAGTTTTATACTGTGTTCTTTATTCGACTTATTTCTATGATTCTGATGATGGGCACAAGAAGCACTAATTTTTTAGGACAAGCTGTTGTATTAGTTGCGTGTCAAAATGTAATTGATATTATATCTATAAATATCACTAACCCGTTGGCTACAGGGTTAAAACTAAAAATAGTTTTTATTAATATAATATTATATCCAAAAAAATATGAAATAAAAATCCTTTACAGTGTAAGCATATCCATGAAAAAACGTGTATCCATTTAGATGTAAGAGTTTGCATTGGAAATAGTTCACGGTAGCATTACCAAATTTCTGTTAATTATCAAATTTGATTTTAATAATATCTGAACATAGGTTCACAGTAAAATATTTATGAATGACAGTGTTGATTCCAAAAAAAAATAAAATCTATACTGTTATATAAAAATATAATGGTGTCTGTCTGTGTGTGTCTGTGAGTAATTACGTAAAAACAACTAAACCCATTGGGCTGAAATTGTACATGGACATTCTTAGTGTCCCTGATTAACCACATTTTTAGATTAACATTAGTTTAGTAAAAATAATCAAATTAAGCGTTAGATGTCCTGGTCCTTGGTTCAAACATATCTCTCACTCATCGTTTCATATCTTCAGATGTTCTCCAAAGTGTGCTGACATATTTTGATATTTAAAGTTATATCATTTAAAAATGTAAAAGCTTTTAAATGATCATATTTTTGCTATTTCAGGAATTTTTCATTAAAAATATTTTCTATGACATTTAAAAATAATAGGTTTAGCGGATATTACAAAAAATACGTAAAAGTTTGAGATTCTTAAAATCTCCACCAACAGTTTTGATCACAATAAAAGTACACTTTTTTTAGAATTAGTTCTAATGATTTTGGTCTAATTTTTTAAAGATACAAACAAAACTCATAACATCTCTTTGTAAAATAGGTAGGACTACGTGAGTTATAGGTAAAAAGCCAAAAGACTTTTGTTCTCAAAATCGACAGTAGACTACTAATTTCTTTAAATTTTAGTGAAATATGAAACTTGATAACCTTTTTGTAAAATAGCAAGTAAAATACATATTCCAGTTCAAAAATAATTGTAATAAATTAACCGGCTTTGATTACTCGAATGTAATCTTATACGTCAATCATATTACGCTGGGGGTGAATTTAGAATGAAATCAAAGTAAATTTAGTTCTTTTATAAATATTATTTAAAGACATCGTCCAGAGTTCATTTTGACTTTTTATTTGACAACTTCCGAAGTTACATTTAGAGTGATGAATAATTTAGGTGGGTTTTCATTTCATATTTGGGATGGGTGAGTGAGAAAATTTGTGAAATGTTTTTGATCCGTTCATTTGACACATATATATTATTAGCTCCTTCGACTTTTAATCAATAGAAAGCAAAATAATCTTTATAATGATTGCTTGTTTTTTAAAATAATTCAGATTAACTGTTCTCCCTGTTCGTATATAAATAAGTAATACCGACAATTTCAAATTTGTATATTCTACAAAATATGGTTTGGATATTTATGAATAAATTATCTTGTTTTACATCAGTTTATCTCTTAATCTTTAAATCCGAAGAAGACTGAAGGATCAGATATTACTTCGCCATAAATCTAAAACCAATTTGCCGAGAATAATTTATAATAAAAATCAAATTATATGATTGTTGTTTTCTTCTGATTTCTATATTTTCTCTTATAAAAAATTGAGGAAATAATAAAGTCTACATTTATATGCAACGAATACAATAAATATAAGAGTACGCTGAAGAGTTTCCAATCATTGATTGAATCAAGATTTATTGCATTATTTCACGATATTCTTACTTTTTTATAAATAATATACCACGATTATATTCCCTTTTATAGCTTTTCCAGGAGCAATCAATATCCGATTTAAGGTCCTTCGAATAAAT
This sequence comes from Aphrophora alni, assembly GCA_963513935.1. Taxonomy (NCBI): domain Eukaryota; kingdom Metazoa; phylum Arthropoda; class Insecta; order Hemiptera; family Aphrophoridae; genus Aphrophora; species Aphrophora alni. The sequence continues at coordinate 47,683,111 of OY740775.1, read as the reverse complement.
TTACAAATCAAATTATACAAAGTATTATAACATTACACTTCTCTGAGGGCATTTATTTTGTTTTAACCTCTCTTCTTTTACATTTTTAAATAAATAATAAAAACGCAAACACAACTTTTTACTTTTCAATAAAATTTTACTTTAATTCCAGTTTTTAAATATTAGAAAACCATTACATTTACTAACTCAAAATGTTCTTAACTAATTCTGCATTCACTCTTCACACATTCCTTAACATAATTTTAACTTCCTTGCAATGATTTTTTTATTTTTCACAATATTCAAAACTTTCTCAAATATTTTTTTTTTTGGACATCAACACTTATTTTACCAAGATTTTTTTTCTTTACAAAAACACTTTAAAACTTTAAACATTGAACATACAATTTATTGCCACGGCGTGCCGTTTTTTTAAATTTTTTTAGCACTATCTCTAATTTCTGGGAGTGGAATCCTTTGCTAGCTCAATTGAAGTGAAAATTACTATCAATTCTAAAGAATGATTAACAATTTTTTACTTATTATTGGTACAGATCCCTTTAAACTGGTCGATTTTTCACGATAATACTTCACTAACTTTTACTGACTCTGCTTTAATAACTTCACCAGATTTTCTTTTCACTAAAAAAATGACGCACTCACTAATTACTTATTGAACTCTTTGGGTGACGGATGGTCCTAACTGCAACTGATAATCTTCCTTCCTGACTTTATCTTTCTACTGGTCTTAGAAAACCAAACTCTTTTAAACAAGGTGTCGCAGAGACGTCTAGCCTCTTGGTTTAACAGTCCCTGACTAACCGCCCTTTCAAATTTTGTTCTTACCGAATTCCATCCCCTCTTTTGAAACTCGAGTTGTTTTGCTCCGCGTTGATTCGTTCAAATCCTGTAATTTTCCCAAAACATACGTTTCTTGTTTTTTAGTGGCGGTTTTCAAAATCCGCCCGTTGATTTTTAAAAGCGGAATCTCATCTGATTGGTCGACCTACTTTCTGCACGTAGTTATTTTTTGAAACAGTTGGAATCTTTCCTTTCTGAAGTACTGTACCGTTAGGGAGGCCAACTTCCCCCTGTTTTCTTCTTTTCTATATATACAGTTTTTAAGTCACATCCGTCCTTGGCCAAACATCCTGTTACATATATTTTTTTTTTTAGTGTGTAGGCGCGTTTGCTCCTTCAAGGCTAAATCCCCTTTTCTTTTGTGTTTCTTGTACACGTCCCTTGTACAGTTACATTCCAACCTCCCAAACTGGACCTGGCATTCATTACATTTTCTTCTATATTAATTTCTTTCTTTTTTTTTGTACATGAATTAATTAACTATTTATATCAAGGTATCATTAATTATAATTAATTGTAAATGATTAGTTTGATATCGTTACAGTATAGTTTATTAAAAATCGAAAATTTATTATTGTACATATTTATATATGTTTACATTTATAAATACAGGGTGTTCATGAATGTTTTACCAAACTTCTTGAGGTGATAAAGGACATCAAAAAGATACATAAAGTTCGTATTAACATATGTCCGAAAACCTTTTCTTTTCCGTCTATCAGCCATCTTGTATTTTTTTAATAACAAGACGTAACTATCGAACAAATAAAGATATAGATGTAACATTTGGCAGAACTTTTTATACCGTCCGTTTTTTAGTTTTCAAAAAATCTTTTCATTTTTACTTAATAATTTCAAAATGACGGACATTAATTTTTTTTTGTTTCTCCATGATTTATCATGCCTAGAATTGCCTTGTAGATTTACCAAGAATTGAAGAACATTTTTGTGTATTTTATTAATTTTTTTTAATTCATTTCAAAACCAAACTTGTACTATAATATTTTTTAGAGAAATTTGGATAGAATTCTTTTATGTCACAAAAACAATGTGCTATAATGGTCTAGCAGAAAACTGTTACATGTATAAAGTTTGGAGTTAGTATGTCAGAAATCAAAATATGTGCAGTAACCGAAGCAAAATAACCACAATTTTTATATACCGAAACATAATTTTTTTCATGTAATAAAAAATTAGTAATGTAATAGAGCATACAAAAGATTAAAAAATATGTCAATCTAGAAAATTTCATTAGAAAAAAACCAAAATGTTTATTTCATTTCTTAATTTTCAAAACAAACACATAAACAAAAAACTGAAAACCAAAAATATAATGACCAATAAGTCTGTCCATTAAATTAACCCTTTGTGGGGTAACGTACTCGTACGATAAAATTGTTTTAATAATCTTCAATACTTGTCTACTTGTCGACTACACAATAATAGTCTTTAATTATTAAATAAAATTTCAAATAATTTTAAAATGTCCCTTAAACATAAGCAAAAATATGATTTTAGGTACATTTTTATTTGTCTAGTAAAAAATGGGTTTTCAAAAATTATGTTAGGAATAAAAAAGTCTTAAAATGTTGAGTATAATCAGACAACATAATAAATTCTACGAAGTTCTATTCAATATTATAAAAGTGACCACCATATAGGAAAATGGCGGAAGAATTTCGAAATTCTAAATTAATATATTTATAGATCGCTACAAAAAATAAGACTCCACTCCCCTTCCATTTAAAGTTTGGTGTAAATCTTGTAATTTCAGAGATCCCAATGGTGGACCTATTAAAATGTCCACTTCGATTCCTTTATATGTTTCAAATATAGTTAGCTGGCGATTCCACGAGCTCAGTTAAAAGTATACAATTTGTGATTCTTTCATGTAGGTTATTAGAATCATCATATATTTAATAAAAAACTATGTTTCAAAGAAAAAACTATAAATGCATAAAACTTAGAATAACGTTAAATTAAGAACAATGTAGTTGCTGTATCAAAACTAGTGTTTTTGAGAGCGCTTTGTCTTGTTGTGTAGGGGGTCCGCGTTTGAATCTGTAAATCATATATTTGAGCGCAACCATACATTATAGAGTGATGCGTAGATAGGTTATTGAGGATGTGATTTGCCAAACTTAAAGTAGGTAGTGCAAACGGTCAGGTAGTTATTATTATTAGTTAGGTAGCCCAATTTTATTAGTGTTTATATTATTATAATATTCTATTATGTATGTTTTCTATGAACTAGTATATTCTCTGCCATTCCTAACATTTTCTAACTGTTGACGAGTTTCTGATGAACTTTTCAAATCTAATTACCTACTTTTACAAAAGTAAATACAAATTACATTTACGTCATAACTAATGGGTAAAAACATGAATATTAACATTATGAAATTTATGCATAGGATAAGTTTATAACATAAACTAGGAAAATTTAGTTTCCATTATAAGGGAGAATGTAGCATTGAAACATAACATTGATTTTACCTATAAATTAGTTCGTAAGATGTACTTAAAATATGTAAAATAAAAAGCTTACTTACTTGAAATGGGATCGCAAAGAGACCTATAACAATATCAGCGAGCGCCAGGTTTGCGATGAAGCAGTTTGTTACGTTCTGCATCCGCCTGCTTGTAGCTACAATCCACATAACCAGAGAATTACCGACAACAGCCACGACAGAAATACTTCCGTAGAACACTGATAACAGCGCTATCAACGCCCCTGGCACATCGTAAAGACCTAAAATCAAATAGAATGTACAAACAATAAAAATCTTTACAACAAAAGTGACAACAAAGAAACGCAAAATGCGACATGAAGCGAATTGTTTACCTGGTGGTATACAAATATGACACACACTGTTTACCTTGTGGTATACAAAAATGACGCACATTGTTTACCTTGTGGTATACAAACATGACGCAAATTGTTTACCTTGTGGTGTGCAAACATGATGCACATTGTTTACCTTGTGGTATACAAACATGACGCACATTGTTTACCTCGTGGTATACAAACATGACGCACATTGTTTAACTTGTGGTATGGAAACATGACGCACATTTACTCTGAATCATACATGTCACAATTCAACACGTGACGAATTAAGTTATCGGTACTTTTCAAAGGATCAGGGTAAGTTCTCACAGATCCGCTTTGGTCAGCTTTAAAAGAGAACACCCTCAAAAGGGTACTTGTTTTCGTAACCTGTCATGGGAATTTCAAGAAACACCTAACAAAAGTGTATCTTCCACGGAGACTAAAACTGTCAATTATTGTCAAGGCGGACAAGGGTACCAGCAAACCATGTTCTTATAGATTGCAAGTCAATAGAACACAGGATAAGAAGACTTGTTGGGCAACTGGGGAAGAAAAAGACAACATAATAAGCAATATATTCTAGTTATTGACACGGAAATCGATTGGTCTGACTAAATCTAAGGGGAGCACAATAAACGTCTGGTTTACGGAGGAAGAGGGATTTAGCTTAGAGATTCCAAGTGAGACTCTAATCTAAAATTACTTTTTAATGGAATATTCGTATATTTTTTAAAAGTAAATTAAATTGGCTTGAGAGGAGGAAAGAGTAAATGTTTAAAATAGAACAAAATTGAGTAAGGAGTTTTGGATTAAATTGCAAATCCGATTATTATTTGTTTTTGTAAAATGTAAATTATGAAAAACTCGGGGAATAAATAAATAGCAACATTTCGTGTGATATTCATATTAAGTTGCACTGGTTGGACATAGTACTAGAGACAGAAACTACACTACAATATTTTAAAAGTATTTAAAAGTATTTTAAAGTATTTCGGCTGAACGAAAGGTAGCCTCACTCTAACGCACGTGCCATTACTCACAGAAGCGCTGAGTATTAGGACTGGCCGGTACCTGCCGTAAGCCACCTGCCTGAGTTATACCTACTGTTCTTTACTTGATCAAAGATTAATTTATTGAATTTGATATTTTAAACAAATCTGAATCTGTAATATATTTTTATTCTACACTTCATTACAAGACAAATGAAACCAAACAATGTATAATTTACTTTATTAGAGTCTGAAATCAACACTGTTTTGCAATGAAATTAATGGCAGTATGATGACTAGTAAGTGTGAATAAACAACACTATCGTATATCTGTATCGAAAAATATGTACTTTTAGATTTTAATGAAACAAAGGAGCACAATATAATAATAATAATAGTACAAAACCATAATAATAATAATTTCTACTTTATTATTTACATAATGATAAGCTGTGAATGAATAAATATGTATTCAAACAGGAATACTGGACTTTATACATTTATTGTTGTGGGTGTAAATTTAACATTTGCTCATCTAAGCAACAGTAATACGGAGAAAAGTGATCAATACATCAAACAATTCCTTACTGAAACATATTTTTTTAATAAAGATATATGCTAGTGATGATTATTCACATTTATTAGTCATCATACAGACACTCATATTATACGTGGTTTGATCTCGTTTTTCTTAATTATCTGTAAAATATAAATATGTAATCAATTTTATTTTTAAATATCTAAAAAAATAAATTAATGTTTTATAAAATGAAGCCCACTAGGTGTCTCAAACGGGTGATTTGGGGTGGGTCACCGGTACACCCTAATCCTCTGCGATTGGGTGAGTGAAGCGACACTTCGTTCAGCCGCATTCCTTGTTTGATAATTGTATAGAATGTAATTTATGAAAGGTAAATACAGTTTCCGTAAAGTAGGAATTTTGCATTTGCTATTTTAGGTGAGACACAATATGTCTTGTCGCATGCTTTACCTTGCACAATATTCCATTGGGTAATTAGAAAAGAAATAAATATATTTATATTATTACGATCTCTGATATATATATATATATATATATATATATATATATATATATACATAATTTAAATAATAACAGTTGTTCTATAATAAAAACAAATAAACTAAAATATACCTTTGCAAAAGTAACGTAAATTACAAAAATACAATACAAAATATATACACAGGGTGTTGCAAAATTATGAACTCACGATGTGGTTTCCTACACCAAAACTAAAAAAAAAAGTTCTTATTTTCAGAATTGCCTTCTTTCCCAAATTTCCGCCATTTAAAAAAAATATTTTATTATTTTAATTTTTTGTCACTAAATCATTATCACCTCCAGAACGGTATGACTAATTAATAGTATTGACGCTTGGCATTGAAACTAATCACGTAAACAACAATTTAAAAAAAAAACTAACTTCATCCAATAACCTGTTTCAAAATGGCGGTTGCTTAAATTTGTCATACAAATTTCCAACCTATAGAGTTCAAAACTATATGTATATATATATATATATATATATATATATATATATATATATATATATATATATATTTATATAAGTTTTCAAAATTGGATTAGGCTGTTTATTTTTTCAAAACAGTTTCGTAACTTATTAAGTACCATTTCAATGCAATCTGTCAAACCGTCTGGATATATAAAATAATTTGTGAAAATAATGCCGGCCATCTGGGAAACTAGATAATTCCTTTATCTAGAAATATTTCCTTTATTTCTAATTAATGTAGCAAATCACGTCCTGAAGTTTGGAACCACAATTTTGCAACACACTGTATATACATTTTAATATACATGTTCAAAAAAAAAGACAAATTTAAATCAATAACAACATTAATAAATTCAAACACAAAAAATGTATCATCGACTTTTGGAGTATAAACCCCCAAAATAATTTCCTTGTAATGAAGTTATATTTTTAAATAAGATAATACGAATAACATATTTCCTTGTTTTAAAAAAAGGTTCAGAAATACGTTTGAAACTTTTTCCCCAACATTTAATTCCATATTGGAGCCTGGCATGAATATAAGGAATAAAAAATTAGAAGACTTTATTTCCCATAAGTTCAAGGGTACTTTTGGAAGCTCTTTCTTAACAATTAATTCCATATTGGAGCGTGGCATGAATATATGGAATAAAACATTAGAAGACTTTATTTCCCATAAGTTCAAGGGTACTTTTGGAAGCTCTTTCTTAACAATTAATTCCATATTGGAGCGTGGCATGAATATATGGAATAAAACATTAGAAGACTTTTTTTCCCATAAGTTCAAGGGTACGTTTAGAAGCTCTTTCTTAACATTTAATTCCGCATTGGAGTCTGGAATGGATGAATGCGACATTATAAAACATTTATTTCAGATAAATTTCTTAAAAGAATTGAATTTTCTTGTACTAAAAAGCACTTGTATGTGTAATTCCTCAATATGATATTTCCAGGATATTTTGGAATCCAAATAAATACCTAAAATTTAAATTTAATCTATTTGTATGTAATTTTATTATATGCCTTCGAACAAGACTATACCAAAATTATTTCCTATGGTAACTCTATATTTTCATTACAGATAATACACATATATAATTTAAATACAAAGAGATAAATAAAATCTCACTACACTGTAATTTAATTTGGTTTCTATTACATTTTTTATAATATAAAATAAGTATTTTAAATATCAGTTGAATATTTTTTCCTAATAAAATAGTATAATGCATTTTTTTTTACTAATTAAGGTTAAGCTAAATCCTTAATAGAGTTATGAGCAAATATTTTTTCATGAAAATCGATTATGAAATTCATTGACAAAGAAGACACACTGTAGTATAGCATTCACCAATGCTGATTTTGTACGTTATTTCTTGGGACAACACCTAGTACATATCCCCTATATGAGAATTATTTACAGGTAAAACTCTAAATTGTCTAGACTATTAAAACGTGTTGAATTTAAACGTTTTGTGCCACGTTTTCTAATTGAAAACCATTTCGACGTTTTCCATTGGAACTTAATTGGTGATTTAAATTTACACAAAATAATTTATAGTCTTACCTTCGCCGTGTGAAGTATGTGTGACATTGTGGAATAGCCAGGTACAATTGACATGGGAAGCAACGGGGATGATGACAGGGGATCCAGAAACGTCCTCTGCAACCCAGGAGCAGTTCATTGCAAAGAATCCTGAAAGTATAATATATTTTTAATTTTCTGAGAAAATACATTTTTCCTCATTATGAATTATCTGTTTAATGAACAAACTTATTTAATAACTATAGAACCTACTTCTTTTGACTTCATTAGTGGACCGGTTATTCCTCTTTTATTGCTTCACTACAGCTGTTTCAGGATAAATCCCATCATCAGGTGCTTATCACTAGTTTAAATTTAATTAAATCACACAACACATTATTCACAAATTACTAGTAAAAGTTTAACTAGCTAATTATTTCTATTTTTTTTAAATTTTACTTAATGATGGAATATTTGTATTAGTATTATATTATAATATGTATTGTTTGTTCGGACATTTAGCCAATTCAACTAAATTAGTTAACAATATTGACAAATGCGGCCGCATAAATAACATAAAATCTTTTAATAGTGTTTTTTGAATAATGTTTTGTTAGTTTTAATTAAAGTTTAACTTGTAATAAGCACCTGATGATGGATTTTTCCTGAAACAGCTGTAATGTTTATAAAAGAATAACAATTCCAATATTGACGAAGTGAGTTTAATAGTTAAAGTTTTTAATTGAAGAAAACGATCAAGACGTCCGTCACGAAATGTTTCTTGTAATAATTTCGCTTGAATAAAGAAAAGCTTGTAATCATCACACAATATCTGTAATAGTCTAACAAATATAGTAATTGATAAAAAAGTAATCAAACTAACATAAATACACTGTTTGACTCAACACTAATGTTTTCTGGAATTCCTGAAGTCAAAGTTAGAAGTGAACAAAATTTGCACAATTTTCACTCAGCCATTACCAAAATCAAACAAAGTTATTCGTCACCAAAAATGTCAGATTAAGTGGTTTTAAACTAAAAACTGAAAGTAAACCATGGACGACATCATTGAATAAATAATTGCTTCGCTTGCGCCATAAACATTTCTGCGTAAATCGTATTTGATTATTTAGCTTTTGAAATTTATTTCAGAACAGTAATAATGGTTTACTTGCGATTTTGATCACCGATTTGAGTCATTAATCTCTACTTTTTGTTAAAATTTTAACGAAATCGGTTGACTCAATTTTAAGATATTGAGTTATTTATAGCAGTTCCACAACCGATTTATTGTGTGATTTTTTACTTCAATTACTAATTCATACATATACCATATATTGTGCCTATAGAATTTTTGAATCTTTTAAAACATTATTCTTCATTTAAGAATATCAGTTAGAATACAAAACAAAAAATAAAAAATAAATAAAATATTGGAATAGGTGCAGACATAGGTATTTAGTTTGTGCCTGAACCGTAGTCGTGTGGAGCAATATACAAAACCAAAAATAACTGTCAGAGCAACGTCGTACAAGAACCATTTATGCACGAAATCATATAATAATATATATCCAATGCGAGGGACTGAAAACAATCAATTCAACGGTATTTGACAAATATCAATTAACAACTATCTGTATTTGAATACAATGACATGCTATCAAGAATTCCTTACCATATCCCAAAACCTATTTTAATATGTATGACAAAAAGGGTGTCCCACGAAGTTATATAAAAACTTTTAGGACGTATTGTACTGGTGTAAAAAATAAAAATATTTTCATATGGTTAATTGTCTTTTTAACTGACATTTTGTGTATTTAATACAAAAAAGGCATATCTTTAAAATTTTAAATGACATGAGGTGAAATATTGCAATCCTAATTAGTTTTAAATAATCAAATATAAGAAAAAATATAAACCAAATTCCTTTACGCATTTAAAAATGGCTTCCATTTAAAATATCAACTCTAAAAAATAATTCTAAAGCCGATAATTTTACAAAAAAATATACAATGAACAAAAAGGTTTTGTCATTTTTTAACTACAGTATGATCACACTAAAGTTTCTTTATTATAACAAATTCAAACAAAGTTCACAATTTTTATTTATGATTAGCTGTTAATATTGCCAACTTATAAAATGAAAACTACTTTAAAAACCAATCTAAAATCATATTTAAGATATTTTAAGAGGGTATTATTTCGTTTTGCTTGTGTAATTTGATTAGAAACTGCAAAAATCAATGTTTTACGAAATTCGGATTTCTTCTGAAATTATTTGAAGTAATAATTGTTGTGTTTATCTTTGCAATATTACAAAGAATGGTCATTAAATACTAAATAAAACAATTGTTGGTATGTTTTGTTTTAATCTAAAAACCAATTTGTAAGGTTTTTTATTTATTTTATAAACTTATATTGCACCAATCTCTTCAGAAACATGTACAAAATTGCAGAACTTGAGCAAAATTATCGTTTTTGGCTAACCTAGGCTATTATGGACAATTACCGAAAAAATCTCTTTTCAGTTTTTTGTCGATAACTCAATTATTATTTTAAAAATTACGTTTTAAAGATATTTGATGTTAGACTTTTAACTGGTTGCATTTTGAAGTGAGTAAAGAAAATCGGTTGATCATTTTTAACTACTTGGGTCATTTTAGAATTAGTCGTATGCAAAATAACAACTACGTATCTTTTTTCAGTTCAAAATGAATTACTTATTTTGTTCAAAACACAAAATGGCGGATAGATAACCACTCTAGGGCGTCAATATAAACGTTTTTTTTATTTTATTAGTAGAATATAACTTTAAATTGTCTCCGATTCATCGTGGGCAGTATTTATATTAATGTAAAAAAAATTGAAGCTCAAGCAATTACTTAAGTATATTTCGAAAAACGATGGATACATGATGAAAGTTACAAGAATCAAAAAAGTGTTCTGAAACTTCTACCTTCTCATACCAACTCATTGGAAGTGGTGCGTAAAATACTGGTGATTTAAATTTATAAAAAAATAATTTTAATTATTAAACACAAATATTATAAAGAGTAGCCTAATATATAATACTTTTATGTAATTAAATGGTTGATGAATACCGTTTCGATTTTTATATCAATTTTCATGACAGAAAAAAGTTGCCAATAATGATTTATAAATACAAGCCTAAACTATTAATCCTCCTTACTGGTTAGACAAAGTATGCAAAGTACACCTGCTGAATTTCAGAAATATTTAATATTCCATTCACACTTATAAAAACTAATATTATTATTCTAATCTTACTTTTGCCGACTAATTCAATTCCTTATCAAACATTCCAACTAAATATAAATCTACGCTTTCAATTTTATCCAAAGAACTATGGTTGTATAAATAATTTTCACACAAATATAATTAAATGTTTTATAAAAGCACAATCGGTACTGATCCTTGAAGATATAGAATGAAACTTCACAGTTAACTAATATTGATAAAATATGTAATTTTATATCTTCCCATTATTCGCTTCAAAAAAGTATAACAATATCATCGTCAAACAAGTAAACACTATTCTCAGTATTATTTTTTTCATAATTCATTGTTTTCACTCAAAACATTGTATCGTACACATAAACGACAAATGTTTTCTTTTCTTACAGAATATCAATAATCCATAGTTTCCAGCAATCTGTATTATTCAGTCTATCTTGTAACAGTAGATATTTAATCTCTGTGATGACGTCAAAGGGAATGAACATTGCCCGAGGTTAATTTATCCTTAGGCGTATTGAGCTCCAGTTATCCTGTAAATGATCTCTGAGAAATATTTGAAGATATTGGCATTTCGTTATAACCGTCTGTTATGAAAATAATATTTTAATTTAAAAAAACAGTTCAAAAACACTGCATAAAATTTTTCATTGTGTAATTACCAAAGCCAAATATGTAAATCGACATATAGAATCACGTATGTAGGTATATTTTTATCGAATACAATATAGTCTATGCCACTAAACTTATCTCAAGAATTCTGATTTTCAAACTGTCATAACTACTAAATTTTTCATTTTCGGATCTCTATTTCTATTGAATCTTAAAGCCTAAATCTCATCTAAACTGGCGTGGAAATGTTTTAAGGTCTCCATACTCTTACGTGGGTTGTGAGTCACAGAACACAGAAGTGTCGAGGGCAACGAACGTACAAAGAGGCTGGCTGGAACAATGCCTCTGCCATTAGCGTATCGTATCAACTGTCTGTAGTACAAATACGTAATGGTCAGTAGAAGAACATTGTCCTCGGTGGCAGAACTACTCTGGTCAAATAAACAAAAAAACTTGTGCTCAAATCACCGGCTTGCGTGTGGGTTTGAGTCGAGAAAGTCAAACAAGTGAAATGACACGACCATTTCAGAAAACAGCAACTTAAATCTTTAATAATAATCTTTATTTTTTGAGGCGATGGAAGGACCATAAGATCCTCTTTCCCTCTTAACCTCTAATAACACATTAAAAATATATAAAAATTTATAAATACAAATTAAATTATGATACAAGTAAGAAACCAACAAATAATAATTACTTCTAAAAACATAATATAGTAAACTTTAAAAACTAAAAAAAAATTTTTTTTATCTTTTAATTAAAATATAACTAAAAGTATATTTCGCTATATAAAAGTAAAATATAAATACACTCACTCTTCCAAACACATATACAGACAAGAACACTCTCCAAAACACCAAAAACCCGCTTATGCAATCGAAACTACTCAGATAGGTCGCAAAACCAACAACCCAAAGTTGTTGTTTTTTTTTTAATTGAACATGACCGTTGATACCGTTCAAACACTCCAGCAAAGAATTCCAAAGCCTACACAGTGTTACAGTAAATGATCTATTAACGATTTCAGTTCTCTGTCTAGGTATAAGTAATAATGGAGCTCCTCGTCGTGTTGAACTAAAAACAAACCTTTCACCCAGATAGCGAGGTATCCCAGTGTACAGAATAGCGTGCAATAGCAACTAAATATGATAGTTTCGATAAAAACTAAGCTTTAGAATTGAAATTTGTCTATAATATTTTGCAACATTATCATCACGTAAGTCAAAAGTGAACTGTAAACAATAATTTTGAACAAGCGGATGCTGATTAGATAATTACACAGTCATGTAATTGATTACAGTGTCACAATAGTTAAAATGTGGAAACAATTATTGTCTTCACCAGTTGTACTCTAACATTAAACGGAAAACTATATTTTACCTTCTTCAAATTGAGCATATCTGCAAATACTCTACTGCACGAGGCATTAAATGGTCTGCCCAGCTTAGAGTTTATAGTGAGAACAAGATTTTTTACTTTAAACAAATTTTTGTCTTTTATTGAAGGTTTTGTCGCGATACTTAAAGTAATTTTATGTGCGAGTCTTATATAACAGATACATATTGATTTAGTTTTACTGTGATTTAACGTCAGTCCATTTCATTTAAATAGGGAATAAATGAGGAATATGCAGACAGTCCTACAAGACTGACATACACATTCTTCTGGATTGTGGGATATTCGAGACTAAAAGAAGAGCATCTGCACCAGGGGAAGATGCTAATTTTAGTAATGAACAAAAAATGCTGAGACTCAATGAAGGATAAAGACCGGACGTTCTACTGGCTCTAATGGGGAGCAATGCAAACGTCAGGAAAGGAGTTTCAAGTCTAAATCCTCCAAAAAATCAAATCAATCTAGTTGCTATTGAGCCTTAAATCCGAAATACTATAATTACAACATACATAACATTTAGCGAGATCACTTTTCCATTAGATATGTGAATTTGTATAAGATATGTGGTCGTCCTTAGGCATCTGCCCCATATTATTTATATTTATATTTTACTATTTATTATTAAATTTTAATGATAACTAAAAAATTGGAAATAGCAACAATAACACCAAAATTAAAATAGAGTTGCTTCCTAATCTACTGTATTGATTTCTATCCCAATTTGGGTCAAATGTGAATATTAATATCTCAATCTAGTGTACCTTACATCCAAAGTCAAAATATTATGATGCAGGATTTACTGGCGAAACACAAAACCTTTTACTGTCGTCATTTTAAAATTCAATTTCAATCGTTGATTCACGAATAGGACAAGATTATAGCTTAAATAAAGCTAGCTTAAGCAATATTTAAATATATAAATATATTTATAAACCCAGAAAAGCTAATGAACATGAGATCCATCTATATAAATTTATCTCACATAAGAAATAAAAGAACAAGTTGATTGACGCCATTATAGTACTCGCCAAACCTATTATACAATCTAATACAAACAGATTCTCTATATTTAATCCCCAAAAGTTGGTTTTTGGAACCTTGTAGGAAATGATAAATTGTATTGGTAGATCAAGACGTCTTTTCCAGAAGGGTAAGTTGGTTTAAAAAAGTTGTTACAGAGGTTTACTCTACCTCGTAATTATGTATATCACTACATATCTTCATATAGTTTTAATCCCTTTTTTAAGATAGGGCTATCATAATATAAACCTGGGGTTTTTAACATGATTCAAATGAAAACAGAATTACTTACAGCTGATGTTGTTTATTTTTCTAAATCGTCGTCTGAACCAGTTTTTTTTTTTTTACATAACTAATAAATTTCTATATGTGCCCCATTAGTCGCTCGGCAAATGTACAATAGATAATCAAGTTCTGCTTGAACGTTAGTTAACATGTTTTTTTAACGGTTGTCATTGCTTCATAATTCCTTAAGTGATTTAAGTTAAGAATTTTTCTGGATAAACAATATTTTGGATGTACCCCCACAAGAAGAAATCGCAAGGTGTCAGGTCTGGACTCCTTGGAGGCCAGCGTATAGGCCCTTGCCGGCCTAACCATCGATGTCCAAACTTTTCATTCAGAGTGTCTGTGACAAAATGCACTAAAGTTCGGAGGTACGCCATTTTGTTAGAAATGAAGTTGTTGAATATTTTCGAGTTCTTCCAGCTGAGGAAAACAATAATTAATTAACATATCGAGATACACAATTCCATATATTGTCTTTTCAGAAAAGAAGAATGGGTCTATCAGGCTATTTTTCATCACACCACACCAAACAATAACTATAGGTTAGTCTCTTATTTTCTCAAATATTGTATGTGAGTTTACAGATCCCCATATGAGAGAATTGTGTCTGTTATCAGACCCATTGGTACGGAATGTAGCTTCGTCTGAAAGAAAAATAGCATCTACAAATGATTGGTTTTCATCAATCATCTTCAACATATCAACAGAGAGATTAAATCGTTTTGCAAAATCAAAAGATTTCAATTCTTGCAAAAGCAGGATTATGTATGCCTGTAATTTCAATTTTTTGTATAAAACTTCGTGGATTGTTGTTTTTTTTGGAATACCTAACCTAGGCTAACCTAGGTGTTTAGGTAGAATACAACAAATATATTTTATTTGTAAGTGATTTTTTGGATAAATTTGTGAGACTTTTTGCACAATTTATATATGGTTGTTGAATCCAAATATCTTCACAAATATAAACGGAATATTCAGAAATACAACATCGTTAGTGCGACTGTAATTCCAAAGAATACGTGCAAAATAAATAAACTTTTTTAATATATCCAATCACTAACTTTAGATCTGTCCACACATTTTGATACAAATGTTTAAACATAGTTTGGTTACAAATATAAATAACTTGTATCTATTATGTATATAATAAAGTCCTCAATAATCGATAAAATGATCACACAAATTCCTAATTTAAAAATACGATACATAATATTTGTATTTATTTTCTCTTGGTGTTGACAAAACTGAGTTCTGTGTAGCAAGAGTTAAATTTAAATATAAAAGTTTGCTTGTTTGTTAAATACAATTACACAAAGTTCAACAGATACAAACAAAAAACTTTTTTTCTTGTTTTTTGAAGACAAAAACACACTCGGCCATTTTTACCTTATAAAAATGGAATAATAACTCCTAGCATTTGAATACTTTCTTACCCAAAGTGTCGAAAAAGAGCAAGAGTAGGTCATGATAGGTTATATATAAAATGGGGATTTAACCCAAGACTACATGCTGATCCAATTATGATTCTTTGGTATTGTGACACTCTTACTCATTATAGTATCCTCCAGAGGGTTTCATAACATAAACATACATAAAAATAACAACAATATAATATAATTTTGCAATAACATATTATCAATACAAATTACTTTATTGAAATATAAAATAAATCGTAATGTGGCCTCGATTAGCAGGAAACGTTAGCTTTTAGCAACAATCATTGATTTAGTTTAATTATTCCATTGTGGAAAGGTCTAAGAATCACTGAATTTATAAAGAGGTTAATAAAATATTATTACCTGTTGTATGTCCATCTAGTGATCCTCTTTTTGTGGTAAACACTACCGGAGTTTCAGATGATATCCTTCATCCATCATAAGGTGTTAAATATATCACTCATACAAGGTCTTCAGAACATTGAATATTGTTACATTAAATAATGTCTTTGTGTTGTAACAATATTTAATGTTCTGACGACCTCATGTGAATAATATTTTTAACACCTGATGATGGATGAGTGATATCATCTGAAACAGCGGTAGGCTTTATCACAAAAAGAGGATCACTAGAGGGATATAATATAACAGGTAATCATTTATTAACCTATTTATTAAATATTCCGATTTCCTTTATTTATTTAAACTCCTTCGGAAGTTTTTCATTTAAAGGACATGAGCTTCAGATGACAAATTTTCAATACCACCCCCAGTCACCATCGGAAATCATACTATTTACCACTTTTTTGGTATGTTTGCAAATTAATATCATTATATTGAGCCAATGAGCTCGTAAAACTTATAACATAAAGTAACTTTTAATATGAACAGGGAAAAGGTTTATAACCAGAGTTTTTAAACCTTTAGAAATAAAACGACCTCTCGAATGAACGAATAATTCTAATATATTGTTTTTGTCAACAAAATAGTAATTTTTAAGTCCTCTGTTTTTAATCTACTTCATAGCGGTATTCCATAAACCAGTTAAACTGAAAACAGACAAAATTATGCTTATTTTATACTTATTTTTGGATTTAGGATGGAAAGCACAATAGAGATAAAAATATTGGCAATTTTTTTGAGGGCGAGAAATGCACGTTTCATCAATAAATACACACAAGATTTTTCCTACAGCTACAATTCTAATAAATGACCACACCAATATTGTGATAAACAACTTGATTGAACAGAATCTATTAAACATTGTACAAACATCTAACTTTTATTTATTTAAAATAAGTTTATACAAACTATTTTTTAATAATTATTTATCTATTATTTTTTTATTTATTTATCTGTCATGATATTAGTATAATCAGCATTTTGAATAAAGTCTGGAGGAGTGAATGACTGTCCATAATGTTTTAAAGTAACAAACTATCAAGATGTTTAAGTTAATTATAAAATTAGATTATGAAAACAACAAAATAAACAGAATATAACATTATTTTAAAATTTTTAACAATCGTTTCCAGTCGTCTGTTGCCATGACAACACTATTTGTCATTTGATTTAACAAAAACACCTGATTTTTAGAAACCAATGCTATTATTATGGATACGTATGGATAGTATTAGCTGATACGTTTCACTTTTCTGCTTTAAGGTGGGAAGTATCCCACCTTAAAGCAGAAAAGTGAAACGTATCAGCTCTCTGTAGAAAGAGGGAAAGGCTACTATTAGTATTATCTGGTGGAGACAAATAGTTACAGACCAGTACTGAGATCATTTTAATAGCAATAAGAACACTGAGCTGAGTTTTTAACACAAAGTGGTACACAAATAAACGAACACTTCAGGTCTTGGTAAAAATAAAGAAAAAACTCTAAACTTTTTTTGGATCCATAAACGCTATATTTCCTGTTATTAGCAATTTATTTTAAAGAGAAAATCAAGTTATTATATACATGAGATATTGGATTCCTATTCCATACAAATATTTTGTAAGTTACGTTACAACGTTTTATACGTGTACCCAAAATTGAATTCATTTCGTAAATTTTAAAAATGGCGTTCTTATAAAATATTTAACATAGAATATCTTTATAAAATGTAGAATAGACAAATTATTTTGTTTTTTTACCGAAATACAATTTTTTCTATAGATTAAGATTAAACGATTTGCCAAAAAAAAAAAATCGAACTTCTTGAATATTATATAAAACAACCAAGATTAACGTAAAGTTTTTGAATTCTGATAATGTTTTCTCCAAATCATTGTAATTTATATTACGCGTAAACGAACCGTTGCATTTGAGTGAAGATGCAAAAATTTTAAAATCTAAAACCAAAGCAAAAATTACTTTTACTAAGGAATATAATATTAAGGAAAATTGACTAACTGTTATGTTATTTAGTTTATAGTTTGGCAATAAAAAGGGCTGATTAACCATTAAGTTTTGATTATTTGTGTTTGAATATTGTTCTAATATTATACAAGAGAATAAAAAACAGTACAAATCACGGTAAAAAAAAAGAAGAAAAAAGTTCAATAGACGGCTAACTGTTTTCCTATGATTGTAAGAATGAACCTGTATATAAGACCTACTACTTATGTATAAAAATAAAAAGAATGTATTGTACTTTATAGGGGAGTTTTCATTGCCGTTCTCATGGGAATTAAGTTGTCATAGGCGTGCCAGAACAACTGCTTTTTGTGATTTTTGTATTAATTTTATTTTATTTTTTAAGCGTGATTGAAACAGGTCTGACTGCTGTTTTATTCGATAAGTGCAATAACTACACCAAAAAAACTATAATAGTTACACCCAGGTTTTTTGAGATAAAAATAGAGAAATTAGCAAATTTTATATTACCATCATTTTTCCAACATGGTGGTAATCCTAAAATTGTTTATGAAAACGCCAATTTTTGATAAAAAGTATTATTTTTAAACCTTTTAACTCTTGGATAATTTCTGATATCTTGAACTGTTTGAGAGCTATAAGTACTCAAAGTCCTCAAAATGCACGGTTTAAGGCGATTTGAGAACTCCATTTTCTGTACCTAAAACTGTTGAAACGAATTTAAGGTTGATACATGGATAGACTGTAATGATAAAACAATATTAAAAGTTTAAAAAGCCACATTTTTTTTTTAAATCACGTGGCAGGACTAAAAAATGACTCCATTTTTGAGAAAGTAATAATAATTTTTTGATCTAAGTAATTTTTGTAATACACTTTGAAAATACCATGTAGTTAAACGACACTCTTTATTTCCTAAAACATCTGTTATGCAAATTTTGCACAGCAATTTAGAAAAATTATGTTGAGATTTCTGAATGGGGTGATTTAACAGACTTCCTTTTTTGAATTTTCTAGAACACCTACTGATTTACACCAGATTTTAATTAATACTCATGTTTTATTTTTATTACCTATTCATAAACGGCAATTTCCAAATAATGGCGATTCTACACACTCAGGTTACTTGGGCTATAACACAATATGTCTACAACGGCTACATTCCTAATTAAAAACAAAATTATTCACAAACGACATTTCTAGGAAATTTTATTGAAAACTATTACCACCATTTTATAATTGACAATTTTGTGTTTATATCTTGTGACAGATACTCTAAAAAAACCACTTTAAAGAAAAAATAATAAATATCGTATCAAACGTAAGGACAGACTATTTACTTAAATCTGGTTTCTGTCTCGTGGGACTTCAAACCCCTGGTGTATCCTACATCCGAGAAACACTCAACATCGATTTGTTGATGCATCTCATAACTTTCTCGATACTTCTTGTAGTATTTCAAGAAGTATTACACATCTTTCCTAACTCTATAATTGCACCTACTGTACAATGTTGAAGACCTAATGTACCTGATTATATATAATAAAGAAGATGAAAGTGTCAGGTCCGTTTTACGTTCTTACATATTTTAGTAGATGTCTTCAGTTAAGCATCACTTCCTCTCTACACTTAACTTAATTCATAACTACAATAAAAATATAGAAAAAATGAAACTGAAATTACGAAATAACGCTAAGGAATATGAAAATAACTTGATAATTTTTTTTTTTTTTTAATTCACAGATGAAAATATAAAAACAACTATTAAAGGCGTTATAATAATTACAATAATAATAATAATAATTAGGGGGAAAAATAAATTATATAATAACGAAAAGAGGAAAATATTAAAATAAATAACATTTTTCCAAAACAAAATTTATTGACTAAAACTAATTCTAAAACATATAAAATAAATAGGTTATACTGTTATATACGTATAAAAGAACTTAGTATATTATATATATATATATATATATATATATATATATATATATGGAAAAATTTATTTTACAGATATATCTGTTTAGACGGCTGCTGAGTCCAAATCAGAAGTTTTTGGAATGGTGTCTGTCTATTAGTGCCGTGCTCTATAGTCTATAGAGGCTATGTATACTATATGTGATAAACACATATAGTAAAATAATTTTAAATCTTTGAAGATTAACAAATATCATAAAATAATTTAAAATGTTTAAGATTAAAGAATATCATAAAATAATTAAATATGTTTAAGAATAAAGAATACCGTAAAATAATTTTGAAACCTTGAAAATAAGTCAATACCGTAAAATAATTATAATATTTTGAAATAGAGCAATATATTAAATTGTTTTAAAATTTTTGAAAATAAACAAACATCATAATATAATTTTATCAAATTTATATAAAAACAGTGTAATATAATTTAAATACTTAAAAAATAAACAAAAATTATATTATAATATTTTAAAACAAACAAATAATTAAATATAATTTTAAGATTTTTTAAAGAAATCAATACAGTAAAAATAATTTCTAAAAGTTGAAGATGAAAAAATATTGACAATAATTTTATTATTTTGAAAATAAATTATATTTAAAAATTATTTACAAAAGTAGTACAGTACACATTTAAGAATATTTTACCCCATTAAATACAAAAACAAAAATATCTTTCATGTTGAACGATTTAATCATTTACACAATAACGACTACACAGTTTTGTTGTTGTTAATTTTATAACTAAAATCAAAAATCTTCATTCAAATATCCACAAAAAATTTAAACTTTCAAACAATATATTTCTAAATCAAATATTAACAAAGCTCTATAGTGAGATGATGAACACTTTGTCCTTTAAATTTCATTAAAATTGGTGTAGACGATTTTGATAAATTATTCTTTTTATAAATTCGTATAAAGTTTATTTGGTGATTGCCCAACGACGTTTTTAGAGAGCTAGAGATTAACATTATTTCTAATTCTTTGGAACTACATCTGAGAAAATTGTAATTAACAATTTAAGAAAAGCTCTATTTTGTAAATCTCCCTCCAAATATTGAGTAAATAAAATAATAAAAAACCGTGGTGATGTAAAAATAAACCCAAATACAAAATCTCATAAAAGTTGCGTTTGAGCTTCAGAATACTTCACAGAGGACAAACAGATAAATTGTTAAAGGCATCGTTAAAAAAAAAATATATATATTTTATCTCTGAGAACCTGGAAGTTACAAGATCATCAAATTTTGTTTTTTTCTTAGACTACGTTTATTTGAAAAAAGCAATAAGTAAAGTAATACTATAAATCAATCATTACGTCACTGCACGTTTAATAAGTAGCATTTTGATAGACACCATCATGGTTCTTATACATCTCCAACATACTTAAGGAGGACCTCTAAATGTAATGCCTAAAATTTGGATATTTGAGTTTTGAAAGAAATGTTAAACTGTATTAAAAGATTAAGGGGTGTTCTCCAGTAAGGAATTTGGTTTATACAATTATTACACAGATTTTCTGAATCTCGTAGTTGTATATATCACTGATTTCTTGACGTCATATTGGCTAAGGTGACTTAATCCTGCAGGATCTCGTAAATATACGAGTATCACATTTTCTTGTTGGTCAGAGTTTTAAATTACATTTTTAACAATAACTTTGGTATTTGTGATAACAATGATACATGTATAGCGGAAAATTAGTGCCATTATATTTAGAATTTTTATATGAAATTTTTTATCGAATTTAGTGTGTTATATGTTAAATAACACAAAACATATAATAAACAACTTTTTAAAATGGGCGCTATTTTAACATTTCTAGTTAGTTTGTTTTTGAATTTTAATAAGTTTCTACATGACAACACCTATATTTAATTTAATATTAATATTTAAATATTTTGTGTTGTTACTGTGCTTATATAGACAACAATGACATTGACGACGGACAGACATGTCATTAAAAAGTTTTGTTTCCTGTTACTATTAATAGTGAAGATCAATAAAACAACAGAGGTCGATATTTTTATACGATTACCAAACTTAGCTAATACTTTACAAAATTATTTAGTTCTGATAACCAAAATACAGGTTTCTGTAGCTTGAATTACCCTTTATAAAGGATATTAAAATGCATAACTCCTCGAAATACAGACGCATGTATGTTCAATTCGAAACTGTTACTGTTACAAATGAAATTGAATGAAATTGACAACAAAAGCGTTGATAACAACTAAAGGATAAAATTCTTACAGGAAAACTTTATTTTATAAATGTTTTGGAATGAATACTAATGAAAAAAATTCGATTTCAAATAAGTTCGAGTTTAAGTCGATGGTAAAGCTGGTTTAGGCCCTGTATAAATACAATTTCTTTAGGCATGTTCCGTGTTTAATTTGAATTTTTATTTTACAACTATGGAAATAACATTTATATTTCGATAAAAGCGCCTTCAATTTAGACCATAGTTAACTAACAAAGCCTATCTACTGAGCAAGCGGTAATTTGAAGGCGTTTTGAGTAAAATAACCTAAACAGACGCAATAGTTATTTAGGTAGTGAGTGTATCTGTACAATGTTTTAAATTGTTTATTTTACAATATTGTAACAAATTTAGAATAAAATTGTACTCTCAACTGAGCATAAATATTATAATAATAAATTTTACAAACAATGCCACTGCTGCTAAAAATCGCTTTAATACTAAAGAAAACTTTTTTTTTTACCAGGATATTTAGTTAAAATTTTGTATTTTAGATAACGTAATTATTTTTGACTTAGAAAATAACAACTATATTCTTTGTCGTTTAAAGTAGAAATTATTTATTTATTTTTAATTAACGAGATGAACAGTATTAATTATTCTAAAAGCCACAATTTTGAACAAATAAAAGATAATCTCTTTGTTTTTAGTAAATTTGCAACAAAAAAATTGCGTGTACCAAATCTGAACTTAATATGGTATCTCATTTGAAACTTGTTTAAAAAACAAATTAAAAAATTGGGGGATAGAAAGGAAACTAGGTTAGGTTAGGTTAGGTTAGGTTTTTTGACCTATTCTTACATAGATTGTTTTCTTTATTTTTACACAAAGTTCCTGTGTTACTTTGTGAATCACCGTGTATAAATATTTAACACTTATAAAGAACTAAAATTCACCAAAACCACAATAAAACACAAATACTGTTTATTTATGTTTATTCTACCTTTTGTACATTTCGATAGCACTGCTGTCTTCCATCTTCAAATGTACTCAGTGTATACTGTACCTCTGAAGATGATAGCACTACTATTGAAATGTACGCAAGGTAGAATAAACATAATTCACAGCCTCACAGTTGGTGTTTTATTGTGGTTTTGAAATTTTTTCTTTCGTTGTATATTCATTACAGTTCTCTAATGATTAACCACTTACGACTATAACTATTCACTTTACATAGAGACAGATTGGGAATACCTGTTTTCGTTCTTAATTTAAGTGCATACATAATATATTCTTAAAATTATGTACTTGATAAATGATCGACCTCCGAATATATTAGCAAAACAAACTATAAAGAAAAGAAAATTTAGTATAAGCTCATATTATATTTCAAATATATTATCTTAAATTTAGATGAAATAATATTATTCAACAATTATCAAGGCTAGACAATGTGTTTACTTATAGCAGTTAAAGATAGGTTTCAGCCAAATTGTTTGTAAACGGCGAGGGGAATGATGCAGCATAAATAACTGCAATTAAATTTAGATGAAAGACCAGACTTTTGATATTGATTAACACAAAACAGAAGTGATTAATTTCCATTTTAAACCACAGGTAAAAGAAACAAAATACATTAGTGTAGTGGTCTTTAAGCATTGAAAATGAATTTGAAAAGATTTGTCATTTCCTTGTTACATAAACGATATTAGAATACAATATATGTACAAACGTAAACTGAAATAAACTAAACTTCAATTTCTCACAAATAATATGTTTTATTCATCAAACGTCCTTCAACGAGAAACTCAACATCTTCGGTGATGGATAAGCTACAATATTGGAACTATAACTAACACGTATAGTTTACTTAAAGTTTGTTACAGATCATGCATCACTGAAGATGGTGACCTTGTCTTTGAAACGTTTTAAATCAATAATCCTACAGTATTATAGGTGACATATTCGTTTTCCAGTTTAATCTAATATTTATTATTTATAAGTTTATACTCACTCCGTCTCGTCGACCGTACTTGAAAGTTTGTTTTACTCGTAAGCCGTCGTAAAAACATTAATAAAGACGTGTATATAAACACAATATTTACAAAACATAAACACTTCATTATCACAACACACGGGACAGCACATGCGACTTTCGAGGAACGACTAAGATACTAAATGGTAATCTCGTCTTTGTTGTATATTACCGACGTTATCTTCTATCATCATCGCAGTGTCGCACAACGAATTAGATTGAACATTTAGTTCATTTTTCAATATATTATTTTTATTCTTTTCGAAAAACCATTACTTTAAAATACATCAATGCCGTTAATACATGTGACTTTATTTCATATGTTCAAGTTTGAAGCTGAAGATAAAGAACATATATTGGTAGTTTTTGTTCATTAGTATTTATTAAATATGTTTTTTTATTTATTAAACACAATCAAAATATATTGAATTTCCTTATACAAATTACAATATAATATCGATCTTCTTAAAAAAAATAATAAAATAAATGTATAAAATAAAAAAGAAGTTACTGTCACTACACTAAAAGTACAAAGAAGAACAAGAAGAATGTGCTGATGCTAAATTAATTTAGAACAAAAATCATTTTAACAAATCTTAGATTTCTAAATATTAATAATCGTCCTAACAAAAAATTTTTAAAAAATATAAAAACCCAATTCAGGAAATTTGGTACATAAAACATCCCCCCACACACACGCACACACGGAGACACATATTAGACAGTCACAGCAAAAGTACATTCTATACTGTAGTTAAAATTACTCACATAAAATTCCTATTTTAATTGTAATGATAAAAAGAAAATTTTTGATATTTACTGTACTCTCAAACATATGTGTTGGATTTTAACATTTATATGTGTTAAAAGTTTTATTGTTATTATTATTATTATTATTTTAATGTGCATTTTGTTAATTGGTTCATTGGTTAAATTTATAATTTTTTTACTACAGATGAAAGGGGGGAGGGGAAATAGACATAATATATTAATAAAGGATAAAATAAATGCACTTTATGTTATTTTAATTAACTCATTTAAGCACTTTGTTACAATAACAATTACTGATAGCTGCCCAAATATAAAAATATTCTTTGGATCATTTACTAAAATATAATTTTGTTACATATTTGTAATTGTAATTTGTTTTATACATCATTGTTTTTATAGTAGGATTAAAAATATGTAAAATGTTAGAAATGCAAGAAATATCTTTAAGCAGAAACCTAAAAAACTTCATTTTAATAAAACTTATGGTCATTTAGTTCCCAATAATGAATAATGTTTCGAATTATGTCATGTAAAGAATATAAAATTTTCAATTAGACATAATGAACATTACTGTAACTTTAACGACATCTATTGACTATTGAATATTTGCTGTTTTTTTAATGTTTAATAACCTGTCAAATTATATAAATAACATCTACTTTCTATTATTTAAAAAACCACTTTTATGATTAATTTGTCTTTTATAATATAATGTGACAAGTTTCTCTTGATATTATTATTATAATGTTTAAATTACCATTAGTAATGCTATTATAACGTATATTATAACAAAATTTTGATAAATATTTTATCTTTAGAAAAGCTTTTGAGAAAATCGTGATTTATGTTATGCACGTATCTCTAGGTATTGTGTTGAAAAGATGGACAAAACCACGTCTACAGCTTCATGGAAGACTCGTTTGATGTCTTCAGGTTAACTCACAATTTTTATTTTTATTTTTTTAATTTATTTTTTTTATTTTTTTTTTTTTAGGAATTGGTGAACATTTAATTTAATCTCGGTCCTTAAAGAACTCATTTAATCAATACTCAAATATCCAGACAAGTTTAGAATTATTGAAAAATTAAACTATCTATTGTTAAAATATGTACACATACTGCACTTTATAAAACTAATTTCAGTTATTAGTCTGTATACTACTACACAGACAAAATATAGACAGACGGATATCATTACAGCCATTTTAAAAAAATATTGTATCTCAAAACTTATATTTTTTCAAAAACTTGAAATTGACTTTTTGTCCCATTACGTAACTTTTTTTATACTACGTATTACATAGTAAATATTAAATATAAAAATATTAAAATGTTTTTTTTTCTCATTCTTTACATGAACATTATTACAATTGAAGGTTTTGTAAAATGGAGGATTACGTAAAGGTGTGAATGTATTAAGGTTGTGTACATGCGTTAGGACATGTGTGCGTATTAGAAACTGCCATGTGTTTCTTCTAAAACTAAGTAAACAATATTTTGTTGTGGAGAAAATTTTATTAAAGCGTACATGGTTTCTGTTAAACCTCTTTTTATTTGAATATTATGTTCCTTTAGACAACCTTTGCCTACAGACAAATATTAATTGGATATTTTCATCTTTTTGTTGTCGTGGTTTAAAAGCGAATAACCTCTCCGTCAACAATAACTTCAGAACATAAAATAAAAACCACTAGATCTTGAATATTCTAACATAATCAGAATTCGTAGAGAATAAGAGTTAGTCGAGAAAAAACTGATATGAAAGAAACTATCCAACCCTACTACACGAAACAAAAGGTGTAGAACCAGCTAAACTCACTTGCGATTGCCATGTCCATACTCGCTAAAGTGAGCACCTGACGGCTTGGTTTTGATCAAGTTATAAACTCTGGCTTTCGAACATACTACATCATTTTATAAAAATTGTTAAAGCTTGAATATTTTTACATTTATAAAGTTTAATAAATTCTTTTAAGCTTTGATTATATGGAGCATTAAGGACTGTAATTCTTAAAAATAAATGACACGCTTCCGTACCCAAACCTATCTCACAATATTCATTACTCTTTTATAATTACTTAACACCTAAATTATTCAACTTTTTATGGCAACGAATATTAAAATTTGTTTGAATGACTGTATATTAATGTAATGCTCAAAACCGAAAATTAAATGTGTATAAAATAAAATAATATTTACGTAGGGTAAAGATAGACTTCGCCTGTGGGTGTAATTTAAAAAGTTTTTTGCGCAATTGTTTTTTTTTCTTGGGTAGTTTAAATAATGCTTTGTTCTTTCATTAATGGCCATAGTACGAATATTTTGATGGCAAATTATTTGACTGTTATTTTTATTATATTTATTTATTAAGGTAATAGTAATTGTTTAGTTAAGTAGAAGCGTTTTTTAAAATTTATAATTTTATTTCTAAACACTTTTATTTGTATTATTATTTTGATATTGATTTTATGGCATTCTAGTTTTCTTTCTCATTTTGTATGTGAAGGCTATTATTATTATTATTTAATGGCAAAATACCATTGCAGTCTGGGTTAAAATTCCAAATCACCCTCATCTCTTTATACAAACAACAGATAGGACGAAATAACGATATAATTTTTAATTTCACCAACTTTTAAAGACACTGAATCATCATGTTAAGCTGCGTCGTAATCCTCTTCCCTATTCAAAGTATACTTTAACAAATTGAGAAGATAATAAATAATATAAAATACTCTCATAACTTCAGGGATCGGAAGACACCAAGAGTTTGTCAAGAGAGACCTAATAGAAAAACAACAGAGAAATGTTTAACCAAATACTAGGAAGGTTTAGATTCATCAGGAGAAATGGGGGTGATCTAATACTAATACCCGTAGTCACTATAAGCAACTATTGCCCTGTGGGCAAACAACCACTGAAAATGCACATGTTGTAAATATTGATTTATGTATTTGAAATCATTGAAATGTTTCTTTTTACAGAATATGTATTTCATTTAAATTTAGGTAGAATTCGGTCAGGTGTAGCTTATGTATATACATTATTTCTTACCGCCTATATCGCTCGGAGTAAATTATTTAAAGCATTTAAGCATCTGATGGTTACCCATAACAGATCTAGGCAGCGATGTGATTTTTATACTCTTCCCTTTATTTGATTATTTTAGAATTCTTCATAATATCTGTATTTTATTGTAGCAGGATAATTTAAAATAAGGTATCCAGATAATATATAATGTATTATTGTTAATTTTATTTATACTACACTCAGGGACTCCGGATCCGAGGCTTTATAGAAGGATTTACAAGCCCTTTATGTAAGTAACCTTAGGTTAGATCCCTCTCTTTCAACCTTCCTAACAGATCTATGTTAACCAACTCTTGTACCCTTACGACCCTGAGAGTGTTCGAGGGTCAGGGGGTCTTTATGTAATGCTATTTTCTTTCTTTCTTTATAAATCAATGAATGCAATTAAAGTATTTGGTCTTTAAACAACACCGAGAGAGTTCTATTGCAACATTTAAAATATCCTATTGCCCTTTTTTTAAATTTTAAAGCTCACCAATAATCCGTTTACACTTCTTTAAAGTTTATCTTGTTTATATTACGATACATCAGATTTTTTTTATGTCCATGGATTTATAAGATTTCATTCCCTCAACATAATATTTTTTTATTTATTACAGCTATTAATTTTAAGCCAATTTATACCTGTATATTTGAATTCATTAAACTTATAAATAAGTAGGAGATTATAAATAACTTCTTTTTTTTTTTTAATATTTCGTTTACTGTGTTTGTCAAAAAATGGAAGCTAAAAACGCTAATATCATGATGTTAAATAAACAAGTAACGATTATATAGTATTATTATATTCAGTTAAATATCGGTATTCTTCTTTGCCGACAGAAGTCGAATTATGTAGACAAAGTTTCTTTAGGATTATGTGTTACCTATCTTCCTCTTTTGGTGAAATCATATGAAGTAGCAGAATGGTAAATTTGTATTTCAAGAAAAGGATATTTATTGTCTTATCGATAACTATTCTTTGCTTTTTTCTAGGTTTTATGACATAAGTTTTATTTACGATAAAATTGTTTAAACATAATAATAATAATATGTTATAATTATTTCGTTTTTTTGTTGTTTCGTCCTCATAGTAAAATGCTAATAAATATTTATATTATATTTTGACTTTTATATTCTATTTCCTAAAATTATCACATTGATTTTTGTATGTAAAAATACATATATCAAATTTAAAAAAAAATTCAAATATTAATAAATGATACATTAAATAATTAAAAAAGAGTAGCCTAAGTATTAAACGAACTAATACAACAAATTTGTCACGCTGTAGACAAATTCTCTTTTGTACTTTCCTATATAGGGCTAATATTCTACCAAATATTACATGTATTTTCAATATTAACCAATTTCATTAAGTTTGTTACCTAATCCTTTACACATTATTCGGTTAATCTGGGAAAAAGATCATAAAAATAAAATTAATTTTTTAATTATAAAACTTTAATCTACCCTTGGCTCATTTATAGTGAGTATTGGATTGGGAATCCCAAGGAACCTAGCTGAATGTACAACATTTATGTAATATTAATTCCCTCTCGTTTATATTTTTGACAGGTCTCTCTAGATCAACTCTTGACCTTTTCCCATCTTGATGCTTTTAGAGTATTCGAGGAAAATGGATTTGTTTATTTTTTCAGGGTAAAAGACCAATAGTTTTTGCCTTATAAGAACAACAAAAAAAAAATTATCATTATATTTAATACTTGTATCCCCTTTAAATAATTATTATACAATTATAAAAAAATAAATAAATAAAAATTAAAAATAAAAAAAATCACCAACATTATTCGTGTATGCATTTAGAAATAAATTAACACTGTATGCACCACAGAACTTTTTTTATCTTTTAAATTTGATATTTTACTTTACATATTTTTTTGAAGAAAATATAAATAATGATTTAATATTTAGACATAATTATAATAAATATTTTCCGATGCGTTTATAAATGTTTAAACTAATTATTACCTACAATGATTTTGGTTACAAAAATTGGTAGAAAATTTACATAATTTTGAATATTGATTCCATTTATTTGTATGCCTTTTATATCCAACTTATGTGTATAGCTGTTTAAATGTCCTCTTCTATCTATTGTGTTTTATTTTAGATAGCACACCCACAATAAATATTTCATTTTAGTCGATAATTTTATATTTTAAAATGTATACGTTTTTTTATTTTTAAATTTATATTATTATACAAAATTGTACCATATGAAATCGTTAAATTAAATGAAATATTTACTAAATACAACATAGAAAATGTATCTCATATAAATATCAACAAATTACATATAAATAATATTTTTACTTATAATTATACAAATACAGTCACCTACACCCTTACCTTCTCTCCTGATAATTGTTAATTAAGATAAAAAATTCAACTTTCGAAGACGATTAAAATCAACGTAATTTCATTTCACACAAATTCACTTTAAAATATATATATATTTTTTAATGGTACCCGTGTTGTGAAAACAAAATTAAATATATTTAAACAATATTATATTTAATATTTACCAGAGAATTTATTACCAGATTTATTTTGGGATATTTTATAAGGGATCAAATATTTTATTTGTCACTCAATTAAAAAATGTATAATATTTTATGACAAGTATACGTTATAATTTAATCTACTTCTATTTGTTATGTATACATTTAAAAATAAACGTAAATATTAATAATTTAGTCGCAATAAAATATATTATTCTATTCATATTATATCAACTTTTTTAAAGTTTTTCTTACACTCTCGTATCACCATTTCGCCTGGTGCGACACACGTCTTATCGATAGAACAGCGTCGCACAAAGTGCAGAGTTGAAATTGCAACTGTCTGCTTCGTGACAGTGCGCAAGCGTCAACGTGCTAAGGGTTGAAGAGGGGGTGTAATTGTAACTTCTATGAGTTTCATTTCAAAATTGTGAAGCAATGGTATAAACGTAATTTTTTCAACGGTTAGAATAGCATTTTCGATCAAATATTTAAATAACTCTTCGCTGCAGGGTGGTGTAAGGAAAATAATTTTACACAAAATTAATTTATTTTTCATAATTTCAAAAGTATAAACAAATCTCATGGAAATTTATAAAATAAATATTTCTTACAGAGAAATATATCAATAAATATGTTATTACATTATTTTAGGAGTTATGTTTACATCATTTTAATATTGTTACTTTGTATTGTTTAAAAATCAGAGGCTTCTTCTCAAATGTACAGCTTCGAGGCCTGTACATATGGCTCCTGTATGACAACACAGTAACAGGAGCGAAGTAAGTGGGGACGTTTTCATATATACATCTACGAAACCCGTTATGGGCTATTTATTGTAAAACGTGTGACAACTGTTTTAAACCAACTTGATAGGACCTATTGGTCAATCAAAACAATTTAAAATTTCCTATTAGGCTCACAAAAACAAATGTTAGGCATTACATTTAGAGAATCTGGTTTGATTACACTGAATAATATAAGTACCATAAAGCGCCCATTAACTTGTTTATAAATATCCTGAAAACACCACTTTACTTAAAATGGTGACGGAAATAATCAATGTTTAATCAGTTATCAGAAACGTCCATATTACAATGATAAATTTAGTTTTAATTATTTAATTAGCTGATTTAAAATAAGGCAAACGGATTGCTTACGCGTTTGTTTATAACAAATTCGTACAATATTTGCGTCTTCACAGCTAGTATAGTGTTTAAAAGTTAGTTTTAAAATTCAAACTAATGTAGAATTGAAATTAGAACACAGTATGAGAGATTTTATTGAAAATACAATAAATTATTTATTTAAATGGTGTCAAATAATGACATTTCGATACGATAAGCTTTTTTTAATTGATCACGTGCACGCAACATACGAGACGTTTCGATATTATAAATCAACTCCGTTATCAAGTGATAAATCTGGAGCATACAAATGAAAACTTCAACATCACCTAGGGCCATGTTAGAAAATCAAATGAAATCTAAAAGATCAGAAAAGAACCCAAGCCTAAGAGTAGGCCTGATAGTCAATATTAAGACTACATATTTTAGACAGCTAGACAAAGGGCTGTAGTACACAAACAGGTTTATCATTTGCTAATGGAGTTGATTTTGTAATCCCGAAACATCTTGTTTTAGTGTTTATACAGAGTGTCACAAAAATCATTATCGATGTATACATATGCGGATTCTACATACCTAAAGGTAAAAAAAAAATATTCAGTAATATATTTTATAATTTCACTTCGTTAACAGCTATCCATATTTTGTGTTTTACAAACAAAACAAAACTTTCGAAATTGAAAAAATATTAAGTGCCTTTGATTTTTTTTTTAAATTTATCAAATATTTTCCACGTTAAACAGCTACCACACGTATACCAATCACCCTGTACATAAATTATTTTAAACAATAATTCAAAATATACAAAAGATTGATTTAACCAATTGTAATGCAAACAAATGATTTCCTATATTAAAAATAACCTTTATATTGAACCGCGTCATTATTCAATAATAGCTATTGTTTTAAACTGTGATGTGTTCTATCAACTCAAAGTGTTGGAAGTGATATTAATTAAATTGCTTTTTAAGCTCGTCTATTTAAACTGGGTAATTAATTTTAATTAACGACTGACACTTTTTTAAAAGTCGTAATTCAGCAATAATATATAGAATTCTGTTAAAATCATAAACCAATTTGTTTTAAGAATTGAATATCATTTGAATTAAAAAGAAACTTTTAAAAAAGTCATGCAATTATTGGGGTGAGTTAAATGGATATTAAGTTCAAACTGTCGTAAAAATAACAATTTTAAAAAATTCTGTCAATAAATTATTACTCAAAATTTATTCTTCTAATGAATTTCTGTGTACGCTCAAATTGTTTTTAAAATCTAAATTTAGCTTTTCAAAATTCTATATATTATTCGACCATCATGGGTATACAAACTTAACTGCACACATCTCCTACCGAAATTATCGTTAAGAAACTTTATCGTTTTTAGGATGTTTGTACTTTCAAGATCTGTCTATTCACAGCTCCAAAATATTCAATTAAATAACACGATATATTATATGATTTGATATATAATCCCCGCATTTTGGTCTCTCATACGTTTTATGTTGAGATATCATCTCAAGAAACAGTGTTCTGTCAAAAGCCCAAGTACTGCCATAAATGTAACCTATCATCAAACCCTGATTCCTATCTTGAAATTATCTTCTCACCAGTACCCTACTTCTAAATTCATCATACTCTCTCACTCTCTAGTTAGGTAGGTCACGATGAAGCTAGATGTAGGGTACTGGAGATTCTACGATCAAGCTAAACATAGGGTACTGATTTAGGTCATAAATTATGCTCATCATATCAAGTAAGTATGTTACATTATAAACCTATATAAAACATTCAAGAGTATCAATTATTATCAAATTATTTGGGATCATGTTTCTGTGTCCTTAATAGTATCCAGTTTACTGATATTCACCTATTGGCCATCATGAAACCACAATCTCTGCTGTGTTATTTTATTATAATGACTTGAGGTGGACACCATATGTGTGTTTTGTGATGATAGGAAATTGTATAATGTAGATAAATGTCAATAGCTGTTATGATGATGCTCTCAATGTCAGCGAAACATGTAGCCAAATAATTAGATTGAAAGAATTTCTCTTGATAGTTTTATAAATGTATGTATATATATATATATATATATATATAGTTCGAAAGCTTAAAAATGATATTACTGATTGTAAAGCTCAGGTTAATTTCCGTGCAACACTATACAACGCTGTCTACTCTAGAATAATGCCTCAGTAAAACATCGAAACACATTATTATTCAACAAGGTTGTGACCGGAAGAAGAAGCTATTCATCAATTGCATTGTAAACTCGGCCGTGCGTGACTAAAAAGGATTATAATGGGTTCTATAATCGATATAGTTGTGAGGAATTTTGAACACCTCAGAAACTGTGAATATCAAATATGCACAAATTTTAGATTGGATTATTTCACAGAAACAAAAGAAAATAAATTAAGCAAAAACAGTGCATAAATTGTTTTAATTCAAAACCACAAAACGAATTAAAAACCAATGAAAACTAATCGCCAAAAAAGTCAGTTCTATAGTTCTGAATTAAAAAGTAAACCGATCCATGGGTGCCGTTTTTGTAAAGCAAACATGGATATTTAAAATCTAGCTTTTCTTTGTTTCTTCTTTAAAAGTGTCCTAATTAATTATAAATTATATAAATTTAGTTTTAGTGACTGCAGTTGCAGTTTACCTTTTTTTTCCATTTTGCAACTTTTGAACTTTTTCATTTAGGTTGCATTTTTTCTGAACCTTAAAATTCATTTTACTTGCAATTTTCACAAAGATTTGGATCAGAATTTTCATTTTTCACTCATGTTTAATTGGAATCTTTTAACACACTCCCATGGCTGTTATTGTTGTTGTTTTTTAATGATAACTTACAAATGGCAATTTTTTGACATATGTTTAGGTTCTTCAGAACAAATTTTGATTAAGCCAAGATATGACTAAATATGGACAAAATCTGCATTATTGTTCTGATCTATCCAGTATAAAACTTACCTTATATTTTGGAGAAAGTTATGTGATGGTTAAAAAGTCGATATCCATATTATTGTAAATATGGACGTTTTAAATTCCCTCAGTTTAAATAAGTGGAGTACTCTCTGTCTGTCTAACGGTTATAAAGTTAACAGTTTAATCACATTTCGTACATTGTCATATTTTAGTACTA
This sequence comes from Aphrophora alni, assembly GCA_963513935.1. Lineage (NCBI taxonomy): Eukaryota > Metazoa > Arthropoda > Insecta > Hemiptera > Aphrophoridae > Aphrophora > Aphrophora alni. Next base: position 47,648,154 of record OY740775.1, on the reverse strand, counting down.
TCAAACGACTTTTTATGGGTTCTTAAAGTACGAAAAGGCACACAATTTTGATCAAAGTTCTCTCAAAATATATAGGTCGCCACCTATCCAAAAATGTTGGTTCGTGAATTACTCTAAAAACATCAAATTGAAAAAAGGTTGAAAAATATTACGGTTTAAAAATAATTTAAACCAATTACGATTTGTGAAGACGGGTTTTTGTAACAAGCTAAACAAGTTCAGGCCTATCTTCCAATATTGAGGGTTTTTTTCCTTGTTGTTCACAAGCAAAACACCTTTCGGTCATTATCGCCTAATAAAAAAATATATAAGAAAAGAGCATAAAATATAGAACTCTATCTCTGGAATACTTAAATAGCATCAGTGTCGGAAGAGAACAAGAGTTGGTCAAAAGATACCTGAGAACAATAATGAAAGAGAAGAATCTAACTTAAGACGATATGAAGAAAGGTGTAGATCCAGTTAGGTTATCGGGTTTGCCACACCCGCACTTAATAAATGTGAACCTCTATGCTAATATACAGGGTATTAAAACATATTTTTTTAACGTAAATGATATGGAGATGAAATTTTCCAGGTTAATCTTCGTCCAAAGACCAAATATTTTTATTCTTCCAGTTTTATAAAGACCAAATATCATTTAAAAAACCAATTACCTTATTTCACAATGGCAGCTATTTAAACCTTTTAACTTCGTATATCTGAGAAACTGTTACGTTACAAACATAACAAAAGACATTTCCCCCTTTTTTTAATGACAAAAAAATTTATTACAAAAATGAAAACAATAATTCCTGGAAATTGTCAATTAGGATTAGCCATTACAAAATATTTCCCCTTTTTTAACTACAAACAATACAGTTTTGTTATTCTTTCTCTACTTTAAATCATTTCAGATTTATCGGTGAGAAATTGAAAACATTGTTATTAACACCCAAGATAGTCTTCTACCTATATTATTTAAAATGTAAGGGGTGTTTGAAAATTTTTTCAGGAATTAAGGATCTATTCACATCAAAACTAATAAAACAGTTTCTCTAAACACATTTTCTAAAATGTTTAGTTTTCTATTTAGCCAATATTTAGTGTTTTTAACAAAATAAAATCATATATTTTTAACGGTAAATGATATTTAGATGAAATTTTGCATGCTACTTAGTGTTATAACGACCCAATTTAAGAAATCATAATCAACTGATTTTTTCTACTTTTTTTTTACTTATGGCAGCTATTTATATTTTTTAATGTTGAATATATCAGAAACCGGTAAATTTTCAAATTATTAAAGGAAAATCTTTTTTTTTAATTCCATCTGAGGATTAGAACTTTGTTGTTGTAATGGTCATAAACCTTTAATTGTGAATAAACAGTTTACCTTTGACAAAGTGTGTTATTAGTGATTTTGTTTATTCACAAGTGTGGTATGGGATTTTAAAAGTGTATTCTTTCTGAAGCTAAAAGAATAATTAAGTTATTGAAGGAAATAAAATGAAAAGCTTAATTCTTGGCAATTAATTACATTGGCGGATTTAAAGTATCTACAGTGTTGTTCCATATAAAGAGAACTCCATTATTAGATCTATATGTAATTTGTTAAAGCATAAAAACTTCACCAAAGCATTACAACTCATTCCTGCGTGAAATTTCCCTTGCGCTGTATTTACAACGTGTTGTGACATTATTAAAATTAAACCCATGACAATAGTCGTCATCCGTGGATATTTCGTGTTCAATGAATTGATCTTCTAAGTCCAATATAGCTATTGCCTGTAATGCGACGTGAGTTACTCGTAGGACAAGAAATAATACTATTTACTGCAAACCTACTCTCAAGAGGTGAAGCTTTGTAAAATTAAATTTTAAGATGTACAGCCTTGGTCAAGGAGATGGGCGATGACCTATGTAAGTTTAGTTCAAGTTACTTCAGCAACAAGTTGTTTACCACGACAACAATGGTAAATAATCTGGTTACACTGAATAAATTATTTAGTTTGGAGTCACTCCGTTGATTGAATTGGGAGGAGATGACAACGGAAATCATTCCTCTCCAGAATCGTACAGGTTACGAATTGCGGTTAAGGCTGAAACAAACAAATTGAACAACTTCCCAGGCGTAAATTCCAAACGTTTTCAGATAATAATTTAAATAATTAGTCCTTTACTTAAATTATTCGGTTCTGAAGTTAACTAACAAAATACTTGTAGTTTACATTTTGTAGAGCAATGAGCAAAATAAATAGAAAAACAACAGAAAATAAAGCTATGAATTTATTCATAAATATTCTACTCATAAACTACAAACCGTGATTAATCGTTTAACTTTAAATCATCCTCCAGACATGGTAAACTTTCCTTATCTTATCGTAATTTTCATTTACACAAATCCAAATACTAATAAAATATATAAACAACAACAATATATATATATATATATATATATATATATATATATATATATATATATATATATATATATTGTTGTTGTGTATATATAATTTTAAATAAACCAATAATATTCCTGGTCCGAACAATTAACATGAATTCAGGTCTCCACCATGCTATAATTCAACAAGATTAGAAGAAATAATTGTAATTTAAATATCAAAAAGTTTAAAATACATACAAATATAAATTGACGTCCCAGGTCCGAGTCTGCACTGTCACCCCTGTTTATCTTAGTGTCCAAGTTAAACTAAATTAATTATGTAAATTTCTGCTTAGGCATACGAAACCATCAGCTTGAAAATCGTGAATAAAGATGAGGAACTATGTACTTAGCAACTTTTGAAAATAGCTCTAGTCTTGTGGAAGTCCGATCGTGCCGTTACAGAGGAACAATTATTCTTTTGTTTAACGGGTGTTCCTCTCACTAGTTAACAGCTTGGGGTTAATTAAAACGATTGGGGTCCTTATAAAATCCTCTAAATAAATAACAATTTCCAAAATAGTCCTCTTTAAAAGATTAAAGCAACCAACAATTTTTTCCGTTGAAACCAAAGCTGGAAGTGTTGTATCATTTTGTACTCATAGAAGTGGATACATAAGAGATTTTTCAAATAGCTCCAGTGTAGGCGGGTATGAAAATCCGTTCTGGTCGTGAAAAAGGATACAACAATCTTTATATTTGGTGGTACAGTAGTTACTATCATGATAAAATGTGTTAGATAAAATTATTGGGGGGGGGGCTTTAAAATCTTACAAATACTAACAATTTTTAAATAATTAAAATATCCTTATTTAAAAGACAGAGGGTCTTATTTACATGAAGTCAACGTAAAAGTCCATTCTATTAATAACGAAGCTGGAAGTTTTGTATCATCATGCATGCACTGATGTGGACTCTGACAGTTGGGGATGACTTTGCTCTCGTAACTGAAGTGATGGGAAGCTAATACAAAGATATTAACCGCCGGCGGAGAGGTTAGACAATCTTGAACTTTGGGTGGTATAGAGACTAACTGAAGGCTAACTTTCTTAACATATATTATAATTGAGTTTGTTAAATTAAAACATACTACCGATGAACTTACGTTGAGAATAAGGTCCTACAGATACCACTCAAATGGAGAAAAAATTAAAGTTAAAAAGTTTATGGGTGGCTTGGTTTTGTGAATGTGGGTTACCATTCATTTATATAGTATTGCTTTCCCTTGTTGTTCAAGGACGTTGAACCTCTCTAATATCATAGACTTATAAAAATCAAAAGAAAATAACCTAACCTAACATAACCTCTCAAATATCATAGACTTATAAAAATAAAAAGAAAATAACATAAAATAAATTCCCTAGTCCTGGAATACTCCAATAGTATGTCGGAAGATGATAAACCTTGTAGGAACGTAGAAAGAAAGGGATTTAACCCAAAACTACATGAAAAAGATGAAGATCCAGCTAGGGTATGTTAAGATTGTCACTGCAGTACAACATGCAGATGAACCCCTGAGCATTACAGTGGTAGTAAATGTGATGTTGTAGTCAGCGATGAATATAAATCCTGGAATGTTGACTGTCTTTGCTGGAAGAACAACAGAACTATCCTTTACCCACCACCACTGATGATTTTGATCTAGAATGTACGACCTCGTACACTAAGAGATAAAGTTTGGAAAACTTAGCAAACAATTTGTAGATCAAACAATTTATTCACAATTTATTTGATACGAGTGGACTAAATAAAAATAAAACAGTAGAATACTAGTGCTGACCTATTTTATGAAATCTTGTTTAAATGTGCTTAGCTTGACTAAAACTTTGTCATCAACGAAGCTTTTAATTCAGACGTAATGCACAATCAATACTAAAATGACAGACATACAAATATCAGATTATCGTTATTACTTCTGCTTAATATTTAGAGGTACGATTATTTTTATTCGCATTGTACTTAGTATGTCTTAATTAGCTATTGGTTGTAATAAATCCAGTTTTCATTCAGACGAATTTCAAAGTATCAACACTCACTACCCTAACCTAAGGACTGTCTATTAGAATTGATGTAGAGTCATAACAAATTTGAAAAAAATAAACTATATTCATTTACCCAGTATGCAAAATATAGCTAAGTTTGGTAATCGCAAATTATTTCAGTAGCCTTTTAAACTGATCTTCAATTTTCATGACTTTAAGGAAACCGAAATATTTATTATCGACATTCCGTCAATCTTTGTAGTCTTTACCGTATGTGCGTAAGCATAATAGCGGTCACAATAGGTAAGTCAGGCTGATGAAATTAAATATACGGAACTGTAGTGTCCTCATCTAGAACCTCTTTGAAATTCAGAAATATTGAATTAAAATGTCGCCAATAATATGTTTTTTTTTCATAACTCTAGTTTTATTTAACACACTAAATTAGATACAAATTGTAAGATTTAAATTCGAAGTCTAACAATATCAATACAACCGGCTACGATGACAAATGGCAAAGTTATTGACACATGTGTGATTTCAAGGGTAACCTAACCTAACCTCACTAACCTCACCTCACAAAAAAAGAAATGTGACATTCGTATGATTATGAAATTAAGCAGGGACAAGTCACCGACACTATTATAGCAAGTGGAGTTGTACACATATGTACAACTTCGATTCACGCTTGGGCTGTGACACTATCACAGCGAAGCACTTGGAGACTTTTCGCATTAATCTCAAAAAAGTAGTGATATACACAATTATGAGTTTCAAAAAACCTGTGTAGCAACTGTTTTAAACAAACTTACCCTACAGGGAAAACGTTTTGATGTACCAATATAATTTAACAATTTTCCTACGAGGACTAAGAAACCAAATTTTGTGCATTACATTTAGTGGATTTCCTTCTACTACTTTATACAATGGGCTGGGTAAGTACCAAGATGACGCCAATAATCTTATTTCAACCTCTGGCATGAAAAGAAAATTTTAAGTTTGATTAATTTTTTGCGATTATCACTCACTTAATTGTAGTTCACACTTCGAAATAAATAATTGGTTAATTTTTGAATAATAAATTTGTAAACAACAATATGTCTGATGTGTTCAAGAAGCATTTTAGTTGTACCCATTAATACTTAGTAGTAATTGAGCTTAGTAAGAACTTGCTGATCTTAGAACAGTTCCTTCAAAGCAAATATTCTATTTGCATTGAGTCATTAAGCTGAACCTTATTGTAATGATTTACACTTCGATAGTCAAAGTAGCATTAGCGAATGTTTACTTAGATGTTTTCTGCTCACCCTCGTTGATCGAATGATTAATCGATGTAATCATAAACTGGTGAAACATTGCTTCAAACGTGTATTAATTCAAAACTTTTATGAACAAAATCAGTTTCAGTTGGGCTCTTAAATTATAACTTAGTTAGTAATGTGGTTTATTCGGATATTAGCCATAATTTGTTAATAAACTAACACGACGTTTCGAGAGTATAAATCAACTCCGTTATCACGTGATAAACCTAGAGCATAAAACTAAAAAACACACCAATTTAAACTAGTATCCTAGGGCCATGTTGGAAACTAAAACTAAAACTCTAACCTAAAAACGGAATTCAAGCCTAACCGTGGTTAAACCAAACAAGGTGTATTGGTGTTTATATACACTATTGTCCGGTTAAACTATTATTGGTATTTATATAATATAAACTATATTAACAATTTGAGCTTTCGATAATTTTATAAAATAACTGTAAAACCAAAAAATCATAATATAGTTTATTGTATAAGTATTAGAATTTTAATTTCATTAAAAAATCAGATTATATATTATTTGCTATATAATTTAGGAATCGTGTATTTTTAACTAAAGCAAACAATATAATAATTTAATAAAATTAATAGTTTTGTATATCTTCACATATAAATAAAATATATTACTAGTCGAACATATTTTACATTAAAATATTTATGAACGGATATTTAATAATATTATAACCTAAACTATAATGTCTTAATACGTGAAAAATATTATAAGTAAAAATGCGTGGTTGTGATTTATCATGAGTATTTTATAAATCTATCAATTGAGTTGGAAAATGAAGAAAAATATCAGTTGCAGTACTCTAAACTATTTGAATAATATACACAGTGTTCTAAAAGTCCCTTTAACTCCTTTTAATTTTGTTAGTGAATAAAATAAATTAACATAACTTTGTATATATCATGTGATATACATAACAGGACGTATTTTTTGACATATATGTCCCTGTATAACTTTTGGGAATTAAAAATCTTAAATGTAATAATAGATCATGTGGCATATCATTGTAAAGCTCATTAAAAGACAGAGTAAATCTCATAAACTAGAGCTCGGTATCTAGCTCGTTTTCAAGTAAAGGTCAATCTAAATGCCATTTTTAGAACTTTGATTGCCCATCATTCTGAACTAAGGTATAGTTTGTGTAAATTATTTTAAATTTTAATAAGTTTACAATGATGTGCCACTTGACTTACTTTTACATTTAAGATTTTTAACCACCAAAATCCATAGAGAGTCAGATTTGTAAAAAAATATGTCTTGTGATATATAAGAAAATTATGTTAATATTTAAACAATAAAAAAATAAAGGAGGTTAAGGGGGCTTTTGCAACTCTCTGTATACAAATGTAAATAACGCCATAGAAAAATAAACGTTAAGATTTTGTTGTATTAACAAAAGCGACAAAAAATACATACATAAATCTCCATCTATATACACACACACACACACACACACACACACACACACACACACACACACACACACACACACACCACACACATTGGCCAAATGACATTCTCACCCCCCCACTTCCTCGGTAAAAATAATAATAAATTACTTATGTTTTTCAATTACACTTATATAACTTATTTTTACATTAGCCAACAAATTAAACAGCTGTGATTTTCTAAAATATTAATAAACAATCAATTGTATATAAAAACGACTTTTACTTTATAACATAGACCTTATTTTGCTTCTACTTATTCATGTATAGAGTATTACTAATGAAAACTTTAATAGAGACAAAGTAATGATAAAATTATAAAATAAAAAAATATAGACCATTTAAAAACTTTAATATTGTTTCAAATTATTTGAATCGAAGTAAGGTTTTTAAATAAGGTAAGGCAATTAAAAAAAAATGGATTAGTTGACGTATTTTAATAAATTTGTTAAAACTTTTCTCTAAAAGTCTGAAACGTTATCTAGTTATTGTATTTGAAAAACTATCAAAGTTTCAGACGTCACACCAGATGTTAAGACGATCTCCATGAGTGATATCCACCTAATGATGGATGCTTGAGGCATCTGAAACCGTGGTAATGTTTCTAACAAAATAAGTGGATCACGTGACGGACTTTTGTATGGTTTAAATGGTTCTTTGATTAAAAACTGCAGCGTTGTACTAAAACATTCACTCCTGAAAAATGTTAATTTATTGTTCAAACCCATTTTGCCGCGGCTCATTCGCCAACCACTAGAATACATGCGTGATACCAGACTTACACATATACTCCAAACAACTTTAAGTTTTAATAGAGACTACAAAACTCACTGTAAAATTAGGTCAGTGGTTTTTATTAAAAACAGATATATTCTTAAAGATTGAAAACTTTATAAAGCTCTTCTGCACCTCTACTGTTAGCATACTAGCTACCCCCCAAAAACAAAAAATATTAAACCGGTGCGGGACTTTTTGTACACCCGGTATATATATATATATATATATATATATATATATATATATATATATATATATATATATATATAACCAAAGACAAAGATTGTTTAACACTAAACGAAACACAAATAATTGTTTCCTTTTATATATTTAAATAATGAACATCATAGTTTATTATAAATAACTTTATATTGTAATTAAACAGTTCAACTTACAAAATGAGTCTTCTTTGTCCTGTCTCTTATTCCAATTACTAACACAAACTACAATAGAAATTCCACACAATATCTTTACACTGTAAGCATTTATATATAATAACACATGTCATGAACTTTATCATAATGTATACAAGAACTTCATCTCAATGAACTCCCGAACCACCTTACACTAATGTAATATTGTATCTCTTTAATACTTTTTATTGGATGAATTAAAACTCATGGAGATTAGAATTGTTCCGTCGTATTTTCTTTAAACATATTTATAGCGTTCATTTAACGTATATGCATCGAAAATAATTATATTAAAACAACCAAATCAACATTATACATCCCAAATTATACACTCAAAACAGTTCAAAAGCTAGCTCCACACATAGTGGCCACATGGGCTATCCTTGCTAAGAAATTATATTGAAATATAGAGTTAATGCTTTTTTCTTTTGTTTAAAAAAGAAAAAAAAACTTGTCTGTCTTCATCGTCATACAAAATTTTAAAAAATAGCATAAAACAGAGACTACCTTGCCCTCGATATTCCAGTATCGTTAGATGGTAAAAAAACAATTTAGCCTGAAAAATAAGGACTGAACAATAAATCGTATAAAATCGTTTTTAATTTTTCATAGAGAAGTAAATTTGAAATAATAATAATAATAATAAAACACTGGAGACAGTAATGAATTTATAATCTTTGATTTTAATAAACATGTGTTCTGCTAAAGGCCAACTTTAAATTTCCATGTCCTAATGTTTTCTACCCAATTTTACACTGAAACCCAACAACTGTTGTTACTCGACAACAAATATTTGACTTCAAGTTAAGAGAAATGTTGCTCAAAGTTAACAATCTCCAGCCCTTATCATTACCTGAGCTTCCACTCTTGCTGTGGTAAATTTAGGATATTTATCCTGAACACGTTTCCTAGAGAGTATTCTATATATTTCCATGTCATTGAAGTTTTGTGCCCAAGTTGCTCCAAAGTGTTCCATGTCGATAATTATTAGACCTGATAAAGAATAAAAACCTTTATTATAATTATGATTATTATTTAATTATATTTTTCCAAAAATAAGTATGGTAAAGCTTTTTTGTTTTTAACACTAATAAATATATAAAATAATAATAAAACATTGTAACTAACAAAATCAACTTAATTAAAAACATATACAGGAGGAAATTTAAATGAAGAAGCGGCTCGCGCAAGGGTTGGAGCGGTAGAAGGAGGTTCAGAAGTGACGAGAGTCAACAGCTCTCAACGCCCTACGACCCAAGCTGCATAATTTCTTACTTTGGTTAGCTAAAAAAAAGTTAATAAAACTTTGAACTAAAAATTCTTTAGTTTCAATATTTTTGAACGGTATATAGCAAATACCGGCTACGAGGAACTGTGAGTAAGATGGGTTGAAGGACAAAGGTTGCGCCAGGCAGTGCATGCGCACTATCTCAATATTGCGGGTCCTACGCAAGTAACTAGCGAATTCCTCCAGTACTCTTAAGTATAAATTTCAGGCTGATGATAATGGCATTTATATATAATAACACATGTCATGAACTTTATCATAATGTATACAAGAACTTCATCTCAATGAACTCCCGAACCACCTTACACTAATGTAATATTGTATCTCTTTAATACTTTTTATTGGATGAATTAAAACTCATGGAGATTAGAATTGTTCCGTCGTATTTTCTTTAAACATATTTATAGCGTTCATTTAACGTATATGCATCGAAAATAATTATATTAAAACAACCAAATCAACATTATACATCCCAAATTATACACTCAAAACAGTTCAAAAGCTAGCTCCACACATAGTGGCCACATGGGCTATCCTTGCTAAGAAATTATATTGAAATATAGAGTTAATGCTTTTTTCTTTTGTTTAAAAAAGAAAAAAAAACTTGTCTGTCTTCATCGTCATACAAAATTTTAAAAAATAGCATAAAACAGAGACTACCTTGCCCTCGATATTCCAGTATCGTTAGATGGTAAAAAAACAAAAGTGGGTCAAGAGAAACATGATATATGATGAAAGGGATCTAAACCAAGACAATATATTAAAAGTGTAAATCCAGCTCGCGTTTCTCGGTGTTTCCAGGTTCATACACACGATAAGTAAGCCTATGAGGGCTTCAAAACTGAAATACTAAAGTTTGAAAAATTGTTACGACTAAAATCACATACTAGTATTTGTGTAAATGCAATTGAATCAGAAGATAGTGGCTTAAAATATGATTAAATAAACAGATTAAAAACACTACTATTTTTATTTGTTTTGTTTTTAACTATAAATAATTCTAAATATCTAAATTTAGAATATAACAAATTTCATTTAATGATATAATACTAATACATTTATTACGTGGAAACATATTTCTTCGCGATAGGTCCAATAGATTTCTTGACATAATCTGTAAATATTTTACATTTTTCTTCCGTCTCAAAATCAATAGATGAGCCCCACAAGATCACGCCATCTGCACCTTCTTCTTTAGGCACTGAGATCAGGTTCTCTAGGTCTTTCTGAAATTGTTGTAATTTATTATTAGTAATAATTTGTTTAGTAGTTATAGATAAAATTAATAAAAGTTCCAAAAACACTACAAAATATATCTCACACACTAATTCCCTAAACCAAATAACAACTGAGATATCAGTTAAAGTAGTTGTCAATCAGATAGTGAAAACGACCTCCAAACTCTGCTTTTGAAATATATATATATATATATATATATATATATATATATATATATATATATATATATATATATTTAAGAACCTCAACTTGGTTCTATTTTGCAATAAACACATACTCAGCGTAAATATCTAGATTTGTATGACTCCTATCAATTTTATTTTCTTAAATTTTTCCTGAAATTTATGAAATAATATTGAACTAGGCTTGTGAGATCAAAATTCTTTTACAAATAATACGTTTAATAAATCAACCTAGTTTCAACTGGAATGTCGACATCATTAGTGAATAATAATAATATTTTTGTCTTTATTTTTGGAGCGAAGCTAGGACTATCTAGTTATCTCATCCCCCCACCCCATCAAACCTATTATATACTGCATACATAGACTACATTACAAATCACAACAAACTGACTTACAGTAAGAAACAATTAACAATTTAAACAACTAAATAAAATTAATATAACAGCAGATATTTCTTGGTGAAACTCCTTATTAAATGATTAAGTAAAGCAATGAAGCTAAAGATTCAAAATTATTTTAATAATATAAATGAGCTGCAATTCATCAGTTGTCCGATGAAACAAGACGAAACAATTGTAGTTCATTTAAATTATTATTAAAACAATTCTGAAACCTTAGCTTTATTGCTTTATTCAACCTTAAATAAAATTATTTATCTATGAGCACTGTTACTTATAGAATAAAATAACAAATTACTAAAAACAAAAATAGGCTACAATTCTTATTAAAATACTATAACGTATAAAATATAATTTTATAAAACTAAAGACTAAATAAAAAAATCACTGAAAATAATAAAACATTGCCTATATACCGTTTTAAGTTATAATAGAAAATATGAATAATAAGTTTAACAAAGTAAAGCAGTACACAGAAACTAAGGTTATTATTCTGATTAATTAACTTTTAAACGTTTCTCATTCGTTCAACTATTCATACAATTAATACTTTATTATAACCTTTGTCGTATTACACCCAAAAATGTGATGCATCCTGCAACATACTTAATAAATTCGATTTTAACAGTTTTAGAAAACTTGACGAGGCACTCAACAGATTTATGTGCGGGAGTGAATTCAATTCACGGCAAGCGGACACAATAACTTACTTATTGAACATTTTTGTTTTGTGTGCTGGTATAACAAGCGTGCTTGTACGCCTCCACTTGAACTGTTTCTATTGATATCGGATGTTTAAACTTTTTTGCCAAATAAGCCGGCAATCCCGTTTGTAACACTGAATATAACGTTGTTAGAATAGGACATGAAGGCTGTTAAAGAATGTTCAGAGTTTTATAATAATGGGTAACACGAGTATCATATTTTAAGTCATAATACAACTTATGCAATATTCCTTTTTTAGTTCTGCATTAACTCTATTATGTTGATCAATACATCTCAATGAGATAGTGTCACTGTAAGTGAAGGAAATATAAGAGGTATGAATAGCATAACATCCAGTTGCAGGATATCTTGCATTTTTAAAGAATGTATTTCTACTAAAACTCTGTTGCATGTCTCAGTCACGTTGTAATTCAATGTCCATTTCCTGTCAATGAGTTCTGTAAATTATTTTCATTTGTTACGATAGTCCAGAATTTCTTTTTCAAATTGTAGTCTTGTTAATTCTTCAAACATACTTCCTTGCTCACAAAGATATACTCGAAACGTCACTGCTCATGTTTTCCTGTTTTTTGCGTCACTGACTTGATGTTTGTTTTTTATCTGTAATCATTAAAAGCCAATTTTGAGAGATAGCAACCGATATCTTTTTTTCACGTCCTCATAGGTAACAATTGAGCAAACATTTAAGGTAAATTTAAAAACAAATTTCATTGCAGGAGCTTTCTCCTATTTTCAAAGTTACCGAACTAAAGTTTCAAGATATTGTCAAAATATGTTTAATACTAAATTTGATGAAAGTCAGTACACAAATTTGGAGTATATCACTTACAAAAACGTAAACATCGGAGGTCAGGCGGGCATTATTCCAAAATCCTCGACATCTATTTTTTGACTCATCATATAATTTTCTCTATGTTAAGTAAATGGGAGAATTAATCATTTTTAAACTTTTTGTTCTTAAATTTTGTTTCCAGTTAATTAGGTGAGATAATGTATGCAATGTTTATGCACCGTTAATTTGAAAGATAAACACTTTAAATAATATACAACACAATACCGTTATATCAACTTACATCTAGTATGAATGATTCCTCAAAGTAATACTTGTACGTAATATAAGGAAGAACCAATCCTGTTGTACTGGAATACTTCATTACTCTCTTGCATTCCCTCACCTTGCCTTTCGTTCGCTTAGCTTTCTGATCAGCAGTTCCTTGTTTAGGTAAATATGCTGAAGGATAAAGAGCATCACTCCTCTTCCATAAAGCAATCGCTCTAGAATTATAGAATTATTGTCAATGAATCTTTATTTAGAATTCGGTAGTAAACATATTTATTTTATTGCTCCTACAATAGTACGTCTGTGGTTAGTAGTACATGTTAGTTAGATAAATTTAATACATTCAACAAATCATTGTTGTAGACATATTGTCTATCACAACGTACCACTCAATCATATTCATCAGGTTTAAAAAAGTAGGCTGGATACCATTTTCTGTATTTTATTTCAGGATACAATTTATAAGTATGCCTGGTAATCATCAAAGATGTTGACGTTTATTCACGTTTCATGGCCTCAGGACAACAGAAAGAGTAATATTACACGTGACGTCAGTTCATCGTCGTCGTAGTTTTCGTCTGTACGTAAGCACGATAACGACACAAATATTAAATTATAGGAACATCGAGTTTAGCATAGGTAGGCCTAACTACAATACATTATATATGAACTCATATAAAACTCTGTTGAAATTCAAAAATATAAATTTTAAAATCTTAAAATGGTAGGATTTTTAAAACTTTGTTGCATGTACATTCAACTTATAACACAGTTCAATAAGTACAAATTTATAGATTATAATCTGCAGATAGTGGTATCGACCCCACCTCTCATTGATAATTAGCGAAGTTATTGTTTAAAATGTAATTACGAAAACTGACCTTCCAAGAAAATTTATTTTTCTTTTAGCTACGAGATCCAACAGAACGTAACCGACTCGAGTTCAAGTTTTTACATTTACAAATATTTACAAGGTCCGTTAGGATAAATTTACTGACACGAGCGCAGCGAGTGGAGATTTTTGAATATATATCTAAGATTCCCGTTGGAACCTCACTGCCGTAAACAATAATAAGGTTCAGAATGCTTGTGTAACAACTATTTTACACAAACTGGGCAAAACCCCTAATCTAACAATACAATTTAACATTCCCTGTTAATACTAAGACATTACATGAGAATCACCTTGCATTATTTTGTAACATTGGACTAACAAATTGTCATTATGGAGCGCATCGCCTTGTAAATATTATACAACTTACTGATTGTTGTCTTCTTGAAGGGACGTGGAACAGGTATCAACTCCAACATTGTTAAAACACTGAGGGTATTGGTAGTAACCCCATTTAGCGTAGGGTCGTAGAGCTTTACCATACTGAATTGTCTTTACTATGAATAAAGTTGCAGCTCTCTCGAATTCCAATTTAGCCTGAAAAATAAGGACTGAACAATAAATCGTATAAAATCGTTTTTAATTTTTCATAGAGAAGTAAATTTGAAATAATAATAATAATAATAAAACACTGGAGACAGTAATGAATTTATAATCTTTGATTTTAATAAACATGTGTTCTGCTAAAGGCCAACTTTAAATTTCCATGTCCTAATGTTTTCTACCCAATTTTACACTGAAACCCAACAACTGTTGTTACTCGACAACAAATATTTGACTTCAAGTTAAGAGAAATGTTGCTCAAAGTTAACAATCTCCAGCCCTTATCATTACCTGAGCTTCCACTCTTGCTGTGGTAAATTTAGGATATTTATCCTGAACACGTTTCCTAGAGAGTATTCTATATATTTCCATGTCATTGAAGTTTTGTGCCCAAGTTGCTCCAAAGTGTTCCATGTCGATAATTATTAGACCTGATAAAGAATAAAAACCTTTATTATAATTATGATTATTATTTAATTATATTTTTCCAAAAATAAGTATGGTAAAGCTTTTTTGTTTTTAACACTAATAAATATATAAAATAATAATAAAACATTGTAACTAACAAAATCAACTTAATTAAAAACATATACAGGAGGAAATTTAAATGAAGAAGCGGCTCGCGCAAGGGTTGGAGCGGTAGAAGGAGGTTCAGAAGTGACGAGAGTCAACAGCTCTCAACGCCCTACGACCCAAGCTGCATAATTTCTTACTTTGGTTAGCTAAAAAAAAGTTAATAAAACTTTGAACTAAAAATTCTTTAGTTTCAATATTTTTGAACGGTATATAGCAAATACCGGCTACGAGGAACTGTGAGTAAGATGGGTTGAAGGACAAAGGTTGCGCCAGGCAGTGCATGCGCACTATCTCAATATTGCGGGTCCTACGCAAGTAACTAGCGAATTCCTCCAGTACTCTTAAGTATAAATTTCAGGCTGATGATAATGGCAGACTGTTGGCACTATTTCTCCTGTCGATGAGGTTAGGGATGACACAAGGATGTCTACTGTAACTTTTGCTTTCCTTTGGATTATTAACAGATTTCTTAATTTGGCAGAGCGGGGAGAGAAGAGGGCGTTAGTTGCATTTGAGATGTAAATTGAGGATGTAGGTAAGGGCTCTTTCCACATATCCTCAGGAACAACAGAGGAAAGCTGTCGGAGTAAGGCAATGAAGTAGTGTGTCTGCTGGTAAACCATACAATAACTAAAGTCATGGCTGTAAAATATGGCGGTTGAAATGGATATATTGGTGGGAGGTGTGATTCTGGACAGTGTACCTCAAATAAGGGTCCTGACTAGCTTTGCTTGAGCCAAAAATACGTCGTCATTGTGTAGCATTATTCAGTAATCTAAACAATTTAATTCTTCCGTACTAAATAAATCTGCACTAAAGTTATCAACCGTCTACCTTTACCTGCTCCTGATAAGTGGCGTAGCGCTGCGGCCTGCATCGAAAACTATCGTCCGAGCCATCTCTGTCTCTTTCTACCGAATGAAGTCCAACTCTACCGTTATCTCATATACAAGTCAGTTCAGTTAATCCTACTAGAAAATGTAGTCGCAAAAATCTCACCGGATTTCTTTCATACAATGATCTGAAATCTTCGTTCCATTTCTTACAAAATCTTCTTACAACTTTACGATGCAATAAATCTTTCTACCGATGTCAGTGTTTTAGTGTGGTAAAATCAATGTGTCAGTGAGCTCTCTTTTTTTTATAAATACGGCGTAAGCCTACATTCAAAATTTCTCTGCACCTCACAACCTGTCCAGGTAACTTATTTCTCAGATTTTGCTATACTATAAGATTTGTTAATATTTTAGGCTTTGTTTATTAGGATATGTGTTTGATGTTTTATTTTAACATTCAAAATTTTACAGAAGTTTAATAACTTATAAAAGCATTTCCTTTCTTTAAAACATATTAATTTACAGATATTTTAGGCTTTGTTCATTAAGATATGTGTTTGATGTTTTATTTTAGTATTCAAAATTTTACTGAAATTTAATATTTATAAAAGCATTTCCTTTCTTAAAAACATGATTTACAGCAGCTAAATGTAAACCTTAATCAGTCAGACCTTGAGTATTAAGCAGTTATGTTGAAATTTGAACAGGCTTGTATTAAACATTAAGCAATCAGAATATTAAACTTTTAAACATGTCAAAATGCTAACTAGAGAAATGTTTTTCTGGACTAGAATCCTTGTCTTTACAGATTTTCTGAGTGTCATACAAGTTTTATTTCAAACAGAAATCAAGGTACTTATATACCTTTCTTAATGACATTTAATAAGGATTTAATTATAAACTTTCTGGATTTCTGTAATACCGTTAATATTCACTGATTTTGACGAAATAACAAGACATTTTAATAAAAGAATCTTGTTCAATGACATGTTTAAGTTTGCATAATCTCTAGTCAACGTGTCTTTTTGCTACAGCAAAAAAGCTGGTCCGAGTGTCGGAGCTTGTCTAACTTTGCTGTTTTTTGCACGTTCTACAGCAAAACTGCAGCCTTTGTCAAGGACTCTACCTGTTGTTTAAGACATGTTTAATAAAAAAAAAAGAAAACTTTTAATATTACAAGTGCACTATAAAATGATTTTCATCTAAAATACTGACTTTTGTGAAACTGTTTATATATATATATATTTCTGTTCTGCGACTGAACTCTGTTTAACAATAATATGTCCTTTACTGTCTATATGTGATTATGTGTAATTATTTATAATTTAATATATATATAATTGGGTGGTGCTGCATGCAATCTTTCGGTTCTAACAGCCCCAAAGGGGTTATTTCAAAATTAACAAAACAAAATTGACGTCAATCTTTAAAAATTTCATTATTTAAAAATTTTTCGATATTTAAAAATTTCATTATTTAAAAAATTTTAATATTTAAAAATTTCAGTATTTAAAATTTTCACTATTTAAAAATTTTCTTATGTTATAAACAAATTTCCTTTTTTTAATATATATATGTTGGCCATCTTAGTATGTAAGAAATTTAATAAACAAAATCATGATATTTAATAAGTAATTTAATGATGAACTTGTTAGAATTAATATAACTTTTGAAACTAAAATATTAATCTTGATTATAGAATCTTTTTTTTTTATTATTGTTAAATTCTTTATAACAGTTTGTATAAACAAAAAGAGGGGGGGATAAATATCAGAGTTAAATTGTTAATAATTTTTATTTCTTTTACTTTTAAGGGCATGTAAATTTTTCAAGATTCAATTTGTAATCTTTTTTTTTTATTATTAAGCTTTTGGTCATGTTAAGTAAACTTAAGGTGATATTTTCATAATTGTAAATGGTAAAATCTGATCCGTCGAAATTTCTTTTTTTTATTCAATAAATTTTGAGCCTTGTTGATTATAAAATTTGTCTTTGTCTTTTTTTATTTAAACATTGTTACCAGTTGGTTCCACCTTTCGTTAATTTAAGTCGCCTGGTAACAATTGTAAATAATGTTTTAACCAAATTGACATTTTAATACCGTCGTTATAGGTCAACCCCCCCCCCCAATTATTCTGATCTGTAATATGTTTAACGTGTTTAAATCTTTCTTGCATTTTTAAAAATACGGCGAATAATATATTTTGTTTGGGTCCTGTTGGATGTTTTATAGTAGTTGTCTTATGGCTTGTAACATCATATTTTGAGATTGAAAAAAAATCCAACCTAAGAGTATGTCTACAAAAAAATAATTAATATCAGTAGTCTACTAATTTGTGCTGTAGCATCATTCCAGAGACAGGTCTTTGTTTACACGGAAGACGTCTTAAAGGATAATTCCTTGAACAACTCTAAATTGTTTTTTTGACCCAACACCTAACTTTTCTTAAACTACAAAATATATGAGAAAGCTATGTTACTCACCATCATTTTTTTTATTCGGAACCTTTTCATTGATGAAGTCTTCAAAAGCATCTAAATGTTTCAACATGTTGCCATTTTGTGGCAGACCTCCGTTAATAAACTCCAATTTGGACAGATCAGGATTTTTCAAAGCAGGGTTGTATTTATATCCTTTAATCTCAGGAAACAATCCTGGATTGTACAAGATAGTTATTGCATCTCCTCTAAACTTATCGTCATCATTCATTGTAATTCCGAAGTCGTCGGCAGCAAAAGCAAAAGATATGTTGTACCTGGCTTTGCATAATTCTGTTGGAATGTTCCAATAAACCTGATACCCATTGGTTCTGAAAACAAAACAAACAAACATAATTAAGAAAAACAAATATTTAAGGAAATCATCACACCAAACAATAATGAATAAATGAGATTAGAAAAGGGACCACAAAAATGGAGATTTCAGACCATGTTAAAGAACGTACAGAATAACACACTACTATACCAGACAAAATATAGACACTACACTACATTAGTATAACCTGAACGTGTGTACGAAGCAGAAACAACATAGAGAACAAGGATAAGCGAATCAAAACGTAGATTAAAACAATTCCTGCGTGAAAGGTTAGGACCCAAGAAAACGTCAACGTAGTTTCACAAATCAAATAAAACCTTATTCATTACTTCATTATTTTAACATAAATAACTATTTACCTAGTTCAAAAATATTTATTGAAACAGCAGATATTTCTTGTTGAAACTCAATATTAAAAGGATTAAATAAATCGGGTAATTATATAGCAGAGTAGCCTCACTTCAAAATCAATTTTTATGGATTTTATTCGTCAAATAATTGTTTGAAATATATTTAATTATCGAAAAAAAAAGTGTCGGAAAGATGATTACATAATATAATTACACAAGATTACACAAGAAAATCTTAATCAGAGTCAAATTCTGATGAGAAAAGTTGAAATTATGTTGTTGTTTTTTCGTGAAAAAATTAACTCTGTGTTATCTTTCATACTCATGACATTCACTTCAATAAACGTACGGAAGGTTTGGTCAGGTGGTTATATATATATATATATATATATATATATATATATATATATATATATATATATATATATATATATATATAGCAACCTGGCCAAACCTTTCGTAACATATAATAGCGACCTATAATAGAATATAATAGCGAAAGTGAACTGCATTGAGTGAAAACGAAGAAAATATGTTAAATGTGAAATGCATCTGCAATGGATGTAATCATCTTTCCGACACTTTTTTTCGATATTAAAATATTTTTCCAACATTTATTTGAAGAATAAAACCCATAAAATTTTATTTTGAAGTGAGGCTACTCTGCTAACAAGCTACAATTGATTCCTCATGCGATATTATAGTTATATTACTAAAATAAAATATTTTTGAAACTTTAGTTTTATTGCTTTATTATTTAATCCAATAAACTATAATGTGGATTAAATATTTTGTGATTACATACACCAACCTTTTTACAATACTGTCTATAGAATAACTGATAACACTAACGTAAAGTTTGTGACACACAATATAGGTATGTTTTATAACTGATATTTATTGATAAATTATCCCTCAGGGCTTTTGTATTAGTTGATAAATTTTAAGGAAATACCATATTTAAATAATGAGTTTCATCATTGAAATCAGATTAAAAAATTTTTTGTGTCACATGACGATATTCATACTCAAAAATCTTAACTTAATTTCAAGATTGCGACTATTTTTGAACATTTTAAATATTAATACTGGAAGTACATATTGTCTTATAAACATACACCTAAAACAAACTTTTTATGTTCAGCCGTTTTAAAGATTTTGTGTATTTTCAATACTTTATTAACAATCTGTATATAACTTTTTTTTGTTAATTAATTATACGGTTATAAATTACTTAAAAAGATGTCAAAAATATACCCAAATATGAAAAGTGGTAATAATTAGTTCACTCGTTTGGGCATTAGAGCGCTAGAGATCATTTCAATATCTACTAGACGATGATGACCAAAGTGTTTTTTTTTCTTTCTTTTTTTTTTATAAAAACAGCAAAAAAATATAAAAATCTGCTTTTTCAGACAGAGACTTAAAATGGTATTTCCTCAAACAAAGTTAAACTTTTATTTTTTAAACTATCCCATAGCGTCACTACTCTATTAAAAATCAATCCAAAATAATAATACTTACAAGTTTGGGATAATGACACTAGCTAAAATTACCACAAAGGAAGAATACGTCAATCAATGTAAGTCCTCCCATTTTGGTTGAAACAAGAGTGACTTAGAAAGTAAAAATCGTTCTTTTTATATTATTTATCCCCTCTTAACCTTTGACGTACCTTTGTGTGCACAGTCTTGTTGGAAGATAAAACTTTGATTTATAATAATAAAAGTAAATTATTAAAATTTTACTTTTATTTAGGAACAAATATATATCTGTGAACTTACTAAAATGATTCTTAAGCTAAGAGTCAAATGCAAATCAATTCTCGAAAGATAAATGATCGATTTCGTATCATAAATGACTTTGATGGAGTGTTGTAATTGTTTTCTCCAAATTATTGACATAGTCGGTAAAAAAGTCGAAATCAAAGTCACGAAATGTACTTAATCATAATTTTAAGTTTAGGTATTACAGTAGTTTTTCTTTAACGTCATCACATTATTAGTACTGTATTTACTTTGTTTTTGTTTTGTTTTTTTTGTAGGGGTTTTTAACTTCAGTTTTAATTTATAAAGCGTATAATTAATAAAAAATTTAAAAGCAGCATTCACAACTACACGTTTTTCTGATCTATATTTTTGAACATCTCTACTTCTTGGGGTAAAATATTGGTATAGTCAAATCAGTATAGTATAAATACATTCCGTATCATTTATGTACATGCCATAAATACACGACGTTTCGAAAGTATGAATCATCTTCTATTATCAAGTGATGAATCCTAGAATGCATCGAAAGATCCATAATTCGTTAATAAACTACGACAACGTTGGCAGTTAAAACTAAAACTAATAACTTTAAAATTGGAACAAGTGCTAAAACTAACCCTGAAGTTTAAAAGAACTAAGATTATATTTATAACCGTGTTTAGGAGGAACGGACACTTAACAATTACACAAGTAATTACTAATACCAAGTTCAAACGAAATCATACACTAAATTAGTTATTTTTGTGCTTAGACTTAACTTTAGACGTTTGTTTGTTCTATGACTATTACTTTTAGTTTTCCTTAATTACTCTAGGTTACTAAGCTATGTTTTGCTCTTTTAACATTATTCAGGTTCTAAGTATATAACCTGCTAACGGTTGTTGATAGAGACTCTAGAAACGTCGTGCATTTATTTATATACACAAATAATGACAAATATCCGTATAAACAGAATCAATAATATAAACGATCTATATATAATTTTAAAAACAGAACCGTTCGGGAGTACGCTAAATGCAACTATCATTACCTAAAGCGTTACCACAATTATCAGTATAAAAATATCTAGGGAAATGTTAATTAACATATGTTTTTACATCTGTTATTAATTTATTATAGCATTTTGAGGTTACGTTTGCATCATTTCTCTAAATGAATACGCAGCACGACTGTACAATACTTGTTAGAGTATCTTTATTTTTATTACATGTTCTAATAATGCGGTCGTATTTTGGAGGTGGGAGTGACGGAGATTCTGGGAGAGATCAAGATATCCTGTAAAGAGGTTAAATGGATGTCATGACAGAGGAAAGAACAAATTATTACAGAAAATTTGTCACGGATATAGGAATTGTTACAGGAATGCTCATAGAAGGCCAAACAGATGGACGAGAACTAGGTATTGTGAAATCGGTTTTTGCTGGAATATGCTAACAAAATATTGGTTTATCGGTTTTGATGGTTTGTAAGTTAATGTCAGCATTTCGCACGTATGTTGTTTAGGTTATCTGCACTACAATGGTGCGTTGGGGGTTGCATACCGTGCCTCCGTGTCTTCTAGCTACAATGATCCTGAAATATCCCAATTTCTATAAAATCCAGTGCAATAGGTCGCAGTGTGGAGTGAGCGAGTATACCAGTTACGTGTATGTTTTTTGGTGTTGAAATTTTTTGAGATTTCTTGATTCTCCGGAGAACGGCTAATTCGACTAGATGGGTCAGATGACCCTTAGAAACCCAAACGCGAACTACTCGAAATAATAATACTAGTTAGTTAACAAGCCAGAGAATGGTTTCCTTGCACGTAATGAAATCGACACCTTTTGGTGGTAAATTATTAACTAAAATAGGGTACGGAATTGATTCGTATATGTGTCGAACATTATAAAAGATATATAAATAGTGTCGTGGATTAAAAGTCAAACATTGAAACATTGAAACAATATTTGAATTGGCGTTTTGGTTGAACGATTCAACCTTTAGTGACTTAACATATTTAACATTGGAGTAAGCAATAGTATCGTGGTTTAAAAGGTAGAACTTGAGAAAATATCTAAAAGGGGCCTTTTTGGTAAACTACCACTGGTTGACGTAACATATTTAAATTTAATGAGGGCACAAGTGTCATGGATTTAAAGGTAGAACTTGAGAGAATATCTGAAAAGGGCCTTTTTGGCGAACGATTTAACTACAGGTTGACGTAACATATTTAAATTTAATGAGGGCACAAGTGTCATGGATTTAAAGGTAGAACTTGAGAGAATATCTGAAAAGGGCCTTTTTGGCGAACGATTTAACTACAGGTTGACGTAACATATTTAAATTTAATGAGGGCACAAGTGTCATGGATTTAAAGGTAGAACTTGAGAGAATATCTGAAAAGGGCCTTTTTGGCGAACGATTTAACTACAGGTTGACGTAACATATTTAAAATTAATGAGGGCACAAGTGTCATAGATTTAAAGGTAGAACTTGAGAGAATATCTGAAAAGGGCCTTTTTGGCAAACGATTTAACTACTGGTTGACGTAACATATTTAAAATTATTGAGGCCACAAGTGTCATAGATTTAAAGGTAGAACTTGAGAGAATATCTGAAAAGGGCCTTTTTGGCGAACGATTTAACTACAGGTTGACGTAACATATTTAAATTTAATGAGGGCACAAGTGTCATAGATTTAAAGGTAGAACTTGAGAGAATATCTGAAAAGGGCCTTTTTGGCGAACGATTTAACTACAGGTTGACGTAACATATTTAAATTTAATGAGGGCACAAGTGTCATAGATTTAAAAGTAGAACTTGAGACAATATCTGAAAAGGGTCTTTTTGGCGAACGATTTAACTACAGGTTGACGTAACATTATTAAATTTAATGAGGGCACAAGTGTCCTGGATTTAAAGGTAGAACTTGAGAGAATATCTGAAAAGGGCCTTTTTGGCGAACGATTTAACTACAGGTTGACGTAACATATTTAAATTTAATGAGGGCACAAGTGTCATAGATTTAAAGGTAGAACTTGAGAGAATATCTGAAAAGGGCCTTTTTGGCGAACGATTTAACTACAGGTTGACGTAACATATTTAAATTTAATGAGGGCACAAGTGTCATGGATTTAAAGGTAGAACTTGAGAGAATATCTGAAAAGTGCCTTTTTGGCAAACGATTTAACTACAGGTTGACGTAACATATTTAAAATTAATGAGGGCACAAGTGTCATGGATTTAAAGGTAGAACTTGAGAGAATATCTGAAAAGGGCCTTTTTGGCAAACGATTTAACTACTGGTTGACGTAACATATTTAAAATTAATGAGGGCACAAGTGTCATGGATTTAAAGGTAGAACTTGAGAGAATATCTGAAAAGGGCCTTTTTGGCAAACGATTTAACTACTGGTTGACGTAACATATTTAAAATTAATGAGGGCACAAGTGTCATAGATTTAAAGGTAGAACTTGAGAGAATATCTGAAAAGGGCCTTTTTGGCAAACGATTTAACTACTGGTTGACGTAACATATTTAAAATTAATGAGGGCACAAGTGTCATAGATTTAAAGGTAGAACTTGAGAGAATATCTGAAAAGGGCCTTTTTGGCAAACGATTTAACTACTGGTTGACTAACATATTTAAATTTAATGAGGGCACAAGTGTCATAGATTTAAAGGTAGAACTTGAGAGAATATCTGAAAAGGGCCTTTTTGGCAAACGATTTAACTACTGGTTGACGTAACATATTTAAAATTAATGAGGGCACAAGTGTCATAGATTTAAAGGTAGAACTTGAGAGAATATCT
Source organism: Aphrophora alni (assembly GCA_963513935.1). NCBI lineage: Eukaryota > Metazoa > Arthropoda > Insecta > Hemiptera > Aphrophoridae > Aphrophora > Aphrophora alni. The sequence continues at coordinate 47,623,307 of OY740775.1, read as the reverse complement.
GAAAAGGGCCTTTTGGCGAACGATTTAACTACAGGTTGACGTAACATATTTAAATTTAATGAGGGCACAAGTGTCATGGATTTAAATGTAGAACTTGAGAGAATATCTGAAAAGGGCCTTTTTGGCGAACGATTTAACTACAGGTTGACGTAAAATATTTAAATTTAATAAGGGCACAAGTGTCATGGATTTAAAGGTAGAACTTGAGAGAATATCTGAAAAGGGCCTTTTTGGCAAACGATTTAACTACAGGTTGACGTAACATATTTAAATTTAATGAGGGCACAAGTGTCCTGGATTTAAAGGTAGAACTTGAGAGAATATCTGAAAAGGGCCGTTTTGGCAAACGATTTAACTACAGGTTGACGTAACATATTTAAATTTAATGAGGGCACAAGTGTCATGGATTTAAAGGTAGAACTTGAGAGAATATCTGAAAAGGGCCTTTTTGGCAAACGATTTAACTACTGGTTGACGTAACATATTTAAAATTAATGAGGGCACAAGTGTCATAGATTAAAAAATAGATCTTGAGACAATATCTGAAAGGGGCCTTTTTGGCGAACGATTTAACCACTGGTTGACGTATCATATTTAAAATTAATGGAGGCACTAGTGTCATAGATTAAAAAATAGATCTTGAGACAATATCTGAAAGGGGCCTTTTTGGCGAACGATTTAACCACTGGTTGACGTACCACATTTAACATTAGTATAAGCACGCATCTAAATTGCACTAAATACCAAATGATATAACCACATAAAACCCAATTTTTTCACAATATAATATTCTTAGATTCCCACAAAACGGGTTATCCTGTAGGGGCAAAACAATTTACATTTTTCCCTCTTAAAAACAATTATTAATAAAAATATCAATGGTGCAAAATAATTGCACTAATTTTCTCACTGGCATATTCCAAAACAAAATAAAAACTAACTAAACATCATCAATAATGTCATTTTGGTAGGTGCCAACAAACGAAAAAAAATTAATGAAGAACGCCATTTTTTGAAGAAAAAAAACTGAATTAGCTTCGTTTGTCCCATAAACACGTTGATAGCGTAATTCGCACTTCATTAAAATTGGTCTTATAATAAGCATACCTCTATGTATTTTATTTTATGACATCGTGCATCATTATTTTAGTGCGTAATTGTGTATAAAGGGTAATTTTTTCTTGTTAATATGTATGGAATAGGTTTCATTAAAAAAACCCTTACTACAACGGTGAATGATTTTAAAGTTGCTCAAACAAAATATTGCCAAGATCATTCGACTGTACAATTTTAATAACAGCTGTGAAGTTTTATTATTATTATTTTATTTTTTATTATTTTTTTTTCTGAACAGTTATATATTTTAATTTACACGTTTTACGCGCAGGTTGGGGTCATTAATCCTTTCATTTCATATAAAATGTGAATGACATGGTTTTAAGCCACTTTTATAAAATGTCCCTAAATCATTTTTTTTTTTTTTTTTGTCGTAATTGACGAATAGGCCTTTTTGTAAAGGTGACGAAAAATATATTCTGTTTGGGTCTTTGAAAGTATCATTTGAGCAAAATTTAGTTTCCGGAAATAGTAATTTAGTACGTGTTTGTTTCTTGTGTTTTTCTATATGAAAGCTAACATCAAATTTTGAATTTTTAAACTCCAAATTAATTTTTTGATTTATCTCATAACTGTCCCTATTCTATGTACAATTGATAAAGTTATAAAGGAACCACAGTTGTGTTGATTTACAAAAACATTTAAACTGTGACCAGAAAGAAATCAAAACATCTCTTGGTACGGTCTCAAATTGATTGGTTACTGTTTCTGAAATGAAATTTGTTTATTAAGTTTATTAGTCTGCTAATAAATGAAAATTTTTGAAGAGATACAAATATTAGTTGTGTTCCCATGCTGTGCATCGAATTGATAAACAACAGGACATGTATACAACATAGCAAATATTTTTTTAACTACGTAAGACATGATAATTTATGAGGCATATATATAATATAAAATATTAAAAAAGATATTTAATAACGTTTTTCAAGGAGGAACAAGATGGGCGTCATTACAGTACTTACCCAATCCCGTCATACAATCTAGCCTAATACAAGCCGATGCTCTAAATATAATAAAAGAAAAGTTGGTTTCTACGGCATTTACTGACTTATTAGGATATGGAAATTGTATTAGTAGATGAAGTGGTCTCAAAGTTTGTTTAAAACAGTTGTTACTAAGATGTTCTAAACGTCACATATGCGTATACTACTACTTTCTTTTAGTCGACTAGACCTTAAAACTGGTCTGTATAATGTATGTTACATCGACCTCACTATCATCACTCTTTTCAATGGCACGGTTATGGTGGGCCTCAAATATGTATCGTAGCTTCCCATCCCGTTCAGGGCACGCTGCCTTGCGTTAGAGCAGCCAATTGTTCTCAATTCCGATATCATCGCCTGAACTACAACCTCCAATCTACAACATCCGACATGAGCAACAAAACGAACCTCATTTTCAAAACCGCCTTCATCCTGCGGTCGTCGACAGGCCCAACCACGTTGTCTTGCATGATAATATTAGAAACCAATCATTTTCACACCCTATTTCGACTCCGGAACTACAACCTCTAAGCCCCACCCTACGGCCTCCGACCCTGGTTAAATTAAAAAAAAAAAACAAAAAAAAACATTAAATGTCGTATTTTAAGAAACAACAATATGGGCTCATTATAGTACTTACCCAAGCCCATTATACAACCAACTATAATACAAACAGATATTCTAAATATATTTAAAAAACTAGACCTTAGAGGATACGTTGTAATTATTGATCAAGTTGTCTTATCTAGTAGGTTAAGACAGTTGCTACAGAGGTTTTTCTCAAACTCGTAGATGTCTATATCACTACTTTTTTGTCGTCGGTTAGACTCTAACTGGCCTCTAGATTGTATATTATATTGAAACCACCTCATTTGCTTCACTCTTTTCAGTGATTTTGACGGGACTTCAATCTGTACACACGTGACGGTGACTCCAGTCGCTACACTCGTGTTACTGATTCGGCTCTGCCGGCGACTTCACTTTACGAATATCAAATTCTCTTTTGAGATTAGGATTCTAAATTACATTTTGGACAATAACTGCGTTATTATCATCCTATTGGTACTATTACATTCAGAATTGAAAATTTTTTGTACCTACTATCATGCTTACATACAGAAGACTGAAACACAGCATTTGGAAAATCACTTTTTCGGTTTCCCGTCAAAAATAAAACGTGAAGATCAGTCAAAATCTTTTGGGATTTTAAGACTTATCTAATATGTAAAACATATTGTTTGATACAAATAATTTAATTCATAGTTCTATGAATATTGTACTTGATTTATATTTTAATAAGTTAAAAGCTTAGATCTGAAACGAGCATTTACAATAAAGTTTAAACCGTAAATATTATTTGATTTCAATAAGCTTTAATGATGATTGTTAAGTTTTTTCTTTTATTGAAAATTATTACTGAACTTTATTTTTTTCAAACTATGTTGTGTAAAATAAGAATGCAATCTGTAGAGGTAATTCTGAGAAATCGGGTATTTTATGAACAAGAATTTTTATTTAATGGAGATAGCGACAATCCTTTAGTTTAGAATCTTAGTGGCTACATAATTGACAACTTTGATCAACATTACTATTACCGATTTTCAGAAAATATAACTTTTTAGCAGTTCCTTATGACGGTTCCTATTAAATTTCTGATTATTAAAAACAATTGCATTTATAACACTTTGAACAATTAACAAAATATCTCACATATCAAATTTGATTAAAGTCTGAGAGACATCTTTCAACACACATTTTTGTTGACTCATCATATAACATTCTCCTCACTATGTGAATAAGAAAGTAGGTATACAATTAAGTACAACACAAATAATATATTTTAACGAAAAATATTCTTTATGGTTCAGTTTTCTCACACTAAAAAACGGAAAAACAAGTTATAGGCCGTCATCATGGTACTAACCTAACCTAACCAAACCTAACATGATTTACCCTAACCCAACTTACCTAACCTAACCTTTTAAAATCTAATCTAACCTTACTTAGCTCTACCATGAAATGCAATAGAAACAGATCCTTTAAATTTAATACCTAAATCTAGCATCCTTGAACCTTGTATGAAATATTAATTGAAGGTTACGGTGCCTTATCCAGTAGGGTAAATTTATTTAAAACAATTGTTGTAAATGTGTTCCGAACTTTGTAAATTGTAAATATGACTACTTTGTCGACAGAGTCTCCTAGACGATAAAGGACTCTGAAGATGAATATTCATTAGAACGTCTCTAGGTATGACCACATTATACCGACACACCAAATTTCACTAAAATCCTTTGTAATGTAGATCATTATATAAAATACATATGACAGATAAACACACATCATACTAAAAATACAATTTCAATCAAGGAATAATGAAACAGACAGAGAAAATTTCAACATCGACTTTTGTTTTTATCATATCATGTATATAGTAAATAGGTGTTGTTAGGTTTTCATTTAATTATTATAGACATATAAACAAGTTGTGGTGATTACCACCACTCCCCCTCCCCTTCGTGAATCTGCAGATATCCGCCCGGCTAGCTGATAAGACCAGAGTAGTGCTCGAGACAGCTGCGACTAAAGACGTCTTACAGCGATCTTCCTAAATATATTATAGTGCGGTAAATTTCTATCATGCCTTGCTAAACCCAAAGGAATAGGGCCGTTCGGCCCTTGGGTTTATATCTGGGCGCATCGCGATTTTTGGTTATCGTAAAATTATTAGTCGAACTATACGCGGCCATGAAAGGCCCTGGTATAGACCGACATGTTGTTGCAATACAGTGTAGTTAATATTAACATTGGTATTAGTGTAATTCTCTTATTTTTAGTTAATTAGTTTCTAGTAATACTCGTCAAAAATGGCTAGCCTAAGGTGAGATTCGCCCAGTGTACTTATATTAATTTTACCACGCGATCGGGACCCGGTAATACTTTATCAAAGTAGATCCGCGGACCATCCAAAAATAGTGCCCCCCCCCCAATGAAATAGCCCTTTTCTCCCTACCGTTGCAAAGTACAATATTGAATAAGTTAGATTTGTTCACAGTAAATACTGTAACGAGCTCCAAATCGGAATATAAAAACCACACAACGTTTATAGCGCTTAATGTACATTAGTGACTGCCACAATTAATTGATATTAGTGGTGGAATATGATGAAGCATACACTCGTGTGGTCAGGCTTTTGGTGTTATTAGTTAAACACATCATATTAGCAGGAAACATGGTTTCCAAATACAGTAAACTGAGCGAAGCGAGATAATGTTTTAATTCAAACTTTGAACATTTATGTGTTTGAATTTTAGGCATTTTCGGCCGAACACGTGAAACAATCTTTATTAAATTTAGCAATAAATTTAGCCGGACGGCTGTACTAGCTTTTTGAAATAAAGTTTCTTAAATTGTTTCAGTCAAGTTACTTCTTTTTGTATTAGTGACGCGTTCAGGACTTTTATCCCATCTTTAGACAGAACATAAATACATTACTCAACAAAGGTCGTCAAACACTAAATTTTTTTAAACAAAACACACACATCACATTAAAAGTACGTTTATTTGTACCGGACGGCAACTAACAGGTAAATAATTTTTGTTTTGACGACCTCGCTTGAGTGACGTATTTATGTTGTGTCTGAAGATGGGATAAAAGTGCCGAAACGCGTCACTAATACAAAAAAGTCACTTGAAGGAAACAAGGTAAGAAACTTTATTTTAACTAATAGTGACCTGGATACTGAAAATGAATTCATTAGCATTTTGAATTTATTTTTAGTTTTAAATGCCGACCACTCAAATTATTAATCTTAGTTACTAAGGCATGGACGCAGGTACTCCGACTGTTGATCTTTAAAAAGAAGATAACTTCTTTACAAACAGTAATGAACATAAAATAGAGGCTTGTAACCCTGAAATACTGTAAGTACGACAGGATGGAAGAGAGCAAGAATTGTTAGAAACGATGAAAGAGAGGGATATAACTCAAAACTACATGAAGGAAGGTGTAGATCAAGCTATGATACCACGGGATTTCCACAACCGTACTCAATGTAAGTGAGCTGCAGAAGGGCTCGCACTAGAATACAGAGTTCTCTTCGAATTTTTTAATAAAATGGTGTGAATGACGTACAACAAACCGTGGCACAAAAATATTTTTAATGAATAATTAAGAAAATATAACTTCCTCAGTTATTACTTTTATGGTGTTTTTATTTACATAAATTAAAATGTATTATAGAGTTACGAAATAGGGTTAGCCTTATAATAATAACAATTTACACGAAGAAAACCACAATTTGAATTGGAAATACAAATATTTCTCTCAGTTGCCTAAAAGGACAACATGAAAAACATTTATTTTCAACATTCACAAACGAGGGAAAGGACATTAGGGGTTAAATGAGGTCGCATTCAATAGACTCATATACAAATTTAATTGCACCCCACAGCGCATATCCCTCCAAAAATCGGTATATATTTAATATTTATTTTGAAATATAAAAAATAATATTAAAACATCTTTTAATATTTTTTTTTTCCGAATAACTATTTATTAAGTTTGCTTAAGACATTTCAAACTCTTAATACATCTACTCCAAGACATAAAAGTCCTCGAGAAGTGACTTTTTACATGAATGATATAGCAAAAGTAACCAATTCTATTTTACAAATTGAGGGTGGTCGGAAAAGTGTAGTGTATATCTTAACCCTTTACGTGGGGCACGACAATATTACCTTACATTAAAAAGATTTTTTAATGTTCGAAGCAATCATTTCAAAAATATATTATTTTTATATTCCACTAAAATCATTGGAGTGAGTTCAGGGGTATGAGAGAGCAGTTAGGTATTTTGTATTTATTTATGTCTCATGACATCTGTTGTTATAAACAAGAGATATGTTAAAGAATAATGTCATTAAAGTCACACATAAATTAAATCTACAGCGATAGTAAATGTGCATATACTGGAGTAAAAAAAATTAAATAGTAAAAGAAAGGTTTAATTTAAATATCTTTTTGCACAAACCCAAAATACGAAAGTACGAGAAAGGAACTAGTACAGGATAGTCAGTTATATTATCAAGACTTGTAGTTACAAAGTTAGAAGTTCAGGTTAAGTTTGGTAACCACAAATAAAAACCTCCAGTTTTTACTATTCTTCACATAGCATGGCCTCCGCGCGTTGTTGTTTGAACGTACGGTAGAGGCCTCAAAAATTACGACAAGAACTTGAAATTTGATTACGACAAGAACTAGAGGACTTTAGTGTGCTAATATGGAACCATAATTAAAATCAGAAACATCGAACTGAATATGTCAAAATGCCATTTCTGATATCTTAATAGTTACAAAGGCCACGTCACCGACACGAGTGAAGGCTCCATCGTTATGTACAGCTACAAGGTCAAGTTATTACTTGAGCGAAGCGACTGGGGAAGGTTTCACATATAAATATCTACGTAGCTCGTTAAGGCCTAGCTGTCGGCAAGAAATTAGTGATATACACAATGACGAGGTTCATAAAACCTGTGTAACAACTATTCTAAATAAAATTACCCTACTGGTATGATCCGTTTGTAATACATTGTATGATATGGCTAGGTAAGTACTATGATGAGGTCCTTCACTTCTTTCTATGATATTTATTTACAGAATATAACCATATACGGACAATGTATATGTTATGTGTAACACATATTAATATTTAAAACTCATTGTGTTTGTATCCAAGTCACTCTTTTTTATATAATAAAAGAACAGTAATGTCCGTCGATGTGGCTTTTTTAATAATAAAGTAGTTACTTACTTTATAATCATATGACGCGTTTCGGAACTCGTTACATCTTCAGAAAATGGCTCTGCTGAGGTCGTTAAAACATTAAAATAAATTATTACACAACACATATATCGCAACACATATACACATACAAGAGCACATTAACACAGACAATATCAACGCGTGTGCACACCATCAAATACGTTTAATACGCTTGTATGTGTATGTGTTGCGATATATGTGTTGTGTAATAATTTATTTTTATGTTTTAACGACCTCAGCAGAGCGATTTTCTGAAGATCGAACGAGTTCCGAAACGCGTCATATGATTTTAAAGTAAGTAACTACTTTATTATTAAAAAGTCACATAGACGGACATCATTGTTCTTTTATTATATACATATTAATACATTTTGAAAAGATAACGAAACTAATGTTTTTAGATACTAAATATTATACAAACCAATTTCATTAGTTAGAGAAACATGTTGGAGATTAGGAACAATGGAATCAGGTGATTGGATTTGTTCTGATAAAGGAAGTTTGTAAGATAAGAAGGTTTACAGCTCTATCGGTGTGATAAGACGAATTATGGTCTTAAATATATTCCCAATCTTTTATCGTTAGAGATTGCAATATACTTGTTTATTTTTTACAAAAAAAAAATCTAATAAAACAAAATAAACCAGTTTTATCGCGCGCGCTTGTTTCTGTGTGTTAAGATATAGGTGAGATTATGGTTAGTAATTCTACAGATTGTATAACATGAAATATCGTTTTATAAAATTTAAAAATAGCAATTTTGGTAAAAGAAATATTTTTAGACATTCACCTATTTCCTAACAGTCGTACATCATCTCAGGAGTATAATTATCACAAGCTTGAAACTCCTAATCCAGAGATATTAAAATGTGTTTTATAAAATACAAAATAATAACATTAATACCACAACATCGGATTGAGATTGGATACAGATTGAGATGAAGATTGAGATTAAGATTGAGTATGAGATTGAGATTGAGTTTGAGATTTGGATTCAGATTGAGATTCAGATTAGGATTTAGATTGAGATTCAGATTAAGATTGATATTTAGATTAAGATTCAGATTCAGATTCAGTTTCAGATTATGATTCAGATCGAGATTGGAAATCAGATTGAAATTGAGGTTCAGATTGAGATTGAGATGTAGATTAGGATTTAGATTCAGATTGAGATTCAGATTCAGATTAAAATTAAGATTCAGATTGTGATTCAGATTCAGATTGAGATTCAGTTTAATATTGAGATTCGGATTGAGATTCGGATTGGGATTGGGATTAAGATTCAGATTCAGATTCAGATTAAGATTAAGATTCGGATACGGACTGAGATTGATATTCAGATTGAAATTAAAATTCAGATTGTTATTCAGATTCAGAATAAATACCAGATTCAGATTGAGATTGAGAATAAAATTCAATTGAGATTCGGATTGAGATTAGGATTGTAATTGGGATTGGGATTAAGATTAGGATTGAGAAACAGATTGAAATTCAGATTGATATTCATATTTAGTTTAAAATAATATTTAGATTCAGATTGAGGTTGACATTGAGATTGAGATTCGAATTCAGATTCAGATTCAGATTAAGATTGAGATTGATATTGAGTTTAAGTATGATATTCAGATTGTGATTAAGATCTGAATCTGAGTCTGTATATGAATCTGAATGTGATTCTCAATATCAATGTCAATCTTTATCTGAGAATGTCAATCACAATCTGAATCATAATCTTAATCTCAATCTGTTTTAAAATCTCAATCAGAATCGGAATATCAATCTCAATCTATATCTCATTCCCAATCTCAATCTGAATATTAATCTGAAACTGAATTTCAATCTTAATCTGAATCGAATCTGAATCTCAATGTCAATCTTACTGCAAATCTCAATCTAAATCTCAATCTCAATCTCAATCTGAATCTGAATCTGAATCTGAATCCGAATCTGAATCTCACTGGTGTGTTTTTAACTATGACTAGTTGATAAATTACGTGTCATTCAAGTTGAGAGATTTTTGCGTTCGTGTGTGTAGTGAAATTTTATTACCTGAAGCCAACAATGATGCGAATCGCGTTTTTCAACTTTAAAGAAGAAAAAATGCTTCATGCTCAATTATTATTTTTTTTTTTTGACATTAACAAACTTAATCTATTCTTTTTATTCAAAGTAAACAAAATCCTGCCTATAACTGGTAGGGCTCGTTCGTTGGTGAAAAAATTCGTCATAAAAGAAAGGATCCATTCACAGTATATACTCTACTCAATCATTACTGAATATATACAAATTACGTGAACGTTAAAACAGTCCCGTTTAAGTTAAGATTTTAATTATTTACTTTATATTTTACTCTGTAAATTTAATAGGTGTTATAATTCATATAAATGAAAACAAAATGTGGTATTCGAGGGTGTTTTTTAACTTTTTCTTCTAGTTTAACTCTCCGTGAGCTTCTTTTTTAATAACATTTTCCACTTCTTTGTACGACAACAGATTATTCTCCGTTCACGTTATAGGTGAAAATATTACGATTTGTCAAGATGTGACACCGCATATTTTTATTTGATATTTGTGGTTAAAAGGTTAAATAAAATTGTCATCATCATCCCTTACAAAACTGTAGATAAAATAGAGAATATGCTCTAATATTGTCAGGATCAGAATGGTATTATATTTAATACTTCATAACACCAGGTTAATTCTTAGTACTTTATTCTTCCAGTGTCCATCCTATGAACCCACGCAGTAAATTTAAAAAAAAATTGTACTTACATGATTATTCTTAGTTATAACCTAATTAGCATATTTCGTAACAATTGTTAGAACGTTTTTTCAATAACTGTGTAACTTTAAGTTTTTTCAGAAACCATTAAACCTAATGGTTGGCTTAATTATGAAAAACCAACGCTGTCATCTTCGCCATAAAAAAGAGAGCATGAAGTTCTGCCTAGCATAGAACCAAACAAATCCTACCCAGAGTCAAGCAACATTAACATATTAATTTTACCTTCACAAACCGGTACTCAAGATCCAAACACATACAATGTAGTCAAAGTACTTGTCTTTTCAATATTCATATTATACATTTAAAAAAAGAAGAAGAAGGATCATAAAATAGAGACTTGTAGCCATTGAATACTTTAATAGCATCTGGGTTGGAAGAGAATAGTAGTTGATCTAGAGAAACCTAATAAGAAAGATAAAAGAGGGTTCTAACTCAAGTCCAGATGAGGAATTCTGTAGATCCAACTAGGAACTTCGGTAATGTCACAGACGTACATTTTATTACTAAATATGTATAGATACAGCGTTGATCAAAATGAAATAGACACTTTTCTACATCAATAAAATTGAAAACATATCATTTATACCGGTCGTGTTTGCATTACTGGAGAGCTAATAAACTAAAGTTTTATTTTAACAGCTGATTGTTGGAACATTGTTGCAAGACATCTCTTGATTTTGTTTATTTAAAATGTGTAATATTAGCGATGAAAAGGCTTTTAGTGTGCTTGAAGTAGCGAAAACTCAATCAGTTGCTTTAGTGCAACGTAGGTTTAGGATGCTCTTTAAAAAACTTCCCACCACGTTGGCAGTCTATTTATGATTGGCACATGAAATTTAAAAAAATACATGTTGTTTTTGCAAATCAAAAAGTACTGGGAGACCATCGCTGGTAGATGATCTTTTGCAACAGATTCGAGCTTCTATCCTGCGTAGTCCAAAAAAGTCAACGTCCAGGGTAAGTGTAGAACTTAATTTTCCACAGACAACTGTTTGGAGGATTTTGAGAAAACGTCAAACATGAAATCTTACAAACTACAGCTGTTACAAACACTATGTGTTGATGATAAGGAGAAACGTTTGTCGTTCTGTATTAACATCCACATATGTTTTAAAGATCCAGACACCTATCGATTCATTGTTCGACTAATCTTTTGTGTCGAATCAACGTTTCATGTTAGTGGAAAGGTTAACAAACACGACGTGCGGTATCTGGGGAACAGAAAATCCTTGAATCATTTTTGAACTTGAGTGGGATTCTTCTAAGCGAAACGACGTTGAGCTGTATCAAAGCAAAAGACACACGGGCTTTTTTCTTTCAAGTCTCATCCTAATTACACATGCTGACTGATTGGCACGTTTTACACTATTTAAAATCTCATAACTCCACTTAAATTGCAACGAATAAAATGATGTATCCTATCTTCTAAAAGTTTAAATTTTGAAGCACTTTTTACAGCATTTACTATTCTCTATCATTTTTTTTTAAATGAATTGAGGGTATAAGATGTTTATTTTATTTTTTAAAGACAATAATTAATTCACAGTTAGAATCAATTTAATTAATTATTCCGTAGATTCAGGTTCAACGAAAGCTATACACCCTTACTTGAAATTTAATGTAAAATACGATGTTTATGTTAAAGTTCGAGGAATGTATCAAAATATCCCAGAATTTCTACATCTTTTTGTAAAGTACAGTTTCTTCGAAAAAAAACAAAATCATTTCTCTTTAAGTGGATGTGTGAAATAGCATTTTTTAAATTGTGTATTTGAATCACATTTATCTTGTTTTATCACCCAGAAAACTTTTAACACTAGGTCTAGACCACCCTGTATATTAAAAAGTCCCTACTCTTTCGTCCATGCTTTCGACCCTAACGGCCTCAATACCACTGAGGCGTTACGCTTGTGTCGGTGACTTGGCCCTGTCACATCTCATTTCTATACGAATTACCTTTGGGTGTTCATTGTTCAAAATTATTTTGTTGACAACAATTTTCCTATTTGTCATCGTAGAAAGGTGGGATCGAATGAGAACGATAATTGGTTAAGAAAGATATGGTAGAATTATTAAATAAATAATTAATTTGTGGATAATGAGATAGTGAGAGAGAGAGAGAGAGAGAGAGAGAGAGAGAGAGAGAGAGAGAGAGAGAGAGAGAGAGAGAGAGAGAGAGAGAGAGAGAGAGAGAGAGAGGAGAGAGAGAGAGAGAGAGAGAGAGAGAGAGGAGAGAGAGAGAGAGAGAGAGAGAGAGAGAGAGAGAGAGAGAGAGAGAGAGAGAGAGGAGAGAGAGAGAGAGAGAGAGAGAGAGAGAGAGAGAGAGAGAGAGAGAGAGAGAGAGGGAGAGGAGAGAGAGAGAGAGAGAGAGAGAGAGAGAGAGGAGAGAGACAACACAATACCTGTTAGAGTAATTAGTACAGTAACAATTACTTTATCAACGTTGATTATAACATCAATATACAATGTATAGTATAGGTTTAGTAATCGTAGCAAATTTCTCTCTTCGTTTTTTACTCTCCTCATTTAATGAAATCAGAAATAATTAACAATAATTATTAACATGCTGTTCGTCTGTTCTGTTTGCCATCTGTTCATAAGCACTATATGGGAACAAAAATTAAGATTAGAACATAAAATTTTGTTCTATGTGGGGACTATGGAACCGATATAAGATTCAGATAATTGTAACTGAAAATATCAACATTTTAAATTAAATTATCAAAATGGCGTTTTTCGCGTTTCTAAGAGTACAAACATGACTTTAAGTAGGCAGTATAAAATCTTAATATTTAAACATTGTAAATAGTAATGTGAAAAGCCTTAGTAATTAAAAACAATTCTAAAACTCGAGCCTAAACATTTCTTATCCCGTGACTTTTGAGTTACGGGAACTAAATTTACTTTGCCTTGGTTGTTTTTCTGCACAGTTCATCAAAGGTTTTTGATATGTATTGTCTCACTGCAGTGACTTGCAGTGTGTAAAAATTATCTGATCAGCTGGACAGCCGGTGTAGAGTGTTCAACTGGGTGATAGAACGTGTCATATTATATTAGTTAATTATTTTCAGTGAGTTTAATCTAAAGGCAGGCGAATATTGGGGAAATGGCATTCCCGAAATCTCGGGAAGGCTCGGTAACTCGTCGAACCGTATTATTTATATGTATATTTAAATGGGTTACTGAACATTAGCCTACCACCTATACCACCCGTATTACGTTTCTTTTTATGTACACATAGTTCAATAATTAGTTGTAATTTCTCTAAATTAATGGATTATAAGTAACTCGTCAAGAGCTGGTTACCTATAATGGTGTTTTGTTCAGACGGGTAAGGGTGATTTAACTACCTTAATGGGTATGGGGAAACCACATTTTCCCTTATATAAGCTTACATCTCGTAAGCTTAATACTGGTTTTCAAGTGTTCCGTTTCCCCCCAACATCCGTAAATCATCTCAATCCTAAATTCTTTCAACCTATTATAGGTCTAGACAAATTGCAATGTGGGTTTTTTTTAATGTTTCTGATAAATAACTAACATGTTTTTAGAAGTGTTAGCCTTATCTCTGTAACAGTTTTAAATCGTAAAATGCCATTTTTGATAGAATTATAAAAGACATTTAAATTCAGGTTACACTATCGTTTTCAGAATTTAAATCCAGTATAAAAACAGTTGACATATGGTACCCTTGCTAATAAAAGTTATTGATCAATTTATGATCGTGATATTTCCAACGAACGTTTAAATAATAACAGTAACGTTTTTGCATAATGTATTTTTGTAGCATAATAACTTTTGTAGCACCCTCGATATAATATCAATATAGAAAAGAAGCATGTATGTAATTAATATTAATGATTAAAATCAAGACATACAACGCTCATAATATGTACAAATTCGTCGTATGTCAAACTGAAATATTTTCTAAATAGTTAACCTCACCTTAGAAAATATATTCAAATACAACGTATTTAAAATTAATTGTTGATCAGCTGTTATTTCCAACTTATGAAAAATATACATATTATATAAATTAGTTTTAAAACACCAATCACCATATTGAAACTTTTTATCGTTTTGATACATTTCTGGACTAAAATTCTGTTATTAACCTAGACAAAAAAATTTACAAAATTTATTAATCCGCTCAAAGAGGAAAATATATTGTATCTTGTGAACATTTTGTAATTTGAATTTTTTTCGACATGTTCAACTTTCAAATTTTAAATGTCGGCAATTTAGAAAATGTACAAAATAAAGTCATGGTTTTCTAGTTTATTTGTTAATTGTTACACAAAAATGTCCTATACCTGATTGTCACGTAATATCATATCTACTTACAAATAATCAGCTTCTCATATATTGCTGTACAATTTGAATCACTGTTTATTCTATCATAAATATTTATTTAAAGAAATCTCTTGTATAGATGAATATACTAAACAGTACGTACCTAAAATTGGTTAAATTGGTATTAAATAAACGATTTGAAATATAATTTTAACTTTAACAACATTAATATCTTTATTTGAATTCAAGAACCATTTAACATTTTCATATTAGTATTAGTTGGACACGTATTTCTTCGCGATAGGTCCAATGGATTTCTTGACATAATCAACAAACAGTTTACATTTTGCTTCCGTCTCAAAATCAACAGATGACCCCCACAGGACCACACCATCTGCTCCTTCTTCCTTAGGCACTGCGATCAGGTTTTCCAAATCTTTCTGAAATGACAATATATTATTAATTTCCTTAATACCGTACTTTATACTTTTTTTTTTTTGTGACTAAGTGAGAATTTTGTTTTATTCACACGGGAAATTTGTAATTTTTACAAGTAATAGTATATAGAGAGTGTGACGTAACTGTCAGTTAACAAAATCAACTCCTGCCAACATTTGAAGTAATGATTTTTATTCAGTTTGAAACTACTTTTAATGATATTTATAATAAAACCAGTCAAACCCTACACTATAAATACATATTTGGATATTTAGTTAACCGATAAAAACGAATAAATTTAGATAATATTACAAGATAAAACAATAAAAGATAGACAACAATCAATAAACACAGAAAACGACTTGAAATAGATGACATTAAAATTGCTTAAGAAGTCGTTATCTTCAATATTTATTTACAGTCAGATTTTGTACCAATGAACCAAAAATGGCTATATCTACGAATCACATAGATACTAGAAGTGAATTAATACATCGTGATGCCATTGAACTTGGAGGCATGGTTACATTGTTTCATATTTATTTTCTACATGACTCTATGTTCGTGTCACATAGATTCAGTATTTGTTGCACATCCTCTGTCATATTGTACAGATAGCAGCAATTAATTGTTTTTGTACTTGGAGACGTGGTTAAATTGTTCTTATCTGCATGACTCATTAGCTTTGCTTCTCTACGCTCAGTGTCACAAAGGTACAACAACTAAAGTTGACGACTTAGTTATTGAAACAACGTTTTGTTACCGTTTTTATTCTTGTAGAATTGGGAATGTGCCATTGATTATTTATTCCTAATTTTCATTAATGATTGTTCCATACATTTAAATAAAAATGTAGTTATTCAAAATGGTTGTCATTTTAAGAACGTTTATAAATAAAATTTAATCATTCCATTGTAACATTATTCACGCAATGGTTCTATTAATGTTATGAGAACTTATTGCACTCTTATCATATGTAACCTCTCCTCAATTTATTTGACAAAGCAACATGTTTACTTACATCAAGTATGAATGTCTCATGGAAGTAATACTTGTACGTGATGTACGGAACGATCAATCCTGTCTTACCGGCATGCTTGAACACTCTCTTGCATTCCCTCACCTTTCCTCTCGTTCGCTTAGCTTTATCTTCAGCAGTTCCTTCGTTAGGCAAATAGGCAGAAGGATAAAGAGCGTCACTTTTTTTCCATAACAAAATCAGTCTAGAATTTAACAATTATTGAACATTATTAGATACTGTATTTAAGATCATTAAAACACTTAAACACTTCATTAGAAACACTGTTTAATAATTTGAAAATGAATTAGAAACTCTTTTTAAGATTATTAAAAATTTATAAACTCTGATTAAAGTAAATGAAACTTTATTAGAAACTGTTTTTAAGTTTATGGAAAATGTATTTTAAACTACATTTAAGATGATTGAAACTTTATTAGAAACTGTTTAAAACGATATTAAAATTTTATTAGAAACACTGTTTGTTGATGTTTTTGAAACTTTATTAGAAACTGTTTTCAAGTTATCAAAACTTTATAAACTGTTTTTAAGGTCATTGAAAATTTAATAAAAACTGTTTTTAAGTTTATGCGAACTTTATTAGAAAATCTATTTAAGGTTATTGAAACTTTTTAGAAACTATTTTTTAATATTATTGAAATGTATCAGAAACTGATTTTAAAGTTATTAGAAATTTGTTTTAAGTTATTGAAACTTTATTGGAAAATAATTTCCTACATTCAAGAGCAAGTTCTTAATATTCTAAACTCACTGATTGTTATCTTCTTGAACGGCATTAGCGCAGGCATCAACTCCAACACTGTTAAAGCACTGAGGGTATTGATAATAACCCCATTTAGCGTAGGGTCGAAGAGCTTTAGCATACTGAATTGTCTTTACTACATAGTTATTTGCAGCTCTCTCGTATTCCAGTCTAGCCTTTAACAACAAAATACAAATTTGAAAATGAAATAATTTTTAGATATGACAGAGAACTTAACAGCGAGATTAGATTGTGATTTTTAACGTAATAGTGAAGTTACCTGTAATAGTATAAAAACTACTGTCGTTTATATATGTTATTTTAATATACGAGGTTGGCGATTTTACATCCCTTTACATTTTGATAAAATATTCATCTAAATAATCTACCAAAAAAATGATAATATATAGGGTGTTTCAAAAATATCAGTCCTATCTTTGAAAATCATTTATGGCATCGAATAAAATAAAAACATTTCTATGAATATACGCCCGAAAAATTCATTAATATCCCCCTGTCTCAATTTTGTGTTACTTTCAAAAAATAATGATAAGTTTATAGATTATAAATATTTCGAATCGAAATTTGGTGTACACATTGTTCAATCCGTATAACAAAAACGTACACATTAATTTTAAATTGCCAATATGGCGGCCGGTTTTAAAGATATCTCTAAAAAAATGTAAAATGTCGCCATTTTGCGAATTTATGAAATACCATTTGGATTCTTGGTATACTGGTAAAACATTAAAAAAATGTGTCTACTACCAAATTTCAACTTGAAATCTTAAAGAGTTTTAAAGATGTAAATATTGTTTCTATAAAAACACACACGAAATGCCCGACAAAGAGATAACAAAGCGTTTTCGGACACATATTAATAAGAATTTCTTCTGTAATTTGATACCCTGAATCACTTCTCAACCTAGAATATATATTTTTGAGACACATTCAATAATTGTTATTAGACACAGGTGACTAAAAAACAGATAATTTAGACCAAAAAAATCATAACTAATTTTGTAACTAATCACATAAAATTCTTACATTATTACTTTAAGAAAATAAAGAAAAAAAATGTTTACTAACAATATTGGTAGATTAATATTACAAACTGTAATATTACAGTAATAATAAAAATTTCTTTACAAACACAACACTTTGTTATTATTATCATTTATTAGCCCAGATTTTAAAATTGGATTTTGCATTGTTATGAGCAAAAGTTTCGTCTTTTAAAATTATCGAGATGACGACCAAATTTTTAAAACTCTTCAACTTCAGTTGCAGATCTAACAATGATCAATTTCAAAATAAAAATCGAATATATCCTTAATGCCAAAACTTGTTGACCATTCTAAAATATTTACCTGAGCTTCCACCTTTGCTGTAGTAAATTTAGGGTTTTTATCCTGAACACGTTTCCTGGAGAGTATTCTGTAGATTTCCATGTCATTAAAGTTTTGTGCCCAAGTTGCTCCAAAGTGTTCCATATCGAGTATTATTAAACCTGAAGAAAATCAGTAATTTTGTAAGTTCAATAATTGAAGCACATAAATACAACGTTTCAATGATTAAGTCACCATCCTTAGATGTTACATGTACAAGTCATGCACAAAAACCATAAAACACGGTGGAAAAATCATTATAATCCAATTTGGAGAGATTACGGTGTACCCCAGGGATCTAATTTGAACCTAATGTTATTTATTCTGTATATACATGCCTTGGACTAGCGTATAAAAACTGATAATTTTATTTGGTATGCTGTTGAGATTATGATTAGTTTAGTAGGCCATCAGCATTCTGACTTAGGAACCCCTTCATGTAAACATAATTAATTGTTTAACCACCAGAATCGTGTATTATTAACTTAATGACAATTCTTACCTTTTTAGGTACATCGACAATTATTACTTTCCATTTTTTAGATAAGTAGTACCAGTTTTATATGTATATATGTTATAACATCAGAATAATTATTCCTCCTTTTTACGATAGTTGTAAAATTTCTTTTTTTTATCTTATTGAGTGGCTGATCTGGTAGACTGTTGTTCCTTTGGACACTTTATTTTATTTATTTATTTTTTCATTAATCTACTTGTTTGTGGATAGGCGGACAGTTTATCATAGAGACGATATTTTTAAACCTAATTAATTAGGCACATCAATTTAAAACGTTTTTTGTTAAGAGCAAAAACTGCTTTTCCATTCACTGTTAATTTTAACCTTTAGAAATTTGACGTGCACACTTTAAACTACTATAGATCAACGATACTTCGTCGTGCTTGTCTGAGAATATGAGTTGCTGACTGATAGTTTCTCTCTACACTCTACAACCACAAAGAGCTTGTAAGCTAGAATTATAATTAACATTGGACCTTCTGCCATAAGCTGGATACTTCATAACAGATTGGTTTTACTCAAAAAACAAATTTTTACAATTTTTTTTTTTTTTTTTATTTTATTTTTTTTTTAAATAAACGCAACAACATCTCAAAGATTGGCAACACATTTAATATAACTATTTATAATACTCGAAGGAGATTTTATTTTCGTGTTTAACAGTACAGGATGGTAGTTTTTAAAATAATACTATCTAATACTGTAGTATTTTTTATGAATACGGTTCCTAAAAGGTTTAAGCAACTAACGGGCGTCATCTCTATTAAAATACTCAAATAAATTGTTTTAAATTATATATTTTATAAATTTTACTTTGCATCTTTATTTTATTTTTTGTGGTTACTTGTCTCCTTATAATTTATAATATTTATTATAATAATATTTTAATGTAAATTATTAGATCTTTAGATTCACAGTGACATACGAATTATATTTGTCTAAAATTAAATAATAATAATAATTTAAACTAACCATCATTTTTGGTATCCGGCACTGTTTGGTTAACAGATATTTCAAAAGCATCTAAATGTTTCAACATGTTGCCATCTTGAGGCAGCCCTCCGTTGATGAACTCCAAACCGGACAATTTAGGAACTTTCAAGGATGCGTCGTATTTATATCCTTTAATTTCAGGAAACAATCCGGGTGTGTACATTATGGTTATTGCTTTTCCTCTGAACTTGTCGTCATCATTCATTGTAATTCCATAATCTTTAGCAGCAAAAGCAAAGGAAATATTGTACCTGTGTGAGCATAATTCTGTAGGAATGTTCCAATACACTTTATATCCAGAGGTTCTGAAATGAGAAACGCATTTTTATTTACAATTTAGTATATCAATGATAATTAGTTAGATAAAACACATTTCAAAACAAAATGTATTATTTATGTAATATTATAACATAATTTATTATTATTATTTCTTTTACTATATATAGTAAAAGTTATGTGATGGGTCGAAAATTGCATGTCAACATTTTAGAGAAATTTAAGTTTTTATATATTTAAGAGTAATAATATTGTTTTCTACAATCTGTCTGATGTCTTTGTAGTGCTATACAACCCATTATAGTGCACAGATATTGTTCCATAACGTTTTTCAATGTTTTATAACTATGCAATGGGTTAAGTTTGTTTGCAATGAATTAAGGATTAGGCTAGCGTAACATAAAGTTGACTAAAGGGACGTATCAACCTTACACAATAAGGCCATTTCCCAGTAAGCCCAAAGACCACTCTATTTATCCACCTCCCAATGAGTTAATTATTATAAATTTGTTTAAAGGACTTTCTAAATATAAAAATAACTACACAACGCCACCTGAAGTAAGGGAGGTTCCTTATACCCTATTACAACACACCTGTAATGATGCGGTCAGACTTTTTTCCAAGCCTTCCTGAGAATCTCAAGAACCCAAAATCCCAAAACTAAGTGCGACATCTTAATTTAGAAAACTTTCCAAAGTAGAATGAACTAAACAATTTCGGAGGAATGGACATGAGAGCTCTCGAATACATGAGTACTTTCCACTCTACACGTCATAGGTTATTCATGTATGCAGGAGTCACAACTAACTGTTCACTGCCATCTAAATGCTCTTCTGTTTGTGATAGCGATAGCCGTGCAACTAAGATCGCACTGGTAACTCAAAGCACGACAGGACTCTTCACAACCAGGATCCCAAGCTCGGGGTGACTGTTTTTCGGAACGTGTCAAAATGTTGGAATAATTGTAAAAAAAAAAAAAAAAATCAAAATTTTAAAAACCTCAAACTTGGCTCTGATGATTTTTATCAAATGTATCCACGTATCGTTTGATATCTTCCATTAGGGATTTATAAATCAAATGTTTAAAAAATAAATAACGGAAAACCTCATTTGTCAGAAACAACTTTACAGATTTCGTTAAAGTTTTTATGAAACGAATAATAATTACCCAGTGAGCAAACAGCATGTTAAAGAAAATTACAATTCAAGAGTATTTAGCAGAAACGAGACGTTGACTGTTGTCATCAAAAACTCGACTAACGTTTAGGACGAGCTTAATGCTACAAGTGAAGCTATTTCAAAAATATATCACGTTCAGCTGTTTCATGAAATACCTAGATATTAAAAAAATAGTTATATGCTTTTACGATAACATATATACAAAATGAAAAAAAAAATATAGTTAGGGGGAAACTTTTGGTCATCGTAATGTTCTAAAATATATATATATATATATATATATATATATATATATATATATAGATATAATATAAAATAAAGATCCCAAGTCATTGATTATATCTAATAGCGTCAGGGTCGTATGACAACAAGTGTTGGTCAAAAGAGACCTGAAAGGAAAGATGAAATAAAGGTATCATACCTAATAATACATGAAAATGCTATAGATTAGCTAGGTTCCTTGGACCAAACTTGTACCCACTGTAAACGATTTCATGAAGGAAGTTTTATTGCATAATATACTGAACATGTCAATATATACCGACTTCATTATGTTAAAACTCAGCTTTGACCTCTCACTGATTGGTACAAATCGCTTGAAACGTAAGCAATTCAAGTACTGTTACATTCATGCATAGATACAACTTAAATTATTTATTTAATTTGCAAACGTAAACATGCAGTAACTATTTTGATTGGCCAACATTTTCAAACGGAATAAATTGTTTTAAAATTGGTGCGTACATCTTTTAACATATTTCAAGATAACCTTATTCCTAAATTTAATAACGATATGTTCACCCGTCTAGTCGTAACTGCGTAAGACATACAGGCTAAGTGCCAAATAGTAAATTTAAAAATGTGTGACGCTACACTCGGTAAAAAACACCTGCTGTAAATTACAGACGGTGAATGAAAAATAAGTACTTTGTAAATTTAAAATCATACTTACAGTTGTGGAGAAATGACAATGGCTAAAAGTAGAATTGAGGCAAACCCCAAAGTTGTAACTTGTGCCATTTTGCTTGAAGCCAGAGTGATTGACTCATGTTAGAGATGTCCCTTATATACAAACACAATGATGTCGTGTGTAATATTATGACTTCCTTGAACATTAAAGTTTATTTATACATTTAAATAGGAACGATATCATAGTTTTAATATTCATTTAATGATTATGTTTATCACTTAATGTGCGTCATCAAGGTACTAATTGAAAGCAAACCAAAATTTTAAAATAATGGTAACTTAAACGTTAAAAAAGTAAAAATATACCAATTATTCACAAACTCTTTATTCTTTAATGTAGCTACTTTACGCTCTGTACATATGTTTATTCACTTGATATTAAATGAAATTCGAGATAATAAACCGTGTAAAAATATTGCACAAACTTTCTTACACACTCATACCTAAAACGAAATAAACACGAACTATAACGAATCGTTTTCAAAAAG
The DNA here is from genome assembly GCA_963513935.1 of Aphrophora alni. Taxonomy (NCBI): domain Eukaryota; kingdom Metazoa; phylum Arthropoda; class Insecta; order Hemiptera; family Aphrophoridae; genus Aphrophora; species Aphrophora alni. Next base: position 47,600,273 of record OY740775.1, on the reverse strand, counting down.
TCAGTTCGGTTGTTTTTGTGGTTCATTTTATTTTATTTTTTTCAATTATTTCCGGAATCATAATATTTTTTTAAATTACGACTTTGTTCTTGGGTTTGGGCAATAAATCTAAATATTTCAAAAAAATTACGAAATCGACATAACCAATTTTGATAAATTAAATATTTTTTTATTATGGTCATATCTCAGTAATTTTTTTTCATTTTTTATAGAAATAGAAATCTGTTGATTTTTCATACGTTATTTCTCAAATAGGCTTTACCAAATTTCAGTGAATATTAATTATGCCAACTCGTTTTGAAAATCGCAAGTACTGTAAATAATAAAAAATAAAGTTTAACCAAAATCATTTAAAGCTTCACTTCAAATACGATTTAAGATACGGACGTAAATATGACAAAATGAATGTTATGGTCTTTATTTAAAAAAAATCAAAGAAAACGGCCATGATACCTTTATAATTTTTAATTAACAACTAACGAATTTATATATTTGGCTACGATTTGTTTATTTGGTTTTAGGAATAGGAGAGTGAGAAAGTTTTTGCAATGCTTTGCACCATTTAGGGGTGCTGAGATTCATTCAAGTGTAAGTCAGTGAACTTTAATTTTTCATAAGTGTTTTGCGTTTACTAGTACCAAAACTCCATACAATTCAAAAAATATTTTTTTATGATTTTTATATGGTTAAACAAGTATGAAACTATTCTTGTCATTTATAATTATGACAAAAATATAATTTATTTAAATGAAGGAGGATGATATACTTAATTAAGACTGGCTTACACTATTATGTTTCTTGGTATTTTGCTTATATTATAGAACAAACAAAATTGTTATAGTGATTTGACATGAATATTTTATTTGTACAAACATTGATTAAAAAGCAGTTTTTAAAATTTTATTATAATTATTTATAATTTTGCATAAAACAACGTTCTACTCATTTCTTCTGCTGATAGTGGGCCAAGGTCTTCTACTTCTTTGGAGCTTTTGACGTTTTTGAGGAAAGAGTGATTGATTGGTTGTATAAATTTCAGTAGATATTGCATATCTCTCTTTTTTTCTATGTATATTATCACAAGTGGTCTTTTGTAAAGTTTTTCTTGATTAACATTTACCAAATTCATTGGACGACACACCTTATTCGATTTAATGCTCAATTCACTAAAGGGAATTTCTTCATTTAGTGTGTATTAAAAAAAAAACTTGAATGTTTCACCTTTCTGATAACGGATCCATTGCATCTTCAACCAGTTTACATATTCGTTTTCTATATTTCTTTTGCGTTTTGTAATTATTGCTTTTTCGTCGTCTCTTTGTTTCATTACAATCATAAATTTGTCTTCTGACAGTCTGTATCTCTTTATACCAGTCTTCTGTTAACTTGATCACTTTATTTCGAGAAGGTTGTTCCATAAGACCAAAGTCTGAGTCATTAGGTAGATAAGAATGGCCACTTATGGTCTATGATCTGAACACTAATTTCCTGGGTTGTTTTTAATAATGACAGTGCAACCTTAATATTTCTATTTTATCACTGTAAATAATGACATGATTTTTTTTATTGTCTTAATGTGGTTACGAGGGGTGATGAAATCTCTTGTGGTCCTCTTGAAGCTGTAGTTTTATCCCAAACATAAATAAATCCTAAATTCTTTACAACATCATATATACCGAAATTAAAACAACAAGTAAATTGCCAGTAGTCGGCTTCACCAACAGTAAGTTTAGGAAATGTCAAGGCTTTTTGTAAATCAATGGCAATAGTATAAATGTCAGGATTATACTTTGCTTTTTTACCATCATGTTTTAGATTATCTCAGGCTTTTTCAACTTTTGCCAAATGTAGAAAGGGTTGACGCTCTAAATAAGCTTTCATTTTCTGATTTTCTTCTATTTCAACCAACTGTTTATATTAATTGCATGAATTACATTTGTCTTTTCAAAATACATAAAAATGTAAATTAAATTCTCTGTTGAAGACAAGCCTGTAAAAATGTTCCTTAACAGGAGTTTTTTGGCTTTTCCCAAACTATTCTTGACCAATTGTACAACTTTCTAATGTTTAGCTCAGGACTAGGATATTCCCTGTTCGGATTATCTTAACGTGTATAATGGCTTTCAACAGATGGAATTAAATACATATACCCAATGCAAGTGGACACACCCAATATTTATCCTTATCGCTAAAATCATCAAATAAACAACTCATTACTACATTATATTTTAGCTCTTTTACTCTTGAATATTCCATTCTTTACAACTTTTTAACCCAATTAGGTAAACTGTTTAGGAACATAATTGCGTAACTCACACTTACACCACTAGGATTTTAAACAGGAAGCCCCTTTTGTTAAGTATGATTGGAAAAATCTGACATCTCATGTCACCACATGGAATTATGATTTACTTCACTATGAAACTAAAAAAATAATGCCTGTAGCAGTTGAAAAGCATAGTTAACTACCAAAACTTTTGACTTACACCACTGTGAATATCAGCACCCCTTTATTACGTTGTCTTTATACCGAGAGCCAAAACATGAAATTCACGTGTCCTAGTATTAAAGGAATGGGTGAAGAATTTTTGTTAAATGTTTATATATTGGTTATTCAGTGAAAACGAAGCAGTCCCCTTCCTAATTTGATTAATAATTTGAAAACAATTTTTGAGAATATTAAGTCAGGTACAGACACTACTTATATATTATAATATAGTTCTTAAAAGAAGTTATCTATAATAACTTCTTATTTTTCTCCTCTTATCAGATAAGGTCCTAGGAAGGCTCAAATATCTTAAATTCTAGGGGATTGTGTCATATACATTATTTCAATGGTATATATGAGTAGAGAAAAATAGTGAAAAGGAAACCGTAATTGCATTTAAAATATTTTAAATGATTAATTTAATGCTTTCATACTTTAAAATATTTATTTACTTATTTTTTTTGTTGGGCAGGTAAATATATACAAATATACTTATATTTATTATCTGTAACTTATTTTTAACTATTAATTATGCTATATATTAACCAAAAATGTTGGATTTTGATGTTGAAATAGTATCAGGTACAAATTAATGAATTATTTTTGACAAATATTTAAAAATACATTGCAAATTGAAAGCAAATTGAAAAAATACATAAGTACTTCTATTAACTGGAATTCCATAACTATTGTTACTTCGCACACTTGTCACGAGAATGGGACACTGTGATACAGAATGAACTAGAAATCAATCTGTACGGAATGCTAACGCAATCGAGCCTGTATTTTTGTAACTGCAACTAATAAATTTGTTTACATTTTCGGTGACTACATTTTAGTAAAATTTGTTAGAATCTCTTTAAAAAACATGGTCTAGTGGATTTTTAATTTGAGTTTTGTAAAATTTACAACCTTCAAGAAGTTACATGTAAAATGTAATAAAAATCAATAGTCTAGTTTGGGATGCAGTGGACATAGAAGACGACAGGAAACAAAATTCCAAAAATAGTTTTCTAAGCTCAGGGGACCTTAAATGGATATTTTTTAAAGAACAATTTGACATATTTTTTTAGCACATTTACTCTTACTTCATATAACCTAAAAAAGTAAGTTTTATTTTAAAATAGTCAACACTTTAATAATTTCAATTGTATTTCGGTTTTATAGCCAAAAGGAAGCAATATAATTATTTCATCGGCATTATAGGCTTTTCGTAAATACATCTGCTCTGTTTTTATCAACCTATAAAAATCTTATTCATATCTTAAAGAATATGAATAATACGATTGTAAGGTCTACCATTAAAGCTCTACCTTGTTTTTTTAGAATAATATATTAAAGAAATTGTTTTTTTTAGAGTGATGTCCAACTGTCGTCTGTACAGGATACTATAACCCAAACAAGTTGACCCAAACAAAATTCCGTTTTTATCAAAATCGACCCTAATTATTTTAATAAAAAAATACTAAAATGTAGCCTCTTAGAGCTAAACGAAACGTACTTATTGAAAACTCCTCATAAACGACGTTTCCTGTAATAAAGCAACAAATTTTCTAAGCAGCACATAATATAATACCAAATTTTGTTTAAATGTGTATACATTCAAATTTTGGAGAATTGTGAAGATTAATAATCCAAACAAGTAGGTCAAATCACAAATAAAATTATCGTTCAGGAATAAAACACAAAAATCAAAATGAGCCTTGTCTGGCATCACTCAATCTCCATCAAATATGGTGTATATTTGGGTCACGTTTATGACACGAGAAACAAGCTTGGGCTCTTTTAATACATGCAGGGTGTTTTTAAAATACTTTGACAAGCTTCCTTACATATAAATAAATAAAAAAATCCTATAAACACGTGTTCGAAACAGCTTCGTTTTCATACCATCCTCCATTTTGTATTTTACACTTCAAAATTTAAGTTTATGAACTAGTTAAGATGTTTAGTTCAGGTTTGGCATATATATTTTTAAGTAGTTTTTACAAGTGTGTGAAAAATGAATGTATTATTTTTTAAATAGCGGCTGTATAAAGTTTTAATAATGAAAATGTTAACAAATTATTAGAAAAGACAAAAAGTTTCCTCTTTTAGGTATTAATAAATTGAGTTTTTTTTCTTCTCTAAATCAAAGGATAGTAGAGTTATTGACAAAAAACTGAAAACATAATTTCTTGTTAGTGGTCTACAAGATTAGGTCAAAAAAATGTTCCTTCAAACGTAATCTTAGGTATTATTGACAACTATCAATAAATTATGTTTTCAGTTTTTATCAATAACTTGATAATCATTTTATTTATAGAAAAAAAAACCCCATTTAATTAGTAGTTAAAAAAGGAAACTTTTTGTCTCTTGCAATTTTTTTGTAAACTTAATGATTTTCGATAAATTCAACATTAAAACTTTTATAGAAGAAACCATTTTGAAAATAATATAAATACAGTCTTTATTTTTTGTACACTTATAAAACATTAAATAAACAATGTGTACATCGAATTTTAACTCAATATCTTAAATACTTTAAAAGCTATTTATTTAATTGATTTTTTTTTGTAAAAAATACAAAATTGTGGATACTCTGAAAACGAAGAGATTTCCAACACATATTCATATGAACTGTTTATTTTTTATGTAAGACATCAGCTTTCAAAGTTTGTCAACGTATTTCAAAAACATTCTGTATAAATATAATTTACCTATTATGTGTACCCAGAATTAATTAAAATAGTTATTTTATCTTCTCCCAAACCCGCGTGTAAAATCGCGAGGAAAAATATATTACTGTTAATTAATAATTGGCAAAATATAAAAACTAATTTCGACTGGCGACATAAAAAAATAATTTTAATTAAATAACGCTCTGAACGAGTTGAAGCCACAAGCAAGTAAGTTTATGTCTTTATTTAAATATTAAAACTCTTTTTCCAAAAGGTTCGTTTTTTTTTGACAGCTACAGAAAAGACATTTTCAGTGATGTTTAGTTTCGGTTCTTTCGTTCGGGACGGGTGATTGAGAAAGGTTGTGCAATTTTTTCACTCTGTTTATTTATTTCAATATATCATTTGATTAGAATTCTTTACACTAAAGTACAATGTGCCTCCTGTCATCGCCTGATTACTTCATGTTTGATTCACAATATTAAATACAACGGATGTGCTTACTACATCCGTATTTATTATAATTATAGTAATTATACTAAATAATTATTCTGTGTGTTATATTTTAAAACCCATATTTTAAAACAATACTTTTTACAATCATGTGAAACGAAATCTCTAAATGAGCACAGATTGTGTACATTAAGTTGTAAATATACGATTAGAATCACTTTAAGTCCTGAGTTGTTTGATCCAAACTACTAACAGCATAATAGCTTTGATATTATTATTGTTTACTAAAGTAGGTTGAAAATAGAGGTTGACAATTAGCGCTGGTTAAAGGGAGATAAGTTACATATAGCAAAACGTAAGTAATTTGACGAAAGGGTGGGCGAACTCGTCGTTATTCAATCAACAACCTGATCAGATCCCCTATTCATAACGTTGTTCTGATGTGTTTTTTGTGACTTTCACCACTTTTCTCTCCCATACATGTGAATTTATTTTGGCGGCCATTTTTCCACTAGTTCCACCTACTACGTCTACTTCCAATTATATTTGTTTTTTTTTTCAAACCTATCCTAAAGCGTAAAGCACCTTGTGCTGATGGGGTGTACATCACCGGGTGTCGCATAAGGAGCCTCTTGAGTACCTGATGACCTCTAACAGTACCAAGCCAGTCAACGAATCGTAGTTAAACAAAATTGCATCGCAACTCAACGTAATGATAAATTGGAGTATGCCGTTATGATTACTATCAGTATAGGGAGTCTTACACTTCGTAGAGAGTTCCACGATAACGATGATAAAAATAGTAAAGAAAAATCAAACGGGACACTCAGGGAAATCGTACTCCTAATAAGAAAAATAAATCTTTGGTAACACGAATAGAATAAGATGGTACCTGAGATCACTATCTATAATTTATACTGGTATTATATGACCTATGACGTACTATGGGGCTATAGTGTAGTGGGTTGGGACCGAGCGGAGACAGGATAAAATCACTCTGACTGCGGTTCACAGGACTGCTTGTATATGCACACCGGAGCCATGTCCACTACACCGATCGCTACAATGGAAATATTACTTGGGATTTCACCCATTGACTTGTTTATAATGGCGGAAGCAAGAAAACCAGCCTACAGGCTGAAGTACGGCGGTATCTGAAGAAACTAACATATGAGGCATGCCAGAATCACGGTAAAAATTGACCACCCGATTCTATGTATGATTACCGATAATATAGACTCCAGATACTATTTTTCAACACCTTTTAAAGTTAAAATGACCCATGAGGACGAAAAACGAGTTGTAAGAAATATAATAAACCGGGCGTGGTACACTGGTGGTTCAAACCTACTCCAGGTTCAGGTGTTGGGTTATAGGGGCTGATACTGAGGTTGAAACGTACGTTTCTCTTGAAACAATGTCACAGTTGATCAGGCCGAGATTATGCCCATAAATGACTGTATACAGGAGACTTTGATGCGGGCTTTAAGTAAACGCGTATTCACATATATGCAGATATTCAGGCTTTTATTAATGCACGTGCAGGTACTACCATGCAATTTAGTTTCGTATGGAAATGCCGAGAGAACCTCAGTCTATTCGTATGGGACGGTTGGTCCCAGGAAAACTGGTAACCTTGGACTAGGTGCCGGGGCGTAATTATTGTATCGAGGAAGCAGACAATCTAGCTAAATGGGCATCAGCATCTGAATTTGTAGGAATGAGCCATCTGTATGAATATCCGCGTGTCTGGCCAAGATGCCCATAAACAAGGGTGTTTGTGCAAAACCCAGTAAAAGTGGGGAAGCCTTAATAGGCACTCCCAGAGTAAATCATTACTAAAGGAAAATAATTACATGAGGTAGGGGACAACTTAAACAAATTATTACTGGTCACTTATCAGCTTATCACGCGAAACTGTGTGTAGCCTGTGCAATAAGTGTTAGGGATCGCACATCACACCATTTTCAATTGTGACACCCTGGATCAATGAGAGGCTAAATGTTTTTGAATTCCAAATTTGTGGAGAACTGTCATTGGACGAGATAGTTAGTGGATTACTCAAACTCGTAAGGGAAAGACATCTGCAAAACTAGAATAACAAGGTTTTAGTTCCACAATAGGCCATCGGTTGCGATGCAAGGGCTGGTTGAAAAAAGACCATTTAGAATCCAAATTAAATCAATCAAATCAATTACATTGTATATAACCGTTGGAGAAATAACAAAACTTCGTTTTATAATGTCATGATGACCGAGGGGTTTTTTCACCTTTAGACAGAAAAATAAACCGACATGTATTCCTAGTTAATTTTATCATTTAGATACTGATAGGTTGTATTAAATATGCCATATATTAAACAATTTTATAGATAATTAAATCTGTATCTACAAGTTTAAAACAGTATTTTTTATATTTATTTCCGTTTTTATTTTAAATATAAACAGTTTCACTTGAGTAATATAATTTTAACTGCTTTATTAATATTCGCTGTGCAATAAAAAGCTTTAAAATGCGTAATAAACCCTTCCATAATGTAATTATTTTAAGTGTGATCAAACAAATATTACGGAAAATAATTGTACGCCTCTTTAGATAACATTTATTTTAAATTTGTATAACAATTATATATCCACACTTTCATACTTACTACTTTACGAGCTATTAAAAGATATCATTAAAATCTAATTATTTTTTTCAGTAGTATTTCATAAAGAGAGGACAGTGTTAGAAATCAAATGACAACGAAATTGGTGTGTGATGTACGAAAGAACGATTTATGATGTAATTTTTTTTTCGCAGTAGATAGCGTGGTAAACAGGTAGGTAAACATTTTGTGTTTGTGGTATTCACAGATTATACAGAGTTATTTATAAAGATTGGTGCAAAAATAAAGAGATGTGTTAGATTATAAACAATGTAAGCAATCAGCTGCTTGCAAAAATGAAAGTGTGTGTTCTCAAAATTTTTGGGTGTATTTTAGGTTAGTTTCAACCTTTTAGTTGTGACAGTGTGTAAATCGGAAAAAGAAAAATGTTATAAACAAAAAAGGTTGTTTTTTTGGAATTTGCAAGATTTTGATCGCTTGTGACTGCGTGAATTTTTTGTACACAAAAACTGTATTGTTCTTTGGGTACCACAATTCCAAAAGAATAATTCATGGCGAAGTAAAAGTTTAACCCCTTCACAAACACCGCAAGAAAAGACATCAAGAAGTCAACGCTCCAAGACCAAAAAGTCGATAACACGGGTAGTTTAGAACTTCAGGTGTGGCAACCTAATGTATGAAGTAAAGAGTCATATAAATTACAACTGGGGCAAGAGTTGAAACTGAATGACAAGCCTAAACTTCTAACCTTTTACACTTAATTGTCAAGCAGTATAAAAGAACGACGATTTCTCAGAGCGACTCATTTTCCGTAACGAGGTGACGTTCCATCACCAGAACTAAAATTTGATTATAATATTCCTATTTCTAATAAACAAGCTCAAATTTTACCTGTTAAATCGCTACAAGGGGTTGTAACCCACTCTCATGATAGGAAGCTTAATACAACTAACAATAGGCCACTCCCCTAACAGGTTGTCACGCCTTCTGGACCACGTCACTTGTTGTCCTGTCTTTGATACAACAACACGTACTTGCCGTTAGTTATGTGTTTACCTTGATTGTATTTTTTGACTTCTCAGTTTCAGCTCTGAGATGCATGCTTAGATATTAAGGTTTGTGGTATTCTTATTTAATTTTACTTCTCACATAGGCTTAGTTTCTAGTTTCATGTTTCTTTAGTTTTTAGTCACTTGATAACGGGAATTGATTCTTATTCCCGAAACGTCGTGTTTTGAATTCTTATCACACAAATGATGGCGGCAAATGTCGGAAAAATATACAATAATAAAACATAAAACTTGTGATAAAAATGTGTATTTAAAATTTTATTGAGTTTATGTATCTAAAGTTTAAAATATTTGTCTGTAACCATGCAGCTAGTGATAAAATAAAAAAATTTTTGCACCATTAAATTTGAATAATCCTGTATTTATACTATAAGTTACACGCGTTTTTACTTATTACATAAGTATTTAATTTGTGTTTGTGTTACAATTAATTACTTTTAAATAAAAAAATTCTTATCAGCAATTTTATTTATTTTTTAAATGAGAAGGTTTGTTACTTCTATGTATAGCCAATACATAGTTTAGAGAAAGTATGGGTGGTGTTACACAAATAATGTTGACATTTATTGGAATAATATCCATTGTGGACCGTTTAGCCAAAAATTTGATTTTTCGGAATGATGTATGTCTGTCTGTCGGTGATCTGTGCAGATTTTTAAAGCCCGAAACAATTAAATTCAGTAAATAAGTATATTTTGGAGATATCTCGAGGTGTTTCTGATTTGTTTATCTAACTTTGCTGAAACGTAACCCATTTACTTCATACACCGAATGTGATGTTTGAAAACCCTTGTACAAATATTAAAAGTCTATTTGTATCAAATACGACTTACGCTGAGGACGTATTAAGAAAGCAAGGAAGCAGTAACTTGATGAAGTTAGGACGTTAATTTATATACATTTATATTTTAAACAACGTCCATGGATTATTTAATTTTTTATTTACAATTACCGAACACACATTTTTGGTGACAATTAGTATTTATCGTTTTCAAGGATATTTTTTCACATTTATTATATCTAGTATTTTCCTAATAAGAAGTCTCGTACTGTCGATTACATTGAAGTATAATTATTGATAATCTATTGGTGCAGAAAAATGTGAATTTTATTTGACATTACAAACAATATACCAATTCAATTATGGAGCTACCAAATATATAAGTGTAAACCCCTTAGGGATCGTGGAAAGGTTATGTTGCATTCTAATTTTTGACTTCTCTATAGCATCAACTTTATTGATGTTGGATGTTGTCAGAGCTTATATATGTTTTCAGAGCTGACAAAATATGTCACCAACTGAATGTAAGTCCGGGACATTGCATGAATTTCACTGGTGTTGTCAGATATAATATCATGATGACAAAATATGTCACTAACTGAATGTAAGTATGGGACATAGTATCAATTTCACTGGTGCTGACATATCTAATATCATGACGACAAAATATGTCACTAACTGAATGTAAATATGGGACATAATATCAATTTCACTGGTGTTGTCATATCTAATATCATGACGACAAAATATGTCACTAACTGAATGTAAGTCCGGGACATAGTATCAATTTCACTGGTGCTGACATATCTAATATCATGACGACAAAATATGTCACTAACTGAATGTAAGTCCGGGACATAGTATCAATTTCACTGGTGTTGTCAGATCTAATATCATGACGACAAAATATGTCACTAACTGAATGTAAGTCCGGGACATAGTATCAATTTCACTGGTGCTGACATATCTAATATCATGACGACAAAATATGTCACTAACTGAATGTAAGTCCGGGACATAGTATCAATTTCACTGGTGTTGTCAGATCTAATATCATGACGACAAAATATGTCACTAACTGAATGTAAGTATGGGACATAGTATCAATTTCACTGGTGCTGACATATCTAATATCATGACGACAAAATATGTCACTAACTGAATGTAAATATGGTACATAATATCAATTTCACTGGTGTTGTCATATCTAATATCATGACGACAAAATATGTCACTAACTGAATGTAAATATGGGACATAATATCAATTTCACTGGTGTTGTCAGATCTAATATCATGACGACAAAATATGTCACTAACTGAATGTAAGTCCGGGACATAGTATCAACTTCATTGATGTTGTCAGAGCTAATATCATGACGACAAAATATTCCACTAACTAAATGTAAGTATGTGGCATAATATCAATTTCACTGGTGTTGTCAGATCTAATATCATGACGACAAAATATGTCACTAACTGAATGTAAGTCCGGGACATAGTATCAACTTCATTGATGTTGTCAGAGCTAATATCATGACGACAAAATATTCCACTAACTAAATGTAAGTATGTGGCATAATATCAATTTCACTGGTGTAGTCATATCTAATATCATGACGACAAAATATGTCACTAACTGAATGTAAGTCCGGGACATAGTATCAACTTCATTGATGTTGTCAGAGCTAATATCATGACGACAAAATATTCCACTAACTAAATGTAAGTATGTGGCATAATATCAATTTCACTGGTGTTGTCATATCTAATATCATGACGACAAAATATGTCACTAACTGAATGTAAGTCCGGGACATAGTATCAACTTCATTGATGTTGTCAGAGCTAATATCATGACGACAAAATATTCCACTAACTAAATGTAAGTATGTGGCATAATATCAATTTCACTGGTGTTGTCAGATCTAATATCATGACGACAAAATATGTCACTAACTGAATGTAAGTCCGGGACATAGTATCAACTTCATTGATGTTGTCAGAGCTAATATCATGACGACAAAATATTCCACTAACTAAATGTAAGTATGTGGCATAATATCAATTTCACTGGTGTTGTCAGATCTAATATCATGACGACAAAATATGTCACTAACTGAATGTAAGTCCGGGACATAGTATCAACTTCATTGATGTTGTCAGAGCTAATATCATGACGACAAAATATTCCACTAACTAAATGTAAGTATGTGGCATAATATCAATTTCACTGGTGTAGTCATATCTAATATCATGACGACAAAATATGTCACTAACTGAATGTAAGTCCGGGACATAGTATCAACTTCATTGATGTTGTCAGAGCTAATATCATGACGACAAAATATTCCACTAACTAAATGTAAGTATGTGGCATAATATCAATTTCACTGGTGTAGTCATATCTAATATCATGACGACAAAATATGTCACTAACTGAATGTAAGTCCGGGACATAGTATCAACTTCATTGATGTTGTCAGAGCTAATATCATGACGACAAAATATTCCACTAACTAAATGTAAGTATGTGGCATAATATCAATTTCACTGGTGTTGTCAGATCTAATATCATGACGACAAAATATGTCACTAACTGAATGTAAGTCCGGGACATAGTATCAACTTCATTGATGTTGTCAGAGCTAATATCATGACGACAAAATATTCCACTAACTAAATGTAAGTATGTGGCATAATATCAATTTCACTGGTGTAGTCATATCTAATATCATGACGACAAAATATGTCACTAACTGAATGTAAGTCCGGGACATAGTATCAACTTCATTGATGTTGTCAGAGCTAATATCATGACGACAAAATATTCCACTAACTAAATGTAAGTATGTGGCATAATATCAATTTCACTGGTGTTGTCAGATCTAATATCATGACGACAAAATATGTCACTAACTGAATGTAAGTCCGGGACATAGTATCAACTTCATTGATGTTGTCAGAGCTAATATCATGACGACAAAATATTCCACTAACTAAATGTAAGTATGTGGCATAATATCAATTTCACTGGTGTTGTCAGATCTAATATCATGACGACAAAATATTCCACTAACTAAATGTAAGTATGTGGCATAATATCAATTTCACTGGTGTAGTCATATCTAATATCATGACGACAAAATATGTCACTAACTGAATGTAAGTCCGGGACATAGTATCAACTTCATTGATGTTGTCAGAGCTAATATCATGACGACAAAATATTCCACTAACTAAATGTAAGTATGTGGCATAATATCAATTTCACTGGTGTTGTCAGATCTAATATCATGACGACAAAATATGTCACTAACTGAATGTAAGTCCGGGACATAGTATCAACTTCATTGATGTTGTCAGAGCTAATATCATGACGACAAAATATTCCACTAACTAAATGTAAGTATGTGGCATAATATCAATTTCACTGGTGTTGTCAGATCTAATATCATGACGACAAAATATGTCACTAACTGAATGTAAGTCCGGGACATAGTATCAACTTCATTGATGTTGTCAGAGCTAATATCATGACGACAAAATATTCCACTAACTAAATGTAAGTATGTGGCATAATATCAATTTCACTGGTGTAGTCATATCTAATATCATGACGACAAAATATGTCACTAACTGAATGTAAGTCCGGGACATAGTATCAACTTCATTGATGTTGTCAGAGCTAATATCATGACGACAAAATATTCCACTAACTAAATGTAAGTATGTGGCATAATATCAATTTCACTGGTGTAGTCATATCTAATATCATGACGACAAAATATGTCACTAACTGAATGTAAGTCCGGGACATAGTATCAACTTCATTGATGTTGTCAGAGCTAATATCATGACGACAAAATATTCCACTAACTAAATGTAAGTATGTGGCATAATATCAATTTCACTGGTGTAGTCATATCTAATATCATGACGACAAAATATGTCACTAACTGAATGTAAGTCCGGGACATAGTATCAACTTCATTGATGTTGTCAGAGCTAATATCATGACGACAAAATATTCCACTAACTAAATGTAAGTATGTGGCATAATATCAATTTCACTGGTGTTGTCAGATCTAATATCATGACGACAAAATATGTCACTAACTGAATGTAAGTCCGGGACATAGTATCAACTTCATTGATGTTGTCAGAGCTAATATCATGACGACAAAATATTCCACTAACTAAATGTAAGTATGTGGCATAATATCAATTTCACTGGTGTAGTCATATCTAATATCATGACGACAAAATATGTCACTAACTGAATGTAAGTCCGGGACATAGTATCAACTTCATTGATGTTGTCAGAGCTAATATCATGACGACAAAATATTCCACTAACTAAATGTAAGTATGTGGCATAATATCAATTTCACTGGTGTAGTCATATCTAATATCATGACGACAAAATATGTCACTAACTGAATGTAAGTCCGGGACATAGTATCAACTTCATTGATGTTGTCAGATCTAATATCATGACGACAAAATATGTCACTAACTGAATGTAAGTCCGGGACATAGTATCAACTTCATTGATGTTGTCAGAGCTAATATCATGACGACAAAATATTCCACTAACTAAATGTAAGTATGTGGCATAATATCAATTTCACTGGTGTTGTCAGATCTAATATCATGACGACAAAATATGTCACTAACTGAATGTAAGTCCGGGACATAGTATCAACTTCATTGATGTTGTCAGAGCTAATATCATGACGACAAAATATTCCACTAACTAAATGTAAGTATGTGGCATAATATCAATTTCACTGGTGTAGTCATATCTAATATCATGACGACAAAATATGTCACTAACTGAATGTAAGTCCGGGACATAGTATCAACTTCATTGATGTTGTCAGAGCTAATATCATGACGACAAAATATTCCACTAACTAAATGTAAGTATGTGGCATAATATCAATTTCACTGGTGTTGTCATATCTAATATCATGACGACAAAATATGTCACTAACTGAATGTAAGTCCGGGACATAGTATCAACTTCATTGATGTTGTCAGAGCTAATATCATGACGACAAAATATTCCACTAACTAAATGTAAGTATGTGGCATAATATCAATTTCACTGGTGTTGTCAGATCTAATATCATGACGACAAAATATGTCACTAACTGAATGTAAGTCCGGGACATAGTATCAACTTCATTGATGTTGTCAGAGCTAATATCATGACGACAAAATATTCCACTAACTAAATGTAAGTATGTGGCATAATATCAATTTCACTGGTGTTGTCAGATCTAATATCATGACGACAAAATATGTCACTAACTGAATGTAAGTCCGGGACATAGTATCAACTTCATTGATGTTGTCAGAGCTAATATCATGACGACAAAATATTCCACTAACTAAATGTAAGTATGTGGCATAATATCAATTTCACTGGTGTAGTCATATCTAATATCATGACGACAAAATATGTCACTAACTGAATGTAAGTCCGGGACATAGTATCAACTTCATTGATGTTGTCAGAGCTAATATCATGACGACAAAATATTCCACTAACTAAATGTAAGTATGTGGCATAATATCAATTTCACTGGTGTAGTCATATCTAATATCATGACGACAAAATATGTCACTAACTGAATGTAAGTCCGGGACATAGTATCAACTTCATTGATGTTGTCAGAGCTAATATCATGACGACAAAATATTCCACTAACTAAATGTAAGTATGTGGCATAATATCAATTTCACTGGTGTTGTCAGATCTAATATCATGACGACAAAATATGTCACTAACTGAATGTAAGTCCGGGACATAGTATCAACTTCATTGATGTTGTCAGAGCTAATATCATGACGACAAAATATTCCACTAACTAAATGTAAGTATGTGGCATAATATCAATTTCACTGGTGTAGTCATATCTAATATCATGACGACA